>JBBDGP010001258.1:1200000-1800000 GCA_037952835.1 Lithobates septentrionalis
GCAGTCTCTGCAGAAGTTCCTGTAAATGTGTTTACTCAGGCTCTGATATCAAACTACTTATGATAGCAATGTAGACCAGGGGCAGCCCCTGCCAGGAAAGGGGAGAGCTGTATGCAGCCCACCTAGTGATGATAGGCAGCAGGGAATGCCCACGACCGGTGAGATGGCACATGACTCAGTGCCTAAGATTACACATGGTTTGTGGAAGTGCCGGGACAAATATTGAGCCATGCTGTGATAATGTACAGGGGTTTTATTGTACTGTAACTGTGTACTGTCTGCTATGGTGATATGCTAGCACACTATGAAACAAGCTATAAAACAGATAGGGTATAGGTGTGTATGTTGTCGTCATAACCATGTATCCTCTCCATTTACTTAAAGTGTAACTAAAGGCAAAACTTTTTTATTTTTTAGTATTGGATAGAGTGGAGAAGGATTAGAACCCCTGTCAGGTTTTTATTGTTGTCTGTGCTCCTCTTAGGGAGATTCACCCTCTCTATTTGCCCTGTTTACAGTTATCATTGAATGTGGAACTAAAAGAAAATCACAAATTTTGGATTGTTACCTAGTGACCCATCCAGGGACTCCCTCTCTTTGGATTGATTTCCTCTCACTTCCTGTTTGGCTATTGGACAGGTAATGAAGGGAAATCTCCCCAATGGGACAGAGATGGCAAAAAAAAAAAAAACTGACAAGAGTTATAACCTTCCTTTACTCTATCCAAAATTAAGAAACACTTTTTGCCTATAGTTCTACTTCAATATAGTTTACTTACCCCTTTTTAACCTTGGCTGACTTTGACTGGAGGGACTCTGATGTAAAGGGGGCTCAAATGTGTACTAGGGACTCCTAAGGCAGACTCTGGTGTAACGGGGGATATGATGGTGACCCTGATCTAAGGGGGGGGTTCCTAAGGTAGACTCTTATATTAGGGAGGCTCTGATGATGACCCTGATAAAAGAGGGGGCTCCTAAGGTGGACTCTGATGTAGAGGGGCCTCTTATGGGGACCTTGATGGAATGGAGGGCTCTTAAGGTAGACTCTGATATTAGAGAGGCTCTGATGGAGACGCTGATTATAAGGGGGGATTTCTAAGGTAAACTCAGATGTAAGGGGGCCTCTGATGGAGATCCTGATGGAAAGGGGGACACCTAAGGTGGACTCTGATATTAAGGAGGATCTGATGGAGATGCTAATATATGGGGGGGACTTTTAAGGTGAACTCAGATGTGAGGGAGCCTCTGATGGAGATCCTGATAGAAAGGGGGACTTC
This sequence comes from Lithobates septentrionalis, assembly GCA_037952835.1. Taxonomy (NCBI): domain Eukaryota; kingdom Metazoa; phylum Chordata; class Amphibia; order Anura; family Ranidae; genus Lithobates; species Lithobates septentrionalis. The sequence continues at coordinate 1,201,277 of JBBDGP010001258.1, forward strand.
TAAGGTGGGCTCTGATGTAAGGGGGCCTCTGATAGGGACCCTGATGGAAGGGGGGGACTCCTAAGGTGAACTCTGATATTAGGGAGGCTCTGATGGGGACCATGATGTAAGAGGGGACACATAAGGCAGACTCTGAGGTAGGGGCCCTCTGATAGGGACCCCCATGGAGGGGTGGACTCTGATGTAAAGGGGGTTCTAATGGTGACCCTGTTGAGAGGGGGTGACTCCTAAGGTGGACTCTGATGTAGGAGGGTCTCTGATAGGGACTCGGATATAGTGGGGGCTCCAAAAAAGACTCTGATGTAAGGAAGGCGCTCTAAAGAGGACTCTGAAGTAAGGAAGGGTCTCTAATGGGGACTTTATGCTTAGAGGGTAAGTGTGAAGATTAGTGCTTGAATTTTTTGGAGGGGGGGGGATTTAGGCTCAGAGGGAAAATTTGAGGGGTAGAGGATTTGTACTAGGAGGGTGCATTTGGGGAGGGAGAGGAATTGAGCTGGGAGGGGGGATTTGTACTGGAAAGGGGAGATTTTTTGTTTGGGGAGAATTTTGGCTTGCAAAGGGAGTTTATGCTTAGGGGGTAAGTGTGAAGATTAGTACTTGAATTTCTTTGGAGGTGGGGGGGATTTAGGCTCAGAGGGAAAATTTGAGGGGTAGAGGATTTGTACTAGGAGGGTGCATTTGGGAAGGGAGAGGAATTGAACTGGGGGGGGGGGGGATTTTGTTTGGGGAGACTTTTGGCTTTCAATGGGAATTTATGCTTAGGGGGTAAGTGTGAAGATTTTTTTTAGAGGGGATGGAGGGGGTTTTTGCTTACACATGAAGCTCATACATTTTGAGGAGGGGGTGCGCTGTTTGGCATCTTTACCCTGGGCACTAGATGACCTTTTCTCGGCACTGGTCTTTTTGCTGGAAATGTTGGTAATTCTCCTCAATAGTAAACAGAGAATGGAGCTTTAATCTTCCTCTCCTCTGTTTAAACCTAAGTAGCTTCAGATTACTTTCAGATGGAATTCTTATTCGCACATAAGGCCAATCATGAGTTCTCCTTGAGAAGACCATATGCACGTTCTCCTTGAGAAGACCATATGCACGTTCTCCTTGAGAAGACCATATACACGTTCTCCCTGAGAAGACCATATACACGTTCTCCTTGAGAAGACCATATACACGTTCTCCCTGAGAAGACCATATACACGTTCTCCCTGAGAAGACCATATACACGTTCTCCTTGAGAAGACCATATGCACGTTCTCCTTGAGAAGACCATATACACGTTCTCCTTGAGAAGACCATATGCACGTTCTCCTTGAGAAGACCATATGCACGTTCTCCTTGAGAAGACCATATACACGTTCTCCTTGAGAAGACCATATACACGTTCTCCTTGAGAAGACCATATACACGTTCTCCTTGAGAAGACCATATGCACGTTCTCCTTGAGAAGACCATATACACGTTCTCCTTGAGAAGACCATATGCACGTTCTCCTTGAGAATACCAAATACACGTGTCTAAGAACAGTACCGATTGTCTTTACAGTAATAAGATTCATGGTGTACACAACAATACGGCTGTGTTGGCACTTTGTTCATTGTGGGAGTGTTCATCCCGTTGGTTGTGTCTCCAGGACACCGTGTTCATCCATGAAACATGAGTCTGGATCTGCTCCTCCGCTCATGTACAAGCCTGAATTTGGAACCTGACTGACACAAGGTGCATGAATCACCTCCATTCTAATCCAGGAATTCTGCAGATTGTCACCTCACTTAATTAGTCGCAATTTATTTAACGACCTGGCTCATCCAATCACTTGGAGGCATCATCACACATTGTTTATTGTGATGTGGATAACAATGAATGCATTTACTTTGTAAACTGTTTAAAAACTCACGTGCACCTTGTTCGTTCAAAGACATAATCCCCATGATCCACACAGGAAAAACATTTTTCATTTTATATAGAGTGAGAAGGGTTAGCACCTTTTTGTTTTTGCAGTCTGTAATCCTGCGGAGAATGAGAAGAGTCACCCTATCTATCTGCCCTGGTGACCATTGTCATTGGGACAGGAAATTATGGAAAATTCTAATTTTTACAGTTGTCACCAGTACAGGAGGTATGGGGTAATCTTCCAATGGGGACACCATTTTTATGGCGACAACTGTCTAAAACTAGCTAACCCATATTCTGCTCATATTTTTGCCAATTCTTGCTGTTACATTTATTAAAAGTTGAAGGAGTCTGTTGGAAAATTGTCAGGCAAGCAGCGCCTCTATCCACTCATACGCAGAGACTGTTTGGGTTTTCTTAAAGCAGTGCTGAATCGCCCATCTATGCTGTTAGGTCTCTTTCAGACGGTAGATTGTGGTGTTGTAAAAACACAGGTTGAGCCATAGTTTTACTGATGAATGCATTCATGGGAATTGTTCCCACCAAATAGTACGCAGCAACAGCACTGAAGAAGGGGGAGTCTATTGCCCAAAACAAATTTGACATGAGGTACATGTTGCTGCTTTTTAATAAATGTCTATGAGCCATACTTTAGAAGTTGCATTTCTCTGGACAACGGCGCTCATTTCTTTTTATCCAAGTCTACATGCTGAGCACAGAAAAGGTAGCAGCCCATTTCCCAAGAGGGCCCATCGCCTCCCCACCATCTATCACTGGGCACTATCTACGGAAGGCATTCCTTCCTTTTTGCCCACACGAATACCCACCCAGGACCAGTGACCAATCCAGTCCAGCGTGGTCTCCAACACAAAATTGGCTTGGATGGTGGAATCTGCTAAGGTTGAACAAAAGAAGTCTATATGGTCAGCTTAAGAGGGGAGTTTCCTCTCACTTTGGGGGTACTTTCTTTGATTTCCTGTTGTGCCTCCAGGAGAAGATGTGAAGGGAAGTATGCATAATTATGGTGTAGCCAATAAACATACAATCATTTTTAGTTTGAGTGTCCAAGTGGCTGCTATGGGGTCCAGTCCATGGCCAAAAAGGGATTGCAGACTTACTGGCTTGGGATGGAAAGTGCAAGATTTTCCGGCACCTTGATTCCACACTTGATCCACTTCCATCAATCAGCTTAGTTCCAGCTTCCAGCACAGAAGTATCTGCTAGGTCTCAGTAGCTATAGGTCACCTAACCCTCATGGGGTCCCTGTGATGTCTCCTTCCTCCCCTCCTGTTGTTTTGATGGTTTTACTGTTCCTTTCTCTCAATGCAAAGTCAGTCGATACTGACCTAAAACAACAACCTCATTCTTTGTCTAATGGCCCTTATCACAGCAGACAATTAACAGGCTGGTTGTACTGCATGATGGACAGCTGTTAGGAGCATCTACAACACAAAATTAATATCAAAACTTGTGGAACATAAACAAGTAAAAATGCTAAAGTTTTCTACAAAATAAAGAAGGCCTGATAGGCGTAGAGGTATCCCAAATGTATCCCAAATGTATGCAAATACCGACTTTTAGAAAGTCAGTTTTTTGAAAATGGGTTGGGGGGCAGAAGGAGGGGGTTACTGCGAAGGTAGAGCAGACACATAACCATTCCTTTTATATAACGTAAGCGTAGATTTGCATTTTGATGTTCAGAATACAGGTTCACTTCAAGCCCCTGAGATTCAGCTGGACCCAGTCAAAATCTGATATCCATTCAACCAAAATGCTTTGTTTTTCTGGAGTACATCTATTGAATTAATATAATATGACATAATTAATGAATTGTACTATTATTACATCAGGATTGGGGAAAGTGTCGATTTCCCAATAGATTTTCATTGATTGGAGGATAATACAGAGCTCCTTGTGTATTGTTCTGGATAATGGTGCTTTTTGTGGACTACAATTGAGTGTTTCTTTGTAGTCAGTCTTGACCCATTTATTGACTGGTTATCTCCCAAACACAGCGCCATTGTCAGTGCTGCGAGTCTACTAATTCGATCTCAATCATCATTTTTTTTTTGTATAGTTCTGCCCTAGATCCTTAGAAAAATGAAACCTGATGGCATTATTGTGAAGAGTTAAGAACAGATATTGTAACCTGCGTTAGGCCTTTGTGTCAGCTATATGGTGTACTTTTGGTAATTAGGGTTGAGATTTGAAATGGCAACCTTAATGTTTTCTTACTACAGGTTTCCTTTAGGGGCCATTTACACCTATGCATGTGTTAAGGAACGCATTTGCGCATGTTGAAGTACATTACGGTAAGGCACCCGATAATTTTGATCGTGCTTTCAGAGAGACTTTTAGCACATACAGGCTTCTTTGCTCCAGTGGCTGAACATCAGGGCACCTAAGGGAATTGTAGGGTGGTGGTGGAGGGGGGGTCTCGTCAAGTCATTAAACCTGTTGGGGCATCAGATGTCATCACATGTGGGGGCATCAGATGTGTCAACAATAAGCAAATTGTTGGTCATAGTCAAGACATTTGTAGGGCTTAGCAACAGGTTTAATTTTCTTGCCCGGTTGTCACTCACTCAAATAGAGTAGCATGGACAATCCAATGGCACAGTAGCCACATTCAGCTCATGAGTTAGAGCTAATAAAAGAGTAGATGACAGTCATCCAATCTGGCCTACAAGAGTGACCTTATTTCTGATGCCACTCTGAATTCTCCACCCAGCTGCTGTGGAGGGAAAAATCGATTTGGACAGATTAGGAAGCCTGTCATGATTGCTATTCCCCCCAAGCAGTATTGGCAAGATCTGCCGAGTTTGTCTATCTCCTCCCTTTTTTTTTTCCTTTCTATTTTTTTAAACAGACCATGTCAATGCCCTATTCAGCTGATGGTAAAGATGAGGCCAGCAGTTGAGCAGATTGCAGGGAACAAGGGTATTCAGGAATGTGGACAAAGGATTCAGGGGTGCAGGTGAACTGTAGAGGTGGGGTGCAGGTAAGCTGGGTGCAGGCGAGCTTTGTAAAAGTGGCACAGGCAAGCTGTATGCAGGTGAGATGTGAACAAGGGGTTCAAGGGTGACAGTGAGCTGTGGACAAGGGGTTCAAGGGTGATGGTGAGCTGTGGACAAGGGGTTCAAGGGTGACAGTGAGCTGTGGATAAGGGGTTCAAGGGTGACAGTGAGCTGTGGACAAGGGGTTCAAGGGTGACGGTGAGCTGTGGACAAAGGGTTCAAGGGTGACGGTGAGCTGTGGACAAGGGGTTCAAGGGTGACAGTGAGCTGTGGATAAGGGGTTCAAGGGTGACGGTGAGCTGTGGACAATGGGTTCAAGGGTGACGGTGAGCTATAGACATGGGGTTCAAGGGTGACGGTGAGCTGTAGACATGGGGTTCAAGGGTGACGGTGAGCTGTGGACATGATGGGGCTTACTTTATGCAGCGTGCCCTCGGGCCCTAACTTAGCCATACTACAAGCCAAACATTTTTGACTGTGCCAACATTTTGGTCATGCCCATATACCCTCTGCAGATGGCGCGCTGCGCACACCACATTTTTAAAAAAATTTTTAAGGTGTCACTCCAAACGATTTTCAAATGTTGGTAACTATGTAACGTAGGAGTTTTCTGTTGTCCCCGCTGCCCGAATTGTACAGGTTTGGCCCCGTGCTTTAGACTTCTACTAAACCTGCAGATCCAGGCTGAGAGTTTATGTAAGCAGTTCCTTTCCAGCTGTTTTGCTCTCTAATCCAGACAATAAGGAGGCAATTAAGCTGGAGGTGGAGTCCGCTAGTACTACTTCAATCTGTGATTAGCTTCTATTGTGTTTGGTTTCACTATGCGCTCTCCAGCATGTAGACCTCAGCCTTGTTTACATAGGACCCCTCTGGAAGGACCTCACTGACGTACAAGCCGCTGATTAGTATGACCGCTTCTCCTCGCCATCACTCATCATGGCGCTCCCCACCACCATTGCTTTGTGGGTTTTTTTTGTCAATTCTGCGCATTAAGGCACTGAAGTTCAAAAAAAATAAATAAAAAAGGCAATTTAGCAATGAATATATTTCATAGGAGGCTTCCTATAAATAGAAGAACTTTAGCACAGTTGCAGACTTTTCTATGCAGCATTGGTAGTTTATAGAATGATTTTTCTGTTGCTTGGAGGGTTATTGTAGCTGTAAACCTACCTGCCCAATGGTGCAATTATCGCAGGTTTACACATTAATCCAGCAATTTTGGCATTTACAACGACAGTAAACTGCAGTGCTCCGTTCTTCTGTGTCACCCGAGGCAGGATCTTAGAAACCAAGGCATGGCGGAATTATTCAATGCAGCCTGACCATGTCTTGATAGCAGAATTTTGCATTCCCCTGCACAGCAGCACTGGGGGCCTTCTCACACTGGTGCGATTAAAAACACGGTGTGCTATTTGTAAAAACATATTTTGGCGCATTTTCTGGATTCATGACTCCCAGCATGCACCTGTGAAACTTGGACATGTGACTCAAAAAAAAAAGTGGCAAAAATGCACAGTGGGTGCGTTTTTGATGTGTTTTCCATTCATTTCAATAGGGAGGTGTGTTTTTGGTTCATTTTTTAAACATGCACCAAAAATGCAGCATGCAGGGCTTTTAAAAACTCACCCGCAGCATAGTGGTGTCAAGAGTTCCAAAAGAGTTAAAGGGATTTGTTTTTTCACGCATTTTTGTTTTGCTTTTAGCCCCCCCCCTTCACACTGGTGTGACATGTCATGTGATTTGACAGGTCTAGAAGAGAAAAATGGCACCCACTAAGTGTAGTATGAAGCACTACAGGTTTATTCAGAACATTAACAACTCACATGTATAAAATCTTGAACATGGCATATAATGGTGGTGTCTCCCATTGGGTCACTGGTCGGTCCTGCTGTAACCTTGGGTCAGCTGAAGCGTCGCCAGCAGGATGCCGCGGGTGTGCCGTGGGTTCCCGGCACTCTCCGGCTCCAAAGGCGGGTGAACGCTGACACTCCAGTGACAGCTAAGACGGACACTGGGGGGGGGGGGGACCCGTGGCACACATTCAGAGCATGTGTGCTTCTTCCTCAGGCTGTCTTGACAGGTCCAAATCGCATGACAATCTGCACCCTATTGTCGGCAATGGAACTGTTTAAATCAGTGCGACTTTTACTTTGTAGTGCCGCACGGATTTGAAAAAAAAGATTCCTGCGCTATTTTTTGCGATTTCAGGTGCTACTTTCATAGGCGTCTGTGCATGAAGTCGCACAGGTGCTTATTACCCAGCATGCACCTGTGAAATGTGGATAAGTGACTCACAAAAACTAAAAAAAACTAAAAAAATTTAAAAAACAAACATGGGTGTGTATTCGTAGCGTTTTCATTGCATTTTTTGGTGCAGTTTTTAAAACGCACTAAAATGCAACACTTATAAAAACACAATTGACCCACAACTAATAGGTGTGAAGAGTTTCATAGGATTTAATGGTCAAGCATTTTTCTTCCGCTTTTTGTAACGCACATACAGAAGAAAAAACTGATCAGTGTGAAAGCAGCCCTAAACACCAAAAACACATCAAAAACCGATCGGTGTGAAAGGGCCCGAAGGACCAACACTAATAGCCAATCATATTCTGCTGCAGTGCATACGTGCTGACAGGTGGGAGCAGAAGGAATGCTTTTTCTAATAGGCAATCAGTAGTCAGGGGCTGTGCTGCTGCTGATACAGCGGAGTTCCGGGGCCTGACTGTGCTGTCTGGCAGGGGTCCCTAGATCACACAACTACCTGAACAAAATTATAGATCCAAACGAAAAACGTCAGGGAATGCACAGCTCCAACACCTGTGAGATCCTAGGCTGCTGTGAAATCCTGGGTGGTTGGCAGCCATGTCCATGAATGTAAACAGAAGAAGAACTGCGGCACTGCCATGGAATAAAAAACAGCTTCTTTATTTGTTTATTAAAAGAGAAGACGTGCCAAACACACACGACCCAGGAAAGACCAGCAAACGCGTTTCACACTTCGGTGCTTAATCAAAATGATTGATCCTTTAGCAGGTGGCACAGCTCCTCTGTATGCACTTTAACTATGGGCCCGTTCACATGGCTGTTCATGGGCGTTCACCGCCAAGATCAGGGTATTTCAGTGGTGGGCACGGCACGGCTAGGGGTTTCAGATTAGCTGCGTCTGCTCAACCTGCAGGAATCAATGACAGGCTGACATTGTCCGCAGCTGTTCACATTTAATCGCTGAAAGATCGCTTACATGTGACTATGGACAGACTGTTTGTGTCTTTGATCACGGCCACATCTGAATGTAAACATAGTTAGTCTGGTTTATAAAAAAGACACAAGTCCATCCAGTTCAACCAATAAAATCATAGAATTCCATATACACGATCCTATACCCACACAGTTGATCCAGAGGAACGTGAAAAACCCCAGCAAAGCATGATCTAATTTGCTTCAGTAGGGGAAAAAATTCCTTCCTGATCCCCTGTGAGGCAATCGGATTTTCCCTGGATCAACTTTACCTATAAATATTAGTATCCAGTTATATTATGTGCATTTAGGAAAGAATCCAGGCCTTTTGAAAGCAATCTACCCCCAAGTGCATAACTTTATATTTTTTAACACTGAACCTCATTTGCCACATAATTGCAATTAACCACTTGCCAACCAGCCACCGTCGTTATACGGCGGCAGGTCGGCCCGTTCCCGCGAATCGACTGTAGCTGTACATCGGTCCGTTTTACAGCTATAGCAGGCGCGCGCATGCTGCGCGGTAGGGGAGCTGATGCGCGTGGCCGGCGGCCGCGATGTCCACCAGCCACCCGCGATCGCTCCCGCTGTCAATGTAAACAAACAGATCCCCATTCTGACACGGAAGTACTGAGTGATCACCTGTTCCTAGCGATCAGGAACAGCGATCTCTCTGTACTCCCAGTCAGTCTCCTCCCCCCACAGTTAGAAACATCTCCCTAGGGAACACATTTAACCCCTTGATCACCACTAGCATTAACCCCTTTCCTGCCAGTGACATTTATACAGTAATCGATGGCTATTTTTAGCTCTGATCGCCGTATAAATGTCACTGGTCCCAAAAAAGTGTCTGCCACAATGTCGCAGTCCCGCTAAAAATCGCTGATCACCGCCATTACTAGTAAAAATAAATAAATAATAATAAAAATGCTATAAATATATCCCCTATTTTGTAGACGCTATAACTTTTGCGCAAACCAATCAATGTACGCTTATTGCAATTTTTTTTTTTTTTTACCAAAAATATGTAGAAGAATACATATTGACCTAAACTGATGAAGAAATTAGCTTTTTTTTATTTTTTTTGGGGGGGGGGGGATATTTATTACAGCAAAAAGTAAAATATATTGTTTTTTTTTCTTTAAAAAAATTGCGGTCTGTTTTTGTTTATAGCGCAAAAAATAAAAACCACAGAGGTAATCAAATTCATCAAATGCAACCAAAAGAAAGCCCTATTTGTGGGAAAAAAGTATGTAAATTGTGTTTGGGTACAGCGCCGCAGGACCGCACAATTGTTAGTTAAAGCGACGCAGCGCCGTATCGCAAAAAATGGCCTGATTATTAAGGGGGTAAATTTTCCGGTCCTTAAGTGGTTAAACAGCGCATTGAGGTCGGCTTTTAAGTTGGAGACATTTTCTAATATCTGGCGTGGAAATAAGCTGATCTGAGCGATATACAGTTATCAACGGTCATGTGAATGAGCTCGATGTCTACAGCTTATTACACAGCTTTTAAATAGGTTTAGAAACTTATCAGGAAACGTGTCGAAAAAAATGAAACTTGTTTAAATGTTGTCCCCAGTTCTCGATAAATCACATGACCAGGACGCAATCATCTATCGGTAAATGTACTAGCTGCTACGTTGACCCCTGTCACCTCTCCATTCGGAATAAACATTTTGTGGCTCATCCATCTGCACACATTGCTGTTTACAATGTTCCTGAAAAGTTGCAGCGCTGGAGAAAATGATGATGACCCGAAAAATCTCTGGCTGCTGATTGGCTGCAGAGTGGGCTCCCTTCCCAGGAACTTCCTGTTTTGCCCACATTCCGCAGCGGAACACCGCAGAGTGAAAGCTCAGCACTTCTTGGAAATATTGAGGAAATAAGAGTTCAAAACTGAAATCATTCAGCATATTTTGCTTGGCTTGGTCTTGTGACTTTGGTCTGGATTGCTGAATGGCTTATTAAGAGTTTATTGACCCTTCAACCTGCCGAGTTTTATTGGCCCCGTATTCGGGAACATGGGCTGTAAGCGGTGAACTCTGTACACAATGTAATGTTGGGTAACATATGTGTGACACGGAGTTATAGATGTGTGTTCTACACTCCAAGCACATATGGTCTCACTTAGAGACACCATGGGAAGAACGGTATACCGGAAATCTGTCCATGTGTACAGTGACTGCTGATATCTAACAGGGCCTAATGGTGGCCATACACTCATTCATGAAAGATCGATTTATTCTCTGATCGATCACTTCTTTTAGGAATAATCCATTCTACAGTTGACAACCCATTCAATCGATATGCCACACACACGAATGGGTTTTGATGGATAGGTAAAGCGGAACTTCACAAACAAGTGGAAGTTATGGCCATCCTCCTCTTCCCCCTCCTCTGCCATCATCGGAAGCTTGGGACAGGTACCCACTTCCACTCTTCTTGTCTAGGCGGCGAGAATAGTGGAGTTCGCCCCCCATTAGAAAACTCCTGGGACACGTCACATGTCCCAGAAGGCTGCGGGACCGGTCTTCAAGCACGGTACATCTCACGCATGCACAGTGCAGAACCGGCTTGGAAACAGCAGGAAGTCACAACTGGCTTCCCACAGCCAAGACAACGGTGTCCGGGACCCAAAGACCAGCCAAGAACAGGCTGGATTCCTGGACTGTTAAAGTGGAACTTTACCCAAAAAGTGAAGTTGCACTTCTCTGCCTCCTCCCCACCTCCTCGTTAACTTTTGGACTCTTCTTTTTTTTTTGGGGGGGGGGGGGGGGGTAGTTTTGATAGGTACCCAATGCTGCTTTTGCTCAGAAGGCCTTGGTCAGTGGTCTCCAAACTGCAGCGCAGGGGTGACAAATGCAGCCCTTTGCCTTTGTCTGGCCATTGGGGCACTACTTTATTTCTAGCACTGACACCAACAATGGGGCACTATTCTTCCCAGTGACACCAATGATGGGGCACTATTTCTTCTACTGTCACCAGCATTGACACCAACAATGGGGCACTATTCTTCCCAGTGACACCAATGATGGGGAACTACTCCTTCTACTGTCACCAGCACTGACACCAACAATCTGGCAATATTTATTGCACTGACACCAATAATGGGGCACTACTCCTTCCACTGACACCAACGATGGGGCACTACTCTTTCACTGACACCGACGATGGGGCACTATTCCTCTAGCTGACACCAACAATTGGGCAGTATCCCTTACAGTAACACCAACGATGGGGCACTATTCCTCCAACTGACACCAATGATGGGGCACTATTCCTCCCACTGACACCAACGATGGGGCTCTATTCCTCCCACTGACACAAACAATTGGGCACTATCCCTTCTAGTGACACCAACGATGAGGCAATATTCTTTTCACTGACACCAGTGATGGGGCTCTATTTTCCCAATGACACCAACGATTGGGCACAATTCCTTCCACTCACACCAACAATGAGGTACTAATAAAACCCCTAATACCAAGATGGGACATTTTCTACTCCCACTGGCCTTGACCCGGTCCCCCTAAAGTCTGAAGCACAGTAAATTGGCCCTTTGTTTAGAAAGTTTGGAGACTTTTGGCCTAGGTGATCTAAGTGGAAGAAATGAAGACTCTCCATTTCACTCATCCTCGCAGTGCAGGGCCCGCTTTATAAAAGTCTAACAGTAAACGCTTAAAGGTTGGCTCTGATTGGTTTAGGGGACAAAGTGTAAATCTGCTGGAGGTAATAACAACTGTAACAATACAAAGCTGTCACCCCACGCTGGGATGGGGGACTGGCCCACTAAGCTGACTATTTGCATTAGACGGCATGCTGCATAGATGTGCTGTTTGCTTTTCTGCCATCGCTTTCGTTACATTTACAGCTCCGCAGAGCTAATAAGCTGCAGAATCGCCTCTAAATCCATCACAGACATATGGAGGGCACATGGTCGGGGGGCTACACTGCTTCTGATTTATTAAAGTACAACTAAAGGCAAGATTTTTTTTACATTTTTGAAAAGAGAGGAGAGGGAACAGAACCCCTGTCTGGTTTTATTGCCGTTTCTTTAACCCATGGGCGCTCAACCTGTGGCCCTCCAGCTGTTGCAGAACTACAAGTCCCATGAGGCATTGCAAGGCTGAAAGTTACAAGCAGGACTCCCAAAGGCAGAGGCCTGATGGGACTTGTAGTTCCACAACAGCTGGAGGGCCACAGGTTGAGCACCCATGCTTTAACCCATTTGTCCTGTTTACTTTTGTCACTGAGAGAGAAAGCAAATCTTACATTTTGAGTTGTCATCAGAACAGGAATAGAGGGGAAATCCTCCAATGGGGAAACTAGTTCTGGTGATGACTACCTGTTGTGGCTACAGGACAGTGAAAGGAAATCAGATTGCAAAAAAAACCTGACAGGGGTTATAACCCCCACCCCCCACCCCCCTTACGCTATCCAAAAGTTCTACTTTAAAGAGGAGCGTCTTTCTTGTTAATAAAAAAAAAGAGGAGCGTCAGTCAATTCTGCAAAAATTAAAAGTCAGCAGCTACTGTACAAATACTGAAGCTGCTAACGATTAATAAACAGACGTCTACTTGTCCAGGGATCCAGAGCTGTCCTCATCCAAACCATTTTTTCACCGGTCTTCAGTCCCTGGCGCAGGCATGTTGACTGTGGGCAGCTGGCTGAGACTCCTTGCAGCTTCCCAACCAGCTGCCCACTGAGCTTGTGCGAGACACACTGAGGTTTGTGAATGGACCTGTGATGTTCCAATGCAATATTCCCAATGCACACATTCCTGTAGAGATGGCTGTATCTATCAGTGGGTGCCCGGAGCGACCACCGGCTAGAACCTTGTGTAGTCAAAACAAGTAATGTGGGCCCATGCCTGATGAAGGGGTCCTGCGTGGCTCAAAAACGTTGCTTTTTGCTGTAACGATGTGATCACTGATTAAAGCTTTGGACCCATTTTTGGAGATCCTGGTGTGCTGGTGACATTACTTTCTTGGACCTTCTGATGTATCCCAGAAGGCTACAGGCATGGAGGTGAGGAGGAGAATTTCCTGGGCAGATCCACCAAGGTGATCCAAGTGGAAGTGGGAGCAGGTACCTGTTAAAACAAGGTACCCCCCCCCCCCCCAAAAAAAAAAATCCAAATGTGGCAGAGGTGGAGGGGATGGGGGTGAGTTGGAGAAAGAGCAGAACTTCCCCTTTTGGTTGAAACTTGAGTTGGAAACCAAAAACACAGCTCTTCCACATTTTTATAGTATACAGTATATTTATATTAGAAGGTGCACATTTTACATTCTTACATTTTTATATATTATTATATTTTTATATTAGAAGGTGTACATTTTATATTATATTTTTATATTAGAAGGTGTACATTTTATATTATATTTTTATATTAGAATGTCAACTTTTTATATTAGGTGTACATTTTTTTTAATATTAAAAGGTGCACATTTTATATTAATATATTTTTATATTAGGTGTACATTTTATATTATATTTTTGTATTAGAATGTCAACATTTTATATTATTATATTTTTATATTAGGTGTACATTTTTTTTTTATATTAAAAGGTGCACATTTTATATTATTATATTTTTGTATTAGAAGGTGTACATTTTATATTAATATTTTTTTATATTAGGTGTACATTTTATTTTATTATATTTTTATATTAGGTGTACATTTTATATTATTATATTTTTATATTAGAAAATTTACTTTTTATAATATTATATTTTTATATTAGAAGGTGTACAGTTTATATTATATTTTTGTATTAGAATGTCAACATTTTATATTATTATATTTTTATATTCGAAAGTGTACATTTAATATTAGAAGGTGCACGTTTTTTATTATATTTTAAAACTGGGTGCACATTTTATATTATTATATTGTTACACTAGGTGCACATTTTATATTCTTATATTTTTATATTAAAAGGTACATTTTATATTATTAACTTTTTTTACTAGGTATACAATTTTTTAGTAGTATATTTTTATATTAGAAGGTGTAGATTTTTTATTATTAGGGGGTGTACATTTATTTGATATTAGAAGTTATTATTATTATTACTATTATGTATATATGTATACATTGTATTTGGACACATTACTTTCTAGCTGCAGTGGAGCCCCAGCAGGAGACACTAGCACTAGTACAGCTCACATCGTCCAGCGATCCCCGCTCTCCCCGCCCCGTACAGCCCCTGGGCGTGGTCATGTAAATTAGATCCGGCTCCCAGCGTTCTCTAAGGGCCCCTCCCATTCGCTTCTCATTCTGTATGGGAGGGGTGACGACATGCAGAGAAGCGTCACCGGGTGGGCGTGTCCTGTATGCGAATGAGAATGGCAAGTGTCCTGTGTGCGGAGAAGTGAGTATAGAAGAAGATCGGAGATCCCGGAGGAGGACATAGATACATTGTATGCACACTCTCCATACATCTATCCGGAGCGCTCCATATACAGGACATTAGGAGGGGTGACAGGAGACGCTCCCCCGTTGGACATGTTGATCTGATCGGACTCCCCCATGATCCTTCTGATGTTATTGGAGCCCCACCATGAGAAGGGCACCCCCCCGGAGAAGATGTTCGATGCCTCCCGGAAGATGAGGAGTCTATGGGACGGGGTGAGGCTGGAGGTGTCCGGGGACAGCAGCCCTGTGGTGCTCAGCAGCTTCACCCAGCTGGACCCCGACCTGCCCCCCCTGGAGGTGAGAACTATGACCGCTCTATAGGGGGCTCCACCACTGCAAGGGCTTATCTTCTTCTGCTGGCCAATCGCTGGCCACGATTGCACTTAGTTATTGGTGATCAGATGTGTTAGATAACATCTCATGGGTGATCGGTCACTGTGACCAGGAGACTTATTATTATGAATGTCTAATGGGGACCACACACCATACAATCTGATTGTACAATCTACTTTGGATTGGATACAAATGACCTGATGACATTAGGATGGTCCTCATATTTCATAGCTATGGTTAATAGAAAGTTGTTTATTTGGCCAGATTGGAACATGTATGGTGACCCTAATCCTCGAGGTTCCCCTAATCCTGAATGTTACCCTAATCCTGGTGGTTCCTCCTCATCCTGAAGGTTACCCTAATCCTGGGGGTTCCCCTTCATGCTGGGGGTTACCCTAATCCTGGGGGTTCCCCCCCATCCTGAAGGTTACCCTAATTGTGGGGGTTCCCCCTCATCCTGAAGGTTACCCTAATCCTGGGGGTTCCCCTCATCCTGAAGGTTACCCTAATCCTGGGGGTTCCCCCTCATCCTGAAGGTTACCCTAATCCTGGGGGTTCCCCCTCATCCTGAAGGTTACCCTAATCCTGGGGGTTCCCCCTCATCCTGAAGGTTACCCTAATCCTGGGGGTTCCCCCTCATCCTGAAGGTTACCCTAATCCTGGGGGTTCCCCCTCATCCTGAAGGTTACCCTATTCCTCGAGGTTCCCCCTCTTCCTTAAGGTTCCCCCTCTTCCTGGAGGTACCCCCTAGTCCTGGCCGCACACTATACAATCAGATTGCACAATCACCTTTAGATCTACCAACAGCCATGTAGTACAAGGGTCTGCCTGGATATATACTGATTGGATAGACTAGGTAGAACCTCGTAATCCATAGTTTTGGTAAATCTAAAGTCGATTGTACAGAGATTGTACGGTCACATGTATAGCGAGTCTGATACCAAAACCATCCATTCATTTGTATCCAATCCGGCAGGCCCTTCCAGGTCATAGCTGGTGGTAGATCTAAAGGAGATTGTACAGTGTATGGGCAGTTTATGCGTTGCTCTGCTTTTCATAGGCAATATAAAGAGGAATTAAATTAAAAAAAAAAAAAAATGACCCTTGTACGGGTGATCCCCAGTGTACACTCAGGCTCTTGAGGTATCTAGAGGGACCACTTAAATGTGGAGGGAATTATAGATGCGTCTAGGAGAACGTTTGGTAGATTTTGATTGGTCATTGGACCCAATTAATAGTTGAAGAGCCTGTACAGAAGAAGGGGAGGTATAACATTTGTGATCTGATGAGATGGAAGGTGGTATTGCCCTTTAAGTTTGGCAGCAAGTTTCGGCATTGATCTCCAGAGGGGACGGGGGGAAGCGGTGCCGGCGGATGGAATTTTAATCACGAATGGATTACGCTGGATGGAAAAAGCACATGGATGGGTTTATTGGGCACCGCGCCTTTCCAGAGACCCCGGCTGCCAGAGGGATTATTAGGTGATCAAAGCGAGGAGGGGGGAGACGGCACAGGGTGCCAACGCCGGGAATACAGGGAGACCATCGGAATACTGTGCACCGCACTCACATCACCACTAGGGGAACGAGGGCAAAATATCACCCTCACTCCACTCAATGGAGGATTTCTTTGTTTTGAAGGGGTTCTCCACTTCTGGGGGACCGGATGTGAGATTCCTTGCAATCCAGTTCCTTGGTCGCTATATTTAACAGAAGTCTATGCAAGTCGCAGTGACATCGGAAAAAAGGAGAGCAGGAACCTTTCTGATTTGAACGGTTCCATTGCCGGAAATGGGGTGCGACTTGCCATGCGATTTGGGACTGTCAAACCACATCAGTGTGAACCGGGGATTATCCTCTAACACCATTAAAAAAAAAATATATATATATTCCAGGTGATCACAACGTTAGGGTTGAAGATCCATGGTGTGATGTCATCAGTCTCCAGCTGGTAGTTGCTGCAGCTCCCACCTACCTCTTGCCTATTCCAGGAAGACGATGGGAATGGTGCTTGTTGATTACATAACCAAGAGCAATAATCCCGATCGGTAAATGAAAGTTAAGCCGGCCATAGGATTTCTTTCATTCAGCCTTCAGACGATTGGAAGAAATCGAAACCGATTCCTGCATCTCGCTAAACAGTGCAGAAGGACGGATCTCTCACTGCTGGGCTATTGCATTCTGACAGCCGTCAGAACACCCAAACAGTGGCTGCACGTGATTGGATGCCGGCGCTGTTCAGTCAACAATTTTCTACCCAACTCCTTCCACAAACCTCGATTAAAATAAATGATCTGACCATCCAGGTGTTACTGTCAGGACCACCCATGGAGCGAATCTCACCCGATTCAGCAGGAATTTCCCGAAATGTGGGCAGCTTTACCTTTCCTCTGTCTTCTCTATGGCGGCCCTACATGGAATCATTTGATATACGATCGTATTTTTTGATTTACTGTCTGATCAGAACTACAATTTGGAAAATCGAAACGATAGTTTGATATGCCATACTCTTAGCCCTCGTTCAGATTGACTGCGGCTTTAAAATCGTGCGACTTCATCTGAAATGGCACAATTTCAAAGCCGGATTTCAGTGCGACTTCCGGTGTGACTAGGAAGACATCTCTGCAACGTCATGCACAGATGTCTATGCAAGTCGCACTCGAAATCGCCAAAAGTAGTGCAGGAACTACCTTTTTCAAATCGGTGCGACCCCGCAAAGTCGGCGGCTCACTGATTTGAACAGTGCGATTGCTGGAAATGGGGTGCGACTTGCCATGCGATTTGATGCGTCAAATCGCATGAAAAAATCGCTCATATGTGGTTAAACAATCAAATTTGATTATCTACTTTCCTATGAATTCCTATCCTGACCAACTGGGATCATTTTACATACATTTTTGCTTGAAATGGATCGATGGTGTAGTAGGTGTCTTATCAATAGTTCATAGATCTGATCATATTATCGATTGCTCAATCAGATCGTTACGTGCTCCATAGGGATCCTATGAGAAAAGGATGGCTAGCCTTGGTTGGCCCATTTTATTATCATTGTTACAGTGATTGCATTACTACCGATATACAGGCGTGTATATATACTGTATAGTGTTGTCTTCCTCTCCCCACACATCAGGTCAGATGGTCCCTCGGGTGTTTCGGTGGTTTTGGACTTGTGCCCATTGCTATATCCCTTTTTATTTTCCATTAATAGCCTTTGATGAAGACCTGACTTCCAACATCTATCACTAGCTGTGGGATAAGCCTGAGAGGCTCTGTTTTTTATGTTCCTTCCTCCGGATCCAAGAAACACAATAGATCCTTTTAACCACTTAGGACACCGTTAGCTGGTTTGGTCTGTGGTTGAAGTTGTGCCTCCTGGCAAAGCCTGGCCCATTGATTATCCCTGCCCCGGGGCGTTGTGGGTTTGGTTTGTGGAGTCCTGCTGGGAAGGTGGAGGAGGCCAGGTATGATCAGGATGTCTTCAGCATTCCTAGAAGGAGTTTTTCCTGTCTCGGTTGTCAGTTCAGATTAGTGAGGTCTCCTGTGGATGGCGTTTGTCTCTGAACGCTGCGTTTTGTGCAGTGCCACCCGAGGGCATGTGTTCAGGAAAACGCAGAGAAGGATTGCAGTAGCCAGTCACCTGCACGCCAAGGTGCATGGGTGCATTCGATCTGATTTTCTTTCTGCGTTGTCCAGGTTGGAGATGTTTAACTCCTGTCCGAAATCAGGAGCCGGTCCAATAAAGCGATTTTACTGCCAGAGGCGTTGCATGCGCATTCCAGTCATGTGATCACTGTGATTGGGGAGCTCATTCTACCAGCTCCTGATTGTTGTATAGTAATGAAAAGCTGTGTACCTTGACATGGGCATGTGTACGGTCCCGGCACCATTCTTTGCCAGGACAGAGTAAAGCTGGCCATACACCTATAGATTATCTGCAGATTTTCTATGGTTAGATGGAAAAAGTGGGAGATTCCTCCATCCACACATTTTAGCGAACATGGAGAAAAATGTTGCACTTTTTCTATCTAACCATAGAAAATCTGCAGATAATCTATAGGTGTATGGCCAGCTTTAGCCTTGGTTCACCGTGGTGTGGGAAACTCGGCGATCTCTGCACGATTCCCGCATTTGCAATCTGCTGTGGGTGTCAATAGGATCACAAATGCAGTGCGATTTGCCCACATGGTACAAAACAGTCATGCAGCGCACTTGCGGTGCAGCTCCAAAAAAGGTGCTTGCACTTTTTTGGTGCAATACGGTGTGATTTCAGCCCATTTAAAGTGAATTCATATGCCAGTGTATAGAGTGAACCGGGGCTAACCCCCATGTATATGCAATGCCAATTGAAGACAGAAGCACCTGTTATGGACGAGAATGCAGACATTACAGTGCTGAAAGGGGTTACTTTGCTTGGGAAATCTGCCATAATGTGTACTTCTGTGTCCATACTAAAGCATTAGGGCAAAAAGTTTCCAAATTTCTGGTAATTTACTTTTGCTTTAAAAAAGGGGCCTCATTCACCTCTGTAGCTGTAGACATTGTGGAGAAGTCCATCTTCATTTATACCACAGGCATTTTCTGAACTGATCTTGGCAGCTCACTAGCCTTCTAATGTCAACAACCAGCACGTGTTTCTAAACTGTTTGAAACAGAACTTCAGGCCCTGTTCACACCTTTGCATAGCGGGGACAAGCTTTCCCACTCTTGATTTTTATTTTATTTTTAATCGATTTGCACGCGATTTTGCGTGCCGCATAAGGCCAGCCCATTCACTTGAATGGGCTGCCCCCTATACAAGTTTGTTGCCCAAAAAGAAGGTCCTGCCCCTTTTCGGGGTAGCAAGCTTCGCGTGGCTCAATTTGCCACACGACAGTTGCAGAATCCCATTGCGTTTGGGGTGCCGTTAAGGGATAATGGCACCCAAATACACGTTGTGCAGCAATCCCCCCGCAGTTTGGGGCCGCGGGCAGAATCTCAGCAATTCTGCCCGTGCTCCTAAATCGTGAGATGTGAACGGGGGGGCCTTAGAGTCTTTTGTTGTGATTTTTGGGAATGAATTACCCCACAGCATAAGCGGCTACAGAGGTGAGTATGGACTAAAGCTGTTTTAATGCATGTTAATACACATAAAATGAAGCTGCTGAACCCTATTGAAAAGCTATCGGCTTATTTTAAAATGACAGACCCATTAAGACTGGAGCTGAAGGGTGTTTTAATAACTTAGAGAATACTGCTCTTCTATGGTCTTATAGTAAATTGATATCTGCAGAACTTCCTTTAAGGGTACCTTCAGCTGAACTTGCACGATTTCAAACCCGCATTTCAGTGCAAGTTCGGGGGGCGAGTTGAAAGACTTCTGTGCGGGTTCATGCCTGTTGAAATCGTCCCCAAAAGTAATGCAGGAACTACTTTTGGAAATCGGTGCGGCGTCGCACCGATTGGGGCAGTGCCGTTGCCGGCAATAGGCTGCGATTTGGCATGCAATTTGACATGTCAAATGCGTGCCGTTGTGAACGGGGGCTAAAGGACACTTCAAACGAGTCCCGTTGAGACCATCTACACAAATGGCTCTTATTGGGGTCATGTTTGGGATAGAAAGAATGACGCCATCGGGGTGAGAGGATTGCGCCTGTGACAGTGGAAGTGAATAATGAAATATTTCATGTGATGACGGAGCCGGCTATGCTCTGTGACCAAGTCCACATACAGAGAGAATTTTAGCAATGTCGGTGATGCTGCCTTGTACAGTTATGGCATTTGTGTGACTTTCCCCCCCTAGCCATTACAGAACTGATAAGCCTCTAATAGGCTCTTTACGAAGGTTGACTTTAAAAGGCCTAAAGGCTCAAGATGAAAGTTTTGGATAAAATACCTTTTCGTGCATATTAACCACTTTTAGAGATACTGATTGACCTTTTTTAGCAATTTTTACACGGTATCTGGGAGGAGAGCTCTATATGTAAAAGGTGTAATAAACTTGTGGGATTGTTGTATATACATTCAGAGAATGGATATGTGGGTTTATAATGCTATAATCAATGTATGCAGATTTTACTGTTTGGAGTTTACGGTGTAATCTTGGAGCCCGAGAAAGAGATAAGAGGATGTCAAGATAACTTCAAAGTTGGAGGGGTGGTAGATGGATGCCATGTGTTTGTTCTGAAAAGCAAAGATTTGAACATGTGTAGATAAGGGGACATGGAGTAACCTTCTGATGAGTGCTCTAAAAGTGACCAAACTAAAGCCAGCGCAGAGCGAATTTTCTTTCCTGCAACCACGGGTTGCAGGAAAGAAATTTTGCTAGATTCCCCCATTAACACTGACAGTGCTGACGGGAATCCCTGCAGAGCCATTCTCCCGGCAGGGGAAGCCGTCCCCACTGGGAGAACACACTGTTTATTGCTAGCAGCTGTTATAGCTTCTAGCAACAATCTCATGTCAAACCCAACAGGCTGGTTGTACCCAAGTTGTTCCATCATTCAGCCTGCCTGTACATGGTTTGATTCTTGGCCAGTTCCTGCTGAATTGGCTCAGATTCTAACTGTCTATGGACGGCTTAAGTATGGGTAGAGCTGGCCATCCACTGAGTTTTTTTTTTTTCATTCCACCAGCACACTGAACACAAAAAAAAAAACTGATTCCTCCATCCACACAAACATGGTATAGAGCAGTGATGGTGAACATTGGCACGCAAGATGTTTTGGAACTACATTTCTCACAATGCTCAACTACACTGCAGAGTGCATGAGCATCATGAAAAATGTAGTTCCAAAACATCTGGGGTACCAAGGTTCACCTTCACTGGTATAGAGGAATCCCCCTACTGGTACAAGGTATTCTGACAATAGCAGCCACTCGTCAATTTAATCTTTTCCAACATGTCCCTTCAAACGATTGACTATGGAGTGGGAACTACCAGACCCTGATTCGTTCAGCAGCTTCCTGCTAAATCGGCCATATTTCGATCACTCTGTGGTCAGTTTGACAGTCCGCCAACCTATGGTAACCTATAAGATATTGGATAAACCTATCCATCTACACATCGATGGCCAAGGGTTGAATGAGAGAAATCTACTAGACTCCTCCATCCACACTAACTAAACCCTCCCGGCTATTGTATTTGATTCAATGAAGTCACTGATCTGTACACCATTTTCTACCTGGTCTCTTCGGCAACAGTTGATCGAAGTTGAAAGTTTGGAAGTCAGTTTGTTGGTACCAACAGGGCCACCTACATTTTGAATGTTGGCTAATTCAGCATTAAAGTGGAAGTAAACCCTCCTATCGTTTTCAGCCAAGGAAGCCGCCATCTTGGCCTCTGTTTAATCTACAACTGCCATGATGCTGCACATGTGATCCGTTATGACACCGGCCATTGGATGGTTTGACAGTTTGGTTGAGAGCACAACCAATGGGAGTGTTACATTTCCGGTACGTGCCGGAAAGGTAACTGTTTGTTTTATAGATGGGTTTACTTCCGCTTTAAGTGGCCAAATTTCGAGTCTTCTATGACAGACTTTAGAGTGCCTTGATTGGAGGCCGCAGTGATGTTTGGCTTTGTGGGGTCATCTGGACAGTGGGATTATGGTGCACATTATGTTATGTTTTGGGAACAATGCCTCACTTCTATTTTGTTTGTGCAAAAAAATTTAGAATTTTTTCTTTCAACAGATTGGAGTTTTTGGCTATCTACAAAGGATTGTGGAAGCGAGTTGAGAAACCGTTTCTGAGCAAATTAGATTTTTGTATATTACGTAAAAGCAAACCAACTTGGTATTTGGCCGTGTGTTCTGTTTGTTTGATCTGTTGTGCCCGTATAGGCTCTTGAACCTGGCAGTGTGCCCAGTGGGAAATGTACAAATTTTTGCTTGATGCTGTTCCTAAATATACGTAAATACACAGTAGTGTCTATGCTAGCTTTAATTATATACAGCTGTGTACGCTGTTTTCCCATGGCAATGAGCTGAGTATGAGCATTCCTCAGTTGGCACAAGCTGGTTACTTCAAGAGCCTGTAGGGGCATATCAAGTTTGTGAGCACCGTTTACAAACTTGCTGATTTTCACTTCCTTTCATTTACCGTATCAGATTTTTCCAGATGGTATGGTTGCGCTTTAAGGGCCCATCGGCACTAAACGATAACATATATAAGGCTCCTGTATAGCAAAAAATACTTATAAAAGGTTGTTTGTGCTCATCTCCCAGCTAATGGGATGCATCTGTGGCAGAGAGCTGTGATTGCTTTCTCTTTAAAGGAATCATGGATCGCATTAAAAGGATAACACAAAGCCCTTGCCAAAGGCGTCACACAGCTGCTGCACTAACACACACAATATGTGTGTCATTGTTGATGTATTTGTTGTATAGGAGGATGCATCTGTGTTTCCTATGGCTTCTTGCAAAAATAGAATCCCTTTAGATTCGCAGGGAAAGTTGATCCTGAGTCCTTTTGGACAGCAAAATCCTAATAATATTGTTTCTCAGACTTGAAGGTCCAGTTCACGGCTCTTCCGAAGAATGACGCAGTACGCGCAGTTGTTTTGCACAGGCGGTCGTGTTTCCGGCCCGTGTATACGCCACTTTTCCAGCCTTTTTCTTAGAAGACCAGACTGTAGTCCTGACAGTCCTGGATTTTAGATGGTTTCATAATGTGATTGATTGACTTGGAGGTGTCTTCAGTGGCCACAGAGTCCTGTAGATGTACCACCTTTGACCATAATGAACATGGTTGGCTTTGTTAGGTGGCAGTCACATATCGAGACCATTTGAGCGTGAAGCAAAATGGGCAGGATTAGGGCTGCTGTTGATACAGCCAACCAGGTTCTCTGGAATTCCTAAAATCTGGCAACCAATGAATGATGGAATGTGGTTGCCAGTGTGCAGCTGACCTAACTATAGAGTACAGATTAGACTGTTCCCCATGAAGATCACTTAGACGTTTTACATTGATCACACATGTGACCGTCTAATTTTGGTACACCTAAAAGGAGACTGTACAATCAATGTAAGGGCGATTAATTCCTGAATGGAGAAAATAACTCTGCTTACATAAGTAGGGCACTCGGAGCATGCCAGTCACCATGAGGTTAAAACTCCAGAGAAAGCAGAGAGGGGGGCTTTTGTTTATACTCCATGGAGTTCAAAGGGAGGAGAATGAGTTTTGTGGTCTGCCCTCTTCCCCACCCCCTACAAAATGACATGGGCCTGCTAATACTTTGCAGATGCTGCTTTCGTTCTCATCTGCCTCACCAAATTCCTCTGCATCCTTTCTCTCTCTCTCTTCTCTCTCTCCGGGATACAGGAATTGGAGTGAGAGGAAAGGCCTTTCTGCTGACTGCAGTGTTTCCAAGGGCGCGTGATGGCTTTATTAACACTCTGGCTTGGCCAAGCACATATACATGATGAAAACAGAGGAGCAAAAGATCAATAAAAAAGCAGAGGTGCCCGAAGGAAAAATTCTCTGTTTATTTTTCCATTCTGCACTGGAAATGTGAAGAATATGCCCCATTAGTGGTTACGTTTTCTGGTTGCCCTTAGTAGATAGATCTTCCCCCATCTTGGGGCCATCCCATTCCTCCCCCATCTTGGGGCCATCCCATCCCTTCGCCGTCTTGGGGCCATCCCTTCCCTTCGCCGTCTTGGGGCCATCCCTTCCCTTCGCCGTCTTGGGGCCACCCCTTCCCTTCGCCGTCTTGGGGCCACCCCTTCCCTTCGCCGTCTTGGGGCCACCCCTTCCCTTCGCCGTCTTGGGGCCACCCCTTCCCTTCGCCGTCTTGGGGCCACCCCTTCCCTTCGCCGTCTTGGGGCCACCCCTTCCCTTCGCCGTCTTGGGGCCACCCCTTCCCTTCGCCGTCTTGGGGCCACCCCTTCCCTTCGCCGTCTTGGGGCCACCCCTTCCCTTCGCCGTCTTGGGGCCACCCCTTCCCTTCGCCGTCTTGGGGCCACCCCTTCCCTTCGCCGTCTTGGGGCCACCCCTTCCCTTCGCCGTCTTGGGGCCACCCCTTCCCTTCGCCGTCTTGGGGCCACCCCTTCCCTTCGCCGTCTTGGGGCCACCCCTTCCCTTCGCCGTCTTGGGGCCACCCCTTCCCTTCGCCGTCTTGGGGCCACCCCTTCCCTTCGCCGTCTTGGGGCCACCCCTTCCCTTCGCCGTCTTGGGGCCACCCCTTCCCTTCGCCGTCTTGGGGCCATCCCATCCCTTCCCTTCGCCGTCTTGGGGCCATCCCATCCCTTCCCTTCGCCGTCTTGGGGCCATCCCATCCCCTTGAGTATCGCGGTGTGATCTGATTGATTGAAATGCGCAATGTCAAACATCCTCTTGGGTTATGAAGTAGGGTGCACATTTTGGTCTTGGTTAGTATTCAGTGACTCGTTGACACTAGAGTATAACTCCAAACAACATATATATACAGAATTTGGATGGAATGGGGAAGGGTTGTTACGTCCAAAAGTTTTTATTGCTGCCTGCACCTCCTTTGGGGAGATCTACCTTTTGCTATTTTGTCCTGGTCATCGTTGTCACTGGAGCTGAAAGAGGAAACCCAAAATGTACATCTGTTACCATTGATGGGGTAGAGGGAAATCTCATACAAGGAGGACATCTGTCAAAGATGTGATTACCCGCTACTTTAGGGAGAATGGCCCTAACCTTGTCATTGGGGCAAGACATAAAGGGGCTTTCCTATAATGGAATAAAAAACTTTTCAGCTCCTCAGCACAAATAGCCTAATTAGCAGTTTCAATATTTAAGGCCCCCGATGGGGATGTAGACCACAGCAGAGATTCTACACCATCCAAAATCTAGCCAAAACCCCCAAAAAAAAGTTTTTGGCCGGAGTTTCATTTTATGTTTGTCTAGCAAAGAGGGGGAAATAAAGTAAACTGGAATTAGCATTATATAACCTCATTCATTGTTGGAACGGTTTTGCAATGCACATTTGCAAAACCATATAGAAAGCATTCAAACTGACCTCAAAATATCATCCTATCGTCATGGAAAAGAGTGCTTGGAATTTGAACGTCATTTTTTTGTCTTTGGTCTCCTTTTTTAATTATCTTCCTGTTCCACTTTACCCAAGCAGGGCTCCACCCTTTCTTAAGGCACATCATAAAGCATTCATACAATACCTAACAACACAGTTACTTGTCTCGTCTGTTTGTTATATATTACATATTTTCGTAACAGGAGTCGAAGGTTGGGTGTGATCCTCTTAACTTGTATTATGTTTTTCTGGTTGCGTGCTACCTGTAATTCTATTTTTTACATCACTGGAGGTTCCCTGCAATGTAACCTCTTTCACACACAATAGTCTCATGCACAGCCCCAATGGGAATAGTCTGTAGGTTCTCTTACATTTCAAGGTGGTAATAAATTTGTATTATTGGCCTTTTATCTTCTCAGGATTCAAGCTAAGCTAGTCATCAGCATGTGACCAGAGCTGCTTCTTTTGTCTATCGTTCCGTAACGTTTATTGATGACGGGGTAGCTTAAAAACTTATGACGCATGGACAAAATTTTCAAAACGAACATTCATTTTCATTCAATTATTTGTAGAGGGGCAGGGAACATTTCCGGAAAAAAGACAATAATTTGTCCTGATGGGACCTGAGATCTTCACTGCTCCAGTGAAAATAAGGGCCCCATGGCCTTGACTGCAGCCATAACCTCCAGCGCTTGTGCTTTACAAATATGGATCCTCCTTTCTTGTCTAGGGGTCCTGAAGCATGGAAAGCCCCATGAATTAATGGAGGCTAGTATCTGCCTTGCAGCACTGGGATCCATGGTAAAAATCCCGGCCAGGACATTATCTGCAAGGAGTTTGCATGTTGTGCTTGCATTGGTTTCCATGCACACTCCAAAAACATGCTTAAAGAGGATCTTCAGCCTGTTTGGAAAAAATGAAGTCAGCAGTTACAGATAGTCGCCATTTTATGAATGACTTGTAATATGTTGGAGCCGTTTAGAGTAAACGGTGCAGGCTCCACACCGTGGCCTGCATTTTATGAATGACTCCTAATACACTGACGCAGTGTAAACGGTGTGGACTCTACACCCTTGCCATCATTTTAATGAATTACTTGTAATATGCTGGTGCAGGCTCCACACCGCAGCCTGCATTTTTTGAATGACTTTGGCGTGTTTGCACAGCTCACGTGCAGAGCTCGCCAGGAACTCGGCACTGCGCTACGCTAATCGTAGGCAGTGAGACATTTACCCGATGCACGTCTGCAGAGATTGGGAAATATCTCACTGGCAGTGATTAGCGCAGTGCTGACTTCCTGGCGGGCTCTGCACGTGGGCTGTGCGAACACGCCGGAGCTCATCCTTAATGACTTGTAATACACTGGCATAGTGTGAACTTCACACTAAAGTAAAAGGTGTGGGGGTCCACACACCAAGGCTTTCATTTTATGAATGATTCGTAATATTCTGGCGCAGTGTAAAATAGTGCGAGCTCCACACCGCAGCCTACATTTTATGAATGACTCATAATACGTTGGTGCAGTGTAAACCACATGGGCTCCTCACTGTGGCATTCATTTTATGAATGACGCGTAATATGTGTGGCATAGACACCGCAGCCTGCGTTTTTTTTGAATGACTCTTAATATGCTGGTTCAGTTTAGAGTAAATGGTGCTGTGTGCAGTGGATAGCAGTGTCTGCTATGTCCAGGTCCCTAAGTGTTTGCGCCCTCGCTGTAGATGCAGTATTTCCACTTAATTCCTAGACCAGTGACCCCAGAGGAAGCGAGAGGAAATCTCCCCATCTGGGACACAGGCAACAATTAAATGTACAACATAGTTGGACCCTTCCTCACTCTATCCAAAATGCAAACAAAATTCAGTTTTGGCCGAAACTATACGTTATTAGCAAAGCGCACTACAAAGTTTGGATTTGTTTGCATTGTTGGAATGGCCCTTTCACTAGCAGTGGGAAGGTGGTAATTCTAGCATGCCTTCATCATTTATAAATTCGATGCTAAAGGGATTCCAACACATTACTTGATGAATTAGCAGCACCTTGGCAACCTAGGTGTTACAATGCCTGCCAGCCTCAGAATAACAGCTGTTTCCTCTGATTAAATGAATGTGTTTCGTTCCCTCCTGCTTGTCTAGGTGATTTGATTTGATGAGGTCATTGTTCTGCCAGTGACATCATGCTTTGGGTCTTCTGAACTCCCATTACCTTGGCAGTGTGGGCACTCAATTATCACATTGCCTAATTGCCATTGTGTGCCGTATTATGTGATCTTGTTGTTGTTTTTCTGGATTGTTCAGTATTGTCTTTGCTAATGTGCTGATGGCCAAAAACCATTTTCTCTCATGTCATGGTGTCACAGTGATATGTGTATAAACATCACAAACAACAAGGAGGACAATGCGCTTTTTGTTCTAGTCTGATGGTGTTATTTGTATTAGATAGTCAAAGGGATATTCACATGGTGTTTGACGTGTTGTGATAATCCCAGTCATCTTCTCCAGGCATCTAGAATGCAGAGGGAGCTGAAGCGGCAGCCATATTGGCACCATGTTTGTTATTTTACCTCATGTATGAAGAGGGAGTCTGTGTAACCCATAGCAACCGATCAATTAATCCCCCCCTGGTGTTTCTAGACAAGGTAAATATGATATGTTACCATGAGGGATAGAGGAAATGATTGTAGATGCGTGGAACTGTTTGGAAGGCCATGTATGAATTTTATTTGCCTCAACCCAATTTGAGTTAATTTGCAAAATACCACGTTGTGTGTGTGTGTGTGTGTGGTAATACACTGTCATGGGACCGGCAGGGTAGGCCCAAAGTGTATGTTTTAGCTAAATTTTTTTATTAAGGGTTAGAACATCTGTCAGTTTTTTTTTTTTTAACTGCTATCTTGAGCTCTGGTAGAGAAATTTTTCACCTCTTCCTGTCCTGGCGATGGCTTTCACCAGACAGGAAGTGAGGGGAACTCTCCAGCAGCAGTAGAGTATGGGATGACTAAAATCCCCGTCCGCTTTGTATTGCTGCCTGTTGTCATGTTGCAGATTTTACCTTACTTCCCGTCTGGTAAAAGCGTTGTCCCCGGGACAGAAAGTGTGGAAAATCTCTTTTTTTTTTTTTTTTTTTACGCATGCAGCGAGGACTGCTGCTCCTCTGTAATGGGGCGCTTGACAGGCGGTAAGGAGGCGAGATATCACCTCCTCACCTGTTTTAACCCTCTATTGCCATACCTCCAGGCATGTGCAGTTGTGGGGTGGTCCCATTCACCTACACTTTTTTTTTTTTTTTTTAATTCTATCCCCCCTCACATGCACTTTCTCTCTCCCGACACAGTAGCTCAGCCTTTGAGAACTTGCTCCTGTGATGGTGGAGGTGAACAGTAAGAGCTAGGAGGAGTCTATTAGCAACGTCCTAGCAACAAGGTGATGTGATTGCTAGGAGGTTTTCAGTCAGGCTTCAGGAGGTATGTAAATGGCCTACATCTATAGCAAGGTGATTATTCATTTTTGGTCAAGGCTGCACAGTATGTGGTTTTTTTTTATTTTTTTATCTACAGGCACCTCTTATCCGTATGGTGGGCAAATTTTTGGGAAAGGTGAACTATGCCTTTTTATGAGGGAACGGTTGGGAGGCGATAAAAACGTGTGTTTAAATAATGTGTTTTCACCACCCCTCTAATCGCAAACGTGAACGAGCCCTAAAGGAGACCCTGATGGCGGTAAAAATTGGGGCTCCTAATGCCGCGTACACACAACCGGACTACACGGCAGACTTTGCCCGGCAGACTTTGCCCGGCGGACTTTTTGACGGACTTTACGACGGACTTTCCGAATGAACGGACTTGCCTACACACGATCAACCAAAGTCCGACGGATTCGTACGTGATGACGTACGACCGGACTAAAACAAGGAAGTTCATAGCCAGTAGCCAATAGCTGCCCTAGCGTCGGTTTTTGTCCGTCAGACTAGCATACAGATGAGCGGACTTTTCGCCCGGACTCAAGTCCGTCGGATAGATTTGAAACATGTTTCAAATCTAAGTCCGTCCAACTTTTGAGAATAAAAAGTCTGCTGGAGCCCACACACGATCGAATTGTCCGACGGACTCCGGTACGCCGGACCAAGTATGCCGGAAAGTTCGCTCGTGTGTACGCGGCATAACTCTTCCCCACGCTATCCATACATTTTGGGCACATTCAGGTTGGTCTGAAGCGTAATGCCGCTCGCACACCGTCGTGCATTTTTTGCATTGCATTACCGGACGCATGTTGCTTTGGTTGTGTTCATAATTTAAAGGCCAGCGCTGGCATGCAGATGTTGTGCGGGCGACACACGGATGGGTCCCCTTTGCCTGGCAGAGATTATAACATTTCCAGAAGCCTGAGAAAGGGCAGCTGTAGTATTTTCGGCCTTATCTGTTGTCAGGTTTAATATTTACCTTCTGCGACCTTTGGCTGCACACTGCGCCTTATCTCCTCTTAAATGAAAATGATCTGAGCGAATAGGAAATATGCTGTGGGTGTTATTTTAACCACAATATATATTTGTCTTACCACAGCATCTTGTTGCATTGAGGAAACAAAGTCTGAGGAACACTTTGGAGGCGTCTTAAAATTTTATAGAACTGTAAGCCTCTTTTACTGGCGACTGTTTTCAATCTTCTGGTAAACCATACGTTTTTAAGGAGGTTTAATGCGTTGCAGGAAGGATCTTAAAAGAACCATATGATGGACTGAATCCCAGGACCGCGCTTTGCTGTCTCCGCCCCCCTCTCTTCGGAATCCAGTTTATTATTTTTGGCTGGAAGGACTTTTCCAGCTGCAGATTCCTGGCCCTCTGTGGGAGGTTCAGCCTTCTTAGGACCGAAAAAAAAAAAAAAAAAATCTACAAAAACATCAAAATGTTATTTAAACATAAGTGAATGCAGATCAGTGCGAGGAGTGTGCCGTTTTTGGTGTCATTCTTGCGGAAAGCGTAGGTAGATACTTTTTGGCTGCGAAAAAGCAATAAAAATAATTGGATAGCGTAGAAGTTAAAGTGTATGTATGGAGAGTGGGGAAGGTTAGAACCCCTGTCAGGTTTTTGTTGCTGTCTTTGGCCCCCTCCCAGGGAGAATTGCGCAATTTGTTCTGGCGACCATTTGTAGAAAGTGGAGGGAAATCCACATTTTTACAGTAGTCATGGGAAATGGAAGTGAGGATAACTTTTTCTGGTGACAGCTGTCCAATTTGAGATTTCTCCTTGATATTTCCTCTCACTTCCTGTTGACTTTTTCAGAACAGGAAGCAAAGGAAAATCTCCCCTATGGAACGCAGAAAGCCACTTTGATGTTTCCTTTCTCCTACACTAAAACTAAGCTGGCTAACATGGGGAAGTCTTCTTACTTTGGAGAGATTTCCTCTCACTTCCTGTTGGCTCTCCAGAAAAGGAAGCAAAGGTAAATCTCCACAAGGAGGCATGGATAGGAAACAATTGTGCCATTCCCTATTCTATCCAATACAAGCTCCTAACACAAGAACGCTCCTTACTTCAGAGTTCACTTTTTCAGTTCCTGTTGACTCTCCACAGCAGGAAGCAAATTTCCCCAATGGGACGCAGACCGGAATAATTAAAGTTACTTTCTCCTACTTTATCCAAAAACTAAGTCATCTAACATGAGAATTCTCTCCACTTTGAAGAGGTTTCCTCTTCCTGTTGCTTCTTCAGAACAGGAAGTGAATGGAAGTCTCCCGAATGGGACACGGACAGGAAAAAATAAAGTGACATGACTTCCAGCCATTCCCTACTCCTAATCTAATCTACAACCAAGCTATAAACTTGAGAACTTGCCTCACTTCAAAGACATTTCTTTTCCCTTTCTGTGGACTTTCCATAACAGGAAGTGAAGGTAAATCGAAATCTCACCAATGGACACACAGGAAAAAAAATAAAATGTGGGTGCCAACCATACTCTACTACTTTGTTCAGAACTAAGCCGTCACTTTGGAGAGATTTCCTTACTTCCTGTTAACTCTCCTCTTCTCCTCTTCCTGTTGCCTCTCCAGAACAGGAAGTGAAGGGAAATCTCTCCAGTGGGACACAAAGGGAACAAATACAGCTAACAGGGGCTCTAACAATTCTAAAAAATCCCTAAATTCTCTATTTAAAATTAAAAAAAAAAATAATTGTTATTACATACACCTAAAAAGGCATTCATACTGGTGAACTGCAAATTTACATTTTAGATGCTCTGACCTTTTTGAAACGGTCACTCCAACCAACACTTTGCTTTAGTTTTAGAGCAGGGAAGGTTGTCGGCCTTTTTATTTCTGTCCCCTTTGGGAGATTTCCTCTCAGTTCTGTCCAGGGAACTTAACTGGAAGTGAGAAGAATTCTCCTTTTTTATTGAGGGGGAAATCTGACCATTGACCGTGGTCACTAAATCCGTGTCCCTGTTAGATTTCCCCCCACCTTCTGGTGAAAACTGTTCGCGAGTGAATCTTCTTATAACTTGTTTCCTCCATTTCAGTCAGATCTTTATATTTATCGTACAAAAAATGAATGGCACTTATGGGGGGGGGGGGGGGGGGGCGGAAAATGAAAAAGCAAACACTAGAGAGTGTGAGGCCTAGAGAGCTGAGGTACTTTTCCACAAACGAGTTATTAGTCACAGAATTCCACTTCTAGCTCACTGCTCTTATGCAAAACCGCCTGCCAAAGCAAGAAGTGAAACAAGTGGGAGATATGTAATTACAGAAGCGCGGACTGGTGGAAACCGCGATGAAAAGAACATCGAATTCAGCAGATTTCAGGTCTTATGGCCGCTGCTCACAAAGGGACTAGAACCCTACAGTGGATACCTCAAATAAATAGGGTCAGGGCTGATCACACGGCTGCTGGCGTGTGATGGGAGGACACCGCGCTGAAGTGTCCATTTCACCACATCGCACTGTTTTATTTTTTTTCTTAGAACTTTATTAAAATGTCACAGGAGACATTTCATTAAGTTCTATTTACACAGCGGTGTTGGGATGCAACCATACTGCTTTTTTCGCCACCGCAGCACCGTAGTATGAACTGACGCCATAGGAAACAAGGCAGATTGCATTGCCATTCTGTTGCAGTGAACGCAATTATTGTAAATGAGCCTTCAAGGGAAGCGTTCTGGTGAATATACCAAGGTTGTCATTGCTACTCTCCTTCAGAGGACTGGTTCACACCAGCTGCTGCACATGTGTAGTGCGATCAGACTGAGATCAGTGCAATGATGAGGCGCTGAGCTCGTCAGATTGCATTGTTTGCCCTTTTTGTTTTCTTTAAGCAAACTTTATTGAGATGTTACACGGAAATCTCAAGTTCAATTGGCGGACACTCGGTGCGAGGCAGTGGATTGCTCTGCGTTGAAGAAAAAAAAAAAAAGTACTGCATGCAGCACTTTTTTCAGTGCATCATGCTTGCACACGACCACAATGCAGTGGCGTGAACCGGGCACTTGGGAGACAAGGTATTTTGCCCCGTCCACACGCTGGCATAACCGCCCAATCAGTATCCTCCCACCCAATCTGGTGTGATTCTACATACATGCCTAAAGTGTAAGCCCACCCTAACACTAAAATCCCTGCATCTACAAAACATCCACGATCTAATGCTAACCTGTCTAGCCCTGTAAAGAAGAAATCAGTACATACCTTTTTTTTTTTTTTTTTTTTTTTAAATCCGATCTGGTCTCCAGCGGCGGAAGCTCTGCAGAGGACACAGCCGACAACGACTGTGAAATGAATGGAGAGTGACGTCACCCATAGACTTACTTTGCGGCTTCCGTTGTCAGCTGTGTCCTCTGCACCCGCCGCCAAGGGATTGGATCGAATCGGCTTCGAAAAAGGTATGTATACTGATTTCTTCATTACAGGGTTAGTGTTAGATTGTGGATGTCTGTAGATGCAGGGATTTTAGTGTTAGGGTGGCCTTCTACTATAAGGATAGTTTACACCAGATGCAGTCATATGTGTCTTTTAAAGTGTTACTAAACCCACAAAAGTAAAATCAGTCTGTATATGTACTAAAGCATGCTTGTTATACTCACCGTGGAACCTAAGGGGCTAATCCTCTATATTGTGTAAAAAGGCCTGGCTTCTCTAATTCTCCCCTTTTACTGTCCCCAATCCATCTCCTGATAAGACAGAGCCTTTGGAGTCACTCTGCACATGCTCAGTTTGGTGTGTTGCTAGAGGTGTTTTTTTTTTTTTTTTTTTTTTTTTCTAGGGACAGTGCATGTGATCAGCAGAGGGCCAATTGGCACTGTCCAGACAGAGGGTTAGGGGTCCTGCAGCCTCATAGGACAGTCAGAGTAGAATGAAAACCAGTACTCTGCCGGAGACTGATAGAAGTCAGAAGACTGCTATATACTGCTGATGAGAAAAAGTATTTAGCAGTTTATATTTACTAAAATAATTACATGTCCATGTTCTGTGTACTGTGGGAGACCAGATATAGTGAATGCAGGGTCCTGGGTTTATTAACACTTTAAGCACGTTACAAACGCATGTGCATGGAAAATCAATGCATTTTAATGAGCCTAGGTTACACCATTGCAGTTTACAAAAGTACAGCATGCTGCGGTTTTTTTTTGCACGTAAATTGAACATGTGTAAATGCATGTGAACACACCACCAATACATATAAATGTAGCTCTGTAAAGAAAAAAAAAAAAAAAAAAAAATCAGAAATCACGCCTACGTAAGTGGAACACAAATGCATGTAAATGCAACTCTGTAAAAATAAAAAATAACATTAACATAAATAATGCCTAAAAAAAAAACCTAAAAACAAAAAAAAACACACCACAGACATGACAAAATGCACTGCAAGTGTGATACAAACTCCTTACTAAAGCATGTAAGCGCACACGCAGAACTGCACATTAAATGTGGGGAATGCAGTGTACACAGGCTCTTAGATTGCTCACATTTCATATATCCTTCCAAAGTCCATTGGTGTTCATTGTCCAAACCAAAAATGCATAAACGCATAACGCATCAAAAATGCACTGCAAACGCATGCATTAATGCAGTACAGCGAATGTTTTAAAATGGACAAATAGGTGTGAATGAGCGCCTAACCTGGTAATTCTTCTGTCCTTTCATTGGTTCTCTGGATTTTCCTCCCAGCTGGCACATTTGCAGACCCTGGTTCCTCTCCGGTTTCCTCCTCGCCTTTGATGCTCCTGAATAACAGATGCCTGGCCCTAGGCTCTCCCAGGCCTGGAAAGCATTTCATTTTTTCCTCAGCTGCAGGTGTAATAACAAGGCCGATACTACAAAGATTGCGTTTACACTCTGGGGGATCGCGGCTTGTTTTCATACAGCGTTTCTTTTTTCCAGGATCGCACCTTTTAACTCTTTCCCGCAGGTACCTCAGTTAGCGTGATTAAAAAGGCCAAAAAAGGGGGTAGATTTAGAAGGTTGTCACCTGAACAGGAGCAGAAGGGAAATCTTACAATGGGGACATTGGGGATTCCCTCACTTTGGAGAGATTTTCTTTCACTTCCTGTTTTGGTTGAGACAGGAAGTGAAATCTCCACAATGGGGCACAGATGGCAAAAACTGAGGTTATAACCCTCCGTTACTCTATCCAAAACTATTAATAAAAAGGTTTGTCTTTTAGCTCTGCTTTAATAATATATAATCTTTCTGAATACAATCATTTTCCAGATAGAAAAAAAAAAAAAGATGACGCAGTGCTTCAAGCAGGTTGGTACCATTCTCAGCCTGCGTCCTCAATTTTGTTGCTTCCCCTTTTGGGTGAAGCTCTGCTTGTTCTCCTCCACCCCCCCCCCCCCCCCCACACACACACACACACACACTCACACTGGCACATTTGGCACGTTTTGAGGAGGAGTGAGCGGGTACCTGGTTTTGACAGGTACACACCCCCCCCCCCCTCCTCCCCAAAAAGTGCCAAATGTGGCAGTGTGTGGGGGATGAGAACAAGCGGAGCTTCCCCTTTTTGGGTGGATCTCCGCTTTAAGCAACAAAATGGAGGACGCAGGGGGAGAATGGTACCGTGCAGCAATCTCATCAGAGGGAGCGGGTACCTGGTTTTGACAGGTACCCACTCCCAGTGGTAAGATTGCCTCACACTGATGATCACAGTCCGTCCGCCGCCCCCCCCCCCCCCCCCCCCCCGCTGCCTTTTGGGAGACACAGAGGTCCCAGAAGATGGTGGGACTATTCAGAAAGGCCGCATTTAGCTTAGCAAAAGACAACTGGGCAGGGCTGACACCACTCGGCCCACAAAAAAAGCTGGGTGTTGTCAGCCAGCAACAGGACTTGTCATCTGGGTGCATTTCTGGCAAATCGGCAGATTATTTGTACTTGTAGGGTCTTTAGAGGGATAAACCCAGGGAAATGTGCAAGTATTGCATTTTTTTTTTTTTGCCCTGCAATACCCTTTAAACCTCAGCAGAAAGGAAGCAGAAGTCCTATTTCTGGTAGTTCCTAAAGCACAGACATCAATATTTTTTAAGTACATAACTTCCTTTAAAGTCACACTTTTTCTGCAATTGATGTGGAAGACGCCGAGCCTTCTGCAATCCGGTATATTTGCGGTTTTGTGCGCAGGAATTTCCACCAGGGTCATGTTTGCCTTATCACAATAAACACTTGCCTCAAGCAGCAGAGTTGCTTCCAGTAAAAAGTCATTTTTGCAGACAGCACAGAAACTTTTCCCGCATGGTCTTTTGTTTTTCTACGATGACCAATCGGATTCTAGATTCTAGACCAAGTGTGAAATAAACACAGGATCTGATTGGTTGCTGCAGGTGACAGCACTGTTTTTTTCCTCTTGTGTGTGTGTTTTTTTTTTTTTTTTTATACCGTTATTAATCATTTTCATTTGTTATCATTGCGAGAGTTCTATCTATTCATTCTTTTCCTTCACCATAAAACCCTCCACTTTCCCAGGGACATACAGGGATAAAAATGTCACTAATTGACTCGCCGTTTAGGTTGGATTTATGAGCTGGCGATGTTTGGTGAAGAAGAGTCCATTTTAAGCATTTTCAGCCAATTTCCTTCCTATAAGGACTCATTAAAGAGAAGCTTCATTGAGGGGGGGATTTTTTTCAAGCTGATCTAATGGCCACAGAGAGACGTAAAGGTCATTGTGTATATTAGTCTCTCTCATTCTGTATAGCTGCTGCAGCCATTTCTCTTTGGGATCTCTGCCCCGCCTCCTGACATGTACCTGAACTCTGTGTGCAGCATAGACCCCCTCCGATCTTTCCTCTTGCCTGAAATATGAGGCTATCACAGTTGTAGGTAGCCTAGTTTCCATGGGTAAGTTTGTAGCAGTATTGTGTCCATGTTTTGTTTTTGTTTTTTGAACAAGAGCCCATCTATATAAAAACAGGCAGCATTATTATAATGGATACTGGCAGCAAAATGCAATATCCTATAGCAACCAATCAGAAATCACTTTTTTGCTAAAATTAAAAGTAGCACAAGATGGATTCTGATTGGTTGCTGTGAATATTGCACTTCACGTATTGCTTCCTGCGCAATGTTCTCTACTTCAGGACAAGTGCATGTGTCTATTGATGTGTCAGTAACTCAGAAAATTACAATAAGGCCCCTTTCACACGGACGCAGTTTTTTTTAGGCGGTCCTGAACGGACGCTCCATGCAGGTCTATGGAGCGACGGATGTCAGCGGTGACCATGTCTGCTGACATCCGATCCGCTAAAATCAGACGTATGGCGATACGTTCAAATCCGTCCTGGTGGATCGGATGAGATCTGATGAAAATGGACAGGCTGTCCGTTTTTCGTTCGATCCCTTCATAGGAATCAGCGGCGCTCTGACAGGCCCCTCCCTGCGGCCTCATGCACACTCTCGCAGATTCCTTTCCTTCTGGCAGCAGAGTTTTTGCAGAAAAAAACGCTTGGCGCTTGTAAAGACGTGTAACGCATTGAGGCGCGTCCAGCGCTTGGGCCTTAAAGTGTCTGTAAAGTCAATTCTTGGGTTTTTTTTTTAAAGGAAAAGTACAGCCAAAGCTTGTTCGGCTGTACTTCTATGGATCACAGGAGTGCAGTGCGTTCTGCACTCCTGTCACCTGTTTTCAGCTGGCTGAGGTCACAGAGTCGGTCCAGCCTTGGGCAAGATCACAACAATGAAGTCAGGATCCGCCCACGTGCTTGGACCCTCACCTGGCTCAACCTCACAGTGAGCTGCTGAGAGCCTGAGTCGGCCGCTTCCGCCCCGTCCACAGCCCTGCACTCCGGGGGGCAGAGCAGACAGCAGTGCCTGACACTCACTAGCTCTCTGCTCAGGGAGCCCTGAGAACTGAGCGATCGTCAGGGTTTGATCGCTCAGTTCTCAATGTTAGAACTTTGGTAAGTATGAATCTGCAAAAAAGGAAAAAAAAAAGTCCATATTTCTTTTTAAATAACAAACATGTTATACTTGCCTGCTTTGTGCAATGGTTCTGCACAGAGCAGCCCTGATCCACCTCTTCTCAGGTCCCCCCGCTTTCGCTCTGGTTCCTGCCAAGTGCCCCCATAGCAAGCCGCTTGCTATAAGGGCAATTGTGCGTGCTCGCTCCTGAGCCCCGCTCTCTGTGTCCCTTAAGACACAGAACATGGCTCAGCCCTGCCCTCTCCTCACTGGCTGTGATTGACGACAGCAGAAGCCAATGGTTCCTGCTGCTGCATCTCAGCCAATGAGGATCGAAAGACCCGGGAGAGCCGCTTCTCTCGTGCACATTGCTGGATCGAGATTGGGCTTGGGTCAGTACTAGGGGGGGGGAGCTGCACACTGAAGGTTTTCTTTCTACCATCATGCATTAGAACCGCATTCATTCATTCTGGCAATGGAACTAACACTCAAGCGCTAAACGCGCTTAGGTGCCTTTAGGCGCGTCACACTTTTTTTTTTTTTTTTTTTTTTTCTTTTTTGCCAAAATTCTACTGCTTCAGGACGCACTGGCTGTGGGGTTATTCATTCTGCCTCTAAACTCCTCTGTGTGTATGGACACATAGACTAACATACAGCGGCGTTTAGAGGTAGGAGAAAAAATAAAAAAAAACCCAGACGCACTTAGGAGCAGCAGAAAAAACACTTCCAGTAGTGTGCACCAGGCCTAAGGCATAGGGCTGTAATGAAATGACTGAGGATGGAAGAAAGATTCTACTTCAAATTTAAAAAAAGCCTGTAATGGTCGTTGAATAAGCCTGTATGAATGAGAGACTGACTCAAGAGCTGACACTCTAAAATAAGTAGCGATATTTGTCAATGCATGTGAGGAAGAAATGCTACAGACACTTTATTGCAGCCAACTCTGCTTCTTTCTCTACCAGTCCAATTTGGGGGGGGGGGGGGATTAGTTGCCATAGGCAACACCCCAGAATGATGATTAGGAGGCCCAGTGTCACAATGCCATTGCTTGATGCGGGTTGTCCTCGTACTTTTATTAGTTTCCATGGAGGTCAGTACGAACACGCTATAAATACAAATACAGATAAATAAGAGCCACACATCCAAAATAGAAAACATTCTCTAATTATCTGTGGGGACTATTTCAGAAGAAGAGTAAATTCAGTGTTTTTCACTTCGTATCGCCCACATATTCTGGAAACAGATGGCGCAGTGGGTTTTTACGCTTGCATAATCGCACATAACCACTCTGGATGATGTCACATTTACATATTTTTGCTTAGGTGATGGAAGCTTTAACCCTGCTGGGACAGGTTTATAAAAAGATGGTGGTTTGCCTATAACACAAATATTATTTCCTGCTCCACTATAATTAGTCGTGATGGGTAATGCTGACTGCAACCCCTGATCAGCTGTGTGGATGTTCAGTAGGTAGGAATCGCGTGCATCTTGTGTGTTGCTAAGCAAGTCAGTATGAATAACAAAGAGGATGTATGAAGTGTAGTAACCCGTAACAACCAGGTATTTGTGTAGATCCGTTCCATGGACATAGATTTTTGGTTGGGGGGCATTCTTCCATCTGACCACCAATGTAATGGGGCTCTTCTCCCACTAAGCACCAATGTAATAGGTGCTTTTCTTCACGCTAACCACCAATGTAATGGGGCTCTTCTTCACTCTGACCACCAATGTAATGGGGCTATTCTTCACTCTGACCACCAATGTAATGGGGCTATTCTTCACTCTGACCACCAATGTAATGGGGCTATTCTTCACGCTGACCACCAATGTAATGGGGCTATTCTTCACGCTGACCACCAATGTAATGGGGCTTTTTTTTTTCACTCTGATCACCAGTGTAATTGGGGCTCTTCTGCACGCTGACCACCAATGTAATGGGGCTCTTCTTCACGCTGACCACCAATGTAATGGGGCTCTTCTTCACGCTAACCACCAATGTAATGGGGCTTTTTTTTCACGCTGACCACCAGTGTACTGGGGCTCTTCTTCACGCTGACCACCAGTGTACTGGGGCTCTTGTCCCACTGACCACCAGTGTACTGGGGCTCTTGTCCCACTGACCACCAGTGTACTGGGGCTCTTGTCCCACTGACCACCAGTGTACTGGGGCTCTTGTCCCACTGACCACCAGTGTACTGGGGCTCTTGTCCCACTGACCACCAGTGTACTGGGGCTCTTGTCCCACTGACCACCAGTGTACTGGGGCTCTTGTCCCACTGACCACCAGTGTACTGGGGCTCTTGTCCCACTGACCACCAGTGTACTGGGGCTCTTGTCCCACTGACCACCAGTGTACTGGGGCTCTTGTCCCACTGACCACCAGTGTACTGGGGCTCTTCTCCACGCTGACCACCAGTGTACTGGGGCTCTTCTCCACGCTGACCACCAGTGTACTGGGGCTCTTCTTCACGCTGACCACCAGTGTACTGGGGCTCTTCTTCACGCTGACCACCAGTGTACTGGGGCTCTTCTTCACGCTGACCACCAGTGTACTGGGGCTCTTCGTCCCACTGACCACCAGTGTACTGGGGCTCTTGTCCCACTGACCACCAGTGTACTGGGGCTCTTGTCCCACTGACCACCAGTGTACTGGGGCTCTTGTCCCACTGACCACCAGTGTACTGGGGCTCTTGTCCCACTGACCACCAGTGTACTGGGGCTCTTGTCCCACTGACCACCAGTGTACTGGGGCTCTTGTCCCACTGACCACCAGTGTACTGGGGCTCTTGTCCCACTGACCACCAGTGTACTGGGGCTCTTGTCCCACTGACCACCAGTGTACTGGGGCTCTTGTCCCACTGACCACCAGTGTACTGGGGCTCTTGTCCCACTGACCACCAGTGTACTGGGGCTCTTGTCCCACTGACCACCAGTGTACTGGGGCTCTTGTCCCACTGACCACCAGTGTACTGGGGCTCTTCTCCACGCTGACCACCAGTGTACTGGGGCTCTTCTTCACGCTGACCACCAGTGTACTGGGGCTCTTCTTCACGCTGACCACCAGTGTACTGGGGCTCTTCTTCACGCTGACCACCAGTGTACTGGGGCTCTTCGTCCCGCTGACCACCAGTGTACTGGGGCTCTTCTTCACGCTGACCACCAGTGTACTGGGGCTCTTGTCCACGCTGACCACCAGTGTACTGAGGCTCTTGTCTCCCTGACCACCACTGTAAGGGGCACATCTCCTGCTAACCACCAATCTAGGGGGCCCTGTCCAATGACCTCCAACCTAAGGGGCCCCTGTCCAATGACCTCCAACCTAAGGGGCCCCTGTCCAATGACCTCCAACCTAAGGGGCCCCTGTCCAATGACCTCCAATCTAAGGGGCCCCTGTCCAATGACCTCCAATCTAAGGGGCCCCTGTCCAATGACCTCCAATCTAAGGGGCCCCTGTCCAATGACCTCCAATCTACAAAGCACATCACTGACCACCAGTGTAAGGGGGTACTTTTCCATGGACCATCAATGTGAAGGAGCTCTACAATTTTCACTGTCTACATTTCTTCTCTGGCCGTTATTATTTTGTTTCATTATTAATAATAAAAATAATTTTGTTCTATAGAATCTCCCTGGGTGTCAAATGCTTTAAGTACGTACCATTCCATCATTTTATTCTTCTATCC
Organism: Lithobates septentrionalis; assembly: GCA_037952835.1. Classification (NCBI taxonomy): domain Eukaryota; kingdom Metazoa; phylum Chordata; class Amphibia; order Anura; family Ranidae; genus Lithobates; species Lithobates septentrionalis. The sequence goes on from JBBDGP010001258.1 coordinate 1,243,203, forward strand.
CTCAGCTTACTGTTCATGCTTATTTACTCTGAGCTGGTGATATAGTTATTAGCAGGGGTTCCCGAAGACTGGAAAATTATTTCAAGGGTTCCTCCATGTTAAGGCTGTAATAAATCAACACGAATGGCGTTCCAGTTGAAATGGTGTTTCTAAAACCTGTCAGAAAAATATAAACAAACATGTTTTATTCATCCCTGGATGTCTTTCTTTCCTGTTTTTTATCAGAAAGCTTATGTCCATTTTTAATCTACTTGTCGGGTCCTCCTGGCCACAAGCTGGACCTTTTCCTGTTGTAGCCCCCAGAGCAGGGCCTGACAGAGCGTTGCTATGGAAACCAGCTTTGGATTGAGTGTCAGCTGGCCTGGATGTGACAGGGGTGGGATTGTTCGAGGGTAGGTCCTCTGGGGGAAAATGGAATTCCAGAACATGCCGTACGCCCCCTCTGCAGAAGCCAGGCTCTGTTTGTATTGTGTTCATGTTATTATGTCACATAATGCTGGTGGGAAGCCAGCTTGCAAAGCTATGTACAGAGCTTCAGTGCGGAATTTTAGAAGAAATAAACTTTCCTACTTAGAAATGGATATGATTTGTGGATTATTGTAATGGATGCCGTAGGATGATTTTGCTTTTGTTCTTGCTGTGGAGGGGCCTTAAATACAGAGCTAACAGAACTGTTGGTTTGAGCAGCGTGTACACCCTCACCGTAAAATGCCAGCTTAAGTGCCAAACCAGCCTTTCTCAACCTTTTCAACACAAAGGAACCCCTTGAAATACATTTTCAGCCTCAGGGAATCCCTGCTAAAAATGACTATATTTACAACTCATGATACATTAGTGCGATGGTCAGTGGGAAGAATGCTTCTTTACACTTGTGGTCATTGCGAAGAATTACCCCCCTTATAGATGGCTAAAATGATCATTGGGGTCAGTGGGAACTTATCTGAGAGGCAGAAATAGCTCATTGCTCAAGAAACCCCTAGCAACCAGTGGAGGAACCCTGGCTGAGAAACCCTGTGTCAAACCAACAGTACTATTGGTATGAGCAGGGTGTTCCAACCAAGATAAGCCCTCACCCTAAGATACCGGCCTTATGTACAGAGCCTACAGAACCATCGAACCATCGGTTTGAGTAGGGTGTCCAACTGCAGAAAACCCTCAACCTAAGATGCTGGCCCTATGTGCAGAGCCTACAGATCCATCGAACCATAGGTTTGAGTAGGGTGTCCAACTGCAGAAAACCCTCAACCTAAGATGCTGGCCCTATGTGCAGAGCCAACAGAACCATCGGTTTGAGTAGGGTGTCCAACTGCAGAAAACCCTCAACCTAAGTTGCTGGCCCTATGTGCAGAGCCAACAGATCCATCGAACCATAGGTTGAGGGTTTTCTGCAGTTGGACACCCTACTCAAACCAATGGTTCAATGGATCTGTTGGCTCTGCACATAGGGCCAGCATCTTAGGTTGAGGGTTTTCTGCAGTTGGACACCCTACTCAAACCAAAGATGCTGGCCCTATGTGCAGAGCCAACAGATCCATCGAACCATTGGTTTGAGTAGGGTGTCCAACTGCAGAAAACCCTCAACCTAAGATGCTGGCCCTGTATGCAGAGCCTACAGATCCATCGAACCATTGGTTTGAGTAGGGTGTCCAACTGCAGAAAACCCTCAACCTAAGATGCTGGCCCTATGTGCAGAGCCAACAGAACTATTGATTCAAGAAGGATGTTCCTACTGAAGGAAGCCTTTACCCTAAGATGTCCATTCATTTTGAGGTTCACAACTAGATTATCCAATATATCATACCCATGTAAGAACATACTGGAACATTTGGCTCAGGGCATATTACTTTTATAATTTTCCATCATGAGTTTGGTATATGTAGAATGAATCTCTTTAAAAACCTCTGTAATACTGGCAGATCTCTGTGTCCTTCATTTGGGCATTTGATCTCTTTTATACTAAAATAAAAAAACTTTTTAATATTTTTTATATATAGTGTTTTGATCCATCAAAGTAGCACCTGAAAAGCCCCAGGGCCCAAGGTCTTGCTGTTAGGACGTGGTGCCATTGACCTGTGTGCCTAGGCTGGTAACGCTTCTCTATTTCAATCGAGTATTTGAACATCCTGTAATTATTCTAGAATCCTAATGCCCTTGGGATGTGTCATTTTATTTGTACAATTAACATGTAGCACCTTGCTCTAGTCTATGGCAGTCTCTTGTGTGTGTCGCCGGCATCACCTGTTTACACTTCTGTGCGTTCCAGGATCCTGTGTGATGCATTGTGGGTATTGTGCAAGCCCAGCATTGTACAGGTGAGTGGTTGTGCTCCTGTCACACGTGCAGGCTCATTTTTTCTCAGTTTATCAGGTAATGACTCAGAACGTTCTTATATAACCTTTCATATAAATGCCAGATAGAAATTAATCTTGGATTGTGTGCCATGCACAGTATTGTGTGCTAATGCGGCTTAAGCCATGCTGAAATGGTAAACAAAGGCAGAAAGGGATGATGTAGAGGGCCTGTAAACCTCAAACGCACACCTGTGGAATGAACATTTCATTTTTATATACATGTTTTTTTTTTTTTTTTATATCTGTACCCAGCCAATATTTGTCATTGCATTTTATACTTCCACCAATGTGTTCTCTGTTTTGGGTAATCGGCCATTTTCTGCCAAGAAAGGCACACTAGCTGTGTTCTGAGGTCAGTTGGCAGTTGTATTGAAAGCAATTCTGAAGTTTTTTTTTATAGTCGGAAATGTATTCGTTTATGCTCCCCTTTTTTTTTTTATAAAATGTTTTATTTTAATTTTTTTTTTAAATTTTGTTTATTTTATTGCACAAGCTGGATTTAATGAGTGCAAGGACAAATGGCTTCCCCTAGCAACAAGCATGAAATGGACAGGGTTAGGCTGTAACACCCCTTGATGACTTTTTTTTTAATATAATTTTTTTTTTTTTATGACCTAAACTTGGTTGGGATCCAAGAGGGGGGGGCTCTTCTTGTGAAAGAATTGCTGTTCATTTTTAGCTTTGAGTGTCTGTTTTATGGTGAGCACTGTAGAAATGACTCGGACTGAGAGTTGGTCCGTGATCAACCAACCATGGCAGGAATCCATCCGTATAATTCCAGTCCCCTCATGTAGGACACATCGTCATTTTGTACCAAAGTGAGTGGCTGTCACTGGCTCTGGTCAGACAACCATTGTTACAAATTGAAGGGGTCAAGCTGTGTTTTTTTTTAAAAAAAAATTCTCCTCCTTCTCCATTCAACCCTGCTATTAAAAAAAAAAAAAAAAAAAAAAAAAAGCCATCTTCTCAGGGTCTCACTAAAGCACCCTAAATTACATCCACTTCAGCTGTTTAGTGGGTCAGTTTAACATTGTCCAAGCCTAAAAACACGAAAGACCATCTGCAAACATCATGCGATACAACGTTCTGCAAATGCCTACCTATCTAGCGTGTCAGTCATTTTGGTTTCTGATCGTGCAAGAGGTTACTATCCACCACTATTTATTACATCTGCTTTAAATCAAGTGCATAGGTCTTCATTTGTGAACACTTGTATACAGTATAAAATGATCTAAAAAGAAAGTTTGTCTGCCACCCATGGCAACCATTTTTGTTTTTATAAGTGTTACTAACTCCACAACAGTAAAATCAGTCTTTATGTGTAGTAAAGCATGCTTGTTATACTCACTGTGGAACCACATTGTGTAAAAAGGCTGTTTTGATCCTGTCTTCTCTGATCCTCCCCTTCTTCCACAGTCCCCAGTCCATGTCCTAATGAGACAGAGCCTTTGGAGTCACTCTGCACATGCTCAGTTTGGTGTGTATTGCTACAGTTTTTTTTTATTTTATTAGGAGGATGCATGTGATCAGCATTGTCCAGACAGGTCCTACAAGCGCAAAGGACAGTCAGAGGAGAATAAAAAAAACTCCTCCTACACGCTTTAACCAGACACTGATAGAAGTGGAAAGACTGCAATATACTGCTGATGAGAAAAGGTATTAAAGCGGAGTTCCACACAAAAATGGAACTTCCGCTTTTCGGAACCCTCCCCCCCCTCCGGTGTCACATTTGGCACCTTTCAGGGGGGAGGGGGGTGCAGATACCTGTCTAAAACAGGTATTTGCACCCACTTCCGGCATAGACTCCCATGGGAGTCTATGTCTCTTCCCGTCCCCACCGCGCTGTCTGCTGGGAACACACAGCTCCCAGGAGAGAGCGGGGACCACTAGGGACGCGCAGCGCGACTCGCGCATGCGCTGTAGGGAACCAGGAAGTGAAGCTGCCACGCTTCACTTCCTGATTCCCTCACCTAGGATGGCGGCGGCAGCTGCCGAGAACCGAGCGGGTTCTCGGCGGTCCCCCGCCGACACCGCTGGACCCTGGGACAGGTAAGTGGCCATGTATTAAAAGTCAGCAGCTGCAGTATTTGTAGCTGCTGCTGGCTTTTAATATTTTTTTTTTTTTGGCGGTGTGGGTGAACCCCCCGCTTTAAGCAGTTTATATTTTCTAAAACAATTGCATTTCCATGTTCTGTGTACTGTGGGAGACAAGATATAGTGAATGCAGGGTCCTGGGTTTAGTAACACTTGAGGCTGGGTTCACTCTTATGCGAATTGGATGAAGTTTTCCCTGCATCCAATTCGCACGATAGGAGAGTGTGCCTCACACATCTCCGGGGCGGCCATGGAGCGCATTTGCACAGGGGTCCTAAGCGTCTTTGGCTCAGTTTCAGGTCCAAATTCAGGCAAAAATTTGGGCCTGAAACAGAACAGAGAACAGAGAACAGGGACGCACCGGACCCCATGCTGTGAGCCGCATCCGTATTGCCTTAAGGATTGTAGGAACTATATCATAGTTATGGCTCGGTAGCTTAGTAAAGCCTTTGACCGTGGTTAGAGTTCCAATTATCAATTTTTGAAGGTTGAAAGAATCAAAAAGTATGTCTCTGTGTCATTCTTTGGAAAAGCCTTGTGTTTATTGCTTAGCTGGAGAGCCTTAAAATCCATTATTGCAAACACCATATATAAAATTTACATAAAATGAGTTGCGTATTTCTAGAAGCACAACACCGCTCAACAATAGGATTTCCATTTTATTCCATGGGGCCCACTAACACCTAAGCGATGTGCTGTCACAGAAATACAGGAGCTTGTCTTGGGCAGGATCCTGTGTTTTTGGCTCCATAGGCTTGAATAGGAGAACCTGAAAAACACATGCAACGTGTGTGTTTTTTCACACCCTACAATCGTCTCCTCCTCCTAGCAACCTGTTTTTCACTGACCTAAACAAAAGCACTTACACCTTGCATCAAAAACGAGTGTACAAACACTCGTAAAAAAGAGGGAAAAAAAAAAAAGCACCAAAAATTAAGATGCTGACGCTAAAGTATGAAGCTAGCCTTATGCAGTACAAGAATTCTTTAAATATTCTGTGGAATTGACGGCATGCTCCTGAAGGTCCAAAGGGCTGAGCTTGAGGTATTTTATTACTAGCAAAGCAAAATCATCTGTTATAATTTGGTAAAAGGGGTAGTATGCATGTTATTGTGTGGGAAATCAGGGGTTAATGCGAATTGATTTATACTTGATTTATCTTTAACATAATGTCCTGTTCTGCGCTTTTATGTTTTTCTTTCCTTTATAGCCTGTCTAATTTTTTTTTCATATTTAAATTTGACAGTGATGATTCATTTAATTATAATTGGCTCAAACTCCAACTTGGATACTGCCTTTCAGAGAAGACAATCAATAGTAATATAATTTAGCATCCTAACCTCAGTTTTGCTCTCAGCCAGGTATCTGAGGTGATGTATTCTGCTTGTCTTCTGTCTCTGTGCGGTATGTTTGACCTCCTACAGTTTTGTTCTTTCTGTGTCGCCTTTGGTTTGTATCAAGTGCCGCATATCATAGATGGTAATTGCTGTGTAGAAGTTCTGATTGAACGGCTGAAAGTGGCTCTGCTATTAAATGTGATGGGTACACTGAAAAGGATTTCACGGTCGTTGCGTTGGCGAAACATAATTGGAAATGAGGGTGTTGGACACAGATCTGGGGGTTGCACATCTCTCCTCTACAAGACCTCAATGACAGAATGAATGTTGGCTGTTATGTATTAGTCCCAAGCTCAAAAAACTATGAAAAACACTTCTATACGACATGTCATGATGAGTTTTTTGGCGTGCTCACCCTAGGCGATCTGTACCATGCCTGGGCATATTTTATACACCAATGTCCAGTTTGGTTGACTAAAGCGGTCAGCATACTGTGCCCTGGCCAACTTTTAAGAGGTGAGTTCGGATACAGTTCAGCATACCTGCTTGAAAAAGTGGGCTCAGGCACAGTTCAGCTGGACTTGGACATGGTATGCATTTGTGATCGCTAGCAACTTCCAAGCCCGGAACTCGCAGAGATAAGTAAGCACTCGTGGACCATGAAATCAGGGATCTGTGGTCCCTTTTGGCAGAGGAGATGATGCAAGCACGCACTGGCATGGCATAGTGTAATGCCGCGTACACACGAGCGGACTTTACGGCAGACTTTGCCCGGCGTACGGGATTTTGTCGGACAATTCGATCGTGTGTGGGCTCCAGCGGACTTTGTTTTCTCAAAAGTTGGACGGACTTAGATTTGAAACCTGTTTTTAAATCTATCCGTCGAACTCGAGTCCGGTCGAAAAGTCCGCTCGTCTGTATGCTAGTTCGACGGACAAAAAGCCACGCTAGGGCAGCTATTGGCTACTGGCTATGAACTTCCTTGTTTTTAGTCCGGTTGTAGGTCATCACGTACGAATTCGACGGACTTTGGTGGATTGTGTGTAGGCAAATATGTTCATTCGGAAAGTCCGTCATAAAGTCTGTCAAAGTCCGCCGGGCAAAGTCTGCCGTAAAGTCCGCTCGTGTGTACGCGGCATTAGACTAAGCACAGACCAACGGGCGAGTGGGTGGAGGTAGACAAAGCAACTGTGCCTAGTGTGAGTACACCCTTAGAGAAACTACATTCATCTGTGGAAATAAGCAGAAGAACCTGGAAGATGTAATGGGGACACTTGAGGCATATGGAGCTTTGCTTGCTTAGCAGTAGCTAATCCTGAAGTATGGAGATGATTTGTGAGGTTATCTGATACCGGGGATAACATACATGAACAGTTATTCTATTGCAGACAAAGTAGGTAAAGTTGGTAATGGGTTACGTTTAATAATTCCATCAGCTGTGCATTGTGAACCAACACCAGAGAATGTTTCTTGAATTTCAGTTTCATACATGCAGTTTTCTGTTGTCGCGGAGGTCCTGAAATATGTTTGTTGAAGCCGCCATTTTTTTCATCTTGCCATCTATAGGAATGTGGCCTACCCTTTTGCTTTGCTAATGACATTTCCGAGGCGTGAGTCACCATATTCGTACCTTCTGTCTTCCTCCTGTTCTCTCTATCACCTTATTGGAATCTCGTTGAGCCTCTGTTGTGGTGCTAAGGAATGGTTCCTATGTTGTTTTAGAAGAGAAATTCTAAATTTGTAGTTTTGGAATTGTTTCAATAGTTGAAGAACAAAGGTGTGTGTGTGTGTGTTTTTTTTTAAATTTATTTATTTAATTTTTTTTGTAGTGCCCAAAAAAAATGCGTACACTGTGTACTCCTAGGTTGCGAAAGGCAACAATGGTCAGTTTGCTGTAGTGATAGACCGTTTTATTGTCTCAATACAGGAGTTGGTTGATGGTCATTTAATGAAGTTGGGAGAGCTTGTGGTAAGCCTGCCTGCTTGCTTTTGATATTTTGTGTACACAGTAGTGATGACCATTCTCTGGGTAGTGACCTCTATTTTGTGATCACCTCCAATATAATGAGAATGTGGAAGCGTTAAATTGTTTTGAAGCCTAGCCAGAAGAGGCATCGGCAAAAAGAAAGTTTTTCCTCTAGAAAAAAGTTTACATCAGCTTTCTTTGACTCTGATCACTTGTATTCATTGCACATCTATACTGAATGGATGCTTGCCAAATACATAAATGATCTTGTGTTGTTCTATTTAAAATTAGGGTATCACTGAGCCTTTTTCTTTCTTTTTTTTTTTTTGCGTATTTCCAAGAAACAATGAAGTTTCTTTCTTTCGTTGTCCAAACCAGAACAGTCTGTCTCCTGCTGAACTAAGAGGTTTATGGGTTTAATCTGCTGCTGAGCTGTTGGCTCCATGCATGGCCCTGTCACAAGACTTCCACAGCAGCAAATGACCGCTTCTTCCAGTTTACCTCCCACTCAGGCACTTGAGAATCATTGGTGCCCTGGCAGACTCCCCTCTTCTATGTGTTGGGCCTCATTTATCTCTGTATGCGAGGCAGTCGCCTCTGACCGTCTCCGTAACTATACAACATTTCCCACTGGACAAGATGGATAATGTTACTTTATAAACATGAGACCTAAAAAGCTTTGCCTGATTTGCTAGTTGTTCTAATCAGGACTGTCCAGTCCTATGTTCTAGGTGGGATGAAGTGGTCAACTGTTTTGGATTTTCCTAAAATCCTAGCTTCTTTCTTCCACTTACGATGCCAACCTTGCAAGTTTCCCTTAGGTGAAAATCCATGTTCGTAAAACCTGTTTCAGAACACATGTGGATGGCTGACCACCATCTGAGATCTGTGGTCATGTTTAGGTCATAAAGAAGTTATAGGTACACAAGTAAAAATCACTATTTTATTAATGTAATTGATAGCCATGTTCTAGTATAATCTATATCTGACACAGTAGTGACCACTCCACAGGGCTTTAAACTGGTGGATAAATATAAAAAAATCCTGTAACCATTCTTGAAGAATTTTCTATCCAAAGTTTTTTACATAGTTGGTCTGGTTGAAAAAAGATAAGTCCATCTAGTTCAACCAATAGAAGATTATTACCCATTTATTAGATTTTAAAGTTAAAGTACAAAACAAGAGAGTCCAGGCAAATACTGTTGAACAATACATGGGAGGGGATAGCAATCAGATATTTCAGCTTGTGTAATTTAATCGTGGAAGCCGATCAAACTTGTGAAAAGAATATTCAAAACTATACAAAATAATATATATAGAACACAAGTAACCATAAAGACTAGAACTTGGTCTCCTATTGCCCACACACACACTCCTGAATAAATCACACCGGGCCAGAGGAGGATATTCGATCCAGGTATATATGGGAACTGACTCTGAAGATATCTTTTGTCGATCGTGGTATAATGTAGAGTCTGAGCCGGTCCAGTTAAACCAACTCCCATCCAGGGAAAGGTGTCCTATTTCTGTGCCTCTCCCAGGAGGCCTAAGTCAGGCCATACACGGTTCGAATCTAAGCCGGTTCAACAGGAACTGTGTATGGGCAAGTTGAATGTACCAAGTTGATCGATCGATTAACTTGGATATAACCATCATGCCAGGTTGCAGGAAAGAAATTTGCTCCACGTATGGCTGGCCTAACACTTTGCTCTGTGGTTGGGGGGGAGCTGATAGAGAAGGATAGAAAAGATAGAGAAGAGAAGTATGATTTTTTTTTTTTCCAGTTTCATACTTACCTAGGTGAATGCAGCATCGGTCTGATGCTGCATCTGTCCCCTGGCGCCTCTGCACTGAGAACTGAGCGATTGAACATCACCGATGGCTCAGTTCTCTCAGCATCCAGAGTGGAGAGCTGCTGTCAGTCAGCAGCTCTCTGCTCTGCCCCCTCCCCATGCTTACTGGGCTGAGCTGTAGAGGGGCGGGGAGTGGCCGTCTCAGGCTCTCAGCGGCTCGCTGAGACTGGCATCAGTCCAGGCACCTGGCGGATCCAGACTTTATTGTCGTGATGGCGCGGTGCTTGGACTGATTCCTGTGATGTCAGCAGAGAGCGAATTTCAGCCCGCTGTCTGCTGAAAACGAGCTCAGGCTGGACTTCTCCTTTAAAGTTAAGCAAAAGAAAGAAAGAACACAAGGAAAACAACCAGCCATCCTGTCCTATCCTTCACTGGTGAATAAAAGACATCATAAAGGAGCATTAGGTCTTCCCAAAATGTATGTGAGCCAGGGTTCCCAAGTTCGCTAAAATATTTCAATTTTATCGTACATTTCCTTAAGGATTTTTGATATTTTACTCACCTGTTTCAAGACCTGTGGAGTGCTCGATACTCTGAGTATGTATGTCATTTTAAAGTATGTGTGTTTATGTGCCTATGTTTTTTTTTTTCTTTTTTATATATATATATATATATATATATATATATATATATATATATATATATATATATATATATATATATATATATATATATATATATATATATATATATATATATATATACATGTTATATATTGTTATATACTCTGCACCATAACCCTTCTTCCCATCTCTGGAATGTAGCTCTTTTAATTGCATACTCTTTTCGTCACTGTATAATATATTGCACGGCTGGTTACTTTCCGAAGGTCAGGTCCTCACAAAATAATGACTAGATGACAGCAAGGGGCAGCAACAAAAGGCGGCCTGGAGCCTTTGTTTTGTTTCATGCTGTCACTATGTGTCCTTGTATTGTAGCGGAATGACTAACACTTGTGGCCACATAACCACAAATGGCTCGTAGATGGGAGGGATTGGGGTATGAGTCACTTTTTTTTTTTCCCTTAAACCTTTTGCCTCCGTTTTTTGTTTTGCCTCTTGGAGATGGTTTTAAATTAAGCCCGGAAATCAATTTCTAAGAATATAGAGATGAATAGGAAATTGAACACCACCAAGGGGGCTTTTTTAAAGAATAAGAACAAAGTGCATCGGTCTGACTTCTGCGGCGTAAATCCTAATCATATTTTCTTGTTGGTTCCTTCACTCTTCCTTTGCAATATATAATTTCGGTTGGGGTTTTAGTTATCCAACACTGGATATGCAGATCAGAGACTTGCCAAGTAGGAAGGAAGTTTGAGGATGGTGTTCCTCAATGCCAGTCTTGACAGGTTCCTCTAATAAGATTACAAGCAGGCTTAAATAGTAAGTGTAATTGCCAGGCTGCCTTGGTTGGCCACTGATGGTAATGCCGGTAATGGCGTACGTTGTCTGCTGCCTTCTTTTGAGGTCTCAGCTTTTGCATTCCTACTGAGACCAGACATATGGTTGTGATCGCATTTGCTAGTCGGCCCTTCATGTATTTTCCTCCAGCACGTTTCTGCTCTGCTGCATGACTTACCAGCTGGTAGTTGTCTGTCACCTCATGATCATCCCCACATTGGCTTCCAAGCTGTCTGATTACTATTCAAGTGTCGTTCAGCCTTGGATCAGACGTATAATGCACACAGCTTTCACTGGATGCTCCTGGAAAAGCAAATGTAAATGTTAAAAATTCTGTTATGATGGAAATTTCAGTTTGTACTTTCTCACAAATCATTACTTTACATAAAATATTGTCTCCTGTACATAAATCAAGGTGGCCATCTTGTGTGCTTGACCAGGAATGAAGAAAACAGCCCATCGTACCCCACTAGACATTATTGATATTGGGGCGAAGAAAAAAAAAAAAAAAATCTTTTCGCTTTGACATTTTTTTTCTCATTTACTGTAATAATGTAAATTAGGTTTCCATTTCACTTTCTGAAGCTGAAATGCTGATTTGCACTTGTATAAATATATCGCACGTCAACCACATTAGTGCGACATTGTGGTCTGTGTGTTGGTTCTTACAGGTTCATTGAGATGTGTTGGGGCTTTGCATCTATAGCTACGTTTTACTTGCAGCCTGTTGCTGGTGCCTGGACTTTAGTTTTGTCAAAGCCACAAACAACCTCATGCCTGTTCACAGGGTTTGCATAGGCTCAACCTTTTTAACACCTGAGGAAGCCTTAAAATAACTTTTTCAGGTCTCGGGGAACCTATGTCAGTCATTTATTTTATCTACTGAAATGTAGGGATGGATAAAAGAATAAGGAATGTGACGTGCTTGGCATATTTGACACCCAGGGCTGCTCTGTGAACCAATAATATATTCAGGAATAGCCAAATGAAATTAATAATGAGCAGAAATTAAACGCAGACAGTAAAAATTGTAGTGTTTGTGGTCCGAAAAGCACCTTTCTACGTTGGTGGCTTGTGGAGAAGGGCCCCTTTTTAGATTTGTGGTCACTGGGAAAAGGGCCCCCTTACACTGGTGGTCAGTGAGAAGAGACTCCTTAAAGCCCAACTCTTGAAAAATTATCCGTTGCAGTTGGGCTGCGTCCACACTACAAGGGTTTATTGCTTATTTTGTCTAAGGCAGTGGTCTCCAAACTGTGGTCCAGGGGCTGAATGTGGCCTTTTTCTTGCCTTTTATCTGGCCCTTGGGAAACGATTCCACCAACTGAGAGCAATGATTAGGCACTATTCTTCCTATTTTTCCCAACAATGGGGCACCCCCCCCCCCCCCCCCCAAAAAAAGCCTAAAGGATAGTAAACTAGCCCATAACTGTCCCTTTGCTTAAAAGTTTGGAGACCCCTGGTCTAGGGGAAAGGAAAAACTGTTTTACTTGCCTAAATCTCAGTTACTGCCTCACTGCTCCATGCGTTGGTGGTGAGCTGCCCGTCTGAATCAACACACCCAATGCAGGGCTTTAGACCCTACTTTGGTCTTGATGATGTCCTTTTTATTTTTCCCCTACACCTAAATGAGCAATTTTACCCTTGCAGTGTGGATGCAGTCACATTGCAAGGGGTAATTGTTTTGTTTTTTTCTAGAGTTGGGTTTTAACATTGGTAGTTGGTGGGAAAAATGCTCCTTAAATTGGCGGACCGTGTGAGGAATGTCCTCCTTACAGATACAGTAGCTGAAAAGATCAGTGGTGCCAGTATCATCTTTGGCTTGCCAGTGCTTTTTGCGTCCCCTTTCATGCCCACAGAGGCCCCCCCTTCAAAGCCCAAATTATTTCCTCTTTACTCCATCCTGGCTACTATGGTAACATTTTTGCAGGATAATCAGATATATTTCTTAAAAAAAATAAAAACAAAATATCAGCAATAAAATGAGGAACCATGTGTTTCAAAAATACTGATTTTAAACCACATCCATTACATACAGAAATGATGTCCGGAATCTAAATATGCAACCTTAGAAAATCTAAAGAAATTCTTTTTTGGGGTTTAAGGGTTGGGCGTGTTGGTGGCAACCATTCTGTAAACTAATATGTATGAGCTGCCAGCCTAATGTTTCAATGAGAACAAGCCCTTGTTTGTCAGAAATAAGAATTGTCTGTGCCCATAGCAATTCGATTGTGGACAGTAGGTATTCAACAATTTGACGTCCAGTGTGTATTAGAAGCCTAGAAAAAAAATGCATGGGGTACTGACTGGTAACCAATAGATTGGCTGACTTATAGGTGTTTTATAAGCGGAAGTGTCTTTTAGTGTTGCCCTTAGCAACCATGGTTTTAGGCTTTTGTGCCTTTTATAAGTGGAAGTGTCTTAGTGTTGTGCAACCATGGCCACCAGTCACCCAAAAAATAACATTAAATCAATTACCGTATATACTCGAGTATAAGCCGACCCGAATATAAGCCGAGGCACCTAATTTTACCCCAAAAAACTGGAAAAACGTATTGACTCGAGTATAAGCCTAGCGTGAGAAATGCGCAGCTACTGTAAGTGGAAAAGAGGGTCAACAAAGCCCATTTGCATGCCTCACTGTGCCCGTTTGCAGCCATAGGTCCCCTGAACTTCAAACACGGTAGTTAAGGGTTCCTAGATGCCCCCTAGCTGCAGCCAAACTTTGGGGTCTCTGGACCCAAAGGGTCCAGAAATTACATTGCTGCAGATGGACACAGTTGACCGACTTTGGGGCCCCGTATCTCGGGCCTACTTGGTGCTAGGAACCCCAAATTTGGTGTGCAAACCCAGTGGAACTAACACTACAACATATCCAAAGTTCCTAGCACCAAGTGGCCCCGAGATACGTGGCCCCAAAGTCGTTTTGGAAAATGTCAAGCACTTTTCTGCAGCAGAGAATGACATTTTCCGAACTGACTTTGGGGCCCTGTATCTCGGGGCCACTTGATGCTAGGAACCCCAGCTTTGGATATGTTGTAGTGCTAGTTCAACTGGGTTTGCACACCAAATTTTCCTAGCACAAAGTGGCCCCGAGATACTGGGCCCCAAAATCGGTTTGGAAAATGTCATTCTCTGCTGCAGAAAAGTGCTTGACTCGAGTATAAGCCGAGGGGGGCATTTTTACCCCCAAAAAATATGCTAAAAAACTCAGCTTATTCTCGAGTATATATGGTATGCTTTCTTTTCTTTTTTCTCTGCATCATGCATGTTTTGTAATTTGAACTTTTTTATATAATGCGCTGTTGGCAGTTTATAAAGAATAATACTAACCACATTTTCCCTTTCATTATCACACATACAGTAAGAAACTATGTGCTGATTAAATGTACGCTGAGCCTTTGCAGACGCACAAAGGGGCAAAACCAAAAATTAGCTTTTCAAAACCATAGTAGACACATCTCTTGTTTTTTTTTTTTTTTTTTTTCTTTTTGAGCTACAGGAAAGCAAAGTCAGTTTGTGTCGTCTCTGTTTTTTGCATAGAAATGTCTGCATGTCTGGATATTTGCATATATTTTGCATAACAGCACTTATGACCGAAGGACATTTTTTGTATTAAAGAGTCTGCGAGTTGTGTGACCTGATAGGATCTCCTTTTTTATCCAAAAAGCCACATTTGTCTGAACAGTAGTCAGGTTTTGTTGAAACAAAATGGCAGCACAGTGGTTAGCTTGGTTTCCTTACATCAAGGCATTGGGTTTTCATTTAACCAAGCTTTACTCTCTTTAAACTACACGCGTTCTTGTAAGCGGAGATTGCAGGTTTTCCTTCAAAGACCTTCTAATAAATTCTCTTTTACAGAGAGGTGCTTTATAGGCGCTGCGTGCCAGACCTGCGCCATACCACCCCGTCAGAAAATCTGCGGTTAGAGCGAAACCCAGAACAACTTTATTAGGTTGCCTTAATTCTGAGGACAAGAGAAGGAAGTTTTGGGGGAATTTCTTGAATGTGCAGAAAGTGCATGTGACGAGCTGAGAATGGGGAAGCAAAACCAACTTGACTTTAACCCTTTCACTTCAGCTACTACAGGTCCTTCTTCTCCTTCTGACTGCTGTAGAGATAATTGTTCTTTTTTTTTTTTTACATTGATATGCTTTGAAACTAAGTGTCAAAAAAAGCTGTGGGTAGTCAGTTGTGCAGAAGAGATAGAAAAAAATGGAATTCCACCTTCCCCAGTTATAACATTTTAATGCTCGCCTCTGTTTCATTTAAAAGAAAAAAAATAAAATAAAAATCACAGAACCTCAAAACCATTTTTAGGCCTCATCACATGGAGGTAAAGCATTTGCTTTTTGTTCTTAGGCTTTCCAACCGCTTTTATAAAATGTATCTAGCGCGCACATTACAAATCAAAATGAGTTTGCTTCAAGTTATTTGAAAGCATTGGCAACTTGCGAAGCGTGCCGGGGTCCCGGAAAAGCTTTGAAGATGCCTCCTAAACACATAGTTGGGCTTTAGGCGGTTCTAAGACATTGTACAACATCCAACCTTGTCCGGGTTTTTTGCCCACAATGCAAACATCTTGTTTTTACAGGGGGACAGTCAAAGATGTGAAGATTGTTATCTGTCCATTTGTGTAGTTGGTGGGTGTATATGTGGGATACACTTGGTAATTTTAGGTATAGTAGATTGGCCCATTGGTAAATGTTATTGCTCTACCAGATTAAAATTTGACAGGTTGGCAGTTTACAAACTCTAAACCTGAGTTTCCAGGTCCACCAAGCTTACCATGTCCATTAATTAAGCGATTGGCCACCCATGACTCAAATTTTGGCTGATTCAGCAGGAGTCAGTCCAAATTTTTGAGCCATATGGCCATATCAGCACCACCCTGCTTGACGAACTTCAAGTTTTCAAGGAACCAGAGGCAAAATACCTGAACAGTGGCTGCATTCAATTATGCCCTGTACACATGACCGGTTTTCCCGTCGGAATAAACTCTGAAGGTTTTTCCAACGGATGGAATTGCGCTCAAGCTGTCTTGCATACACAAGGTCACACCAAATTCCGACCGTCCAGAACGCGGTGACGTACAACACGTACGACGGGACTAGAAAACGGAAGTTCAGTAGCCAAAAGTACTTGCTTCAGAGCATGCGTCGTTTTTGGTTCGTCGGAACAGCATACAGACAAGCGGTTTTCCCGATAGGAATTGGTTCTGTCGGAAAAATTTAGAACATGTTCTCTTTCTAGGTCCGTCAGAATTTTCGACGTAAAAAGTCCGATGGGGCATACACATGATCGGAATATACGATGTCGGACATTCCGCTCGTGTGTACACGGCATTAGTTGAAGTAACTGTTTGAGTATTCAAGCAGCCACCAGTGTTGCTACTGCCCAAATACAATAGCTGGCAGTGGAGACTCCTCCATCCACATGGTTTATCATGGGTAGGAGAATCTATGTGTATGGGTGGTGTATGGCCGGTCTAACAGTCTCTGCTGAACTTTGCATTTTTTTAAATTGTTACTAAACCCAGGACCCTGCATTCACTATATCTGCTCTCCCACAGTACACACAACATGGAAATGCTATAGTTTTAGTAAATATAAACTGCTAAATACCCTTTCTCATCAGCAGTTGGAGCAGGCTTGTGACTTCTATTAGTGTCTGGTTAAAGCTTATAGGAGGAATTTTCATTCTGCCATGATTGTCCTATGAGGATGCAGGACACCTGACTCTGTCTGGACAGTGCTGATTGGCCCTGTGCTGATCACAAGCACTCTCCCAAGAACAAAAAAGACCTCCTATTTAAAAAAAAAAAAAAAGTAAAAACGAAAAAAGTAAAAACTGTCATTTTAAATATATGTTTAGGACTGCACTAAACATTTCATTCAGCCTCCTTTTTTTTTTTTTTTTTTTTTGAACAGGATCTAAAGGAAATGTTTTGTGCTACGTTTTGTCCTTTCCCATCCTAGAATGTTGGAAGGTATGCATAGGGTTAAGTATAGTAATGGCGGAGAAGGAGGAAATCTCTGCCTCTTTCTTCAGGTCTGCCAGGTAGAGTGACGGGGCGTTTCATAACCTATACATTCCATCCCATACCTTGTAGAAGAGGAAACCAAGGCTGCCTCTTGCCCACTTCAATAATGAAAGCCTTTTCCTGGAACAGGAGCTCCGTTTTCCTCGTTTTCTCTGGTCTATTTGCCACTCGTGTTGTTTTTTTGTAAGAGGGTGTCGGAGCACCTGGCACTGTGAGCTTTGAAGCGGGCACTCAGGAAGTGACAAGAGGCAATTCAGAATATGCGTGAATGGTGTGTTTACTTTGTGAAGGGTGGAATGTCTATTAAGTGGTAATCTGATTGTCCTACTAAGTTTATAACTAGGTAGCAATGAGTGCCATTTGTGGAGAGTTTTTCTTTTAGCGTAGCTGTGAAAGTCTTGGCTTAGGAGCTTGTAATCTTGCGTTTTAAAATAACCTGTATTTTTCAAGTCTCTCTAGTATTATTGGCAGTGAAAAAAATAAATAAAAACAAAAGCCATTTAATCTCTTAACAGGTTTATGTGGTAATCGCATTTAGTTTATTATTTGATGCGCCTTTCTTGGCCATCTGGTGACTGGCAGCTGCTGTGAACACGTTCTAGTGGGTGTCATTATCAGGGAGGCCGCGGATTCGATTACATTGTGGGAGAGGATTACTGAAGTTTCTGCTGAGAAAGAAGCTCCATTGGAGAGCGGCTTTTGAACAGGATTCAGAGGCTGAGAAGCTACGTAACTGTTACATGAACGAGGGACTGTCAACCAACGCAGCCTATTAGATGTCTGGTTTTATTACTTCCTTGGAATTCATGAAGGATGGTTTCTGATTGGTTACTTTGGGGACTGGGGACCGTTGATCCTGTAACCATGTTGTCTAATGTACTTTATTTTAAGCATTTGAGTAATGAAACCAGAGTTGTAGTTTTCTTTATTTCAATACTACATAAGCCATGGCAAAAAAGGCCACCACCTCTGTAGAACGTATGATTCTCCTCGCACTAGGCAAATGGTTTCGTGCCCGAGCAGGTTTGAATCGAAATCCAATTCAGTTGACTAATGTGATTGCTCTGTACCCTGCTTGCCCTGGTTCAGCTTCACGGTGCCCTGGCCCACTTGAAGAGTTGGGCTTGGGCACAGTTTTGTGGACTCATGCATGGAATGTATCTGTGTGATCACTATCTGTGCCCAAGCATGGAACTCTCACAGATCACGAAGTATGGAAGCGGGTAGGATCACTGTGGTTTGGCTGGCGGAGGTGATGACATAAGTGGGCACAGGGGAGTGGGGAGGGGGACAATCATGCTTGGGCACAGAATAGTTTCCTAGTGTGAGTCCTATCTAATTTTCTCATGTAAACGCTTAATGTGTAGTAGGTTGATGAAAATAATTAACCTCCCTTCTTTTTTTCTTTTCTTCTGCTTTTTAACAGAGCTCCGCGCAGGAGATTGGAGAAGAGCTGGATGACGGTGTTATCTACAGTATCTCGCTCCGCAAAGTGCAGCTCCACCACACCGCCAACAAGGGGCAGCGATGGCTGGGGGTAAGCAGGGTACCGTCTCCCATGGGCAATGCGGAAGGCGGGCTTGCCGGACCCCGGGATACCACGGTGAGGAAGACAGGGCTAGTGCTAAACTGGGATGGGGGGAGGCGGAGGGGTCTCTTTTGGATTCCATAAAATGATTCCCATTTATTATTTGGTCAGGGCAGACAGAGGAAAGCAGCAACGAGCCATCATGTATATGATCTGCCCGCTTTGTTTTCACTAACACCCATGTGCGCCTGCCCCTTGTCTGTCTGTAAACTAAAAAAGATCCTCATGCCTTTCACACACAAATTGGACATACACAGGAGAATTTGGTTCAACACAGCATAGAGCTAATGTGCAGATCTCGCATTTGAATTGTTTTTTTTTTTATGCAGTGCTGCACTTTGATATCCACCTGGTGTTGTTTATTGAAATGTTGAGTTTTTAGTTGTGTTTTGTGGCATTTCAGGTGCATACCGATGACTCCTACACCTTGTGTAAGCAGGCCTGGAGAGGGTTTTTTTTATCCATTTCTGTGTTTAGTGAATAAAGCTCATAATGATGGTTGCTTGTGGGGTTATCCAAATCTAAATTTGAACTGGACAGCCATTTTTTCTTCCTATAAGGAGATAAAACAATAGTAAACCATACAACTGCAGCTAATAAGGCCCCTACATAGCAAAAAAACAAACACCAAGACCTGTCTATCCAGACACTGATAGGTTTTGATACAGAAACAAATGCCTTTAAGTTCTCCTGCAGTCCAAATACATATTCTGCTATCTCTAGTAATCCACGTCACACTGCAGTCATGGCAGCTGTTCTCCATACAATTTCATGCACATACCTTATACCCATCATGGCTCTACCCTTGCTTTCTGCACGTGATGAGCAATGTCTGCTAAACTTAACCTCCTTAATTGTTTTTAATCTGTACATTAATTTTCAATGCTTGTATGTTATCTGCTGCTATGTCAAGTAACTGCTATCACCTTGGACACATGTTTTTGGACCTTGGAATCTTACATTGGTCCAAGTTGGACCTATGTAAGTACAGTATGTCATAAAGATCATACTTCTAGAAGCCACTCTTAAAGTGATAGGAAACACATATTGTTTAATTGACGTTGTCACTTCTATTTCTGTATGACCGCACTGGAATTATTTTTGATTAAAAAAATCGAAATCCCTTTTTCCTAATCGATGTACAGCAGGAGGAGCGTAGTAGTCCTCTACTGCTGGTCACATGTTCCAATGCAGTTGGACTACAGAGTAAAAATAAATAACTAATATCAATAAACTCTTTTAAATTGTGATACAAATATATATATTGAAATCAAATCTTTATTATTTTGTGGAAATAACATGGTGTGGGCAGATCTGTGGCAGTCACAGGCTGTGTCACGCCTCTCTAGCCTGTGTCTTAGAATAAGAAGTAGGTAAAGACTCCATTAATCTACATGTAATATCCTGCCCCCATTATGTTTAGCTGCTTAGTGGGCATGGAGGAGGAGGAGGGAGGGAGAGAGGGAGGAAGTGGGCTGTTATTTACCACATGTGTGACTCTATAGTCACATGGGCTAATAGAGAGGAAATGCTCAACATAGAAACTCCTCACTGGAAACTGAGCATGTGCAGAGTTGCCAACATTGCTCTGCAAAATCCCTAGCTGAATTGGGGACATGGACAGAAGGGGGAGATTGCAGCAGGATCAACCAGGTTTTTTTGCAGAATACAGAAAACTAATCTCATAGTGACTGGGTGGGTATGAACAGCATGTAATACACCGATTATTTTTTATGATATGGGTTTAGTGCCACTTTAGGATTTTTTTTTTTTTATTTGCTGGCTTGAGTAGGCACCTAAACAAACACTGTCTGCAGGGGCCGAGAAGACAGCACAGCAAGTGCCAAAAGGCCACAGGTATAAGCTTACTAATAGCAATGGCAGCCACTGACCTCAAACAAATACAGATCAGATATTCTGACTTTTCTCACTTTATTTTCTAAATCTTTGTGCCAGGTTAGTGGTTTAAAAGTTCTGAAGCCAGAAATAGCAAGAATGCTAGCATATTCAGAAGGCCAGCATTGGAACCCTAGGGATTAGTAGATTCACTGTGGCCCAAGGTATAGCCATGGTGACATCATCATATATAAATCGGAGTTAAAAAGGTAAAATTTTACTATTCAAGACCACATTAACTTATTTGCTATAAAGAGAGTATCTATCTATCTATCTATCTATCTATCTATCTATCTATCTATCTATCTATCTATCTATCTATCTATCTATCTATCTATCTATCTATCTATCTATAGGTACATAGATGTGGGTATCTATGCAATTCTTGGGAGAGGCAGACCTGTATAGTGGAATAGAATACATAGGACATGTATCTACCTTGTAAAGGGGGCATCATTTTCAAGTTGCTGTAATGGGTTAAAGGAGGGGGAGGACTCTTTTTTTTTTTTTTTTTTTTTTTTTTTTGTTCTTCAGACTGTATAATCTCCAGCTGTAACATGAAAAATAGACTCCCATGTTGAAATATACTGCTTGTATCATTAGTCTTACCTCAGCCAGACAGAGTCCATGTCAGGGACAGGGCGGGAGCGGGCCCATGCGCCCGGCCAAGTGGAGGTCAGCCAAGATCTTACAGTAATTCAGTCCCATTGAGGATCCTGACCTGTGCAAGTCTCCGGGGAAGCAGTTTAGTTTATAGAACTCAGGGACGGAAGGGTAAAATAAAACATACTTGAGAAAAAGGTATGTAGGGGAAATGAAATCTATAGTATACACATTCCATTGTATCCCAGCGGAATAGAGTGATGGAACTCAAGGCAATGTACACATTCAGAGCGTTAGAGCTATGACATTCACACCAGGAAGGAAGGCTGCTCTTAGCTTATCATATCCTGTCATAAATTAAAATAGACTACATGGTGGGGGACTTGTTGCTGTCCCGCTAATTTGAGTTATTTTTTATTCTCCCAGAATGCTTTGCAGAGCGCAAGAAGAGCCATAGATCAGCATCATTAACACAAAGCTATACTGAAATAACAACCGCCTCCTTTCCTGCTGCCTTTTATATAAATAAAAGAAGCATTAAAGTACCTTTCCTGTGGAAAACTAGTCTTCAAGCTCCCTCTAGAATTGGTCACGTGGGCAAATGCCAGAGCATAGGTGACGTGATCGAATGTCAGAACATAATCTCTACTAAAGGGGAGGATTAGAGTTGATTGGCCAGATCTGTCAAAGTATCCGTTCACTAAGCCAAGGTGAGATCTTGTACAGCGCAGATGGACAAATCTCCCACAACATTTATTGTATGGACAGTCAGCACCGGTGGCTGTCAGAATACCTAAAGTGGGATTGCATCTGATTGGATGCAGGTACTGTTCGGCCAAGTGTTTTTGCCCAGCTCCTTCGATTTTTTTTTTTTTTTTTTTTTTTTTTTTTAGTTGGGGGATGTTAGGCAAGAGGGTGCCGACAGGGCCATCCACAAAGAAAATGGAGTTCGGTTCATCAGAAACTGTCTGAAATTCAATCAGTAAAAGGCCAGCTTTAGTCTAAACCCGAATATGGTAGGTCACGGACACAATGGGAAATGGGCTTGGAATCTTAGAGAGGTGATTTCCTGCAACATAGAGCTTCAAAAAGCTGGCATGGGACTCCGACAAAGGGATCTCAAAACTGATATGCTGAGCTGAAGACCAAGCTATAATGCTGTTCCTCTATAGAAACATCTGCATCCTGCATATCTGTATGTTTTGAACATGACAAATGTAATCTGTTTCTCATGTGGAGGTTTTGTGTACTGTGTCAGCAGGTAATGGCATTGACTAACCATGACCGCTACCGACAGCATTCCATAGATCTTATAGGTACTAAAAACTTTACAGGAATCCATTTGATGTTCCATTTTTGTTTTTTTTCTGAAAGAACCTGCTGTTTTTATTGCAGTTTCGATCTGTCACATATGTGAAATTAATTGCATTTTAACTTTTGTAAACAGTATTTGGCTTTACAGAATATCTAAAGCCTTTTTTTTTTTTTTTTTTGGGTAGCGTAAGGGAGAGTTAAAAACTATATTTTTTTTTTTCATATGTTTAATGTTTTGATTATTAATATTTTTTTTCTTGTCACTGTATTTTTTTTTTTATTATTTTTTTTTTTAAATTAAATTTTAATTTAATTTAGTTTTAATTTGGCCGCCCATTTAAAAATATACATTGATTTTTAATGTATAATGAAACCAGGTGAGCTAGGGAGCTGAACTCTGCTTTTGAAAACTTGATTGCCTTAATAGCTGCCAACCTCTAGAGCAGGGATATGCAATTAGCAGACTTCCAGTTGTTGTTACAGAACTACAAGTCCCATGAGGCATAGCAAGACTCTGACAGCCACAAGCCTGACGCCCAGAGGCCGAGGCATGATGGGTAGTTTTGCAAAAGCTGGAGGTGCGCTAATTGCATATCCCTGCTCTAGAGCATGGTGGTTTAAAGGAAAAAGGAGTGTTCAGCTGCGTATCCATCATTTAGCCCAAGTTCACATTGGGCTGATTTGACATGTCAAATCGCATGCCAAATCAGAGCCTATTGCCGGCATTTGCACCATCCAAAATGGTGCGAAGCCGACTTTGCGGCGTCGCACCTATTCCAAAAAGTTTCTGCACTACTTTTGGCAACTTCGGGGGCGTTTTCAATAGACATCTGTGCATGAAGCCGCACAGATGTCTGTCAAATCGCCCCCGACGTCGGACTGAAATGTCGGTTTGAAATCGTGCGATTTCAAACCCGCCCTCAGTGTGAACAGGGCTTAAAGTAATTTTTTTGCTTCCAAATGAGCACGATAAATGTATTAAGGTTTGAGTAGTAGGAATGGGATTTTCTGGGGGCATATATTGTAGAC
Organism: Lithobates septentrionalis; assembly: GCA_037952835.1. Lineage (NCBI taxonomy): Eukaryota > Metazoa > Chordata > Amphibia > Anura > Ranidae > Lithobates > Lithobates septentrionalis. The sequence continues at coordinate 1,266,674 of JBBDGP010001258.1, forward strand.
CAATTATTAAATACCAATTACATTTTTTTACAAATATATTTGTAAACAATACAGAAAAATGTGTAAGAATTTTTTATTTTATAGTGAAAAAAATGATTTGGTATTCAGCGTAACAGCACCCGTGTCACAATAGTAGGGAAACCAACTGTGCAAAAACAAAAGAAGATAGGGCATTGGATGCCCCCTTCCCTAGTGCATTAGGTGTGACACCTTAGGAAAAATAATTGAAGCTAATTGCACTGACAAAGCGCATGCTCATTATAGCTGCAAGGGGAAAAGCTATTGGATGTTCAACAGATAAAGAAACTTCAAACTGCTATGGATCCCATTATGTAAAGCCTTACAGGTTTCTTAGCACATTGAAGACCATCTTTTAAACATCTGTTACATTTGGAAACTGATGGATATGTTCTTTATGGAGTATTTATGAGTGCAAATATTATCTTCAATTATTTCCCCTAAGGTTTCCCACCTATTTTACATAAGGTCCCCAAAGGTGGCACACTTGGACATTGGGTGCCACCTTAGTGCATTATCTTCTTCTGTGGTTTAAAGATAATCTATGTAAAGGAACCATAAAGACTACCTGGCTGTTATGATCCAAGGCTTCAAAACGTACTAAATCGCAGACTTCAGACTTACATTCTTGATCTGCATGCTTGTTCCTCATCTTTGTTTCAGAAAGTATTACAATCAGGGACAGGAAGACAGGTAGCATTTTCAGAAGCAGGCCATCAATGGCAGCCTTCATACTCCTCTCCATAAAGGCTTCCTTTAAACTAGAGACTTAAATGTTTCACTGTAATAGGCTCTGGTAGGGATGTTGAGATTTGTGCTTTCCTTCGCTTTTGGATCAGAGAATGTGCATGTATATGGCATAAAGATCAGAAAGAAAGGCCTCCAGAGATTTAAGGGTTGACATGACATCAATAGCCAAACCCTATAGCCACATGCAGATCCATATGAAATTAAGAACCAACTTGTTTACTGGTGGCTTTGGAAAAGGCAAAGGTTGGGGTATTGATACCTCTTCCGAATAAGTGTTTAGTAAACACTTTAGAATACCATGGTAATCAACATCAGCATTTTGCTTTTTTTTTTTTTTTTTTTTTTGGCCTTTTTGAAGTTTCTTGTTTTAAAGTTTGTTATAATACCCTTTACACTGCCACTGACTGACGCATTGCACAAAACCCCCTTTTAATGCTAATATAACTTGGGCTGCTTGTTTGTAAATGTCTGATGCTTGCTGTCTAACATCTTGCTCTTTTACCAGCTGATGGCACTATTAGATCCTTGCGTATTTCTTAAGGCAAGCCATCCCAAATACTAGGTTATGGAACTGATTGATTAACATTGTTTTTTTTTTTTTTCTTCTGTTCTTCCAATGCAGTTTGAGAATGAGTCGGGGTTGAGCCTGTACGAGACATGCAAAGTTCGGACCATCAAAGCCGGGACTCTGGAGAAGCTGGTGGAATACCTGGTCTCTGCGTTCAAGGGCAATGACTCCACTTATGTCACCATTTTCCTGTGCACGTACCGGGCGTTCGCTACCACCAAGCAAGTGCTGGACTTGTTACTAAACAAGTGAGTCAGATTGGTGGATTCCATTTTTAGGTTGTGGTAGCCCAAGCTTTAAGGTCAGGTGCGATGAGATTGGATTGATTTTGGATTGGGTTGACCAGTATGAAGGGCCCAGTTGTTGAGTAAATAAGGTCATGAATATAATCTATGATTTAAGCTATATTTAGATGGAAGATGACACCCATGGCTAATAATTTTCTACTAGGATATTGGACAAGGTAGCCACATGGTGGACACAGAACCTTAGTTCTGATAGATGTGGACATACAAGTTTAAGTCAGCCTGGGTGGTCCCCCCTTAATGTTCATGAGCATGTTCTAGTCCTTGCTATATGTATTGGGAAAAAAGTGAGTGGAAAAACCTATCTGCACAATGACTGCATTATATCATCTCAAAGGCATTGTGCAACAATTTTTACAGCCACAGAACATTGCAACCTGGGATAAAGACTGGGGTGCCAAGGTGAGGTGAAGGAACCTGATCTATACAAAAAAATAATAAAACGAAAATGTTCCCTCATTTTACATTTACAATGACCTGCTATTGCTCCCAGCCAAGTTTCTGCTGAAACCACAAAACAAAATAAGCAACAAAGGAGCCAATGGTGTTAGATAATGATTGCATAACTGTTAATCAACTGATCACAGATCTATAATTTTATTCATGATGAGCAATCCAGTAATACTTTGTTACATTCCTGCCATGTGTTTTAAATAATTCAAAGTTCAATGAGGGTGTGAAGTTCATTTCAGACAAATCTAGTACAACAGGTTCTGCTCATAAAGTGCTTCTAAAAGGAATAGTGGATGTTTTGAGAGTCATCAGGTAGAAGTTTAAAATGCAGAACTAAGGTTTTTTCTTTTTTTTTTTTTGTTTCTAGGTTTGGGCGCCTTCACCCTCAGCTCAATGGCGAACATTCCCATAACACCGTGGATGACCGGCTTGAGCTAAAAAAGTAGGTTACAGCAATCTTGGTTGGTCTTTCTGTACTCCAAAAACACATGAAAAGGCATGAGCTTAACACACCTTTGGAAATGTTTCCTGGATACACAGGGAATAGTTAATTATTCAATGTATTCAATTCTTTAAATAGAATATAGGCCATCAATGAGGAGCTGGCCTTGGAGCAGCTGGTACTAATAGCTGATTTTTGTTAGAAGTCACAGTCTGTTAGTAGTGAGACAGGTGAAGATGAGACACCATTTTTTGAGGCTCATGTGTCAGTGGGGCATAGCTCCCATTTCTTCACTTTGAGTGCCTCTTCAAAACCTACATCAAAAAGTATTCTTCACTCTTAAAGTGGTTCTTTACCTTCATGCATTCCCTGCATTAAGGTAAAAAAAAAAAACCTTCTGGGTGCAGCCCTTCCCTTATACGTATCTGAGCCCCATCTCGATCCAGCAATGTGCATGAGAGCAGTGGCTCCTCCGGGTCTCTCTCCTCATTGGCTCACACAGCAGTGGGAGCCATTGGCTTCTGCTGCTGTCAATCACAGCCAGTGAGGAGAAGGGGGGGGGGAGGTGCAGAGTCGCGCTGTGTGTGTGTCAATGGACAATGTCCATTCACACGAGTGCAGCTCGGGAGCGAGCCTGCTTGAGTGCCTTCATAGCAAAAGGCTTGCTGTTGAGGGCACTTAGCAGGGCTGAGGAGCCACAACTGCTGGCGGAGGACCCAAAAAGAAAAGGATGCAGGGAAGTATGACATGTTTGTAAAAAAAAAAAAAAAAAAAAGCCATTTAGAATTACTATAAGCTGGCTGTTGGATATTTTTCATGCATTCTATAGGATGAATGAAAAATATCTATCAGATTCCACTTTTGAAGCTAACAGCTTGGATGGACGAATCCCTCTTGCTGGGCGATTGTATACTGCCAGCTGCTGCCAGCAGCTATCAGAATGCCAAAACAGCAGTTGCATCAGATTGGGTACAGCTGCAGTTTGTTCCGACAATTTTCTGTCTGGCCGGAGGACTACTAAAGGACCACCCATTAAGAGGGTTTGGGCTGGTTCATGAAGAACTGGCTGAAATTTGCAGGGTATATGGCCAGCTTTAATCCCTTTTTTCTTTTAGTTAAATAAAAAGACTTAAAATGGACCTCTGCAACATTTGTTTTATAAGTTACCACCATACTTGCCCAGGAGCTGAGTCCTTTATGTCTTGTAGTTAATTTGATGCTTTCAATACATATGGTTATTTAGATTTATGAATAGACACGGTTGATAGCACTTTATTACCCGTCTTCAATAAACTGTTCTGCAAATCACCAGTTAATGCATTGTGCTCGTATGGTTGTTACGACCATTCGTAATACTGCCATAAGCAATGTTCTGAGTGTAGCTGCTGACACCGATCATTCTGATTGTGGTAAAGTGATAAAAAAGGTAAAATGTAATAGGGTGCTGTTGATTTACTGCACTTTGCCTTTTTCTTAAAAACACGTATGGCCATTGTGGTGGGTTTTTTTCTTTTTGTTTTTTTTTTTTTTTTCTTTTGGTACATATAAAACATTTTTGTCCGGTATGATTTGGTTTAAACATTGAACTACAAATAGATGAAGTAGATTTAACAGAAATATTTCAAACTTTCCAAAACCTTTGCTTCCTCAGCAGTTTTACTCCTGTAAGATGCTCTTCAGCATCCTCTTTTTCAGAGATCAAAAGGCAGAGGGCTGATGGGAGTATGAGCCAGACATTGCCATGGAAAGCCCCATCTTAAACGGCTTACAGTCTGCCTTCCTAAGGCTGGAAACTGCAGATTAGTAGAAAGACATTTCTACACAATCTTTCATTAACGCTGCTGCTGCCCTCCAGTGATGTACCTTTCAGTTTAATCTTTCTCAGTGCAGCAAATATTACGCCCTATGTTGCACATGTGGCTTTTATCGAAAAGATAAGTGCACTTTGAGGCTTTTCTGATCCTCAAATTGTACAGTACAGAGAAGTGAATAGTAGAAAGTGTAATTATTTATGTACCTGGAGGCAGCCACATATGCTTCCTTTTTGGTAGTTGTGCACGTTGCTTAGGTCTGGATGATTCTTATATTTCACTGAAAGTCTACCAGACAGTGTCTGATTGAGAGAGACAGACCCCCTACTGTTTCTAATGACATGAATTACCCATAAGCCAGAGTTCTTATTGGCCTAGGATAGGCTACTTAAAGCAGAACTTCACCCAAAAGGGGGTGGAGAGCAGGTGCCTAGATTTGACAGGTACTCATTCCTGCTTCTGCTCGGATCACTTAGGCCCCCTTTCTGCTCACAACCTTCTGGGACACTTCACAAGTCCCAGAAGGCTGCAGGACCATTAACAAAGCGCAGCATGAGCAGTAGGCAGTTGGTTGTGAAGCCGCATGAGTCACAGCCGGCTGCCCACAATTAACATACCGGCGCCAGGGACCCAAAGAATTCCAGGCATGGTATATTTTTACACAGTTGCATTGGTCTAGCTGATCTCCACTTGGTCCACTACTCCAGTGATCTCTACTTGCTTCTGGGTCCCAGGGTGGTGCGGGGCAGTGAAGTCACGCTCTGCACCTCGTCCAATCAGAGAACGCTTTGCATTCATTCAGAGGATGCAAGCCAATCTCTGAATGGCAACCTTGCAGAGAAGCCAACCTCTTGTGTTCAGAATGTATCAGGCCGGCCACTCAGCACAGGACTTGGAAGAAGTGGAGGTCACCGGAGTAGCGACGTGTACTTCAGTGATTTCCAGTTTCCAGGGGCATCAGCTGGGTATGGTCAAACATATACCAATGTAACTATGTAAAAATATACAATGCCTGGAATTAATCTTCAAGCCTTGTGTAATACTGTACATAGGACATGCTAATTATCTCAAATATGTATTGTATTGAAAGGCCTGCATTAAATATTTTCTACACAAAGAAAGAAAATCCCATTTCATCCTCATGCCTCAGTCTTTTTCTCTACATTATAAGCAATGTTATCACTATGAATACAGACCATGTTATTCTCATCCTCCTCAGACCTCTGTTGCACAAAACCAAATCCATGTTTTCCATTTCCCCTCCAGCACAATCTCCTCCATCTTGGGAGCATGGCTGGACCAGTATTCAGAGGATTTTCGCCAGGCACCCGATTACGTCTGTTTAAAGCAGCTTATCACTTATGTGCGCCACAATATCCCTGGCTCGGACCTGGAGCGCAGAGCACGCAATCTTTTGACCCAGTTCCAGCGACAAGAGCTCAGCGAAGCGGATCAGGATGGTGAGTGGTGTGGGGGAATGCTTGACAAACTTTGAAATTCCTAAGACTATCTGTAAGGGTTATTGTCTAATAGTTGGTAAGGCGCATTGCACAAACGATTATTGACCCATTGAGACTCGTACAATAAAGAGTTTTATTCTTGAGTTCTAATCTGTGAGATTTGTTGTGTTTTTGCAGCTTTTACAGTTGCTTGCTATAGCATATTTCCATTATTGTATTACATAAGCTTGAATATGTTACATAACCTTCCCATCTCATCCTACAGTTTTGGATCACTCAAGTTGCACTTTCCGTCTTGTGGACGAGAGCTCCCTCTTAGAGTCGAAGCCGGACTTCCTGTCTTTCCGGCAGGATATGGTAGCTGAACAGTTCACCGTCATGGATGCTGTAAGTACTGCACAAGGTGCCTTCATTTGTCTCCTCTTAATGTTTTCCAATGCAATTAATATAGTATGTAGGGTATTGAAGTATAACATCAATTTTATAGCTATTTTCACTACACCTTTTTTAAATGTATCTAGTAGTGATTGGGAAAAGTTCCATCCTTGGTCATTGATTTGGAGGAACTGCAGCCATACTTGGTCTAGTTACATTAATGTTGGGACATTGGTCTAGTTACTTTGAATGTGGCTGGATCCGTAAATAACAATCAATATAGAAGATCAAAAAAAGGCACAATCTTGAGTTTACAACCACAATGTTTCATATGTAGTATATAAATACATCTGTACTAGTTACATTTTACGTAAATTGATGTCCTTGTGACTAAACCTCCACCTATGAATTCTGTAACTTCCTATTCCCTTCTACCTTTTGCTTTGGATTGGTTCTCTTCTTACACTCCTGCTTGTCTTTATTTTAGGATCTCTTCAAGAAGGTGGTGCCTTACCACTGCCTGGGTTGCATTTGGTCCCAAAGAGATAAGAAAGGCAAAGAACACCTGGCACCAACCATCCGTGCCACCGTCTCCCAGTTCAATAGCGTCACCAACTGTGTCATATCCACGTGCCTGAGCGACCGGTCGCTGAAGCCCCAGCAGAGAGCCAAAATTATAGAACGATGGATAGACGTAGCCAGGGTACATGTGACACCTACCTGCTTAGCTGTACTCTCAAACATGACCATGAATTATCAATATCGACCTTTTAAATAGTGTTCTAAACACAAATCTTTGTTTCTAGGAGTGTCGTATTCTGAAAAATTTCTCCTCTCTGCGTGCCATCTTGTCAGCTCTGCAGTGTAACGCCATTCACAGGCTGAAGAAGACCTGGGACGAAGTTTCTAGGTGAGGATGAACCACCATGTCTGTGGTTACATCAGATCTTGAATCTGATAATACAGAACAGTGGGGTTGATTTACTAAAACTGGAGAGGGCAAAATCTCTGCATAGAAACCAATCAGCTTCTAGGTTTATTTGTGAAAGCTTAAAAGAGAAGTATGGGAATCTGTTTTTTCCAAGGATTATACTTACCTAGGTGGATGCAGCATGGCTCCGATGCTGCATCTGTCCCCCGGCGCCTCTACACTGAGAACCGAGCGATCGAACACTGCCGATGGCTCGGTTTTCACAGCTTCCTGAGCAGAGAGCTGTTGACTGTCAATCAACAGCTCTCCACTCTGCTCCTCCACACTCATTAGAGCGTTGAGCTGTGGAGGGACGGGGAGCGACCATCACAGGCTCTCTGCAGCTCGCTGAGACGGGTGTCAGTCCAGGCACCTGCCGGATCCTGACTTCCATTGTCCCGATGACGCGGTGCCTGGACTGATTCCTGTGACATCAGCAGAGCGCGGACTTCAGTCCGCCCTCTACTGAAAACTGGTCACAGGAGTGCAAAACGAATTGCACTCCTGTGACCCATAGGAGAAGCCCAGCCAAACGAGCTTAGCCTGGACTTCTCCTTTAATTGAACAAGCTGAAGTTAGAAGCTGATTGGCTACCATGCACAGCTGCATCAGATTCTGCACTCTCCAGTTTGAGTAATACAACCCCAATGTGTATAAGGAGTAGTAACCCTATGGGTTACTGCAAGTTCTGCCTTGCTTTTAGCTTAACTGAGTAAGTTTGAAGCCATTTCTTAAATTAGATGGTTTTAATCAACAATTTCCTGCAAAGCTGTCAATTTAAATAGCCTTTCTGAATGTACCACCAACAGTCGTTTCTTGTTCTGGTTTTCAGAGAGAGCTTTCGGATATTTATGGAACTTTCCGAGATCTTTTCGGATGAGAACAACCACTCATTAAGCCGTGAGCTGTTGATTAAGGTGGGTGTTTACAAGGAACAATTTTAAATGTGCAGGGGAAAGGAGCGTGCATTGTGTGCAGCTACACTTGGGCCTCACAATATTGCATTCTAATCAGCTTGAATGACATTTGTAAAGTGGTTTTAAAGAAAATATATAGAAGGAATGTTGTAAACGAAAGGTATGTGCTGCTTGGGAAGGAGGATTAAAGAAAACCTGATGCTTTGCCCTACATGGACGGGCATTTCACTTTAAAGTATATTTAAAACAGCCTTTCTCAAACTTTTCAACCTAGAGGAACCCTTAAAGTAAATTTCTGGTCTTAGGGAACCCCTACTAATAATTTCTATATATACAACTCATGATACATTTAGCATGATGGTCAGTGGGAGGAATGCTCTTTACCTTTGTGGTCATTGGGAAGAATTACCCCCTTACAGATAGCTAAAAAATACCAATAGAGTCAGTGTGAACTTATCTGAGATGCAGAAACTGCTCATTGCTCAAGGAACCCCTCGCAACCTGAAAGGAACCCCTATCTAAACCCTATAACAAAAATTGAATATACTGCAGTTTACCAGTTCTTACATGTAGTGGCTGCATTAGTCTCTATATTTTTAGGCTGTTTTATCTTTATTTTTACCTGGTGATCCTACCAGTAACACATTTCCTGTCCTAGGGTGACAACGCTCACTCACTGTACTGTGTAGGAGCAGTGTTGTCATCATAGGACAGGAAGTGCCCCCCCCCCCCCCTCTTAATCTCAACAACATCAAGGAAATGTGTTTAGTAGTCCACAGAGGAGAACTGGGCATGGCTGACAACAATACTTGGGATTTTAGTGCATCAGGTGGCTACTGCATTTCTGACAGGATCAACAGGCATTATTCTGTACATGCATTGCTGTTGTATGTATGAGGAGATATGCATGTTTTGGAGAGATGTGCTGAATGTTGTTTTTTTTTTTTTTTTCCTTTCAAATATATATATATGTGTGTGTGTGTGTGTGTGTGTGTGTGTGTGTGTGTGTGTGTGTGTGTGTGTGTGTGTGTGTGTGTGTATATTTATTTTTATATACCGTATATACTCGGGTATAAGTCGAATTTTTCAGCACATTTTTTTGTGCTGAAAGTGCCCCCCTCGACTTATACTCGAGTCAAGCACTTTTCTGCAGCAAAAAATTTCATTTTCCGAACCGAATTTGGGGCCCCGTATCTCAGGGCCACTTGGAGCTAGGAACCCCAAATTTGGTGAGCAAACCCAGTGGAACTGGTACCACAACATATCCAAAGCTGAAGTTCCTAGCTCTAAGTGACCCAGAGATACGGGGCCCCAAAATCGGTTCAGAAAATGTCATTCTCTGCTGCAGAAAAGTGCTTGACATTTTCTGAACCGATTTTGGGGCCCTGTATCTCGGGGCCACTTGGTGCTAGAAACACCAGCTTTGGAAATTTTATGGTGCTAGTTTCACTGTGTTTGCACACCAAATTTGGGGTTCTTAGCACTAAGTGGCCCCAAGATACAGGGCCCCAAATTCAGGCAACTGTGTCCATCTGCAGCATTTCGGACCCTTTGGGTTCAGAGACCCCAAATTTTGGCTGCAGCTAGGGGGCATCTAGGAACCCTTAACTACAGAGTTTGAAGTTCAGGGGACCTATGGCTGCAAATGGGCACAGTGAGGCTGCAAATGGGCATTGTTGACCCTCTTTTCCACTTACAGTAGCTGTGCATTTCTCACCCTCGTCTTATACTCGGGTCAATAAGTTTTTCCCATTTTTTTTGTGGTAAATTAGGGCCTCGACTTATACTCGGAACGACTTATACTCGAGTGTGTGTGTATATATATATATATATATATATATATATATATATATATATATATATATATATATATATATATATATATATATATATATATATATATATGTATGTATGTATGTATGTATGTGTGTATATGTGTATATGTGTATATAATTTATTATTTTAAAGCCTCTGAAATAAGGAACTGTTATGCCGCGTACACACGGTCGGACTTTTCAACTACAAAAGTCCGACAGCCTGTCCGACAGACTTTTGGCGGACTTTCGACGGACTTGCGGCGGACTTTCTAACGAACAGACTTGCCTACACACGATCACACAATAGTCCGTCGAATTCTTACGTGATGACGTACACCGGACTAAAATAAGGAAGTTCATAGCCAGTAGCCAATAGCTGCCCTAGCGTGGGTTTTTGTCCGTCGGACTAGCATACAGACGAGCGGATTTTTCGACCGGACTCGAGTCCGTCGGAAAGATTTGAAGCATGTTTCAAATCTAAAGTACGTCGGATTTGAGGCTAAAAAAGTCAGTTGAAAGTCCGGAGAAGCCCACACACGATCGGATTACCAGCCAGCTTTAGTCCGTCAGCGTCCGTTGGACTTTTGTAGACGAAAAGTCCGACCGTGTGTACGCGGCATTACTGTGGCGCAATGGCCTTATTTTTGACAGTTGCAAGGTCGTGACTCTATAACATATTTGCACATTGTCCTTTTTATTTTTAGATTTCTTTGAACTTTCCTTTACATAAAGCACCATTTTGCGCATAGTTGTTGACCACGTGTCATTATCAGCTGGAGTGTTAAATGGCCACATTTGAGACGTATACTCCTTTTTTTTTTTTTCTATTTTTTTTGTGTCTTATCTCCTTTAGCTCGTCTTCTTGTTATGTTTATGTTTTTCGGCCAGCTGTCCCCCTCCATTTTTCTTGTGTATTTTTGGCATGGGCAGGGTATCTCCTGGTGTGTACGTGCCATACATAAAAGCTGCTTGTCTTATGTCATCTGCTTATCGGGAAGGGGAACCCCTGGTTCACACCCTCTTACTCACACCAGGCCAAGTGCAGGTTCAGTGTGTCAGGCTTGGGCGTGATGATGTGTGTGGGAGTATAAGGGAATCCCTCTCCTTATCTCTCCTCTTCAGCTATAGCCAAGAGCAAATTATTGGCCAGCTTCATTCTCTGTTCAGCCCACTCTCTTCATGCTTCATTATCAAAAGCAACAGGCAGCCTAACAGTGCCATTAAAGGGCACCTCCGTGTGATATTCTCACTGTACATTCTGCTTTTTTCTCAGTTGTATGCCATTACATTTCTTTCACAATTCTTAGCTTTGCCCCCTTTATTGATTTGCTATGGGAGATCATATACTGTATAGCTTCAAAGTGCACAGAACAAAAAGGATGCCAGAATCATGGTGAACTATAATTTGGAATGCTTATGAGCAAGGGAGCCCTGAACGGCACTTGTAAATAGAGCCATTAGCAGATTCCTGTGGATTGCACACAGCTGCTGCCAGGAAACCTGTACAAAACAATGACAGGCTGACGGTTAGGGCAGATGATCAGCCCTGGATGCAGACAGATTGGGTCCAAGGCCGATCATCTGTCCCTAACAGCAGGTAACTACTTAAAGTGTGATTACGTGTGACCAGTGATGGATAGCCACAGCGCCTGTTAGCCTGTCTTAGCTTTGTATTGGCTTTCTGGCTGCAGATATTCACAACCACCTGTGATCCCAGGTGCCGGAATCAGCAGATTCTTGCTACAAGAATCTGCTGATGGTGCCCTATTCGCAAAGGTGAATGAGGGTCAAAGAAGAGAAAAGCGCATGCAGGATATTTGGAAACATCAGTAACCTTTTTTTTTTTTTTTTTCCCCATTCAAAGATTCTTATGAATCTAGATTAGTAGAATCAAGTACAGCCATTGTATAGATCAGTTGAATAACATGCCGCTATACACATGTGAAACTGTATAGAATCACGCAAAAGTTTTCATGCATGGTAACAACCTCGAAAACCGTGAAAGTAGAGAAAGAAAGGAAGGGAGGAAGTCGGGGGATCCACCGGACGTAGCAAGGGACACCTACCTTTGAACAAAACATGAGTTGATTTATTTGGTTTGCTTTATAGTTTCTCAAGGTTTTGTATTGAGCAGCTTAGACCCAAGCTACAAACCCATGAACATGAGCTTCCAGCATCTTGGAAAAACAGAAATATCACATTTGGGTGAACCTACCCTTTAAATTTTCTGGGATGAATGTGGACTTGAAAAAGAATCTGTGTCCATTCAGAGTTCAACAAAATGGCGTCCAAATGCACACAGACACCAATTCCTTGTTACAGGAATGTGAGCTCCTTCAGCTCCTGTTCTCCACCTGTAGGGAACTCCTCAGACAATGTTTTGCCCTTTTCAGGGCTTAATCAAAGAGGCCTCTACACTTAGGCCCCCAAAAGTGTAAAACGCATAAGGTGGAGAACAGGATTTGAAGCCATTTTTTACTCATTTAATTCACATTCATGCAACAGGGAGCTAGTGCCTGTGTGTAAACGGCCGCCATTTTGTTGAAGTCTACTAAAGCCTGACAAGCTGATCCTGTCTATCTTGCACCAGTCTATTCACATGCCGATCCAACTGATACAGGTTTAGGGGGGGGGGGGGGGGGGGCAGCACTATTTTCATTGTTAAGAGTCTCTTAAAGCCCACTCTGGCTCACCTATTCTCGCCTTTGCTGTGTTCCCTTGCTTCGCTAACTTCATGATGGCTCTGGCTATGGAGGAGCATGGGAACGCTTCCCATACTGCAGTATGAATACTGTTAACCTGATGAGAGGAGGAAGACCTCAACGCTTTGTAACGTAACACTTCCACAGGGTTTGACTCTCCGCTCTAATAAATGAATGGAGCAGCAAGGGAATGCGACAAAGGTACGCCAACATGGGTCAGGAAGTGGACTTTGAAGACTGTCACTTTTGCTCATTCAGGGCAAATTGAAAGAGTCTCCTTAAAAACCCTCTTTAGAAGCAGCTGCTGTTTTTGTAGAATGAGCATGAAATTGTGGTACACAAGATTCCAGACTCCTGAGTGGGCACCTAGCTATTCACCAGCCAGGATCTTCGCCTCACATTCCCAAAATACTTTGCTCCCACTTCTGACTACCTCCGAGGCAGCTGCCCGCCACTTGTAAAACACATTTTAATCTCTGTTACGCAGCTAGGGCAGAGACATAAATGTTATTCTATTCTTGTCCTGGTTACAAACCTAGGATCGGCCTTTTAAGTGAATTGCACATATCGCCAAATCACTGTGAAACAATTGCTCATACATAGTTTACATTGCTCTTAGGGGTCTGGCATGCAGTCAGAGGTCTGTTGGGGCGGGAGGGCGTGGCTTGTTTATTATTCTCCAGCCCCAGGCAATCCATGATTTTTGGCATGTTACCAGCTGAGAATTCCCCATTAAGAATGGTTTCACTTTCTTTTTTTTTTTTTTTTTTTTTTTTATGTGATTTAATGCTTTTGTTTCTGTTTCACATATGTACACATAGAACTCTGCCATTCATTTTCCATTCTTAACTTTGCAGGAGGGCACTTCTAAATTTGCAACCCTGGATATTAACCCTAAAAGAGCACAGAAGAGGCAACAGCAGCAGCGAGAATTGGTAGGTAATTCCTCTGCAAATCATAATGGCTTTTCTGCTTGCTCCCTCTAGTGTCCACTAATGTTAATACATCCTCTTCAATTTGCAGGGAGTTATGCAGGGCACCATACCTTATCTGGGCACTTTCCTTACTGACCTGGTGATGCTGGATACTGCAATGAAGGATTATTTAGAGGTAGAGTGCTTTGTGTTTGTTCTCAGTTCAGTGTGTATTGATGGTCTTTAATGTTAACTACTTTTTCATTGTTTTCTCGAGTGAACCCTGGAGCACTCAATGTGCAGATGGTAACATTCTGCTCCAAAGATGGGGTTCAGACACTCTCTGCAGTGCAAACCTCTCTTGGTTAGAATGTATTAAAGGCGGGAATTGTTGACTTTAGGAATGGAAAGTGAGCACGGTTTTGTCGGGGTCCCCTGGGGCTTTCAGGAACATGCTTGTTCACACTTGTGCACAGACTTAGTTTTCAGCACTAAAAAAACCTTAGGTTTCCGCAAAGGCATACAGAAAACAATCGTTCTCTATGTTCCCTATTCACACTTTAAATGCAGCCTGCGGGTGAGCTGCAATGCAGTACAGAAATCTGCAGTGTGTTCATCCTCAGCTCTGTTTCTACACACTCCAGCGGAGCTGCAGTGCATAGAAATGAATGAAATGTCACACTTTGACATTTCAACAAAGTAAAACATTTTTTTAAATATTGCTAATCACTGTAAAACGGTAAGCCACGGCCCTCCAGAACCAACACCCTCCTGCCCAGTAAAATGCAGCAGTTTACTGGTGCTGCTCCTTCCTCTGCCAGCTTGTACTCTGCTGAATAGGTAATCACAAAAATGGGTACCAGGTTGAATATAGATTATTACTCTGCTTATATTGTAGAAATACATTTAATGATGTATTAATAGATACAGCACTGCAATGGTTTTGGGTATTTTATATCTGCTTTAAAGTGTTTAGCTTTAAACAAAAGTGTACTTTAGCTGGCCCTAGTTAACAAGTGGGATATTGTTAAAAAATATTTGTAGAAATTACTAAATTTACAGTGAGAAAGCGCTGAGCGTGCAAATTTTCACCTCCCCTTGCGCATCACCTGTTATGCTTCAGTATTCCCCATTTACATAATGCTAATCGCACAAAGAGGAGAGCGCTCACATTTGAATTGTGGGAGGTAAACGTTTTTATTGGCTCAGACCTGCCTAGCTCTGAGCCAGAGAAGTTGATATTTGGGCTTTTCTTCACATCTACCTGGCACTGGCAAAGGAACATCATAAGAAGTGTTCCTTACAGAAAGGGTTCATTCTATCATGGCAGTGGTACTATGTTATTTAGCCATTCTAGGTACACATAGATCTAAGTGGACTTATGTATTACAAACCCTCATTGATGAACTCTGTGTTTTTTATTTCAGGGTAGCCTTATAAACTTTGAAAAGAGACGGAAGGTGAGTTTTGGTTTTCTTTATTACTGAGGTTAGATTTGGACTATTTGTTGTTAAGCTTACCCCATTCACTGAGCATTATATTTAATTATTACTGGTAGGGTTATTAAGGATATATATTGACGTTTAGACAACTGTTCTTATGTCTGTTGTACTGTTTTTGTCTTTTCAGGAGTTTGAAGTTATAGCACAAATAAAACTACTGCAGTCGGCCTGCAACAACTACAGCTTCATACCTGAAGAGTCTTTTGTTGAATGGTTCCACAGTGTGGAGCGACTGACGGAGGCCGAAAGGTGAATATTGATATGTTTGCCATCTTTTCATAGCATTGCTATAGCCATATTGTGGTTTTAATGTGTCAGTGTACTAACTGGCTCCTGTTCTTATGTATGTATTGTTGTTTTGTTCCTGCAGCTATAGCTTATCCTGTGAAATCGAACCCTTGTCTGAATCGGCAAGTAACACGTTGAAGGCCAAGAAAAACACAGGGATCATAAAACGATGGAGCGAGTAAGTACCCCTATGATGTAACAAATCCTTGCAGCTTGTTTTTAAAAGGTAAACCAATTAGAGCAACAAAAAATATACCATATTAAAATTATAACATATAAAAAACGTGTTTGGCTGAAATTACATGAGTTAGAAGAACACAGAAACCCTTTGCTCTGGTTAAAAATCAGAATGTTAGTATAAAATCTTGAGGTAATTGAATACACAGGGTCCCTAAACTGCCCTGTAGACATACTGTGTGATTTAAGCAATACACCTGGTTCAGGACCTGCCTCCGACCAGGAAAGAGAAGCAGCACACTGGCTAGGTCATCTGCCTGCTCAGCCTTTGTAAGAGTGTCCATACTATAAGGGCCTTTTCACACGACTGCCTTCTGTTCCAATCAGCAGGGGATCTGTCTGCAGAGAGGGGCAGATGACAAGTCAGTGTCTGCTTAGTTTATGCAGAGCAGACACGGACAGACCCTGCTCTCTGGGCAGCCGGGAGTAAACCGACTCCACTGTCCATTAACACCTGGTCACCTCAGATCCAGTCCACCCAAACAGAAGAGGACGCAGTCCTCCATTATTTAGCAGGCCTGATCGGATCCGGAGGTAGGCTGATGTAAACGGACATCAGTCAGTTTACACCCACCTGTCTATAGGAATGCGTGAACCTTCCGATCAGGTCTGCCTGGAAAACTGACAGGTGGACCTGGTTGGATCGCCCGTGTGAACTGACAGGTGGACCTGGTTGGATCACCCATGTGAACTGACAGGTGGACCCGGTTGGATTACCTGTGTGAACTGACAGGTGGACCTGATTTGATCGCCCGTGTGAAAGGGCCCTTAGGCCCTGTGTTGATCGCCTTTAGGCTTTTGTTGATGGCTGCAACATTCCGAGCTGCTTCAGAATTCATTGACAGGTGAACTCAACTTGCAGATGACCTCCTTCTGATCTGTGTTTGACCTGACCTGGGTTTTTGCATTTCCATAGACTTGTATGGAAAAGCAAAACCTGTCTAATGCAAATAAAAATTTGTTGACACAAGCCCTTAGACCAGGGATCCTCAAACTATGGCCCTCCAGCTGTTGCAGAACTACACATCCCATTAAGCATTGTAAAACTCTGACATTCACAGACATGACTAGGCATGATGGGAATTGTAGTTCCTGAACAACTGGAGGGCCGTAGTTTGAAGACCCCTGCCTTAGACTGTCAGCACTGTGCAGCGCAATAAAGCCCTGAATGGGTCAGATGGTTACACTCCTTTTTTTACTGAATGCTGCTCTGCAAGGAATTACAGGACACTTTGGGTTTGATTTACGAACAATGGAGAGTGCTAAATCTGTTGCAGCTGTGCATGGTAGCCAATCAGCTTCTAAAGTCAGTTTGTTCAATTAAGCTTTGACAAAATGCCTGGAAGCTGATTGGTTTTCTGTGCAGAGCTGCACCAGATTTGGCACTCTCCAGTTTTCACTAGCTGTAGAAAAATTTTTAATTTGACGGTTTTGTTAATGAACACATAATTAGACTGGCACTTTATTTTTATATCTGCTAGGTATTTAGGATTGAGTTTAAAAAAAATCAGTAGTTTCACAGGGCAATCGCAAATTAGTAGGATTGGCAGAAATAAATATTAATCATAAAACGTTTATTTTGACTACATTACACTTTTTTTTAAACGTTGTGAAAGCTTTTAGACTAACCTGAGGCTTTTTACCTCTCATAGCCGCCAGCCGCCAAGCTCCGAGCCATGCGCCAGCGTCAGCTCTCATTCCAAGTCTTTCGATCAGCTCAAGTGCAGTCCCCACCTCTGCGGAGGTGACCTGACCGACTCCGTCAGTGTAACCTCAGCCGGATCCAGCAGCTCTGACGTGGAAGAGATTAACATCAGCTTTGTGCCCGAGTCCCCGGACTGTCAGGAGAAGAAGGTACGAGAGGAACCACCCCAGGCTCCGCCAGCACAGGCCACAGAACGCTGCGCTTCTGAGGGGGTCAGTCCCTGCGCTTTGCTGTGTGGAAGACGTAGAATATCTTGTCTAGTATTGTTCAGTGGTTGGTGGAAACTACACCCTTACAAAATGTGGCAGCTTTGCGGGCAAAGGAGTCCAACATAGCAAGCAATGACACTCAGTCTTTGAATTATTATGTGTCAATTCTATCCAGAAAACGTGACATTAATGGGCGTTTAAACACTTTTAAAGTCCTGCAATATTCTCAATGGGATTTAGAAAATAAAATTTTGTTGCGTTTAATCAAATACATTTGATTTAGAAGCTGACTGGCTAAGAACACACTGGTATTTTAAATCTTGGCTTATAAATCACCTAAAATATGTCCGGTGACTTTGTCGAAGCACTCTAAATCCTTCCCCCAGCCTGGGAACAATGAATGAAGATGATGTTGATTGTAGCATTAACAAGATATTTAACAAGCTTTAGCAGACTCCAGATGGCATTCAATGGGCTTCAGCAGGCATTTTGCAAGCTCTGGGGGAATCCTGGGCTGAGCTCTGCTGAATCTTTTACTGAATGGTTAGAAAATTCCTGCTAAAGGTTGCTAATGCTTTGTGAATGTGATGCTGTTTAGACTAGCATTTGCAAGCTAAGATTAAAAAATGCCAGTCAGTACATTGCTGTTATATTTTGTTTCCAGGGATTAGTTTCCTTTTAAACCCACATGTTTGTGATGTTTTGTGTTGTCTGTTAAAAAAAAAAAAAAAAAAAATGAATAAAGGACCAGTAAAGCTAAACTACACAAAAGCACATACAAAAAGATAAAAACCTTTACAATGTTACAGAAATTTAGTTCCTAAAGCTGGCATCCTGCCATCCTGGTTTCTGAAACCTTGATCCAACATAACCACTCATGGGAATCATTCCCATTAAATAGTACGCAGCAACAGCCCTGAAGAAAGCGGAGTCTATTCCCCCAAAACGTGTTGGCTTGATGTACGTGTTGCTACTTTTTAATGAACGTCTATGACCCATATTTTAGAAGTTGCAGTTCTCTGGACACTGGGCACTCCTATCCTTTTATCCAAGAAATGTAATACCTTAATCTGTAAAAAAGTAGATTGGCTTTACTGAAATTTTAGAGTAGTGTCCTTCGAATGTGGTAGCCATTGTGTTCTGTAATATGTCACTAGTGGAGTCGTGGTAAGATTAGCTTGTACACCAAAGTGGAACTCCATCTAAAACTTTTTTCTTTTTAATTTTGGAAAGAGCGTGGAATGGTTATATTGTCTATCAGGTTTTTATTAACGTCTGTGTCCCTGAGAGGGGGGAGAATTTCCTGTTATGGTGACCATGCAGGATTCAAAGAGAAATCTATACCTTACATGCTCCATCCAAGGCAAAATTTTGGCTGGAGTTTTGCTTTAAAGTGTAGTGTCATTGGTGGGTAACATCACCTGTTAGATTCATATATCTCCAAGAGACTGCAGTAAGAGGTCCCCCTTCCACCACAAGGTCAAAGTGAAGGTGTCATGACTTCCCCAGATATTTGGCTTTATACTGGCGGTGGGGAATAATTGTATTTCTAGTGGTGATATCTTATCACAGGAGAGCTGAGAGATGAAAGAAACCAGCTTGCAATTCAAAAACAACTGAGAACTGTATCTTACATGGCATTTTTTTTTTACCCCCCCCCCCCCCCCCCCCAGTTCTGGGAATCCACATCACTCTCCTCTCTGGACACGTCTGGCATTGGTTCAGGTTCCAGCAGTGCTTCTTCCTCCTCTGTCTCCTCCACTCCTGTTTCTGCCTCGCGGACCCACAAGCGGTCAGTCTCTGGCATTTCCAGCTACTCCTCGCTGTCTCTTCCGCTCTACAACCAGCAAATAGATGACTGCTGCATCATCCGGGTCAGCCTGGACGTGGATAACGGCAACCTGTACAAGAGCATTCTGGTGAGCTATCATTAACCTATGCTAAATCTTCAAAAAGAAAGCGTGTGTTTGCCATAGCAGCCAGGTCTAAGGGATTATATGCTATATTGTATTTATATACAAGCAGTCTTGATGCATGATTAGAGTGAGGCACGCACAATACATTCCGTAGTGTGGGAGCCTAGCCTATTAAATATAAGTTTAATGGATTGTTTAGGTAGGCCTTAGCTCTACTTAAAGTGACTTGTAATGTAGTTGTTGTTTTATTTATTTTTTTAATAAACATGTCATGCTTACCTGCTGTGTAATGGTTTTGCACAAAGCAGCCCCAATCCCCCTCTTCTGGGGTCTCCCATCGGTGCTCTGGGCTCCTCTTCTTCTCCGTGTGCCACCATAGTAAGCTGCTTCCTAACGATTCTGAGCCCGTTCTCTGTGTGTCCATTGACAGTGTGGTTCAGCCCCGCCCCCTGCTCCCTCCTCACTTGATTTGATTGACAGCAGCAGAAGCCAATAGCTCTCTCTGAGTCCAGTGAGGAGGGTGAGAGAGAGAGAGCAGCGCCACTGATCTTGGGCACAGCACTGGATGGAGATCAGGCTCAGATAAGTATTTGGGGAGGAGTTGACAATAGAAGGTTTTTTTTTTTTACCTTAAAGAAGTTGTAAAGTCTCAAGGTTTTTCACCTTAATGCATTTAATTTATTAAGGTGAAAAACCTTTTATGCTGCAGGAGCCCCCAGACCCCCCCTTTTTCTTACCTGAGCACGATTGTTCCAGCATCGAGGATGAGCCCAGCAGCTCCAGCCGCTATCTCAGGTTCTCATTGGATAGATTGATAGCAGCAGGAGCCATTGGCTCCAGCTGCTGTCAGTCAAAACCAGTGACACAGGGCGCAGGGCAGAGTCCTGCTGTCTGTGTCAATGGACGCAGCAGCAGGACTTTGGAGCGTGCCCGCATGGGTGCACTCAGGGAAAGCGCCTCTCCGAGGTTGCACCCTATGAAGAGGTGCCAGGAGTGCCGCCGGGGGACCCCAGAAAAGGAGGATCGGGCTGCTCTGTGCAAAACCCTTGTACAGAGCAGGTAAGTGGAACAGGTTTGTTATTGTACAATCAGGTTAAGCCTAACTTCAGGTAACTTGAAACAGTTCGTTTGTACTAAGCTGGTCCATACAAACAAATTTCTTCACTAATACAGGTGCTTTATAGTTTATGAATGAATATAAGGCTTCCTCTGATTGGCTGAGGTAGGCAGATGACATCACAATCTCTTCTTCAGCCAATCAGAGGATTTTGTTTTGGGAACAGGATGGGAAGTTTGCTACTGGAACACAGCACTGTATACTGTATGTAGCTGATGCCACATACAGTTTATACATCGCTCACAGCGGGCTCATGTATTAGTGAAGGAAAACTAGAAAGGATTTCCAGTTCAATGAAACCTGGAGTTAGACTTTTAAGTATGTGTAGCTTAAAGTGGTTGTAAACCTCAGAAATGAAATATGAACAAAGCATACCCCTCTATAGTGTGTATTTATCTCAAATAAGAGCACTAAGTGTCATTTCTGTCTGCCGGTGACGGGAGGGACCTCCAACTGATTGACAGCCTCAGCTCTGTTCCTGTGCGCTGTGTGAAAGGGGGGGGGGTGTCCCTCCCCTCCAATCGGCTTTTAGAGCTATCCTCACTGAGCTCACAAAGTATAATGTCTGCTCTCCTTTTTTTTTTTTTTTTTTTTTCTTGGAAGTCTCAGACAAGCTTCTAAATTCAACACTTTGAACGTATGTAGAGAAGAAAGGGCTGCAGATAGACAGGTACAACTTATGTTGGAGGATTTGTTTAATCTCTGTGTATCACCTGAGGCCAGTCACTTCCCTGGGTATATATAAAAGGGTTTACAACAACTTTTATCACCTTTGCAAACTGACGACTGGGCGGGGCGTTTCATTGTTCTGACTGGACGTCATATAATGCCCTTCAGAACAAGGTGCGCGGTGATTGGTGGTGAGACGTGTCGCTCGGACACACCGCATCTCCAATCACAGTAAAGAGCCTATGACATAGGCTCTTTATCATGTGATCAGCTGTGTCTAATCACAGTGTAAATAGGAAGTGCCAGTTATCAGCATTCCTCTTTTCACGCTGACATTTGTTTTGCAAAAAATAAAAAAACTCAGTGGTGATTAAATACCAACAAAAGAAAGCTCCATCGGTCTCAAAAAAATGCAAAAAATTTTTTTTGGGGGTACAGCATTGCACGGCCGCGCAATTGTCATTCAGAGTGTGACAGCGCTGAAAATTGGCCTGGGCAGGAAGGGGCTGAAAGTGCCCGGTATTGAAGTGGTTAAGATCTTGCTGCTTGGATATCAGTATAAGAAGCCTTTTTTTTTTTTGCTCAACTATGTCTTTCATTACCTTGTAGGTGACGAGTCAGGATAAAACGCCAGTGGTGATCCGTAAAGCGATGGCCAAACATAACTTGGATGGGGAGCGGGCAGAAGACTATGAGCTGGTTCAGATCATATCGGAAGAGAGAGGTAAAGGAATTTTAGCACGTGTTTGAAAACAGAACTGTGTTTTTTGTTTGATTTAATAAATAAAAAGTGGACGGTTCAGAGGAAACTTTCTGTAGGGATAAAGACCGGTCTGTCTGCTTTCTAGATACTGTGACATCAGTGGTTTCACTCTGTTAAAGCTGAACTCCAGCTAAGCAGCAGAATACGCAGCTGAAATACACATATCTGTTTTACCTGCCAAACAATTTACCATCCTGTTCAGTCTGTTCCTTCTTTTAACTGCCAGAAGTGAATAAAATATCTGATAATTCTGGGTATGGGGGAGCATGTGACTCTTTCCACATTGACAGTTTTAGGCCCGTCACTAAGCACTAGCACTGCATCATAAGAAAAGTACATATACAGTGGGGAAAATAATGATTTGATCCCCTTCAGATTTTGTAAGTTTGCCCCACTTAAAAAGAAATGAAATGTCTATAATTTTTATCATAGGTGTATTTTAAATCATAGAGACAGAATATCAACCAAAAATCCAGAAAAAAACATATAATAAGTAAAATTAAGTATTTGATCCCCTACCAACCAACAATAATTCTGACTCCCACAGACTGGCTACATCACGGGTGCTCAACCTGTGGCCCTCCAGCTGTTGCTGAACTACAAGTCCCATTATGCCTCAGCTTTTGTGTCATGCTTATAACTGTCAGCCTTGCAATGCCTCATGGGACTTGTAGTTCCTCAACAGCTGGAGGGCCACAGGTTGAGCATCCATGGGCTACATTATGTGCACATGTAGTACACAGATTAGTCCTGTCAATTTAAGAAGGTGCTCCTAACAACAACTCGTTTATGTGTGTAAAGACACCTGTCCACAGAATCTTTCTTCTATTCAAACCTCACCATCATGGGCAAGACCAAAGAGCTGTCAAAGGACGTTGGGGACAAGATTGTACACCTGCACAAGGCTGGAATGGGCTACAAGACCATCAACAAGAAGCTTGGTGAGAAGGAGACAACTGTTGGAGCGATTATTCACAAATGAAAGAAATACAAAATAACCATCAATCGCTCTCAGGGTGGAGCTCCATGCAAGATTTCACCTCATGGGGTACGGAAAATCATGAGAAAAGTGAGGGATCAGCCCAGAACTACAGGGGAGGAGCTTGTGAATAATCTCAGGGCAGTTGGGACCACAGTCACCAAACAAACCATTGGTAACACAATACGCTACCATGGATTGAAATCCTGCAGCGCCCACAAGGTACCCCTCCTCAAGAAGGCACATGTACAGGCCTGTCTGAAGTTTGCCAATTAACATCTAAATGATCCAGAGAAGGGTTGGGAGAAATGCTGTGGTCAGATGAGACCACAATTGAGCTCTTTGATATCAACTCGACTCGCCGCGTTTGGAGGAAGAAATATGCTAACTATGACCCTAAGAACACCATCCCTACAGACAAGCATGAAGGTGGAGACATTATGCTTTGGGGCTGTTTCTCTGCTAAAGGTACAGACTGACCTTGAGGGGCCAGTAGACAGGCCATGTATTGTAAAATCTTGGATGAGAACCTTCTTCCCTGAAGATGGGTCATGGATGGGTCTTCCAGAATGACAATGACCCAAAACATACTGCCAAGGCAACAAAGGAGTGGCTCAAGAAGAAGCACATTAAGGTCATGGAGTGGCCTAACCTGTCTCCAGACCTTAATCGAAAAAATAGAAAATTTATGTAGAGAGCTGAAACTTCGAGTTGCCAAGCGACAGCCAAGAAACCTTAAGGATTTAGAGAAGATCTGTAAAGAAGGGTGGACCAAAATCCCTCTTGAGATGTGTGCAAACCTGGTAACCAACTACAAGAAACGTCTTACCTCTGTGCTTGCCAACAAGGGTTTCTCCACCAAGTACTAAGTCATGTTTTGCTTGGGGATCAAATACTTATTTCACTCACTGAACTGCAACTCAATTTATAACGTTTGTATCGTGTTTTTTTTTTTCAGGATTTTTGGTTGATATTCTGTCTCTATCATTTAAAATACACCTATAATAATAAAATTTATAGACCCTTCATTTCTTTGTAAGTGGGCAAACTTACAAAATCTGCAGGGGATCAAAGAACTGTTTTTCCCCACTTTACATGACTTATCGCTTACACAGAGGGGTTGATTTACTAAAGGCAAATCCACTTTGCACTACAAGTGCACTTGGAAATGCAGTCACTTTAGATCTGAGTGGAAGATCTGAAATGAGGGGAAGCTCTGCTGATTTCATCATCCAATCATGTACAAGCAAAAATGCTGTTTTTTATTTTCCTTGCATGTCCCCCTACTTCCAAGTGCACTTGTAGTGCAAAGTGGATTTGCCTTTAGTAAATAAACCCTAGGGTTATCTATCCTCCAGCAGCCGAATGGGGTGTCTCAGGAGTTTTTGTGTTTGCGCTTCAACATGCAGCCGCTGGTGTGCGCTGTGTCAGGAGCAGTGCTGATGAGCTGAGAACCGCATATCACACGGAGACCCCTTTCACACTGGGGCGGATTGCAGGTGTTATTGCGCTAAAAATACCTCCTGCAAACCGCCCAAAGACAGGCTCCGCTGTTTGTTCAGTGTGAAAGCCCGAGGGCTTTCACACTGAAGCGGTGCGCTGGCAGGAGAAGAAAAAATATCCTGCAAGCCGCATCTTTGGAGCGGTGAAGAAGTGGTGTATTCACCGCTCCTAAACCACTCCTGCCCATTGAAATCAATGGGACAGCGCGGCTATACCGCGGCTATAGCCTCGCTATACGAGTGGTTTTAACCCTTTTTCGGCCGCCAGCGGGGGGTTAAAACCGCACCGCTAGCGGCCGAATACCACGGTAAAATAGCGCTGTTTTACCGCCGACGCCCCCTACCGCCCCAGTGTGAAAGCAGTCTAACTTCTGTGACTCGTGAGGCCACAGCAATGCCTTGTAAACTTTCCGTCTTGAAAGTTCTTGCTCTACAACCTAAAAAGAAAAAAAAAAACGCTTGTAAATGCACCAAATACATGCAGTAAAAACATGCAAATCAAGCAAAAGCAAATATGAAATGGTATGCAATGAGACTGTTCTAAACAGTGGCTACTGAGTAATAATTTTAAAATTGTTTTTTTTTCCTCTCCCTAGAATTAAAGATACCAGATAACGCCAACGTCTTTTACGCCATGAACTCAGGAGCCAATTATGACTTTATTCTGAAAAAACGTGGTTTCTCCAAAGGCGTGAAAATTAAACACGGCGCTAGCTCCACACTGCCCCGTATGAAGCAGAAAGGACTTAAGATTGCCAAAGGCATTTTCTGACATCTTGACCTACCCAACTGTAACCCAGCTGGAAAGCTGTAGTGACTCAAAGGAAAGCACTTACGTGTACCGTGGGTGGAGGGCCTGAGCTGACCCCCTTCTCTCTTCCAAACATACTGGCCTTCTCTATTTCTGGTTTCCTAAAACTGTGAGGATGACCCATCTCAAACAAGTCAAGAGTGGAATTTGTTGGTCTTCAAAGATGAACTGGAGCCATTCAAACAGTTGGCCAACACGAACCAACTTCAGGTGCCGCTCCCCCTCCAAAAATCCCTAAAATTCTTCAAGGACCCAAGATCCGCCTCCATGCCTTAGGTGCCTTCAAGAGAAGGGGGGGTTGAGGTTAGAGGCCTTTCTGCAAAGGAGACTGTGAAGTAGGACATTAAGAAGCCTGTGCCATGCCCAGGAATCCAGTATTAACATGGACAATATGGAGTAGCCCAATTGGGTTTGGAGTTGACTGCATAATCTGTAATGTAATTCACTACAGATTTGTAAAGCTGTGAGAGGCTGATTGGCCCCACCACTAGCTGTCTTTTCCCTTAAAGGGACTGTCATGTAAATACTAACATCTCCCTGTGGATACCATTATTTAGCAAGTTTTCTATAAAAAGCACTTTGTAAAATAGACTGGAAAAAAAAAATGTTTTTAACCCATTAACAGTCGGAGGTGCCTGTGAATGGGACCCCTTCACCACTGCAGGGTTTCTTCAAGCCAGGCTAACGCTGCCAGGAAGAAAAAATGGCTGACGGCTGAGCTGAGGACTTGTTAAATCAGTTCTGATCCCCATCTTCTCTCCTAGCCTTCGAGCAGTCCAGCATTTCAAGTCACACCAAAGATCCGACACCAGAAAATGTTCACAGGAAAACCATTTGCAGCTCGATTTTTCTTTTCTTTTTTTTAACACCGCCAAACCCAGTGCATTTAACCCTTTACCTTTCAGCCTTGTAGCCACATTTTAATTGGTTTTTGCCAAAGTTGGAGGGTTAAATAATTTACATTAAAACTGTACAGCCATTTCACTGATATATATTCACTAACATTTTTATTTTTCTGTCAAGACAAAAAATGTAATTTGGGGCCAAATGATATTTTTAAGCCTTTATTTTCTGGCAGTGGCTGTGAAGTTGGTCAGACCCGTGGAAAGGCATTTTTTTTGTAGTGTACAACTTTTTTTGATTTTTTTTTTTTACATGTTTTCTTTATAAATATTTATTGGTTGTAAATAGATGCTAGACCTATATTACATTTATTACACTGTCATCAGCCTATGTATTTGTTTTGATGCTTTGTTGCCTTCTGATTACTGTGTATATATAATGTAAAGAGAACCCCCCCGCACCCCTCCCTTTCCTTTTAAATGACACTTTAACCTGTTCGGTGCCAGTGGGATATGACATAAGACATTTCAAGCAGTTTGGGCATTGATGAATTATTTTTTTGTTTTTTTTTATTTTTGTGGAGAGGTTTGATGGGCTCTCAAAGAGGTTGTGGTTGATACGAAGTTCAGCAGGGGTGTCGTTGGGCCTGTGTTTCAAAATGGCTGCCAGAAAAACAAAAAATTGTTTACAGACGAGGCTCATACCTTTCATTGACGGGCATAAGCTGTTTCTATTGCTGTACAATGCCGGTGCTTTGTATTTGTTAAGAGATGAGCCCTCTAGTCCTGTGTTTTCCTGTTGGACTGGTTCCTTGTGCATACATTCCCTGTGATTTGAGTGTTTTTTTTTCTGGTCTATTTTATGCATTTGGGTCAGATTACAACTTAGTGTGCAGGACCTTTCAGGAGCAGATGGCCTGAAATCTGAGGAAGATATTTCTCTCTCTCTCTAATATAAATAAATAAATATATATATATATATATATATATATATATATATATATATAATGTGTAAAATGTGTGTACATATGCCAGTTCAAAATGGCGACCGTAGTTTGATATGACCTAATACTAGAGGGCTCTGTAAAGGATGACTCTACAACCAGCTTGAGTTGTTTTTTTCTTTCTCTAATTAAAAAAAAAAACATAGTTACCAAAATGTGAAGGAGAAAAAGCTCATATCTAATGCTATAAGACTCCATTACCTTAACAAACTTTAGAAGCCATCGGTGGAGTTTTATGGTTTCCGTATGCATGGTAATGATAGAGTTTGGAGGCTCTTGAACTGGCCGTGACTCTGAAACTTGAGGTGACTGTTGACCACAAAAGAAAAATGTTTCTCTTGATTTTAGCATTTTGCGGTTTTCAACATTGACCCCATTGCTTGCAAAGCCTTTGGGTTTCATAAACCTGTCTATTGTGTGCATTGGCCGTTCCTCCACATTTAGATCTTACTAGGGAAGCCAAACTTCTGTCTTCTACTGTTACTTTAAATGACCCAACATTCTTGAAATAATAAGGCCTAAGTAACCTTGTTTGACCATTAGTATGATTAATTATACACCATTTAGAGATGCTAATCGTCAAGAAAACAATGGCCGTAAGGCCTGCTGGGGGATTGTTACCATAATGGATGACATGTAAGCTGGTTTTTCAGACTGTGGAAGGTTGTTGTTTTTGTTTTTTTGGTTTTGGGTGGAAATCCCTTAAAAAGTCAATTAAATATGCTCTACTCCCGTGATGACACGTGGCAGGGGCCTCAGATTTGGCCATTGTGGAACCATTTTGTGGACCCATCCAATATTCACCACAGTAGGCACCTAGACTTTTCTGTTACGACTGAGGCTTATTACACAAATTCCTGGGAGAAGTGATGGTCATTCAGCCAGGAATTGTGACATAATAGCCCACCGCTAATTTGGAGTTGCTTACCCGCTATTATAAAGTAAACGCTGTATTTAGATTTTGTCATGGAGGCGCCACCTCCTCCCGAACTTGACTCATCTATTTTTTTTTAAACTGGAAACACTATATATATTTGATTTGTCAATTTCTGTATAGAAATTTGCATTTATCTCACTAAAATGGCTTGGCTGTCTCTTCCAAATGATTTTACTTGGGTATTTTTTTTTTTTTTTTAGAGTGGGGCTGTTATGGAGGGAGATATCAATCCTAGAATGCAAATCTCTCTGCTTCAGACTCTGCGCCTTAATGCCTAATGATCTGATATTTGGTCTGTATGTTAATGTGAAGGAAGGTGAGGTACATTGTTTACACAGAGTCAATTACCAACCGTTAACCTGCCATAACTGGAGGCCAGCTCCGTTCTCACAAGTGCCAATCTGTCTGGCAGTGATGGGTTAGAATATAGTCATTTAACCTTAGGACCTGCCCTTACCAGTGCATTCTGGGATTTGTCTTTTTTTTTTTAATTTTTTTTTTTTTTTTATGAGCTAGCCAATTTTTAGCTTATCAGTAATAGTCGATTTCTGACCACCTGAAAAGGGAAAGTAACC
Source organism: Lithobates septentrionalis (assembly GCA_037952835.1). Classification (NCBI taxonomy): domain Eukaryota; kingdom Metazoa; phylum Chordata; class Amphibia; order Anura; family Ranidae; genus Lithobates; species Lithobates septentrionalis. Next base: position 1,295,232 of record JBBDGP010001258.1, read on the forward strand.
ATGCAACCTATAGAATATACCAATTCTTTATTAATGTAATTTTCACACCTAGGTGCTTTAAATGGCTAAATTGGTGTAATGTATTTTTCTCCATGTGTTCTGTTGTAGAACCGTGACAGAACATTGTCAGAAATTACAGATTTATTGCAAACAAAATCTACTAGGACGCCATGTTGGCTTTTTTTTTTATTCACCCCACCTAGTGGTAGAGTTAAGTAATGCACCACAACAATATGATTGTACACTCACAATGGTGAATTCTGACAGCCAGTCACATGATCAAATATGGATCTCCAAACACTAATGAAATTCATCTTTGACTCTCCCTTGTTTTTTTTTTTTTCTTCTTTGAAGTGCAATCTTCTTTTGGCCTGTGTGTGTCTGTATGTATGCGACTTTGTGTGTGTCTGTGGAATTGTACCGGCAAGGTGCAAATGTTTACAATTGTTACCCTGTCTCTGACTGTACTTTATGTATTTTGTAATTTGGATTAATGAAGGAGACTGTTCTAAGTGCTCAGTGTACACAAGCAATGTAAACTAGTCTTTGCAATAAATGCCAACACTCCAGAAATGACTTGGTGGATTTTATTTTTTATATATAATATACATCGTCAATGGTTTTAATTTCTGGTCATCTAAGCGATTCTGCAAATATAACTTCTTACCTCTTCCTTCTCTTTACCTGTGCTGTGAGAGCTGTCACCACAGGCCCAAGCCAGATTGGAACTACAACAAAGGCATCTGCTTTACATACCTGATTTTGATTTAATGTAATTGATTTAGGCTGCCCCTCCGAATATTACATACTGATTCTTACAGGTAGCTAAGCTGGTCCAGTCTAAATTATAAAATGGCTGTTTTTCCTAAAGTGGAACTTCAGGAGGAATTCATTTTCAATCCCCTATCGGAGCTCCAATACGAAGAATGGTCTTTCTTTTATTTCCTCCACAACCAACATCCAGATTTCAGCTGTGATTTTTTTTTTTTCCAAGGCAGATTCTGATTGGTGGCTCTGGGAACATAATTATAGCCCTTGGCATAGACACGTTGATACAAAAGACTTTGTAAGGTAAGTCAGTTTTTCGCTTAGGCCATCCTCTCAGAGCTGAGTAGCATACAGCAGATAATGATTTTAGAGTGATTTTGTCTTACAAAAGTGGACAAAAAAAAAAATGAAAACCTTAAAATATAGCTCCTTTAGAGTCTCAGTCCCCAAGTTCAAGAAGAGGGACACATTCCTTATTTATAGTTACTTTACCAAGGTTAACCAAAAAAGGATTTTTATTTTTTTTTTTTTTACATTGTTTGCAAGCTTGATAAAATAGACCAAAACCCAATTGTTAAATCCTATACAGGTTCTAACATGTTATTGATCCTGCCATATAGGGCCTTGTTCAGGCACTTCCTTATTGTAGAGGTGGAAGCTGTGCTTCTGTGTTGTCACCTTGTCACTAATGCACCTGATAGGCCACTCTGACACGCATAGTGCGGGCAAAGCCTGCCAGTGTTACCATCAGGAAGCAGGTCCAGATCAATGATGTACAGCTGACATGGGAGGGACCCAAAAGGTAAGAACTTACATGTATTGTGCATGGAGGTCCTGAGCTGACCCCCATCTCTATTCTGAACATTTTAGCCTTCTCTGTTTCTAGTAGTGTAAACCATGGGGATGAAATAAATTCAAACAGGTCAAGAGTGGAATTTTTTGACCATGTAGCTAGGAAGTGACAGAGGGCCTTTTCACATTAGGTGTACTAGGACTGCGTTGGGTGGCTATTCCAGCACAGTCCCACTGCAAAATAGGGTCTCCTACCTGGCCAGTTCATACCACCACATTGTGGTCATGTGCGTCAAAAAAAAGGACAGCATGCAGTGCTTTTTTTCAGCACAGAACAGTGCAAGGTAATCCTCTGCCCCACACTGCAAAGCAACCAATAGAACTTAATGAAAAGTCACTCAGTGACTTCTACAGAGAGCAGGAGGGGCCGGTCGATATTCGGCCTGTGTGTACCAGGCATAACTACAGTGAAGGGTATTTAAAGGCTGATAACCAAAAAAGTTAAATAAAGAATAAGATTTCCTGCATAGTGAGACCAGCTGATTTAATTAAAAAGATTGACACTCTCGAAAAGATAGACCAGGGGTAGGCAACCTTTTGAGCACAGTGTGCCAGAAAAATGTTTTCAAAGAAATTGAGAGTGCCGATTTTATAACAAAAAAAAAAAAATCCACTTCATACTCTCCATCACGAAAAGGATTTTTTATAAAGTAAATGCTGTAGACTACTTTAGTAGTGAGAAATTAACATCCTGCAATCTCATGCCTCAGATCAGCCCCAATTACTGCAACTCCACACTCCAGATCACTGCCCTCCCTGCACATCTGCCCCACCACTGTAACCCCTCTGCAATCCCTTTCCCATGTGCCCCACCAATGTTCCCCTTTCTCATCTGCCTCACCACTGTACCTCCCCGCACATCTGCTCCGCAGTACCCCCCCCCCCATGCGCTTTTTGTCTCACCGCTGAACCATCTTCTCATCTGTCCTAACACTGAACTTATCTGCTTACCTGCCCCACCACTGTAACCTCCTTTCTCATCTGTCCCACCTGTGTGCCCCCTGCTCTTCTGCCCCACCACTGTAACCCCCTGCTCATGTGTTTCACCGATGTACCTCCTTTCTCCTCTGCACATCTGCCCCAACTCTGTACCCCCCTGCTCCTCTGCCCCGCCACTGTAACACCCCCTGTACATCTGCCCCACCTCTGTACCCCCTGCTCTTCTGCCCAACCACTGTAACCCCCTTCTCATCTGTCCCACAATGCACCTCCTTTCACATTTGCCCCATCGCTGTAACCCCCTGCTTTTCTGTCTCAATGCTGAACCCCCTTCTCATCCCTCCCACCACTGTACCTCCTGCACATCGCCCCACCACTGTACTCCCTTGCTCATCTGCCCCACCACTCTACCTCCCTGCACATCTGCTCCACAGCCATACCCCCTGCTCTTTTGTCTCACTACTGAATCACCTTCTCATCTGTCCTAACACTGAACTCATCTGCCCCACCACTGTAACCCGCTTTCTCATCTGCCCCACCAATGTACCTCCTGCACATCTGTCTCACCCCTGTACCCCCTGCTCTTCTGCCCCACCAATACACCTCCTTTCACATCTGCCCCACTGCTCTATCCCCCTGCTCTTCTGTCCCACTGCTGAACCCCCTTCTCATATCTTCCACCACTGTACCTCCCTGCACATCTGCCCCACCGCTGTACCTCCTGCTCTTCTGTCCCACCTCTGAACACCACCTGCTAATTTTCCCCACCGCTGTACCCTCCTGCTCATCTGTTCTACTGCTGTACCCTCTTCTCACCAATGAATGATATGCGTGATATGCAGAGTGGTGACAGGAAGCAGAGATGAGACATCTACCTGTCCTGGCACACTCATCCTGCTGATCCACCTCTCACATCCAGCCCACGTGCTTGTATGTGATGTCACATACAAGCATATGGAATGGATGCGCAATGATGAGCTCAGGTCAGGGGCATTTTCTGAAAGCAGTGGGCCTGTGTTCAGGATCATCAGTTGGGCCCCCCGCAGCTGAGAAAAAGTGGTTTGGTGTGATTTTCATTGCGCTGAATACTGGCTGTGGCTTAACCTCCCTGGCGGTTTTCCTGAGTGTGGCTCGGGGTTAAATTTCAGCACCATGAGTGGTAACCCCGAGCCACACTCAGGATTGCATTGCAGGATCCTGGTGCAGTGTACTTACCTTGTCCCCAGGATCCTGCGATGTCCCCCCGCTGTGTCTGCGGGCTCCGTCCTCTACCCGACGCCTCTGTGTGCCGGGCTCCGTTCCCTGCGAGCATCGCAACGTACGGGGGTGGAGCTCAGCGGCAAATTCAAAAAATAGAAAGTTCATAACACATACAGTACACTGTAATCTTATAGATTACATTACTGTATGAAATAATTTCACATCCCTTTGTCCAGTGCCCTGCATCCAGTTTTATATTAGATATACTGTTCTTTCTGCCTGGAGACTGGAGATTGTCCATAGCAACCAAAAAGTGTCTCTTTACGTCAAGTGGTTTTAGACCAGCTAGAAAACAGCGATAGTAAATTAGAACACTTGCAGAATTGAGTGATCGTGAATTTGTGGGGAAATTAATTTTATTATTATATTATTTTTTATAATTTATAGTTATTTATTATAATTTATGATTTTGTGTTTCAAATTTTATCATACCCGGGATATCTACTAGACTCTTGTTTTGGACAGATTTAAGTGTGTTATTGCTAAGAATTACAGGCCTACAATATAAAACGCCAAATTTCTATGCAAAACATTGTACCGCTGTGAGACGCAAAAATCTGACATAATCATACCGCCAGGGAGGCGACAGGGACACACAGTGCTGGGGTTCAGAAGTAAGTGACACAAAGGTTTAAGAATAATTTCAACAAAGTTCCCAGAAGCTCAACAGTAAGAGCCCATTCACACAGGGGCAACACGACTTGCAGGTCGCCTCACCGAGGCGACCTGCACACGATTGCCCGGGCGACTTGCAAAACGACTTCTGTATAGAAGTCTATGCAAGTCGCCCTCGAAGTCGTACAGGGACCTTTTTCTAAGTCGGAGCGACTTGCGTCGCTCCCCTTAGAACGGTTCCATAGCACAGAACGGGAGGCGACTTGTCAGGCGACTAGGTCGCCTGACAAGTCGTCCCTGTGTGAATGGGCTCTAATTCCACAAACTGTCACCTGATTAGTTTTCTCAATCACAGTGAAATCTCTTCTTTCTGAGATTGGTAGTGGCAACCAAGCGAGTCATCTTCCTCCCAGATGGTGGACGGGGCTCGCAGGACTGCGATTGGCTTTAGTAGTGCCCAATGACAGTCCTCCTCCTGGAAACAGGGACTGCCCCCCCCCCCCCCCCCCCTAGCAGAACTGCACCCAATCTCTTCCCCATCACAAAAGCTGACGATCGCAGCTACAGAAAAGTTATAGAACCAAACAATGTTTCCCATCTTTTACAATGTGTAGGGGCATAGTGCCTCCCCCTCAGTGCAGGTGCGGTGTGGGGAATTCTGAAACTGGAATACATTAGTGTCTCACTGACACTTCCCTGCGCTGCTCTGCTGATGGGGAGGGAGTCCAGTGCCGGCAAAAGAGGCTTGCGGCACCAGTGCCAGGGGTTGCCTACGCCTGAAATAGAATCTCGAAACTGATACAAAGTGTTACAATCAAATCTAGAAGAGATATTGGTATAAATAAAGTACGTCTTTTTGTCTAGTAAATAACTTATATACTCTTTGAGGCTTCCACTGCAGTGATGCAGATGCATTCAAGAGCCAGGACATTGCGGCACATCCAAATATACAACGCATGAAACAAAAAACATGAAATACATTATCCATGTATGATAAATGTTAAGCAAATCAATTTAACCTATACACACAGCTCAATATGAATGCATAAGACCGTAAATGTCCACCTCCCTCCTTATAATACATGTTGGATATCTGTTTACAGCATCATCTTTTATATTTTACCAAAATATTGGTTATTATGTTGTGGTTACTAAAATTCCTTAAAAATGTGCATTTTAAAAATGGCTGCGCAAATCTTGTGCAGCATAAAAAATTTCGACAACTAACATTTTATTCTCTAATGTTTCTGCGGTCTTCCACCCTCACACCACCTGCTGCATTGTAACCCAGCCCTAAAAGAGGCTGGGGGTGATTGGCTTCATTGCCATGCTAAGAAAATTAAAAAAGGATTTATTTTTGATATCATAAAAAATATTCACGATGCAGTCATTTATGAAACAAAAGATCTTCAACGTTTTAGATTTAATGTAGGCATTAACATCTGTTCCATCTCTATAGTCAAAGACATGAAATAAAAAGTCATAGCCATTGCCTGGTTATCTGATTTTATTGATCAGTGAACAAGTTTCTAAATACTAGGTAGGCTGCGATAGGTCTGGACCCAGAAGCGGACGTAAGGTGACCGTAGTCCTTGTTTCATGGAATTGTAGGTGATGTCTTTGTTAATTTCTAGATATTGACCGTACTGGGTGTCGTAAGGAAGCCAAGCAGTGGGGACCTTGGATGGACCTTGATTGGGGTTGCTGTGTGACAAAACAGGCAATTAATAGAGCTAACATGGGCATTAAACATCAAACCACCAACCAACATAGGGGCAAGTTTATGAAGACAAACATCTATACATATTTTTTTATTTTATTTTTTTCCACTGACACTCCCCCCTCCAGCCCATTTCACATTAATTTCCCAACAAGACCCACTGCTTTTACTAGCAGAGCACTAATATATAAAATATATCTCTCTGTCTCCTGTATTATTTCACTGTACCAATAATGCAAACCTGCCACCCTGTTTTTGGAGCGTAGGAGAAAACCCACACAAGCACAGGGAGAACATGAATACTCCACACAGTTGGAGTCCTGGTTGGGATGCTTTGATGACCCTAGTGCTGCAAGGCAGAAGTGTTAACCACTAAGCCACTGTGCTGCCCATGCAATATCTACCCCATGATGGCAAGAAATCTCCCTGACAGTCCACATCTTAGAGGTATCTATCACAACAGCTGGATGACAACAGTAATATTTCCTGCTTACCCAGTTGCAGCAAAATTGGTCCAGTAAGCAATCATAGCCCCTGCCACATCTCTGTCCTGGGGTCTGTAACCCAATGTGGTGGTGAAGGGCTTTCCGAAAATATACTGCAGGTCATCAGCATGATCAGCTCCCACCCAGCTGGGGTAAATAGGCATACGGGAGGGGTGAGAAAACAGGTAGCTGTAGGTCTTTCCAGTCCTGTAAGAAGGATATTAACATCAGAAGTGAATATAAAACATGTTCCAGTATTTATATGTATTGTATAATGCTTACTATAATTTATCCGTCCTTTTGGTATGAATGGTTGGCTGTACAGTATCTCTGCTGGTATGATGGGGGATCTGAAGGATAGTACTGGCTGGAACAGAAACCGGGGCACACACGGGAGTAATTCCCCCAGGAAGACTGGAGTGTCCCAGTGCATCCTGATTTGAATGGGTCTACCTTGTCTGGACATGGGCTGGGAAGGCAAAGAATCTGTGGTGCTGTGCCCCCTGGGAGTTGGTTGCCCCAGGGGTGCTCTTAGTGGGAGTGGGAACCCCACAATGTGTAAACAAGTATATGGTCACAGGACTAAAGCTTTTTCTGCACCAGGCCTCTTAGGCGAAGCCTCTGGCAATTTATGTTACCAGGCCTTGCCTATACATCAGCACAAGCACTTTATTTTTTTTACTTCTCCTCACATTTGTCACTTTTGCCTGTGTGTCTTTTTTTGGAGGGTGTGGGTCGTTGGGCCTACCCTGAAGTCTAGCGAGAGGATGTGTGGCCATCAGGTTCCTTCCTCCCCTGAACCGGTGGGTCTCTCTTTTGGAGAGCCCCTCACTTAGTACTCGTTGGTCGGCTTTGGTTGACCATGAGGAGAGGGGTCCGTGAGGCCCCTTGGCCAGATGGACTATGTTCAAACTTTGTCCCTGTCAGGGGCCTTGTGCCCCAGGGGTTCAGGGTAAGGTCAACAGTCCATAACATCGTACTAAGGCTGGCCATAGACCTCAAGTTTCAGCTGAATTGCCTGAAATTGGAGTTGTGGGTTGCCCTGCCAACACCACTCGGCTCAACAAAAAGTCTATTTAAAATCGATAGCCAGTAAAACTGGCCTACATGACTCAATGGGAACAAGACTTACAAGAAACTCTGGACCTCGAAGAATGGCACTCGATAGCAATGACAGCTTCTAGGTCACTTGCCAACACTTAAGTTATAGAAGCAAATTACAAGGTTTTATTAAGGTGGTATATGGTACCGGCTAGACTGGCCACTTTTGTACCTGGGGCTACTCCAGAGTGCTTTTGGGGCTGCGGCCAGGTGGGAACGGCATACCATATATGGTGGCTATGTCCCAAAGTACGGAGATTCTGGATCAGGGTCTACAACTTCGTATACACTCTCACCCAGATCAACCTGGCCAAATCCGCAAAGCACACACACTCTTGGGTAGCAGGTTAAAGAAGCTTCTAAAACCCATAGACGGCTTCTTACATTCATATTAGCCAAAATCACAATAGCAAGGAACTGGAAGTCTGCAGCCCTACCATTTGACCAACTTAAACACAAACTGTCTTGGCTTATGCTAAATGAAAGATTAACAGCAATTATGCATGCAGGATAAAGTGAAGTTGTTTAATAAAGTATGGGACCAATGGATCAGATATTTAACAAATGATCCCCAGACAAACACTAAATAGGACCTTTCCTGAATGACGTAACAAGAAGTCCTCCCTCCCCCCTCCCCCCTCTTCCCTCTGAGTCCATTCTTTCCTCTCATCATCTATCCCCCTTTCCCCCCTTGGGACCCCAGCATTGTGGGGTCTGGACTGCGCCCCTTCGTGGCTTGGAGAACCAGGCTCCCCCAACCGTGGAGGCGGGTATCTCCTGACGTGGGGGACGTACTCTGACCTACATTATGAAGTTGACATAAGGATACAGATTATAGTGTAATGCGTATGGTGGAGAATCCACCGTATAGTCTGTTATACAAACCAAAACTGATAAAAGCAGATGAGGCAATGTTGACACCAGAACCTTTGATAAATGGCCTCGAAAGAACAGAAGGTAAATTGTCCTCGCCTATACTGTATGATTGATAGACCATGAAAACTGTACACTGTTAAAAAATGATGCCAATGTCTTTACCCTGTATTGTAAAAATTTGAATAAACACCATTGAAATATAAAATCGACTGAGCCGGATGGAAAGTTGTTGGCTGATCAGTCACTGCACCCTAACAGAGTAATGTTCTGCAGCGCCATTGTATTCAAGCAACCGTGCAAATGGGATTTCATTGATTTTTTTTTTTTTTTTCTCTCACTGTAAAAGTGAATTCTAGAAGCCTGCACCACCTCCAGTTATAGAGATCTACAGAGCGGGGAGGCCGGGTGCACAGGATCAATCAGATCATGAGGATTACAATTACTTTGGGGATGGTTTGTGTTCCTGGTGCCTATTCAATTTGCAAATTGTCGTTTCAAACAGGAGTGTCCCTTTTAATTATATGGAAAAACTGGCTTATGCTTTTGTGCCACTTACCTGGAAGTCATGGCATGATAGGCTAAAGCCTCCTGAGTGGGTACAAGGAAGATGTAATCAGTCTCTGCATCAATAACTGTTTTCTTCATAAGTTCCTGTGACGGGTCAGGCCCCCAATTTGCTGTGTAAAGGTTATAAGCCACATCTGCTCCATTTGATCCCTTGGGAAGTGTAAGATCTGAGATCAGCTTCTGTACCTCAACCCTGTAAGAAATGACAAAGCCCAAATGAGAACAATTTGTAACAGAAGAATGGTCTAATGCAGGGATATGCAATTAGCGGCCCTCCAGTTGTTGCAGAACTACAAGTCCCATGAGGCAAAGCAAGATTCTGATAGCCACAAGCATGACACCCAGAGGCAGAGGCATGATGGGACTTGTAGTTTTGCAACAGCTGGAGGTCCGCTAATTGCATATCCCTGGTCTAATGGATATGTTGGCAATTACTGTATTCTGATTACATTTAATCCAAGTGAAGATAGTATTTAGTATATAAATTCCTTTTTTATTTTGCATAACTTTTTATTGTTGTGCACATTTATATCAAAGGCCAAGCCGTCCAGCAAAAGTAGCAGTGGCCGGGGTGGGACAAACTATAACACATAACCTGCAACTGATATTATTTTCTAACGAGAAAAAAATAAAAATACATTTTCCTTGCTGTATTACAAACTGGGAGCATTGTGCATTCTGTACCCCATCTGAGCTCAGAATGGCCCCAGAAATGTAATGAAACCTCAAGTCAAATTAGAGTCATCCCCTGCAACATGTAGATTTTTTGGTAAAGATTCTTTCTTAACCACTTCAGGACCCGAAGCTTTTACCCTCTTCCTGGCCAGCCCATTTTTTGCGATACGGCACTGGGTTACTTTAACTGACAATTGCGCGGTCGTGCGATGTTGTACACAAACAAAATTGACGTCCTTTTTTCCCCACAAATAGAGCTTTCTTTTGGTGGTATTTGATCACCTCTGCAATTTTTATTTTTTACGCTATAAACAAAAACAAAGCGACGATTTTTTTTGTTTTAACTGCTATAAAACATAGCCAATAAAAAAATGTAAAAAATCTAATTTCTTCATCGATTTTAGTTACAATCCCAATAAGTGTACATTGATTGGTTTGTGCAAAAGTCATAGCGTCTACAAACTATGGGATATTTTTATGGAATTTTATATTTATTTATTTATTTATTTATTTTACTTGTAATAGCAGCGATCAGCGGTTTTTAGCGGGATTGGGGCAGACAAATTGGAAACTAAGTGTCACTTTTTTGGGAACCTGTGACATTATTACTGTGATCAGTGCTAAAAATATGCACTGTTACTGTACTAATGACACTGGCAGGGAAGGGGTTAAGTGTGTTCCCTGGGAGTGTTTTCTAACTGTATGGGGGTGGACAGACTGGGACAACACAGAGATCCGTGTTCCTGCTTAGCAGGAAGACAAGATCTCTGTCCTCCCCTGTCAGAACTGTGATCTGCCTTGTTTACATAGGCAGATCCCCGTTCTGCCTCTGTGGGGAACGATTGCGATTTGGCCGGCGGACACCGCGTCCGCCGGACCCGCTGATTGGCTCCCCTTCTGGCCAAGCAGTGTGCGCACCCACATGGGCTAGTGCATGAAACAACATACAGGTATGTCAATTCACGCAGCCGTGCTACCTTGCCGCTGTACAACTGCGGCGGTCGGCCAGCAAGTAGTTAAAGCGCATCTCCACTTTTGTTGAAAAAAAAAAAAAAACATTCCCCTCGGTGATCTATGTACATTACAAGGATTTTGACAAGCGTTGTTGCAGAATCTGACTTGTATGTTAGTGCAGACTTCTGGAAAAATCAGTGAGCCAATCACACATGCAGGAAATTATGTTTCCGGGGGGCGTTCTGTACACAGAACACCACCAGGTAGACATACAGTCAGGTCCATAAATATTGGGATATTGACACAATTCTAATATTTTTGGCTCTATACACCACCACAATGGATTTGAAATGAAACAAACAAGATGTGCTTTAACTGCAGACTTTCAGCTCTAATTTGAGGGTATTTACATCCAAATCAGGTGAACGGTGTAGGAATGACAACAGTTTGTATATGTGCCTCCCACTTTTTAAGGGACCAAAAGTAAATGGGACAGATTAACAATCATCCATCAAACTTTCACTTTTTAATTATTGGTTGCAAATCCTTTGCAGTCAATTACAGCCTGAAGTCTGGAACACATAGACATCACCAGACACTGGGTTTCATCCCTGGTGATGCTCTGCCAGGCCTCTACTGCAAATGTCTTCAGTTCCTGCTTGTTCTTGGGGCATTTTCCCTTCAGTTTTGTCTTCAGCAAGTGAAATGCATGCTCAGTCGGATTCAGATCAGGCGATTGACTTGGCCATTGCATAACATTCCACTTCTTTCCCTTAAAAAACTCTTTGGTTGCTTTCGCAGTATGCTTCGGGTCATTGTCCATCTGCACTGTGAAGCACCATCCAATGAGTTCTGAAGCATTTTGCTGAATATGAGCAGATAATATTGCCTGAAACACTTCAGAATTCATCCTGCTGCTTTTGTCAGCAGTCACATCATCAATAAATACAAGAGAACCAGTTCCATTGGCAGCCATACATGCCCACGCCATGACACTACCACCACCATGCTTCACTGATGAGGTGGTATGCTTTGGATCATGAGCAGTTCCTTTCCTTACCAATACTCTTCTCTTCCCATCACTCTGGTACAAGTTAATCTTGGTCTCATCTGTCCATAGGATGTTGTTCCAGAACTGTGAAGGCTTTTTTAGATGTTGTTTGGCAATCTGGCCTTCCTGTTTTTGAGGCTCACCAATGACTTACATCTTGTGGTGAACCCTCTGTATTCACTCTGGTGAAGTCTTCTCTTGATTGATGACGTTGACACACATACACCTACCTCCTGGAGAGTGTTCTTGATCTGGCCAACTGTTGTGAAGGGTGTTTTCTTCACCAGAGAAAGAATTCTTCTGTCATCCACCACAGTTGTTTTTCATGGTCTTCCGGGTCTTTTGGTGCTGCTGAGCTCACCGGTGCATTCTTTCTTTTTAAGGATGTTCCAAACAGTTGATTTGGCCACACCTAATGTTTTAGCTATCTCTCTGATGGGTTTGTTTTGTTTTTTCAGCCTAATGATGGCTTGCTTCACTGATAGTGACAGCTCTTTGGATCCCATATTGAGAGTTGACAACAACAGATTCCAAATGCAAATAGCACACTTGAAATGAACCCTGGACCTTTTATCTGCTCCTTGTAAATGGGATAATGAGGGAATAACACACACCTGGCCATGGAACAGCTGAGCAGCCAATTGTCCTATTACTTTTGGTCCCTTAAAAAGTGGGAGGCACATATACAAACTGTTGTAATTCCTACAGCGTTCACCTGATTTGGATGTAAATACCCTCAAATTAAAGCTGAAAGTCTGCAGTTAAAGCACATCTTGTTTGTTTCATTTTAAATCCATTGTGGTGGTGTATAGAGCCAAAAAGATTAGAATTGTGTTGATGTCCCAATATTTATGGACCTGACTGTATTGCATTGCATTTTCAGAAAATGACAGCGCTGCAGATTGAAAAGGAAAGATAATTTTTAATAACATTCAATTACAATATGACTTGTGTCGCAAATGTATACGCTATATTTTTTTCTTTGTTATTTTGTTTCCCTGCGAAAGTGGAGTTACCCTTTAAAGTGACCACACACATAGCAATTTATGATTGATTTTTGTACAAGCAACCATAAAGAAGTGATTTATCATCGATTTAAAATCAAAACAGTAAAAATATTAAAAATACATTTACAACTGTACATTTTAATAATTACATTTTAAATGCGATAATTTGCTTAATCATTTTAATAAAATTATATGAAAATTAAATGAGCAAATAAGATATTAAAATAAGATTACATTTAAAAAAAAGGATCTCTAAAAGCACTGTTTTCTATACCAAGCTGTACTTTATACAATGGAGCAAGGTACTTGTTTTTGCATGTTGTAAAAAATATATATATATACACTACCGTTCAAAAGTTTGGGGTCACCCAAACAATTTTGTGTTTTCCATGAAAAGTCACACTTATTCACCACCATACGTTGTGAAATGAATAGAAAATAGAGTCAAGACATTGACAAGGTTAGAAATAATGATTTGTATTTGAAATAACATTGTTTTTACATCAAACTTTGCTTTCATCAAAGAATCCTCCTTTTGCAGCAATTACAGCATTGCACACCTTTGGCATTCTAGCTGTTAATTTATTGAGGTAAGCTGGAGAAATTGCACCCCACGCTTCTAGAAGCAGCTCCCACAAGTTGGATTGGTTGGATGGGCACTTCTGGCGTACCATACGGTCAAGCTGCTCCCACAACAGCTCAATGGGGTTCAGATCTGGTGACTGTGCTGGCCACTCCATTACCGATAGAATACCAGCTGCCTGCTTCTGCTGTAAATAGTTCTTGCACAATTTGGAGGTGTGTTTAGGGTCATTGTCCTGTTGTAGGATGAAATTGGCTCCAATCAAGCGCTGTCCACTGGGTATGGCATGGCGTTGCAAAATGGAGTGATAGCCTTCCTTATTCAGAATCCCTTTTACCCTGTACAAAGCTCCCACCTTACCAGCACCAAAGCAACCCCAGACCATCACATTACCTCCACCATGCTTAACAGATGGCGTCAGGCATTCTTCCAGCATCTTTTCATTTGTTCTGCGTCTCACAAACGTTCTTCTTTGTGATCCAAACACCTCAAACTTGGATTCATCCGTCCACAACACTTTTTTCCAGTCTTCCTCTGTCCAATGTCTGTGTTCTTTTGCCCATCTTAATCTTTTTCTTTTATTGGCCAGTCTCAGATATGGCTTTTTCTTTGCCACTCTGCCCTGAAGCCCAAAATCCCGCAGCCGCCTCTTCACTGTAGATGTTGACACTGGTGTTTTGCGGGTACTATTTAATGAAGATGCCAGTTGGGGACCTGTGAGGCGTCTGTTTCTCAAACTAGAGACTCTAATGTGCTTATCTTCTTGCTTAGTTGTGCAACGCGGCCTCCCACTTCTTTTTCTACTCTGGTTAGAGCCTGTTTGTGCTGTCCTCTGAAGGGAGTAGTACACACCATTGTAGGAAATCTTCAATTTCTTTGCAATTTCTCGCATGGAATAGCCTTCATTTCTAAGAACAAGAATAGACTGTCGAGTTTCAGATGAAAGTTCTCTTTTCCTGGCCATTTTGAGCGTTTAATTGACCCCACAAATGTGATGCTCCAGAAACTCAATCTGCTCACAGGAAGGTCAGTTTTGTAGCTTCTGGAAGGAGCTAGACTGTTTTTAGATGTGTGAACATGATTGCACAAGGGTTTGCTAATCATCAATTAGCCTTCTGAGCCAATGAGCAAACACATTGTACCATTAGAACACTGGAGTGATAGTTGCTGGAAATGGGCCTCTATACACCTATGTAGATATTGCACCAAAAACTAGACATTTGCAGTTAGAATAGTCATTTACCACATTAGCAATGTATAGAGTATATTTGTTTAAAGTTAGGTCTAGTTTAAAGTTAGCTTCATTTAAAAGTACAGTGCTTTTCCTTCAAAAATAAGGACATTTCAATGTGACCCCAAACTTTTGAACGGTAGTGTATATATATATATATATATATATATATATATATATATAGAAAATGTCAAAAAAAAAGATTAAATCTTTCATACATACTTTATCAATTGTTTTTGATAGATCATATTTTAAATCTATTAAAAATTATCATAAAATCAATCTGCATTGTCTGACAAACATGCAAATATTCATTCAACCAATCAGAAACAGCAGATAAAATTCCACCATGGCCAATCAACTTTCCAGTATTGAAAGTTTACTGAAGTTGATGGAATGGGAGGTCTGTGGTTTACAACTATTATTCCATTTGATTATTTTAGCTGCAATAAATGATCATATTGATACGTGTATGGCCACCATAGGTCTTCACAGCTACAAGGATGAAGATGGAGCTTTTATTTGTATTACTACACTGAGATTGCTGAGCAGGTGATAATAAAGGCGGAGCTTCCAATGCCGCCGTCAGTTTGACAAAGGAATTTCTAACATTAACATCAATTCAGAAAAGAAAGAAGTAAGAACCTGCAATAAAGTACCCCCCCCCCCCCCCCCCAAAAAAAAAAAAGTCTATGTACAGTCTTGATACGTACTGGGAAATCTTATGCAGTGGTTCATTTATGACACTTAGATCCATGCCAGCAAACATATGTCCATCCATGTTGTTGGTTCCGGCCAAATAATCCACATCAGCAGCATTGGAGAACAGGTTAGCTGGCTCATCGGGGATGAAATCTCCATCGATTACTGGTGAGAAGGCCAAGTAGTGTACAACGGGGTCTATCATGTAGGGGGAAAGGGAAGACATTTTAAACAGAGCTCAAGGCAAACAAAAGTATGTGTGTATAGATAAAAACTTTTTTTTTTTTTAGTTTTGTACATTAGTATATACTAAGTAGTTGTAAATGCTTCCTTTTTTAGAAAAAAAACAAAACAAAAATGTCAAACTTGCTCTGTGTAATGGTATTGTACAGAGCGGCCCTGATCCCCCTCCTTCTTGGGTCACCTGCCGGTGCTCCTCCTCTTATTCATGCGCCCCATAGGAAGTCCCTTCCTAGGGGGCGCACGTGAGGGATCGCTCCCAAGCCAGGCTGTGTGAGTCTATAGACACATTGAAAAAATGACTGAAGGTCCGCTTTAAGGTAAACCATGCCTTGTGTTTAGAAGAACTTTAAACCCTTGTCAGTTTATTTTTTTGCTGTCTGTATCCCCTAGTGGAGATTTCTATTTGCTTCCTGTCCCAGCGACACAAAAAATGAAAGTATTTTGACTGAAAATTGAAGGGAAATCCCCTTTTAAACATTTGTCACCAGGACTGTAACCAGCAGTAATGAAGATAGCACTGCAATACTCACTGAAGATACACTATTCTTTTTGAAGTGATGTATGTTCAGTTATTACATACAATGTTCTTTGGTGTAACCTCCAAGTGTATCTTCATCCTATACGATCTTCAGGTGAAGAGGTCTCTGCACACCTCCCACCAGAGCCTTCTACAAGCCTGTCTCTCTTTAAGACCTTTAATTTTCCAAAGAATGCAACAGGGTTAGTGGAAGCATTCAAAATCCTGGGGTGGGTAGTAATTCAAAAAGGCAGAAGGTGACTCAATTATTTAAAGTCCAGCTTCCTGACACCAAGAGAAAAATGGTGACAGGGGAGGGATCTCCAGTTGATTGACAGCCTCAGCTCTGTTCCTGTGTGGAGGGGGGGGGTGTCCCTTCCCTCCAATCAGCTCTCAGAGATCTCCTCACTGAGCTCTGCAGAGTGTAACTTCAGCTCTCCATACCCACTTTTATTTTAGATTTTTTTTTTTTTTTTACGTTTTGAATCAACTTGGGGAAAATAAATTTTAGTGCTGTCCTTGACCCTGTTGGGAAGATTTAAACTCCCCTCCTGTCCATGTAACAAAAGGACAAGAAATGAGAGTAGCAGTTGTCACAGGACAGGACACAACATACACTGACAATAGCCTGACCAGGAAGGAGTTAAGCTTTAAGAATGTACACTTTGTTTTGACACAGTTCTTACAAATTTATAATGAAAATCTATTGTGTATCATAGGTGCATGCTACATTCTATGTTTTTTTAAAATACATTTTAACACACACACGTAAAAACTCACAGGCAAGGTTTCCTAGATCCAGTTTGTAAGCCAGGGTAAGGGCTCTGGGGTCTGTAACCCTCAAGCAGTTGGCCAGGGCAGCAGTGTCATCTACGGGACAGCCAACGTTTCTGGCTACCTGGAGAAAAAAATTAAAAGCATCAAAAACTGAAAAAGGTATTATTAAAACTTGCTACATATACATTTATATATTTGAGAAGCAGAGCTGCGGAACTGACTTTTTTTTTTTTTGCAGCTCATAAAGTACAGCGGGCGTGTATGGATCATACTGTATGTCCTTTCCCGGGCCACTTGAGGCCTAATGGTGACCTCCAGAGTTAGGGACAGCTGACATCCTTCTGTGTAGAGTGGGTAACAAGGCATGGTGGATGTAATGCAGGATGAAATGATGTACGCCAGATACTTTTTGAATGCAAAGAGATTTATGGTCTCTTAAGCAGAACTGTGGGAGAGAGGGTTAGGGCCAGGACCCCCTTTAAGTAGATGCAATGCTAATTGTCAGACTCCGAGACTTCTATAGGAAGACAGCTATACAGGTGCAGGCCTCCAGCTGGACACCACTTCTGCACAGGTAGGACCGCTGTCTCCTATGGCAACAATCCTGTAGCAGTTACTAACAGTAGTTGTATTTAACTATTGGCAAAAGAAACAGTTCTGAGATTATTCCACAGTCACTTACTGTGGGTCTTCACTCAACGAACTCCCAGTTTTTCACTAGAGTTCGGATCCAATAGCCACTGGATCCCCTGAGCTCTTCCACTGTTAGCATTCAGTATCTTCCTCAAGCATTACCCCCGCTTCCCTGCTGGGTCCCTGGCTTGGCACTCACATATACTCTTCAAGAGTCACCCCTGCTGACCCGCTAGGTCACTGGCTTGGCACCCACTGATGCTGCGCAAGCATCACCTCTGCTGTCCTGTTGGGCTCCTGGCTTGACACTCACTTATTCACTGTCCCTGGCTGGTGAAAAGACTGCTCAGGTACTGACTTCAGCTTACTCACAATGGTCTTCCGTAACAAGGTGGATGGTCCCTTAGGCTCGATTCACACCTATGCATGTTGCTTTTGAGCGTTTTTGGAGGTTTTTTTTCATGCTTGCCACGTTTTTGAGCAGCGTTTTAGCGGCGTTTTTGCCGCGATTTGCGTTTTGCGTTTTTTTTTTTTTTTTTTTTTTTTTACAGTCTTAAAAAAAAATTTTAAAAAAATTAAGGAAAAAAAAAAAATGGCAAAAACACATCAAAAACGCTGCAAAAACAGTGCACTTGCGTTTTTGATGCTTGTCCATTGAATTCTATTACATGCAAAACGCTGCAAAAAAAGTCCCTGACCCTTTCCAAAAACGCAGAGATACAAAAAAGCATTGATGTGAACATGTTCCATAGGAACCCATGTTAAAAAATTCCCATGCATTTCTGCAAAATGCATCAAAAAACGCGCTAGTGTGAATGGAGCCTTAGTGGTGACAGCTTCCCCTTTCACTTTTGATTACAACGGGTTGCCTGGCCGGCGAAACCGTTACTTTTGGTTGGACTCCAATCCTGCAGTCCCAACCCTACGCTACTCTCCCGCTCCTGGCAAGGCCTTCAGGCAGCCTAGCAGCCAAATGTCTCTGGGATAGGCCTCAAGATTTTGGCCTAGCAGCCCAGGGCAGCATAACACACGTCCACCCAGACAGCTTTCCAGGTGGCACAGAACCCCGATCACCTGACTCCACCCAAATAAACAGGCTCTCCCAGCAGGCCAAGGGGCTTAAAGAAACCCCTGCCCATTGGCTGAGACACCCCAATCCATTCATGTCTGAGCTTGCAAAGCCCTTGTCTTATCTAATGTCACCAGCATTGGGACAGAAGTGAAAGGGTGCAACAAGTCCAGATTTAGAGAGGAATCATTTGATCTTCTAACAATTAGCCAAGGCAACTATCACCTGGCAACTAAATTTGATAGCAACCCTGCCTAAACATCAGGGTGCTACACGTTTTAAAGAGAACCTGTCAGGAAAATGGACATATGGAAAATCCAAGGTTCCAGCACTGGAGGCTACCATATATCTACTTTGAAAAGCAGTGCAAAATCTACGGCAGGAAAATCATTGAGCTTCGCCCTCACCACTGTAGTACCACTAGATCGATGGAAGTCACAGGGGTAATCTCATGCCCATCACTCAGAGTAGTTACAGATCAAAGGCCTCACGTAGTCTGAAGGAGTGTTCCTCCTGGAGAACAATGATTTATAGTAGGGGGGGGGGGGGTCTTGAAGGAATTAAAACCCCAGGGCCAGGCTGAAAACCAGGCAACTAGCATTTTCAGGTGTAACAATGGTAGCCTCCATGTCCCTCTCTTTACAGATTTACTTTAAGAAAGCTGTTCCAGATCTGTAAATTTCTGACTTTGCGGTTGAGATTAAAGAATGAATGGCCATTTGTATGGGACATCCACCCAGGTTTTAATGCATTACACGGATAGAAAATAGACTCTTTATAAACCTGCAATCATTCAACTTATGTGTTCACAAACAGTTCATATATATATACTCGCTCCCCTATGTTCTCATGTATTGTATCAATCCCGCTAAGGAATGAAATTCGTTGTTACACTTTACTGTATATGTCCAGTTGGATATATCCTACATCTGAACTACATCAACACTTCTTACCTGTTGAGCCCAGAGAAGAGGGTCCCGCTGAATAGCCCATGGGCTCAGACCTGTGCCACTCTGGCTGATGGCACGCTTGATAAGTCCGACATTGTAGGGAGTCAGGGTCTACAACAAGCAGCAAGGGACAGAGCAGTAAAAACAAATTAATATTACTCAAATACCTACAAACATAAGATGATCGTCTTACAAAATAGGATTTAACACAGTCAACCAAACATTCTGGGTGAAAGAATCCATCATTCAGGTTGGATGCTCCCAGTCTGTTGCTATGGTTTCCCCTGGCATAGGTTGGTGCTGGAGCATTTCAGTACAGTGTAAAAACTTAAAAAATGTTCAGGGGATACAAGCATGCATGTTTTTGCACATACCTGACCTTGCTCTTGTTGGCTAATCAAAAGTTTTCAAGCTCTCAAGAGACTCCTAGCTGAGATTTCCTAACATTTGGGAACCTTGGTTTTGGTATATACTTCCAAGCATGGATCTGTTTACTTCTATTTATGAACACCTTATTTTCATGGTTCTGAGCCCTGAGGAGGGTACTGCCACCCTGTCCCCCTGCCCCTCCATGTCTTCCCCTTCTCTACTACTTACTTCCCTTTCCACCCTCTCCTGCCTCCTTTCCTGGATTCCTTTCCTCCATTCCTAATCTCTACTTACAGTTGAGAGCCCACGTTTTTTGCTACCCTTGTAGGAGGGCATCCTATCATGGGAAGCTCGATCACCCTGTTTGGGTTGCTGAGGGGTCTTGGACTGCCCTCTCTGTTTGGCTCTCCTTTTTACTAATGGTGAATCACATTACTGTCATTGTGCAGCCCCTGCGTGGGCAACTGTCTTGTTATTCCCTGTTCTTAAAACAAATAAAAATATTGCAATAAAAAAGAAAAATAGTATTTAGTATGCTACTTAAAAATATGCAATTATTCAAAAAATGTAAAACACCTTAACAAGCCCCTTTTCTTTTTTTTTTCTTTTTTGTTTTTTTTTTTTGTTTTTGTTTTTGTTTTGTTTTTTGCCTTTGCTAACATAAGGGGAAGTAAATTGAAAACCTGGTAAACATGGGAATTTAGAGATGTCTGCACAGACCTTAATTCCCTGGGTATCCTTCTGTTATGCATACAGTATACTGACTCCAGTTTCTGAAGTCAAGCCCCCTCCTCTCACCTCCCATGCCCAAGCATTCATCAAAACTATGAAATAGGAGGTGCTTGCTGTCTCTGAAGAGCATACCAACAAAATGTGATTGTTTTCCATTGGACGCCTGAAGAGTGAGGAACCAGTATGGTACAAGACAGAATAGACTGTGGATATTACGTTGCAAAAATGAACTGAATCTGAATTTGGAGATGGTTTTAAAGCCCAATTCAATCTTGGCAAAAACTAAACAATTGGATCTCCCAATGGCTGTTAAAAATAAAAAAGTAGATCCAACTGCTATACTCATCTCCACTATGGTCCTCTTCTTGACACCCTGGGCCCACTTCCTGTGAGCCCAGGGTGTCAAGGCTAAGCTCCCTGCCTAAAAGAGTGGCAACTACTCCAACCTATAATTGACCTTAGCAACAAGGTGCACATGGAAGGGCAATGCACATCACAGACAAACAAAAGATTTCTCTCGATAGATCAAAGTGGCGATCCACTACATAGACACCCCCCCCCCCCCCCCGGCACTCGATAGGCCGCGATTCTCTCTCACTGCCTCCAGAAGAATGCTGCAGGGATCAACTCTATCTCATTATTCTGCACAGTTCTTTGCAGCATTTAGGATTTGCCCACTCTGGGAGTAAGGATGTAAAGAGGAACTATAACATCACCGGACCAGACCAATAGCAACTTTGAGAGAGTGGGGGGGGGGGGGGGGGGTCGGCTCTTATGAGCCAGGAAGTTGGTTTTAGCTATTTTTCAGTTTTATGGTCTGTACAGCGAAAAGATCTCCAGCCAAAGTTTTTTGATTTATTTTTGAAGAGACATTTCTATTATTATCTCTGCTCCTTTGAAGGACGCTTCCTTTAATTTCCTGTTTTAGTGACCAACAGTTCTAGACACCAAACACGCCTATGCCACAAGGTCCAAGACATTAATGAAACACCTTAGATCTACTAAGTAAAAAATGCATAGGATCCATACTATATTTGGTCTTTAATAAATCATAATTTTATTCTGGTAAATAATATGTTGGTTGTCAGATTGTGAAACCTTGTCAAATGGAAATATGGATGTATTTGGGATAGTAGCATTAAGGGTGTGTCTGCTGAGTATAATATAGTACTGTCCCCTCTACCACACCCCTCAGGTCCTTTGATTGGGAAAAGTTAGTTGTGCGACAACCTCTTCATGGACAACAAAAAACTGGTATACCTGGCAGCTGCAGCTCCCATTTGACATTCAATCTACCCAAGATACTGAAAGTCACTTTTCTAAAGGGTATTGGCTCTTGTAAATAGATGGCAAGCGAAAATGATCCTGGCATGGAACAAAGACCAACCAATTTTTTACTTAAAGTGGATCTCCACCCTCCCCACTCTTTTTTTTTTTTTTCAGCTGAATGCAAACTTGCTTGCGGGTTGTAACTATTTCAGATACTCACCCACCCAGCGGATCCAGCTGTGTCCTGCAGAATCCTCTCACAATTAACTCCCCGCTTGGTCCTGCGTCACTATCTTCTTATGTGTCGGCTCTCACGATGATGCACTATTATGCCTAGCCCCCTCTTTCTCATTGAAGGAATATGCCTTCTGGGATATGTGATGTGCATATCCAAGGAGGCACAGTGAGCATAATGCAAGTTAAAAAGTAAACAAGAAAAAAAATTGTGCGCTGTGTGAAAAGGAAGGGTGGAGGGGTGGAGAGAAGGCAACTTAAACTTGAGGGAGAAGATCCACTTGAAGTATTTTTTTCTTTTGTTTTACTGATGCTATTGTCTGTTTTTTGTAATAACTTTTCTGTATATGTTTCCTGTACCATTTTTCTTTTCATCATAATTATATTTAAGAAGTATTATCAGAATCTCTGAATGCTCTAATTAGAAATGAAAAAACTCAATTACATTCCTGCCTGGGAGTGGCAGCGAGTGATACAGACATATTCTTTCTTTAAAGTTGTTTTAACTAAAACATGTGTTGGCAGCTATTGTGTGCATGTAAATGTTTAACTGCTCAGTTAAACAGCTTCGGTAACCACAAGGCTCGGTTCACACCTAAACTGGCCGCGAATCGCACAGGAATGTCCCTGTTCTCCGTTTCAGGGACGAATCGGGGCCAAAGCTTTGCCTGAATTCGGCCCTGAAATGGAGCCAAAGACGCACAGCGTTTCTGTGCAGTGCGCTCCGCAGCCGCCCCAGAGATATGTGAACTGCCTCCAGTCACATTCTCCTGCTATGCAAATTGGATGCTGGGAAACCCACATCCAATTCGCATAGGTGTGAACCCAGCCTCACTCTCAGTCTACTGGAGCGTAAATTGTTGATCCAGAGAAAGAAAATTTTTGTGCGGGCCGAGTGTGTAATATATCACATTCTGGTTGCAGCTACTGTCAGCTTGGTGCCATATACTACAGCATACCATTAGACATCCTAGTGGCATCCATGCCCTGACAGGTCAGGGCTGTTTTGACACCAAAAGGGGGACCTACTCAATATTAGCTGGGTGGTCATAAAGTTATGGCTGATCAGTATATATAAAAGCAACAGCGAGACCTAAAGACCATTACACCTTTACTTTTACAGTCACGTGATATGCAGTGCCATGGATTGGCTTGTCTTACCTGCAGAGAGACGCTGGCAGCTCCTGCAGACTCTCCAAAGATGGTGATGTTATCGGGGTTTCCTCCAAAGGCAGCAATGTTCCTCTTCACCCAGGCAATGGCCATATGTTGATCCCACATACCATAGTTTCCTAAATGACATGTACATGATCATTCCTTGACATCTCTTGCTATTCATAGATTACTAGGAGAAAAGTACTTTGGAACTCTAAGTAGAGCCAAGGGTGACAATGAATCCTGGACATACTGACAGATAGGGAGAGATTTTAATGACTGCAGGGTACTTGGGATTACAAAACATGACCATAGTATTTATATAGCGCCGTCAATTTACGCAGCACTTTACATATACATATAATTCAAGAGACTGTTTTCATTTTATACAGAGAAAAAGTTGCCAAAAGATATCAGACATTTTCCTTTACGTTGGAAATGTTTTTGTATGCAATAACAAGCACTTCTTACACTAAAGCCCCGTACACATGATCAGATTTCCGGACGACCGTTCGTCCGTTTTTTGTTGCATGCTAGTCTCATGTCGAAAGTGAAGAGGTTACTCACCATAGGAAAATTCTCGTACAACAGAATACAACTTCAGAAGTGACGTAATGTGTTGAATAGTTTTTTATGTATTCTTTCATTTCTGAGCATGCGTAATCTTGCTCTTACGATTTTTCTCATACGAAAACCGTACTACTTACACAAAAATTGGACGTTGTGTTCACATCCGACAAAAATGTTATAGACTGCACATTCAGCTTTTGTCGGACGAGAAAGCACCATACTAACGATCTGAAAATCGGCAGATCGTTCGTCTGACGAAATTTTACTATGGTGTGTACAGAACTTTAGGCCTCTTGTACACTGCTGCTGGTAAACGGACGTTTAGGAGCAGTTGGGCATTTTTTTCAGCTGCCCCTGAACTCTCCCCTATGTTATCTCATCAGTACATGTACAAAGGATCGTTTCTAGTCCTTTCTAGGCAGTTGCGTTTAGAAGCATTTTCTGAAAAGCATAAAAATGGGTTCAGAGGCATTTGAAACGCCAAATGCCTGTACCAGCTTTACAGCCATTTTTCATTTTTGACTATTTATAAAAAAAAAAAAAAACACACTTCTAAACGCAAACGCGGCTAAACGTGGCATGTAAACACGGCATGTACTGTAAATGCGGCAAAACTGACGTTTTTACACGTGGGTTACTATCTGTCAAGGTAAATCGTTCAGGAGAAGTTTTAAAACGTCCCGTGTACATTAAGCCTTAGAAGTGCTCATTGTAGTTCAAAAACGAAAGTATGTAAAGAGGGAAACCCTTCCTTTTTTAGTTTTGGGTAGACTAAGGACTAGACATGTGCACTTCCGAAAAATTCCTTTTTTTTCATTTTTGTTTTATACTTTTTTTTTTATCGGATCATTCGTTATTTCAATAATTCCTAACTCCGGATGCATTTGAATACATTACGTTCCATTCGTATAGATGCGGTTATTTCAATAATTTGTAACTTCAGATGCATTTGTATTCGTTAAATCCTTTCGTTTAGATGCACCATATGTTTTTTTGGATAATTCGCAACTTCGGATAAATTCATATTCGTTCACTAACAGTTAGCCAAATTTGAAAGGTAATTCCAATACCTATAATTTAATAGTTAATAAAAACTATAATAATCGTTATAATTATTGTTATTATTAATAAATAATGGAAAACTATAATAATGGTTAATAATTTAATTATAATCGAAAATAAGAAAAACAAAATTATCCGAATGTTTTTCATTCTATTTGATTTTTATTCTTTCTAAATTTTCGTTCTTTCAGAAAAAATATTTTCTGCTTCCGAATGATGAATATGCCGAATTTCGAGGAAAAACAAATTCAGCCCAAATTGCACATGTCTACTAAGGACATCCTCAAACCTTGTCAGGTTTTTAAGCCATCTGTGTCCTCATTGGGGTGATTTGCCCTTTCTATTTGTCCTGGTGACCTTTGCCGTTGGGTAAGAAACATTGGCAGTTGCCATCGGGAACAGGAGGTGAGGTGAAATCTGACAACAGGGACAACGGTCTAAGAAAAGATTTCCTCCACTTCCGGTTGTGCCTGAGGCAGGAAGTGAAGATAAATTTCCTCAGTGGAACACAGACAGCAAAAAAAAAAAATTGACAGAGGTTTTAGCCATTCTCTACTCTATAAAATGGCAGTTTGAAGATGAATTTCCTTGTTGGGTGGAGTTGGTATTTTACTTAACAGCAGTGTTTTTTTTTTTATCCAGAGGCATGTCTCCATTACATTCACAGTATTGTCAACTCATAGGCCTTACCAGGGGCATTGGCGTCTCCAGTACTCAAGAATCCCAGTGGTCCCAGACGGTAATTGAAGGTCACAACAATGACATTGCCACGGAGAGCAAGTTCCTCACCATCATACAGGTAGTTGTTTGCAAAATTAGCTCCTTCAGCTGCACCAAAGAGATAGGCTCCACCATAGATCCATACCATAACTGGCAAGTTGGTGGACACTGAAAACAAGATGAGAATAGTTAGAAAAGATGGGATTTTCCATTCAAGCTTCTCCTTAGATATAAGAAAGCAACCCAAAAATTCAGGCTTTAGCTCACAGACTACAAAAGATTTCTTCCAACATGTACTGTAGATCTAATCTGACACCTGAAGCCTTCTGTTAGCTTAAAATAAAACATAAAAATAATAATTGATTTTTATTCAGTACACTCTGTCCATGTAGTGTGTGGACGTTTATGCAAAAGCACATGTGCTTAAGCCTAGGTTCACACTGCTGCGGGATTGAAATCGTTCATAGTCAGTCCAACTGCGGGGGCGATTTCAGAGACACACTGTTCCTGCACAGATGTCAATTGAAATCACACCTAAAGTTGCCAAAAGTAGTACAGAAACTACTTTTGGGAATCGGTGTAGCGCCGCAAAGTCGGCGTTGCACTGATTTGGACGGTGCTATTGCCGGCAATAGCCGCCTATTAGGCATGTAATTTGATGTGTCAAATCGCATGCCAAATCACGTCAATGTGAACCTGGGCTCAGTGAGGAAATAAGTGACAGAAAACATTTTATGGTCTTGAATGAAAGAAGGTATTTCCAGTATACTTTATTTAATAAGGAGCTGCCCTATATGCTTCCTCTTATATATCTATGTATGCAGTAAACTTTACCTCTGCAGATAACGTATTCAAACTATAGAAAGAAATTTGAACCAGCAAAGACTTTACTGAATCACAATCAACAGCAGAAGAAAGATAAAAATTTGTTCACTTGCTCATCTATGAGTAGATTCAGACATGGGTCTAAATCTCCCTTGCCTCAGAAGACAGATCCGCTTCCAGATTGTGCTCCAGAGGCTAATGATAGGCGGTGAGGAAGTGATACAACACCTCCTCACCACCTGTTTCCACCCCATTTTTGCCGACAATCATTCCGTAACCCCGTGCATTGCATGCAGTTGCAGGTGTTTGCGGCTCTCCCTATTGACTTGCATGTGTAGCATTCTGTGGGCCTGCCACCGAAGAAAATTCCCAGCTCAACTCACCAACAAGCCTGCAAGCAACCAAATTATTCTGTCCAACAGTTTGCGTTAAAAACCGGGGTTTAGTTGGCACACATTTGCAAATACATGCGTAAGCTGCTGAGCCACTTCATGGCACCCCAGTGTTGTCCTATCTCTATCAGTTTTTACAAAGAGGCTCTCAAAAATTGTATAGGCTGGTTGTTGAGCTGAGAATTTTCTTTGGTTTTGTTTGACATGCGTCGCCCTTCCATGTGCTCTTTGTTGCAAAGTCCAGTTATAGGTGGGGGCAGTGATCATTTGTTTGTAATGTTGACCGCGGTGGCAAAGTATTACAATATTACATCCCCCTCCACTGCCAATTGCAGCTTAAGGGGAGATGGGGGGGGGGGGGTTGGCAGGCAGCAAAAACACAGCTCAACCGCACAATTTTGCTAAACCCCCTCACCCAACCGCAAGTTTAAACAAAGACTGAAGTCTGCTTTGTGTCAATCTAAACAAGTATTACATTTAGTTACTAAGTGATGCACAAGCTTCATAAAGTAAAAAAACTCCCCGTTCTTCTTTATTTGTGTCTCAAACACTTCCCATCCCAGACACTGCGGCTCATTGTGAGAGGGTTTCAGCAACAAAGTCTCCACACCCGTGCAAAATCTTTACATTCCCTGTAGTGGAAGCAGGCAGAGCCTTTATGAGAGTGGCAACTCTGCTCTGAATTCAAGAGCAGTGCAGCATCCTACCCACCCCATCACAGGGAGCTGTAATAGTTGGACGTCACTGTAACCACACCCCCAGAGCCCCCTCCCCCCCCTTATTTTTCTAAACAAAATTTACAAAACTTTTTTCAGACATTAAGCCAGTCTGGTGACATCATAGACTGTTCCTCCTCTTCTTTTAGGAGTGAGTGGTATAATGACATTCGAGCACCATTTAGTCCTGGAGTATTATGAATGCAGCCTATGTGATGACATGGAATGGGGAAGGGCCTGGGGGTGTAAATGACAGGCTGTGGAGCGGGCAGCATTGTTCTGTCCTGAAGATGACGTCCAATGCTGAATGGAACAGGATATCGGAGACACCGCTGAAGCGTGGAGAAAGTAAGTAAAACTTGGCATGGTTTTATTTTTTTACAGGAGAGAGGAAGAGTGCACTTTAAGGCCCCTTTCACACTTGAGAATTTACATGCTGGAGACCCAGGGGGGGGGTTCCCGGCAGTTAGTTGCCGATGGCAGCTCCATTAAAAGCAATGGGAGGCTGCCAGCTCCTGACTGTTTGCACCAAGGTAATTTCTCCAAGAGGGATTACATACAAGCAGTCAGGATTAGCTACAGGAGCCGTCAGCCTCCTATTGCTTTCAATGGGGCTGCCACCCACAGCAAATTGCCGGGAACCCCTGCTGGGTCTCCCGCATGTAATCACCAACAGCCCAATTTGCAGGTGTGAATACGGCCTTAGTGCTGCAGCACTTTTGTTTAGTTTTTTTAATAAGTCTACTTTAAACTGTATGTATTAAAGTGGTTGTAAACCCTAAAAAAAAAAAACTGCAAGGCAAAGGCATAATGAGCTAGTATGCATAGTATACTAGCTCATTATGAATTACTTACCTGAGATCGAAGCCCCCGCAGCGGTCCTCGTTCACCGCTCCGGCGGCCGACATCACTCCAGGGGGTTACTTCCGAGTATCGCGGCTCCGGCCAATCACAGCGCGGAGCCGCGATGACGTCACTGCGCGTGGGAGCCGCCGGTAACGGCACAGTCTAACTGAAGCAACGGCATGTACGTGTCATTGCTTCAGTTTGCTTAAGTGCGCATGTGCCGATGACATTGGCACATGCAAATACAGGGATATCTCCTAAACCATGTAGGTTTAGGAGATATCCAGTGTAGCTACAGGTAAGCCTAATTATAGGCTTGCCTGTAGTAAAAAGTGGTTGTAAAGGGTTTACAAGCACTTTAAATAAGCTAAGGTGTTATAAAGAATACTTATCTTTTAGAGCACACCTGTCAAACACCAGGCCAGCAGATCAAATCTGGCCCTCTGAGCCATTTCATGTGGCCCTTGCACCTCTCCTGCAGCGCCCCCTTTTTTTTCCACCCTCACCTTGTCTTAGCAGTCAGGAGAGAGGAGAACAGAACTCCTCCACCAGATTTTGTGCTTCTCTACGCAGCCATGGAGAGGCTCGTCTCTGCCCCTCATTTAAGCAGTCGTCAGCAGAGAGGAACTTTATTGGAGACTGCTCAGACAGAAGACCATTGCAGACAGCGGCGACCCATCCATAAGGGACGCCACCCCCCTAATCTCCATGCGGGGCGCTGGACGAATAGAGTTCTACGAGATTTTTTTCATTTTTTTGTGAAGCACTTGATTAGTGCCGGGGGCTCTAATTGGCTTCAAAAAGGTTGGGCTCGGGGCGCAGAGCACTTTCCCCCCGAGCCCACCCACTTGTGAAATTAGCGAATCAACATTTGCTATTGTCTTCCTGCTTCTCCTCCCGGCCAATCAGGACAAGAAGCCGGTCCTAAGACCCGATTGGCCGGAAGCAGAAGTGACGGGATTGCCCGAAAGGAGAAGCCAGAGAAGCCGCCCGTGACCTGGATGGGGTGCGGGGCTTGCGAGCAAACAGGCTTGGGGAGGGGTGGATTGTTTGCCGCCCCCCACCAAAAAAAAAATGGAGCACCAGCCACCACTGATTTTAGAACCATGTTCTGTCTGAGCAGTCTCCAATAAAGTTTCTTGTGGATGATGCCAGCGGTGTGCAGCCCTCTTTTTCAGACTTGCGTCAGCTACTACAGGAGTGTGAGTAGGCTCCATGCCGATCTGCACCTGCCCTTCACAGCTTAAGTCTTAAGTTATTACTAAAACCAGTAATAAACGAATGCAGAGGCAATTATTTAATATGATAAACAGTAGATATATTTATATAGTCTTACAGATACAACCGGCCCTTTGAGGGCAACCAGAATGCTGATGCGGCCTGCAATGAAATGGAGTTTGACACCCTCGCATGGAAAAAAAAAGAAGTTTACCTGGAATATCAACAGCCCGACTGGGAAATTCCCATGCTAATGTATTTGGTTCCATAGGGAATTCAGATTGGTGAAGACGAGTTTAAGGGACAACACAGTTTTTTGTAAAGCAAAAAGGCCTGTGAGTAAGGGACACTTCAAAAACCTCAATAGTTCTCCACTCCTGTCTAGTTTCAGCCCTTTTAGATACATATAACCCATCCTACCTGCTTACCTGATTTGCCAGATTGAGGTACCCAGATATTAAGGTACAGGCAGTCAAGGTCTCCATGGGTATCAGTTTGGCTCAATTTGGCTTGGAGACAGCGTGGCTTGTAGTCCGTGGCTTTCAGAGTTCCTATTGTAAAAATAGAGAGCAGTCAAACTCAAAATCTAAGCTTCATACATAAAAGCTGCTAACAAAAGTCCTTCATTTTTTTTAGTTAAAGTCTACTACATCTTTACTGCATTTCAAATCAAGCTTAAGGCCGGGTTCACGTATGTGCGGCCGCGGTTCCCAGTATGGGGTCCGGTGCGTGTCCGTTGACTGGTTCAGGTGCGAATCAGGTCCAAATTTTTGCCTGAATTCGAACCTGAACCAGACCCAAACACGCACAGGACCCTTTTGGAATGCGGACTGCAGTTGCCCCAAAGCTGTGTGAACCGGCTCCATTGAGAGCCAGTCACACTCGCATGTCATGCGAATTGGATGCGGGGAAACCTGCATCCAATTTGCACATATGTAAACCCGGCCTAAAGTATATTTCCACTTTTTCAGCCAAATTGTGATAACACCTTCTTTATATTTGTTCCCACTCACAAAGAATAACTTACCTTATAGAGTTTCTAAAGCTGTCCGCCATACACTGATCGATTTCTTTTTTAATTTCGCTTGCAGGTTGAACAAAAAAAAAAAATCTAACAGATCCTTCATCCGTGCTAGACAGCATAGATGGATGAATCACCATGGTGGGCTATTGAATTTTGACAGCTGTCACTCCATGCTGCGGCAGCGTGCCCGCGGGTCAGGCAGACTCAATGTCCGCCGGCGACCTGCGATCGCCTAGTACAGAGGCAGAACGGGGATCTTCCAGTGTAAACAAGCGGATCCCCATTCTAATAGGGGACATGTCAGAGATCTTCTAGTCCCAGTGATCGGGAACAGTGATCTCTGTCATGTCCCAGTGAGCCCATCCCCCCTACAGTTAGAACACACTTAACCCCTTGATCGCCCCTAGTGTTAACCCCTTCCCTGCCAGTGTCATTTTTACATTGATCAGTGCATTTTCTATAGCATTGATCAATGTAATAATGTCACTGGTCCCCAAAAGGTGTCATTTTGGGTCAGATTTGTCCGCCGCAATGTCGCAGTCCCGCTAAAAATCGCAGATCGCCGCCATTACTATTAATAAAAAAAAAATAAATAAAAAAAAAGATAAAAGTCCCTAATACTATCCCATAGTTTGTAGACGCAATAACTTTTGCGCAAACCAATCAATGTACGCCTATTGCAATTTGTTTTTTATGAAAAATATGTAAAAGAATATATATCTGCCTAAACTGATGAATAAATTATTTCTTTTTATATATTTTCGATATGTATTATAGCAAAAAGTAAAAAAAAATTGATTTTTTTCAAAAAATTGTCGCTCTTTGTTTATAGCGCATAGAATAAAAACCGCAGAGGTGATAAAGTACCACTAAAAGAATGCTGTATTTGTGGGGAAAATAGGATTTTTGACTTACCGTAAAATCCGTTTCTCTGAGTTGATTGACAGACACAGCCTTCTTTATTTAGAACCATAGGGTTATATCACCTCCGCAGGAGTAGGACTAGGCAGAACAAACAAAACACCTGGCCACGCCCATGGGCTTTCCTCAGTCAGTATATAACCTCCTCCCTGCTCTAGGTATTCAGTTTAGTAGCAAGCAGTGATAGAAGTATAAAAAAAAAAACCCATAGAGGGGTGGGTGCTGTGTCTGTCAATGAACTCGGAGAAACAAATTTTACGGTAAGTCAAAAACCCTATTTTCTCATTCGTTCATTGACAGACACAGCCTTCTTTATTCAGAACCATAGGGACATCCCAAAGCAGTGCCAAACACGAGGGGTGGGACAACGAAAAATCTCAAGGCTAACACAAGAGCCAACAAGGTAATAGGAGCTTCACCCAGGACAAGCTGGAACCCAACCTGAATGATACCCCTTCAATAGACCCTCTCAACAGCAGCCTGCAAAAAACTTGCGGCCAAAAGAGGCATCCGCAGTTGCCAACCCATCCACTTCGTAGAACTTGTGAAAATGTAAACCGACGACCAGTGGCCACCTTACAAACTTGTGCAATGGACGCCTGATGACAGAAGGCCCAAGAAGCACTAAGTGCCTGAGAAGAATGCGCCGTAACAGGGAAAGGAGGAACCTGATCCCTGACAGAATAGACCAAAGTCATCATCTATCCGATCCGTCCAGAAACCAGATCGCAGAAGAAGCAGACATTCCCTTTCTTGGCCGTCCGTGAATATAGTGAGCCTGACCTCCAAACATACTCAGTGGCTGGAAAAATACATCTGAATCCCCCAAAAACACATCCAGGGCAGATAAAGCAAATTCCTTTAGATGTGCTGACCAGGGACACAAGAAAGACAACCCAATGTCCTTATTCAAATGGAAATCCAAGGACGGAACTATGTAAAAAGGGCGAAGCACCTCCTTAACCTGGGTAAGGTGAATGACAAGGTAACGCCACCATTTTCGACACCCTGCGAGCAGAGGTGATAGCCACCAAGAGGCCATCTTCCGAGAGAGTAAGCAGTGGAACCTCTCGAATATTTTGAGAGAGAGAGTCTTTTGGAGAACTGAAATCACCAAGTTCAGATCCCACAGCGGTAGAAGAAACCGCACTGGTGGAAACAGATGTCTAACCCCTTGAACAAAGAGGTACGCACCAGGGAGTGCAAGACCAGGGGACACTGAAGAAGACCACCCAGGCTGACACCTGCTCTATGGTACTCAAGGGCTATTCCTGCTCATTCCCCCCCGTAAATGGAGGTCGGAATCGGAGCCACCTAGAAAGAACGAGGATGAATGCCCGGTGACTCATACCAGGATATATGTGCTTTCCACATCCAGAGGTAAAACCTCCTAGAAGGTAGACTCCCTAGCCATCAGCAGTGTCGGAACTGCAGCACCTGGCTCATCACAGCCCGACCGTTAAAACCAGCGACTCTTAGGCTCGGTTCACACTGGGGCGACTTGGGATCCGACTTGTACGCCCTCAAGTCGCCCCAAGTCGCCCCAGAAATAGTTTGAATGGGAGTGAACGCTAGCGTCTTAATAGACGCTACTGAAGTCGCTCCGACTTCAGAGCGTACTCCCTGTACTACTTTGATCCGACTTGGTAGGCGACCTGTACCATAGAAATCTATGGAAGTCGCCTCCAAGTCGGATCTCTCTGTAAAGTCAAGCGACTTTGCAGGGAAAACCCCTCCCTCCCCCCTCCCTCCCAGAGAGCTGATTGGCCACAGGCGAAGTCGCCTGTCATGGAGGCGACTTCAAGTCGCCTTGTAATTTGCTAAAGTCGAGCTGAAGTCGCATCGAAGTCGCGTCGAAGCCGCGTTGAAGTCGCCGTGCAAAGTCGCGCTGAAGTCGTGTTGCCCCAGTGTGAACCGACCCTAAAGCAGGATGGAAGGAATGGCCCTTGGGACAGTAGGTCCTCCCTGAGAGGCAGTCGCCAAGGAAACGTCAGCGACCAGGCGCACCCGGTCGGTGTACCCAGACCGATGGGGCCCATCCGGAGCCAAAAGAATGACCAGAATCCCCGCAGTCGTGATCCTGCGCAAAAAACCACAGCAGAAGTTGGAGAGGAGAAAAGGCGTAGAGCAAACATCACCGGCCCCCTGGGCCACCAGAAGATCCCGTGACCTTGCAAGAAACCTTGGCACCGCCCTGTTGAGCCAAGATGAAAACAGATCTACCTCAAGAGTGCCCCAGCGGAGACAAATCTGATGAAGCATGGCCCAGTGAAGAGCCCACCCCGTGGCCAAACCCTAGCCAACTGAGGTATCCATCTGACAGTATTCCACTCCTGGAATGTGTACGTCTGAATGGGCCGGAACGAGACATTCTGCCCACCGGAGGATACTGGCAACAGCCAGGGCCACCAACAGCCTTTTTGGCCCGCCCTGGAGAATGACATAAGCCACCGCCGTTGCCTTGTCCGACTGGGTCCATACCAGGAGCCCCCGAAGTCGAACCGTCCATGATCCAGACCTAGTCTGATCGATTGAAGTTCCAGGATATTACTCGGTAGTCCGAATTCCACCAATGTCCAACAGTCCCGATCAGAGCTCAGTCCCAGGACATCTCCCCACTCAGACAGACTGGCATTGGTGGTCACCCTGTTCAATACAAGGGGAGAAAGGATTTTTCACCGCCGAAGAACTGGAGAGCGAAGCCACCAGACTAGGGAACCTCTGGTTTCCTGACTCAGCCGAATCCGATTGTACAGAGACCTTGGGCATTTGTCCCATTATGTCAGGATCTCCCAGAAGGGAGCTTATATGGAACTGTGCAAATGGAATCGGCTAAAAAAAGGTAGATACCATCAGACCCAACACCCACATGCAGATCCGCAGAGGAGCGCACCTGCCGGACAGTAAATGAAAAACGCAGCATGCAACTTCTGAAGTCTGTCCAGGGGAAGAAGGGAACGCTTTCGCTGCAATAAGGCGGCTTATCTAAAAGGGTACCGGCCCTCCGCCGCAGCCACCGATGCATCCCCCATCTTGAAAGGTTCCCGCACAGATGTAATAAGTGTGACAACTAGCCCCCCTTCGTGCACTTCTGCCGTCATTTTCACTCCCTGACAGGATAGGGAGCGTGGCCACCAGACCGCAAGGTGGGCCACGTCTGTGGCGGCAGAGCCAGATAGGATTGTTCGACAGGAGGTAGGGGAGGGTAGGGGAGAGCAGGGGTGCCCTATACTAGGTTATATGCCTAAGCGCTACCCCAAAAAACTCTGGAGGTCCACATAGGGGATGTCGACCGAGGCCCCCTCACAGGGAACACAGACCAAGGCCCCTCACAGGGGGCACAGACCGGAGACCCTCACAGGGGGCACAGACCGGAGACCCTCACAGGGGGCACAGACCGTCTCACGGGGGTGCCGACCCTCCAGCACCACCCCTCTGAAAAGGGGCGGCCACGAGGCCTAGCAGGCCGCCGAAGCAGCGGCCCAGTAAGCCGCCGCAAAAGCCACGGGCTAAATTTTTGGCCACCCGCTGCGAGCATGCGGCCCGCGGGGGGACTGGACCGATCCTGAGCCCTGAACGGACACTCGGACGGTAGGCCGTAAAGCCGCAGCCTAAATTTTCAGCCTCAGTAGGAGGGGGGAGGGGGGGTAAAGGAGAATCCCGGAGAGACCAACCACCCCAAGGAGGACCCGCGCCCCACACCACTCCGGGGAAGGAGAGGAGGGGACTACTTACCTCTCCAGCAAAATGCGCGGGTAACGCTCCCGGACAGATCCTTCTCGCCACTGAAGTGGGGGGGCTGTCGGCCATGAGGAACGCTGTGAAACAGGCTGAGACCCGGTCGTATGCGACCTCGCGAGATGTTTATCTCGCAGGGCCAGCCCTTGTCCAATGGGGCTATGTCGCGCCGATCTAGCGCATAGCTGCAGTCTGCATGCGCTCGCTGGCCAGACTGGGGTGACCACTGGATCAAGTGTCCAGCCCATCGCCCAGCCCGGCAGTTGATTGTAGATCAACTGCCGGGCTGGGTGACGGGCAGTTGATTGTAGATCTCACTGGAAAAAATCCAGGAAAAAAGAGAAAATAACAAACAACAAAAATTCCCAGGACTAGAGATCCCAGCAGGGAACTAGGTCCTTACTCCTGACTAGGCAGAAAAAACTGAATACGTAGAGCAGGGAGGGTGTTATATACTGATGGAGGACAGCCCATGGGCGCGGCCAGGTGTTTTGTTTGTTCTGTCTAGTCCTACTCCTGCGGAGGTGATATAACCCAATGGTTCTGAATAAAGAAGGCTGTGTCTGTCAATGAACGAATGAGAAAAAAGGACGTCAATTTTGTTTGGGTACAGTGTCGCACGACCGCGCAATTGTCAGTTAAAGCAATGCAGTGCCGCATCGCAGAAATGACCTGGTCATTAAGGGGGCAAATCCTTCCAGGGCTGAAGTGGTTAATGCAATCTCCTCATGAAGGTAAAATTTCTTCAAAAGTTGCTCCTCCCAAACACTTACCTGAGCCCGATCTCAATTAAGTACTGAGCTGCAGCAGCTCTTCCCCTCTCTCTCTTTTTACAAGAGACACGGAAGCAGTAGGAGCCATTGACTCCTACTATGGTCAGTCACATCCCTTAAAGAGGGAGCGGGAGGCGGGGCTGAGCTCCGCCGTGTGTGTCTATAGAGGCACACAGCGCAGCTCAGGTTTGAGCCTGCATTATTGCACAGAGCAGGTAAGTATACTATATACATTTTGAGAAAAAAAACCTTTACAATCACTTTAGGCCAGCCATACATGGCTCAAATTTTGGATGATTCCTGCTGAATCAGCCAATATTTGAACCATGAGTGGCCTCCTCGGCACCACCCGGCTAAACAAAAGTGGGTTTAAAAGTCAGTTGAGCCAGATGGAAAATTGTCAGCTAAACAGTAATTGCATCCTATCAGCTGCAGTCACTGTTCGGATATGAAGGCAGCTGCAGGTGCTGTGGCTGCTTGAATACAATAGCCAGAAGGGGAGATTCCTCCATCCACACTGTTTAGCATGGATGTGGGAATCCATTGATTTTTCTCTTGCTCAGCCCATGGGCTGAAAAAAATAAATCTAAGTGTATTGCTAGAATTGACATACTATTTTACTAGCATACTGTGCCATATTTTCATTATAGCATTTAAAATAAAATGCACGTTTTTCTCTGGTGGTTATTTGCATGTCAGACTGTGCAGTCTGCACCATTTCTTAACAACTGCTGTAAAGAATAAGCAATAAGATTAACCACTTCAGCCCCAGAAGATTTGGCTGCTGAATGACCGGGCCATTTTTTTTGCGATTCGGCACTGCGTCAATTTAACGGACAATTGCGCGGTCATGCGACGTTGCACCCAAACAAAATTGACGTCCTTTTTTTCCCACAAAGAGAGCTTACTTTTGGTGGTATTTGATCGCCTCTGCGGTTTTTATTTTTTGCGCTATAAACAAAACAGGAGCGACAATTTTGAAAAAATAACAAAATATTTTGTACTTTTTGCTATAATAAATATCCCCATTTTTTTTTTTTAAAAAAGCCAATTTTTTTCTCAGTTTAGGCCAATATGTATTCTTCTACATATTTTTGGTAAAAACAAAAAAAATCCCCATAAGCGTATATTGATTGGTTTGCGCAAAAGTTATAGCGTCTACAAAATAGGGGATAGATTTATAACATTTTTATTATTATTTTTTTTCTTGACTAGTAATGGTGGTGATCTGCGATTTTTATCGGGACTGCGACATTATGGCGGACAAATCGGACACTTTTGACACATTTTTGGGACCATTGGCATTTATACAGCGATCAGTGCTATAAAAATGCACTGATTACTGTAAAAATGTCACTGGCAGGGAAGGAGTTAACACTAAGGGCGATCAAGGGGTTAACTGTGTTCCCTGTGTGTTTCTAACTGTAGGGGGAGGGGACTGACCTAGAGGAAATGACAGATTGTGATTCCTAGCCATTAGGAACACACGATCTGTCACTCCTCAGAGAACAGAACAGGGATTTGTGTGTTTACAAACAGACACTTTTGTGTTCTGCCTCTCGTGCCCGCGATCGCTCGTGGCCGGTGGTCATCGTGACTATCGGCACCCCGCAGTGCAGCGGCGCTTGCGCGCCTGCTATCCCGCTCCCACGACCTGACGTATAGCTACGACGGCTCGCGGCATCGTGCTGACCTGCCGCAGTAAAATGACGGCGGCTGGTCGGCAAGCGGTTAAAGCCGGAAACTCGGAGTGCTCTTGCAAAGAAAATTCTTTATTGGCTACATGTATAAAAGAAGCGAATGTGTTTCGACTTTTGCAGCCTTCCTCATATGTGGATGCTATCCTCATAGCCACTGATGCTATGAGGAAGGCTGCAAAAGCCGGAATGTGTTAGCAGCTTTTGTATCTTGCTTTTATACATGTAGCCAGTAAAGAATTTTTTTCGCAAGAGCACTCCGAGTCGCCGGCTTTAATCCTATTGATATCCACCACCTTGGGAGTTGAATGCCCTAGCCAAAGCACTGGACTCCTGGATATAAAATATAGCAGTTGAGCTTGGATGAAATTTTTATATTTGTAAAGAATAAGCCTTCAGAGTGTATCCTATACCTGGTTGTGTGTAGCCTGAGATGAAAAGATTTGTTCACCGACACATTTCACACTTTCATCAAACTACCCTGGACTTGAAATGCTCAAAGACTTTCCTCTGATGTGCTGAAAAGTAATATATAAATGCAAGGGGTTTTATACAAATGCCAAAAGACGTACCGGACCATCCTGGATGTCTCTCAGCTTTTTGAAGGATTCCTGGAGGAGCAGCAAAGGGAATTCCCTTGAAACTGTCAATGTATTGTGGATTCAGAATTCCAATTTGCTTATTCTTTCCTTCCACAAATCCTCCTTCTGTGTAGACAACTCCAAGCTAAAAAAACAAACAAAAAAAAAAAATAGATATACATGGCATCCCAAAATTCTGGATATATGCAAGACACTATTAGAAATGATCATTTTCCATCCCTGCAGCTGGTCCGGGAACTGTATAGAGAAGACACAGACGGGAGTATGGAATATTGTGAGTGGTTCCCATAACAGTGGGAAATGGGAATTAATGGTATTTTACAGTGATGAAGCCTTATGGTAGTTTCAACCGACACAGTCCAAACTGGATGGCTGAAGGCCAGGCTCAAACTGATCCATGAAATATGGGGTGGGCGGGGTATTTGGTGACAGATTCATTGGGCCATATTATTTGGTAGACATGTGCACAGCCAAAAAATTCGTTCATTTTCGTTTTCGTTTCATTAGTTTAATATTTTTTTTGTTTTTCGGGTCATTCGTTATGATCGCGATTTCGTAAATTAGTTCATTCGTAAATGCGTTCATTCGTACATTTTTACATTTGTACATTCGTAAATTCGTACATTCGTAAATTCATAAAATCGTACATTTGTAAATTAGAAAATTCGGAAATTTGTAAATTCGAAATTTGAAAATCCAAAAACCCGAAAATTCACAAATCTGAAATAGTAACTACGGTAACTATTAAATTATAGGTATTGTAATTCCCTTTCAAATTTGACTGTCAGTGAACGTAACAAATATGAATTTATCCGAAGTTACGAATTATCCAAAACGGATGCTGCATCTAAACAAATGGAACGGAACAAATTAATAATAAATAATAATAAAAAAAATTTGTTATTATTATTATTGTTATTTATTATCAATTCATTACGTTCCATTCCGTTTTTTCGGATCATTCATAACTTCGGATAAATTTGTATGTGTTACGTTCACTAACAGCCAAATTTGAAAGGAAATTACAATACCTATAATTTAAAAGTTACTAGTAATTACTAATAGTTAAGTTATTATTAGTTAACTATTATTTCAGATTTCCGAATTTTTGAATTTACAAATTTACGAATTCACTAATTTACTAATGTACGAATGTCCGAATTTACGAATGTCCAATTTTATTGAATTTACGAATATTCTGAAAAAATTTGTTAAACGGGTTTTCGTTAATTTGGATATTCCCGAATTAACGAATGTTTTGAAATTAGTTAAAAAACAAATTCGGAACGAAACGAATTGCACATGCCTATTATTTGGTAGTAATGCTGACAGAGGAAACCTACCTCTTTGTGTTACAATCTTTTCTGGTGTTCAGATGACATTTCTTTGTCGGAACAACATAAAATATGGTTTCAGCAAGACAGTGCCCAGCCACTCTTTGCTGTGAGAAATTTTTAAAAACAAAATCAAACTCTTCCAAACAGTTGAGGTCCATCTGAAAGGCCTCCAAGGTCTAACACCACTCTACTTCTTTTTTCTGGGGTCATCTAACGTCAGCAGTATGTCAAAATTGACCCAGAACACTTGTTACACTAAAGGAGGAAATAATCTTTACACTTAACATCAGTTTTGTACATTGAGAAATGCTCAACATTTATATAATCAGTGTATACACAAGAGTTGCAAAGTCCAAGACGGTCAATTTGAACATTTGCATAAAACTTTTAAATTCCAGACTTTTGGGATACTCTGTAAATATTCTCATAATTATATAAAGTGTAAGCTTTCTTTGCTCTTACATCTTCTAAGGAGCTACCAAGATGCAGTGGCGGCCCATTCATACAGGGCGCAGGTGCGCTGCCCCCCTAATCCATGAGCCCGGCCCCTAATTTACACGCAAGGCACCGGACGCATGAGGTTTTTTTTTTTTTTAGAAGCACATGATTAGAACCCAAGGCTCTAATTGGTTTAAAAAAAAGGGTGGGCTCAGGACACAGAGCACTGCGCCCCAAGATCACGCACTTGTGTGACAATAGCGAATTAATACTCGCCATGGTCTTCCTGATTCTCCTCCCAGCCAATCAGAAAGTGGGTCCTGAGACCTGTTACAAAAGGGCAAAAGGAGAAGCGATCCTATTGGCTGCCTAGGAGGAGGAGGGAGGAGATGCACAGCTGAAGCTGCCGGGATGCCGAGGAGGAGACAACGCAGGGGAAGCCACCACCCACCACCCAGGGGAAGTGCTGCCCGCGACCTAGATGTGGTAAATGCGGGGCTGATGACCAACCGGGGGGGGGGGTGGCTGAGCCAACCAACCGGGGAGGGGTGGCTGTGGGTGCATGGTTTGCCAAACCCCCCCCCCCCAAAAAAAATATATATATACCACCAGTCGCCACTGCCAAGATGGCTTTCATCTGGTGGCCCAAGTGTAGCATGTTACCAGTGATGGACAGGAGGAGAGAGCTGGTATAGAAAATTGGACTAAAAACACATCCATGACCATAGTATTATTGTAATTGTTAAAGGGAGCCAATAGAAGAAGTTTTTTGTTAGGATCTACATACCTATTAATAACCTAATAAAGGAGTCTAATAAATTAACTAGCGGGATGTGTTTTGAGGAGGAGGGAAGGTGGTTTTATTTTAAAAAAGAGGATTTTTTTTTTTTAGAGAATAGGTCATTCAGTTGCTCCTAATCCCTTGCTGCAGGTTTGAGCTCTGCCTATCTCCTTATTCCTTCTTTATTTTGTACCCCATGGTTATGAATGCTCTTGGATTCCTTTTGAATGCACAATTCTGTAACACAACTTGGCATTATATGGTTTATTTATTAAAGCTGGAGAGTGCAAAATCAGGCAGAAAACTGTAAGGTAACCTTACACTGGACCCCCTCCCCATCCCCCCCCCGGTCCTGCTGTACCAGAGCCTCGGGATCCCCTGCTTCACTAATCCCCATGACTTAATCTCTTATCCGTACCTCTCAGTGTGTACGGACAAGAGGCATTCTAATTGGTCAGCACTGTCACATGGATGGCACTGATCAATCAGAATCCGCCTAGCCTGCCCTGTCAGCGCTGCAAGGAGAGGAGAGAAAGCCACGGAGATTTCAAAACCCCGGACCGGTGAAGCGGCATCCTGATGTTAGTGGGGGATTACAGGACTCTGCTACAGAGGGACCAGGGGATGGTAAGGGGGTCCAGTGTGAGGTCACCTTACCGATTTTACAGTTTAGGCTTTGGCAATAAAACCTAGAAGCTGATTGGTTTCTATGCAGAAGTGAGCCTGATTTTGCACTCTCCAGCTTTAGTAAATAAACCCCATAGTGTCATTGCACATAAATGTGAACTAGCCACTAAACTGAATACATAGATGTGAACTAGCTAAACAGGGTTTCATGAGAGCTATGTGGTTAGTTGCAGCTAACATATTGCCAATGTACCAAAATGAATAAAAAACAAACAAACAAAAAAAAAACACATGCACCATTGTTTCAAACAAAGCACACTACAATGTGCAGTAGGGCATTGTGGCATGCGGCATACATGTTCATTGGAACCCATGTATGGTGGATTGCAGTAATGCGCATGCTGCCACAATGCACCGCGACTGATTGGTCTGCATGTACCATTAATGTACCAACACAAGAGCACAAATGATCTTTTGTTAACGTTTTGACTTTTCACCTTGCATAAATGTCCATATCCTGGAAAGTGAGTCTGTCGGTTTTATTGTCATACAGACAAACTGCTAAAATATTATCATTAATCTTATAATGTCCTCCCATAATCTTGCTGAACACATTAATGTACAATCCAGCCTAGACCTCTCCGCATGTTATCCCAATACTGCTATGATCGTATGATCCAGCTTGCCCAATCTACCTTTTCTCCAGTATTTACCCTCTATAATAACTTTTGCACACACGTTGTTTGAATAAGCCAAATTCCTACAACTACAATCGTTCCTGGTTCTATATATACACATTTCTCATGGTCATTCTACAGAATTAACATATGGTAGCCACGTTTTCCAACCACCACCATCCCATGTGTATCATTGGCCTTACTAGGCTTTCGGAAGCCAAATCTTTTTGGTATCCTTGAAAACTGACAAATGGAAATCCTGATACAAATTGAGGAAAACGTACATGTGTCTCCCAACTATGATTGCTCTTCATGAATTTGTAAAAAAAATAATAAAATAAATTACTAATGCCTTACCTTTGCTGCATGGACAGCAGCCAGGAGGCTGGAGAATGCCAATGTGAGCGCTAGCCAGCGAGCCATTTTTGGATACAGTCCCAAAGGGTGGGTTTACTGCTACCTTTATATACCAATTAGTAGGCGATATGAACACACAAGGGATCACCTGACAGAGGAGGCTTCGGTCCTTGTTTTAAATGCCTCAAGGGAGGATGTGTGAGCCTCCACAGCTGCACACACACAGCTTATCGGACTCAGGGCCAAA
This sequence comes from Lithobates septentrionalis, assembly GCA_037952835.1. Classification (NCBI taxonomy): domain Eukaryota; kingdom Metazoa; phylum Chordata; class Amphibia; order Anura; family Ranidae; genus Lithobates; species Lithobates septentrionalis. Next base: position 1,338,134 of record JBBDGP010001258.1, read on the forward strand.
GCTGTATATAAACACTACTAAGATGTAACCCTTTGCGTGCAAAGTTAATAACATTTATGCAGAATCCATTCCTTTTAGATACAGTTATGCACACATTTAGCATGGCTACAACTAGTCCATACCTTCCAACTTTATAATTTGAGAAAGAGAGAGACTTTGGTGTTGAAAAGATGTGGCACCTGCAGTGAAAAATGGCCATGTTTACATCATGCTCAATATAGGGTCTCGCTTCAGGAGACAAGTTTAAAGAGAGTCTGAGTGTACCTATAGGACATGGTCCACAGTCTTCGTATCCAAAAAATCCCCCCTAATTACTATGCTATGAGCAAGTGTCTCACAGACACACAAATCTAAAACAGAATATAGACAGTTAGGACTCCATGGCCTTAGGGAGTCTTAGGACTCCCGGCCAAATCGGGTCTCAGGACCCACTTCCTGTTCGGCCGGGAGGAGAAGCAATGGCCCGACTCTTCCCTCGGCAAGCATTGGCCTCCAAAGGTAAGGCCACAGATCATCGCCATCTGTCTCCCACGGGGGGGGGGAGCACTGGAACCACGAGGGGGGGGGGGGGTGCTGTCTGCCCCCTCCTCCCAAAATATTGAGCACCAGCCGACACTGATAGTAGGTACCACTTCTACAGTGATCACTGCTAGCTCCCTCTCATAGACACACAAATCTAAAACAGAATATAGACAGAGAGCTAACACTTTGTCTGATCTTACCTAAAGAAGAATTGCATCAGCATAGTTGCAAACTACACAGCAACAGGCAATTGTTCGGAAAAAGAACACTTTGGTCAGGACTGGTTCACACATAGCATAGTGTTCAGAGTGTAGAGGTCAAGTCTATGCAATGTACTACGCGGCAAATAAGAGTGTAGCCATCATCACTATACAATGTATTGCACAGTGTGCAGTATCCAGTATTTATCAGAGAGTCACTTACATTGCTGGTCAATGGGAGTAAAAAAATGCCTCAACATCAGTGGAAGGAAGAACGCCATAGCAGCAGTGCTCAGTGGGAAGACAAAATGCCCAACACCCGTAGTCTGTGGCAAAAGAAATTCCTGGCATCTGTTGTGAAGGTTAAGAAAACAAAGAGTGTCCAAAAGAGGAAGAATGTGCTGATGTCGGTGGTCAGTGGAGAGAAGATAGCCTTGACGTTATTGGTCAGCAGGAGGAATTTCCTGACATCTGTGGTTAGTGAAAGGAGGAATACTCTGATGTTGGTGTTCAATTGGAGAAAGAACTCCCTGATGTCTCTGGTCTGTCTGTCTGGTTAGTTGGACCAGGAATGCCCTGACGTCAGTGTTCAGTGGGATGAAGAAATTTCCTGATGTCTGGTCAGTGGTAGGAAGACTTACCTAATATCTGTGGTTATGCCCTGGTGTCTGATCGATCAGTGGGAGGAAGAATGCCCTGGCACCTGTGATCGATCAGTGGAAGAAAGAATGCCCTGGCACCTGTGGCCAGTCGGAGGAAGAATGCCCTGGTACCTGTGATCAGTGGATGGAAGCATGCCCTGGCACCTGTGGCCAGTCGGAGGAAGAATACCCTGGTACCTGTGGCCAGTCGGAGGAAGAACGCCCTGACACCTGTGGCCAGTTGGAGGAAGAATGCCCTGGCACCTGTGGCCAGTTGGAGGAAGAATGCCCTGGCACCTGTGGCCAGTCAGAGGAAGAATGCCCTGGCACCTATGGCCAGTCGGAGGAAGCATGCCCTGGCATCTGTGATCAGTGGCAGGAAGCATGCCCTGGCACCTGTGGCCAGTCGGAGGAGGAATGCCCTGGCACCTGTGGCCAGTCGGAGGAGGAATGCCCTGGTGGCTGTGGCCAGTGGGATGAAGAATGCCCTGGCACCTGTGGTCAGGTCTGGCACCTGTGGAATGCTCTGTGGAATGCTCTGACATCAATAGTGAGCAGGAGCTAGTAGAGAAAAAATGAAAAACAAAAGCACTGGTGTAAGTGAGGTGTGGGGGGGAAACATTGGTATTACCTAAAACTGTCTCATGCTTCTCCTCACTCCTTAAAGAACTCTGCTTGTACCAGCCACATCCCTGCTGAGGTCTGCAGCCTCACAGTGATCCTATGGAGGTCTATATGGGTCTATGACAAGCCTTGATCTACTTTTATCTAGCGAGTGCATTTTAATAGTTTTTATGCCTTTTTAAATAAATCGCTACACCTAGATGGAGGTGCCCTCTTGTATTTGTTTGTTTTTTTACCTGATAGAATGCTACTTGTCCATTTGTAAAACTTTTCAACTTTTCGAATAGTTTAAAAAAAAAAAACAGATTCAGTAGTGTAAAAAAAAAAAAAAAAGGGTGATCTGAACCTGTCTTGGGGGTTCTTGTAGTGAGTGTGGCTCTCAGATTTCTCTGCCATTACCTGTGACAGCATATAAGCAGAGATATGGGTTACCTGTGTGTCTAAACTATCAAAAACTTGATTTTCTCCATCTCCTGTTGTGTTCCTGGGACAGGAAGTGTGGGAAAATCTCCCCAGTAGGGACACAAACATTAACTAAAATCTTACAGACGCTCCAACCCTTACTCACTCTATTCAAAAGTATAAAAAAGTTTTGGTCAGAGATTCTGTTTATGTAAAAAAAATGTCCCTGCCTGAAAGGAGCTTGCAATCGAATCTTCCTACTACAGCATACAAGAATAACTGAAGAACCATTATGTTTTAGGTGGTGGGAGTAAACCAAGGCATGCAGAGGAAACCCAAATGAAATTCATGCAAAGAGTTTCTCACCCTTCCATGATTAATTTTTAATTTGTGGTACATTAGAGAGAACGTTACAGGAGAAGTTACACCCCATTGCAGGAAGCAGGGAAGGCCCCAGAAATTCCTTGGAGTGGAGCGATCTTGTTCCTGGAGTCCATAAGGCATATAAGATGCTGGGATGCGTTTCAGGCCAACGTCCATGCATAGCTAAGATATCAAGTTTATGTGGTCCCTAATCATTTCCTCATATTTTTGGAGAGACAGCACTTTATTTCCACCAAGAGCATGTAAATAACCAATTCCAACAACAAATATTAAACAGCTAATCAAGATGACGTATAAGTGTGTATAGCTCCACACTGTGATTTCTGCACCTGCTCTATTTCTATCTACCTGGCCATGGGATACACAACATATGGTACTGACCTTCAACTTTAGTTCCTTTTTTTAAAATTTGAAAAATAATTTTCTTGCACTTGCTTCAGCTGTCTAGGTGTGCATAGGCATGTTATGAATATAGCCTACCTATTCATTTCCTGCCATCGGGAAGGCAGGAGCCTAGGAACATCAATTGTTCTGTGCCACATGCTTAACAAAAGAAAAGAGAATAGGGAAGGGCTGTACAAAACGGGCATCTGACACATTGTGGGGGTGTAGCAATCCTAGAACACTACTCAGAACTGATAAGCAACTGTGAGTTTTATCAGGTTTGGGAAGACAAAGTAGAGGGGAGTGAGAAAAAGTATTTGTGCATCCTTTATAAGTTAGGCCCCATTCACACCTCAGCATTTTGAAGCTTGAAGCTCCTAAACGCTGGAGGAGAAAAAAAGAATCAATTATTCTCTATGGAAATGGTTCACATCTATACTCCAAGTCACCTGAAGCCAAATGCCTGAAATTTAAAAAAGTTCTGGAGCTTTTTTTGTAGCTCGGCAGGAACACAGTACATTGATATCAGTGGATGTAATTGGTGTCATTGGGCCACATTGTTGGTGTCATTCGGAGGAATTGTGCCCCAAGGGCTGGATAAATGCAAGTAAAGGGCGGTATCCGGACCCCAGCCCCAGTTTGGAGACCACTGATCTAAACCCTCTCCAAACTCCCTTTGTCGTTCTTTTATTGTGGTTCCAAAAAATGCACTCTGTTTTAGATATAATCTTACCAGGGCTTTTAAAAGGAGAAGCATGCTTCTATTGGTTGTTTTTATCTCAATTTTAAACACCCCATAGATTGTTTGCCTTTGAAGCTCCTGCTTTGCATTAAATTACACCACTAAGATTACTGTTAGGCAAAGATGCCAAGCCCTTCGCCAGCCAACGTCACAGTCAAAATTCCAACACAATTATAAAGACAGAGAAACACAAAGACACAATGTACTTTTGCAATGTGCACTTTATTTCAGATTTGAGTTTCACAATTATGCATTGGGCAAATTGCGGTAGGTGGTGCACCAAAACTTGACGTAAGGAGACCTCAGGTCTTGTTTCATGGACTTACTAGTGATTTTTTTGGTGATCTCCAGGTACATTCCGTACTGGGTGTTGTAATTCAACCAAGGTGTGGGGACTTTAGAATTTCCTTTGGTGGGATCTCTGTCAAAATGGCAAAATATTTTGTTAACAGTCAAGTACAAGAGGAGTCTGAGCTTTATTTTTTTGTGTAAATTTATTTACAAATGCACAATGTGTGTGGCTTTTTTGCCACAGATAACCAATAAAGACAGCCAGGTTCTTTTTGTGAGGGGTGGGGATGGTGTCCATAAGTCAGATTTCAAGTGAAAATAATGCCAAATGAAAGCCACCAATTGTTTAATAGGACAACACTTCACTTTTCCTGACTAGCAATACTTTTAAACAACCCAAGTCTAGAAGCCCTCCCTTGCCCTTCTCATACTACTATACTCCCTTATAAATACCACAGATCAGCAGACGACCAGTACAGGAGCCATGGCCTATGCCAGGCCATACAGTACTGGACATGCACGCCCAATTATCTACAGGCTCTACTGGATAAGCCATCTTTTTGCAGGCTTACAAAAAGATGGCTATTCCATAAGGGCCTATACAGAAAAAGTTGCAAAGCCTCTACAGCTTGGAAGAGGAAGAGAGAACTGCCTAGCCTGGTGTAGTCTTCAGCTCCTAAACTGGGTCACTCTCTGATCTAAGGTATGTACAAGGGTTTATACCTAGTTTGAGGGGTTGGTTTAAGCTGTTTAAAAGTATAGCTATCCAGCTTGTGTTAATCAACTGCCCAATGATTAAATCATCCCAACTTTTAAAAAGGAAGCAAAACACAAGGCACTGATGGAAGCAGCTTTTTCCTAACCCCAGTTCCACACGCTAGTTCTTTAGCCTAATCATAGAGGTGATTTGCTTCATAACAGAGTCCCATTCTTCTGAGAGAACACCAATTATATTTCTAAATGTCAACCTTGTTGTAGAAGCAGAAAGCTAGCTTACCCAGTTGCAGCAAAGTTAGTCCAGTAAGCCATCATGGCTTCGGAGACGTCACGGTCTTGTGGTCTATAAGCAAGGGTGTTCTTGAATGGTTTGCCAAACATATACTGCAGGTCTTCAGCATGATCAGCGCCCATCCAGCTTGGGTACACGGGCATGCGAGATGGGTGAGAAAACAGGTAGCTGTAGGTATTGACATTCCTGAAATAAAAGAGAAATACTTGTGAGCTAATTCCTGTGCTTTTTTAAACCCTATTTTTAAAGGCATACTGAGGCTGCCAATATAGATCTGAATGAAAATGCTAGTAGCCTTGATTTTTACAGTGAGCGGCCTTTTCCCCTTTTCTTCTGAAGACTGAGGTGTTGGATTCGGAGAGGCTGAGGTGGCTGAGGAGTAAGGTGAAGCCTATAGCAGAACATTATTTTTCTTTACACATTAGTGAAGTCAGAGGCAAGTCAGAGCTCCTGATCTGTGTGCTCATTCTAGATCAGTTGGGGTAATGCAACCTTAGTAATATAGGCAATGCTATGTCAGATGGAAGCCTTTCTACAAATGCAGAGAAGGTTTTGCTACAAAGATGGTATAGGAAGGAAGAATAGAAGGGTAGGTTATATCATGAAAATGTAAGGCAAGCAGAAGACAAGGTTTAGGAAATAACTAAAAGGACAAAGTATAGAAATAAGTCATCCTAGTCATGCGATAAAATCATATCCAGTTCCAGTGCTTTTCACCTAAAATCCTAAAGCCTGGTACACACGATCAGACTTATCGTTGGAAAAAAGATATGATGGCTTTTCCGACGGGATCTTGCTCAAGTTTGCCTTGCATACACACGGTCACACAAAAGTTCGCCGAACTTACGACCATCAAGAACGTGATGACGTACAACACTACGATGAGCCGAGAAAATGAAGTTCAATGCTTCCGAGCATGCGTCAAATTGTTTCCGAGCATGCGTAGGAATTTTGCGCATCGGAATTGCCACAGACGATCGCATTTTTGGAAAGGAACTTTTTCCGTCCGAAAAATTGAGAAGATGCTCTCAATCTTTTGCTGGCTGGAATTCGGCCAGCAAAAGTCCGATGGAGCATACACATGGCCGCATTTTCCGATGAAAAACTCTCATCGGTCTTTTGCGGGCCGAAATTCTGATCGTGTGTACGCGGCATAATAGTTTTTTCCATTCAACCCAGAAACAAAAAAAACCCCAAAAAAACAAACTGTCAGTAATTTCTCCTGCTGTGCTATTGTGTTCTCACAAGGAGATATGCGCCGCCCCCCCCCCCCCCCCCCCCCCCCAGGCCAGAACACTCCGGTCAGCGCTCTCAACCATCGGCGCTGATTAGGAGCCGATTGGCAAGCCTTTTTCGGTTATGCCCCATCGACAAAAGCCGGCTGTAGTACACAGGCTAAATGTTGCCCGGTTTCGATTGAACCGCCCTATGCCGGCCGACATTCGGCCCATGTGTACGGGGCTTTAGAGACTGAACCCCTGCACTGCAAGACTTAAAAGTTCATTAGGGTGCGAAAAGCATTTTTACTAATTTGATCCTCTGCTCACCTAGCACCTGGTGCTCTCCTATGATCCCCTACACTCGAGTGTGGACTGTCCCTCAGCACCCTCAAATCCAGTGCAGGGCTAAGGGGTCCGAAACTGGACTCAATGACATCAGAGGACCTACGACTACTGGAGGAAAGTTGTGAGGACCAGTCGTATAACCTGAAAGGAGTCTGCAGGAGCGGAGGATCGGATAAGTAAAACTATATCTGAACAAGCATTTAACCCTTGTAGTGGAGAGACAGCCACATTACAAGAAGCATTTTAATTTCCATGAAGTTCAGCTTTAAAGTATATCTGTCATAAAGCAGGGAGCTCAAACCTAGCATAGGATGAAGAAATATATAAGCAGAAGTTATCCTTAGTTCTGAAGTCAAAGTGACAAAAATTGATATCCCTATTTAAGAAATTAATCTGTACACATCAACTACTTAATGATCCTATAATCTATTTCTCCTGAGATAGTTTCTGTGTTTCTCTGCCTCCTTGTAACATTCTCTGTGAACTCCCAAACATCCCCCATGTGAAAGAATATGGGGTACATTCACCAAAAAAAGTTTAAAAAGTGAATAAAGGCAAGTTTTTGAAAAGTCCATTATTAAAAAAGCAAAAATAAAAAACAATGTCCCCCGTTGTAGATCCATCATCAATCACGCCACCCCCGAAATGTTTTTTAAATGGTGTCATATAGTGACTCTGCCCCTTACCCATTTAGGAAATGTCAGACAGAGGAGCAGGCAGTCAGCAGAGAGCATTAAATGAGGCCAGGGGTTTTTCTGTTTTATTTTCTTTTTTCGGTTCCGATGGTGCGGCGGGAGGTGTGATTGACGATGGATCTACACCGAGGGGACGTTGTCAAAAACTCGTGTACTGTCCCCTCCCCCCATGTGAATAAGTATGGGGTACATAGTACCCCTATCCATTTACCGAAAAAGTGAATAACACTTTTTCGGTAAATGGATAGGGGTACTATGTACCCCATACTTATTCACATGGGGGAAGGGGACCTGGGGGCCCCAAATTACGATAAGCCCCCGCACCCACAGGCGAGGGTTGTGGGGATGAGGCCCTTGTCCCCATCAACATGGTGAGTGGAGCCCCCCCTGCCCCAAAGCACCCCCCAAGTTAAGGGCTTGTCTAAGGGCTTCTCAGCCTTTTGGCTAAGATCAAGTATAGTATCTCCTCTTATCAGTTGCCAAGTGGTGGCGCTGTGCTAACTGTCCCTGATCCACGGTGGTGGGTTAGGGGTGGCAGTGGCTATGCAAATCCACTTGTCGTAATGGTAACCTGGACGGTTAGTATCAGGGAGAGCCGAAAACGGACTGCTGGAAGGATTACCAAGGGCTGTTAATAGGTCTCCTTTAGAGAAAGCCGGAAGGGAAGCATGCTGAAAGGGATGGAGAAACACTGGGTCTGGCCAAAGGGTCGGGTCCTTGGCCTTCTGGCCTAGATTTGTGTAGTTTCTGTACCTGTCAGTTTTTCGGGAAAGAACACTTGCCCTCCTTTCCCACCGGGGGGGGTGGTTAGTATTTCCCGAATGTAATCAGTGGCGTCTCCAGCTTTCATATTTAGGGGGGGCACATGGGGGGAGAGGGACAAAAGTAAGGGGGGGGGGGAACTATAAAATGCAAATATATAGATATCTATATATTATATTTATGTATATAGATAGATAGATAGATAGATAGATAGATAGATAGATAGATAGATAGAGATATATATATATATATATATCCTGGGGTCCTTTACTACGATCCCACAATGGCCATTTCACATGTTCTGCAGTGAGCTCCCTTCCTACTGTATTGGGCCCCCCCCCCCCCCCCCCAGGGTGGCAGAAAACAAGAGATATATGTCACCAGCATACCAAGAAAATATAAGGGTCCAAAGCAGTGGGAGAACTATCAGGGTTGCAAAGGTTGTCTTGCCACCGGGCCCTGGTGTTCTGCCACTGTGGGGTTCCCCAGCCTCTTCTTGCTGTCCTGCCCCTGCTATTGACAGCGCTGGTCTGGCATCTCTTGGAATTTACAGACTGGTTCTCCTGTCCTAAGGACGGGAGAAATCAGTCTGTTTTTTCAGTAACTAAGAATCCTGGTGGAGTCCTTCCTGCAACTCGCTCTTCTCCCTGCCAATGAGGATGGAGGGGAAGGAGCAGATCGGGCAGCTGCGGTTGTGTGAGCGCTCGCATTATGCAGTGTCAGCGTGCAGAGGGAGGGGGGAGGGGGAGGAATCACCCGCAGGAGCTGACTGGGGACACTCTCCCTCTTAGACATTGCCTTTTTGTAAAATAATTTTTTTTTTAAATTGGGGGGCACATGGTGGGGCACAGCCTAATGTTGGGGGGGGGGTCAGGGCCCCCTCTGGCCCCACCTAGGTGCGCCATTGAATGTACTTAGGCAGGAGTGATGGGAGTGGTGGTGGAGCCTTATGGTTAGGGGCTCTGCCTAAGCTCTCAGAGCTCCATGCCTTCCTGGTAGGGACAGAGCTGCACTGGTCCGGCTGTGGGCCAGGGTTGGAGAAAGCCTGTGGTGCGCATGTGCCCCTGGAGTGGCAGTCCAGGGGTGCCATAATTCTCACAGTGTGAGGGGCACTTTGAGTTTTAGTGGCACCTTGGTCACTGAACCATACACACTTTTTCACACCTGCCTCTTGGGCCGGCCTTTTGGCTAGGACCAGAGGAAATTTTTATTCCTGGCCGAAGGGCCGGCCATTGTGCAGCACAATGGTCACTTTCACTTACCTCCACTTCCTTCTTCCCCACTGCTTTTATTTATTGATCCCGTGTTTGTCACTTTTTTGTATTTTTTTGTTTGAAGTGTACACATTTGTCACTGTGTGGCTGGTAGGGTGTGGGTCCTCGGGCCTGCCCTGAAAGTCTTGGGAGGGGGTGGACATGGCCTTCTGGCTTGGTTCGCCCTCTCTCATGGGGTCTCCCTTTGGGGGAGCCCCACCTAGTACTTGGGTGGGTCTGTTTCAGCAGACCCTCCAGAGAACGGGGTCCATCTGGTTTCGGCCAGACGGGCCATAGTGAGTACCTCAGTTCCCGTCTGAAGCCTAACGCCTCGGGGGATCAGGGTAAGGTCCTTCTTTTGGAGGACCATAGTACACCAGTTGCACGTTTTGTGTTCATTTTTTATGTATGTGCACTTTTTTTGGCACCGGGTGGAGTTTTTGGGTGTGTTTTACATGCCACAGGTTTAAAAAAAAAAAAAATCTGATCGCTTTTTGGCCAAGATCAAGTGTAGTATCTGTTCTTATCAGTGGTCCAGTGGAGGCACTGTGCTACTATATCCTGACCTGACTAAGGTTGGGGTGGCGGCTGTGCAAATCTGCTGGAGTGATATGGGCTTGGAAGGTTAGTACTGGCTGGAGTAGAAACCAGGGAACCCACAGGCAGTTGGGGCATGGGTGCAATTCCCCTGAAAAAAGCTGGATGAGCCCACTGCCTCCTGGTTTTAGCGGTCTACCTTGTCTGGCCATGGGCTGGGAAGGCAGAGGGTCCGCGGTGCCTGTGCCCCCTGGGAGTGGATGCCCTAGGGGTGCTCTTAGTAACACTTGGGTGTGGGACCCCACTGTATGAATTGAGCACATGGTCACAGCACCAAATTTGCTTTCCCTTATGCACTGCACCTCATAAGCTGGGCCTTTTGGCTAAAGTCCGGGGCAATTCTTGCTTACCAGGCCTCAGGGCCCGGCCAGTGCACTATTTGGCACAGCTGCCTTTTTATTTATTTCTCTCCCACTGTTTCACTGTTTTTCACTTTTGTGTGTGTTTTTCATGGATGAAGGGTGCGAGTCCTCTGCCTTACCTGACGTCTAGGGGAAGAATGTGTGACCCTTAGGCTCCTTCCTCCCCTGCCTCTGGGGGGTCTCTCTTTGGGAGAGCTCCCCTCACTTAGTATTCAGGGATGGCTTTGGCTGTCCCAGAAGAATAGCCTTCTGGCTAGGCAGAACATGTAAACCTATGTAGACCCATGTAAACCTATGTCCTGGTCAGAATAGAAGTCCTACTCCTTCGGGGGGTGGACTAAAGCACACCCTTAAGTGCAATTTTTGTGTGTGTTCAAAAAAATAAAAAAAATCGGTGTGGGGGCTGGTGCATGTCCCAAAAGTAGAGACTGAGTTTGGGGAGACACAAGGATGTCATATTGGGACACAGCGGCTGTGTTCGTACAGCCTCTGTGCCCCAATTGACATCAATGGGATGGCCTGCATACGTGTTCTGTGTGGGTAAACACAGCCTCGCAGAGGCGTACGGTATAGTACGCCCTGTGTGAACGAGGCCTAAATACAGCATGCGTGCATAAAAAACGTGCATTTGAATACTAACATAATAGATATGTGTAACAACTAATGATAACAGGATAAGGGCAATACTAGGCACTCAATAATAATAATGGCCACTTTTTGCATAGACGCTACGTTGTTATACAGGAATTGCCTTTACTAATAGCACAAAAAAGTGTTTGTTGAAGCACTATGGTTTCTGTTTCCTTATGGAGGACTGTAAAAGGTCTTTGGGGGGGGGGGGGGGATACATTTTTAAGTTCAAGAGACCTCTGCGACTCCTCTCAATAAATCCTGCTGGGTTTACCCACAAATTTCCAGGTGCAGCCAGACATAGGAGGGAAAAAGCACAATTTGCAAATGATGAAGCTTCCCAAACATGCTGGCCTACTCAAACCTTACTGAACAAGTCAGATGGGCTTCGCTCAGAGTTATTCTTAGGAGACTCCATCTTGTATTAGTTATATACTTGGAGTCCCCTTCTAAAGTATTCTTTGCCCAGGTGCTTTCTCGCAGGAGTACAAAGACTGTTTCTTGGTCTTCTGGGCATATAGCCAACAGTAACCTTGAGCGCCTAAAATATAGAAGTGTTATTGTTCCAGGAAACTGACATGTGATCTAACTCTTATCTCTTAGCTGTACAATAGCTTTTGATGATCAGAGAATAAACTGAGAACGCTTCCAACCTTTAAGCATGTATAGTATGGGCTTCCTTATATTACAGTATATGCACACCACTTCTAACTTTATTACTTACATTAAATTTAGCTGTCAGTACTTACTGTGCATGCATATAATGAAGAGCCAGAGCCTCCTGTGTTGGGACCAGGAATATGTAATCCGTCTCCATGTCAACCACGGTCTTCTTCATGACCTCCTGATCTGGATTTGCTCCCCACTGGTTCGTGTAGAGTTCAAAAGCGATATCCAGCGCGGAAGATCCTTTAGGAAGGGTCAGCCCATTGACCAGCTTAAGCACCTCTTCCCTGAAAGAGTTGTTACACAATGCAGAATATCAGAGGGGACTACATTTAAAGTGAATCTAAACCCAGTCACTAAAATTTCATACAAGCTGTAAAATGTTAATGTCATTTTCTATTTCAATGATTTTTTTTATTAAGTTATCCAAGTACAAAATATAGATGACTCTTCATGTGTTAAAATTACAAGGTGGCTATATTCTCCAATATTATCTTTACCAGCGGAAAACGCGTGGCTCATTAAAGTTTATTAGAGTGTGATTTATTCTGTGTCTCCACGGTCAAATTTCGTAACTGAGGCTGGTCGATGGTGGATGGGCTTCAAGGGCATTGCGCCCCAGCCCTCCCATTAATCAAAGAAGTATGATATGCCATATCTGTTATATTGAGCGAGAATGCAGAAGAATAAGAAAAATACAGAAGTATTTTAGACATTGAAATGGAGCTAGTGTCACTTTTAGGCTTTTCTTAATCTGCAGCTTTCATTAGAATACTTGGTGATCCTGCCATGAAGGTCCTTGCTTAGCCACTTTTTGCTATGGGGTGACTACTATCTCCCAGTTGTGCTCCTGCGCCACCACCTTTGACCCTAGTGAAGGCTTAAAGTGGCCTTGCCAACACACATTGGGCAGGCAATTGTCTGCCGGTGTCACCATCAGGAAGTAAATGTGTTCAGCCTGCACTAGAGTGAGAGCATGTAGACCAAGTGCTTGAAAGAGGCTGGAGAAGATCAGCAGCACTGAGTAGGGATGAGCTTCGAGTTCGAGTCGAACTCATGTTCGACTCGAACATGGGCTGTTCGCAAGTTCGCCGAACAGCGAACAATTTGGGGTGTTCGCGGCAAATTCGAATGCCGCGGAATACCCTTTAAAAGTCTATGGGAGAAATCAAAAGTGCTAATTTTAAAGGCTTATATGCATGGTATTGTCATAAAAAGTGTTTGGGGACCTGGGTCCTGCCCCAGGGGACATATATCAATGCAAAAAAAAGTTTTAAAAACTGATGTTTTTTTCGGGAGCAGTGATTTTAATAATGCTTAAAGTGAAACAATAAAAGTGTAATATCTATTTGAGAAACGTCAGAAGAGAAGCGTCACACAGCAGAAGCCTCCCTCCATGCATGGATGCGGAGCGGCCCGAAAAGAAGATGAAGAGAAGAAGATGAAGAGAAGAGCGGGAGCCTCCCTCCATGCCATGGATGCGGAGCAGCCCGAGGAGAAGAAGGGAGGAAGACGCAGCGGAGGAGATTCTGGACATGAACACTGGAGGAAGAACCAGAAGAAGAAGAAGATGAAGGAAGATAGAAGAAAGAAGAAGCATTTAAATAAAGGAATTGTCAAAAACTGTCTCTTGTCATTTTTAACATTTTTGACAGTTTTTTAGTGAAATGGTAGGGGTACTTTTGTACCCCCTTACCATTTCACACAGGGGGGAGGGCCGGGATCTGGGGGTCCCCTTGTTAAGGGGGCTTCCAGATTCCAATAAGCCCCCCGCCCGCAGACCCCCACAACCACCGGCCAGGGTTGTGGGGGTGAGGCCCTTGTCCTCATCAACATGGGGACAAGGTGTTTTGGGGGGCTACCCCAAAGCACCCTCCCAATGTTGAGGGCATGTGACCTGGTACGGTTCAGGAGGGGGGGGCGCTCTCTCGTCCCCCCCTCTTTTCCTGCGGCCTGTCAGGTTGCGTGCTCGGATAAGGGTCTGGTATGGATTTTTGGGGGGACCCCACGCCGTTTTTTTTAAATTTTGGCACGGGGTTCCCCTTAATATCCATACCAGAACTGAAGGGCCTGGTATGGAATTTAGGAGGACCCCCCCACGTCATTTATTTTTTAAATTTTGGCCGGGGTTCCCCTTAATATCCATACCAGACCTGAAGGGCCTGGTATGGAATTTAGGGGGACCCCCCACGTCATTCTTTTTAAAATGTTGGTTCGGGGTTCCCCTGTAGGGAATTCCCATGCCGTTTTTATCAATGAACTTCTATGTGTATTGTCGGACCGGCAATGCATTAATAGCCGCGAGTAGTTTTAAATGACTTATTTTCCTTTGAAATGTCATTTTGCTGTCAGACTGTTCTAAACACGGGAAACATGCGCCCCTTTACAGGCATACTATAAACACCCCCCAGGTACGAAATTTAAAGGGATATTACACTTTTGTTTCACTTTAAGCATTATTAAAATCACTGCTCTCGAAAAAACGGCCCTTTTTAAAACTTTTTTTTGCATTGATCCATGTCCCCTGGGGCAGGACCCAGGTCCCCAAACACTTTTTATGACAATAACTTGCATATAAGCCTTTAAAATTAGCACTTTTGATTATTCATGTTCGAGTCCCATAGACTTTAACGGTGTTGGCGTGTTCGAACAAATTTTTTGCCTGTTCGCATGTTCTGGTGCCGGTTCTGGTCATCCCTAGCACTGAGATGCAACAAAGGACCAAAAAAATAAAACAAAAACAGTGTTTTTTAAAAAAGACACACTGTTTATTGTTGGAGCCATTTCAGGTCCGATTCAAGTCAATGGGATGTTAACTTGGCACACCAGCAATTTGTAGCTGCCTGGATAAGCATTTGAGGGGCCAATTCATTAAAGTTTATCACATGTGACATTTGTGTTTTATATGAAACATTGCATGCAATATTTGAAATGTCAATTTGCTACAGTTAAACACCACATTTGCAGTACATACTGACAATATAGTAGTTACCTGTGGTAAATATTGCAAAAAAATAAATGTGATAATACATTAAAGTCAATTCACCAAAAAAACATTTGTTCATCATCTCAGTATTTACACAGATCACCAATGAAAATGGGGTATTTACACTGTCAACCAATGCCTACAATATAATGATGGTTAGTGTAAACACCGCTATTGCGTTTGTGGTCATTTTACATTCCCCCTTTACAATGGTGTTAGATGTAAATTTATCTCTTACACTGGTAGTTAGTGTAGATTTCCCCCTTACATTGGTGGTCAGTTCAATGAAAGATTGGTGTTCAGTGGGAGAAGACCTCTATTACATTAGTTTCATTGGGTGAAGGGCCCAATTTATTGGTGTCGGTAAAAATGGTCCCCATTAATTGGTGGTCAGTGGTTACTATTCCTGAAACAGAAGCTCCTCTGGACATGTTGATTCCTGTAGTCCTTGCAGCAGAACTATAAGGTACTCTTATGCCGCGTACACACGGTCGGACTTTTCAGCTACAAAAGTCCGACAGCCTGTCCGACAGACTTTCGACGGACTTTTGGCGGACTTTCGACGGACTTGCGGCGGACTAACAAACAGACTTGCCTACACACGATCACACAAAAGTCCGTCAAATTCTTACGTGATGACGTACACCGGACTAAAATAAGGAAGTTCATAGCCAGTAGCCAATAGCTGCCCTAGCGTGGGTTTTTGTCCGTCGGACTAGCATACAGACGAGCGGATTTTTCGACCGGACTCGAGTCCATCGGAAAGATTTGAAGCATGTTTCAAATCTAAAGTACGTCGGATTTGAGGCTAAAAAAGTCAGTTGAAAGTCCGGAGAAGCCCACACACGATCGGATTACCAGCCAGCTTTAGTCCGTCAGCGTCCGTTGGACTTTTGTAGACGAAAAGTCAGACCGTGTGTACGCGGCATTAGGCACTGCCCACAGACCTGGAACCCACCTAGGGAACTGCACTGAAAGTACCTTGGCTATTATCAGGCCACTGAGATTCTTGGGGCCATTAAAGTCAGGGGAAGCCGCTATAAGTAATGGGGCCCCAGGACATTAGAGGCCCCTGTGAGCCTGCACAGGATGTATAGGTGATACAGGGGTTGGACAAAAATATGGTAAACGAGGTAAAATAACAAAATTGTTAATTATTATGGTGTTTGGCATCCAAGACAGCCTGAATTATCTAGGGTGTTTACAAATCTAATTCTTGGATGGTGGATAATAGAATCTGGTACCACTCTTCATGCAAAAAAACGTTTCAGTTCTCGCAAAGATGCTAAAGGCTGAAAACTAGCCCTTTTTCTCCAAAATTGATGATAGTGGCTCTTTGATTTTGAGGTCTGGTGACTGCGGCACCCAGGGAAGGTATGAGACTTCGTCTGCATGCTCGTCAAACCACAATTTGACAACACCAGCTGTGTGAATTGAAGCAACATCATCTTGGTAAATGGTGCTGTCTTTGGGAAACTCTGGGTTTATTTACTAAAGGCAAATCCACTTTGCACTACAAGTGCACTTGGAAGTGCAGTCGCTGTAGATCTGAAGGGGGCATGCAAGGCAAATAAAAAAACAGCATTTTTGCTTGTACATGATTGGATGATACAAATCAGCAGAACTTCCCCTCATTTCAGATCTTCCCCTCAGATCTACAGCGAGTGCAGTTCAAAGTGCACTTGTAGTGCACAGTCTATTTGCCTTAGTAATTCAACCCCAATGTCTGCACCATGGGGCGCTCATGGTCAGCCAAAATTTGTACATAGTTGCTGGCAGTGACTCTACCTTTGGCAGTTGGCACAAAACAGTCCTGGTCATAAGCTTGGGATGGTGTTCGCCACACGTAAACATGTCCGGTGGTTGGGAACAGTGTGCAGCTTGATTCATCAGACCACATTACAGTCTTCCATTGATCAATAGTCCACAATTTATGGTTGTTGCACCACTCTCTCCTTATTGGAGCATTAATATCGGTCACTAGCAGTTTGGCAATTGCAGCTCACCCGTGAATGTTTTGCTTATGGAGTTCCCTCCACACAGTTTTTGTGGACACAGGCTCACGGCGGAAGCAAAAGAATGTGAGGAAAGGGGGGATAGCCTGTTTTAAGTCCCCCCCCACTTTTCCTTGTGGGATGGTGGCAGTAGGACTTTCAAGCCCCCCATTGATTGAAATCAATGGCAGGGTTTTGTAATAGGTCAAAAAAGGTCAGCTGATTGGGAATGTTGTGGAAGTTCTGGGGGGGTCCTCCAGGATAGGTTATTTAGAGTCACCCGACCCCCCAGAACATTCCAGAAATTCCCAAGACCTCTATTTAAGCAGGAGGCTGATGGGGATCTTTGCCAGTCGCCAGATGGAGATTTAAAGAGCGCACCACTCATTTTGTCTGATTTTGTTTAGTTTCAAACCAAGAGCTATGGTGAATTGTTAATTGTTTATATTTGTGAAAATCAATAAATAAGGCCGCGGCCGTTATCAATCCAGTTTGGTCTTCTTTGTATGTTTGGAGTTTTTGCCGCCTACCGTCACATGTTACATCACTTCCCCTTTCAATGTGAAACATGTTGCCACTTTCACACCTGCAAATCATGTAGCGTTTCCATATTTTTGTCCAACCCCTGTATGTCTGCCACTGACTCTGAAACCAGAAGATGACCAGGAGAATGTCAGTGGAAGTGATAGAATGTCAAGGGAGAGCACTGAGATCACGTCACTGGAGGTGTGCCATAATGTGCATATATGCTGTGTGTACTTGCACATTATGATAAAAGCCTTGGGGGCCCTGCATGCATTCAGTGCTACTAAAAGTAAACTTTACAATTCTATATAGATATGCATAATCCATATTCAAGCATATGGTAATTTCCTTCAAGTTTTACTGTTGACCAAGTAAGTGCATCTTTACTGATACGGAATAATAGATGGCATATGGACTCAGGGCTTTGCCTGAGGCAGCTATTATTTCAGGGTTTGGTTCTAGGATGCTGGTGACCAAGGCCGCACAGCACCATTACTCACTAGGACATAGGTGACAGTGCTGGACAGTGTCAATGGTTGTTATGGTGCAGGCTAGAGCTGCACAATTCTGGATAAAATGAGAATCACAATTTTTTTGCTTAGAATAAAGATCACGATTTATGCAGTGTAACATCATCTTTCACATTACAAAAAAAAAATTGGGCTAACTTTACAGTTTTTTTTTTTTTTTAATTCATTAAAGTGTATTTTTTTCCCAAAAAATTGTGTTTGAAAGACTGCTGCGCAAAAACAGTGTGACATAAAATTTTGCAACAACTGCCATTTTATTCTCTAGGGTCTCTGCTAAAAAAATTATATATATATATATATATATATATATATATATATATATATATATATATATATATATATATATATATATATATATATATAAAAATAAAATGTTTGGGGGTTCTAAGTAATTTTCTAGCAAAAAATACTGATTTTAACTTTAGTCTTTAAGTGGTTAAACTGCCCTCATTTACAGACCGAAGTTCTTCCCTTTGATCTAAAAAGAATGAAAAGAAACTTTGTATCTTTTCTCTTCTCTATCTCTCAGCACTGAGGAATATTGAAAAACATTTATTGACTTTTTTTTTTGACAGCTCGGCTCTGCACTGTTTACATAGAATCGCGGAAATGGCGATTTTTTAACGTTTAATCGTGCAGCTCTAGTGCAGGGAGTCACCAGCTCCATAACAACCAATGACACTGTGCGGCCTATGGGCTTAACATACGCAGGGCTATAAATACCCTGAGGACAGTGTCCAGTACGGAGACTCCAGCCTAAGCGCTACAGCCATTTGCAATTATATTGAACAGGCAACACACTGACACCTTTGCTGTCTTAGTGCTATGTGCTGGGTGTTCAGTGTGCCCCTGTGCCTTTAAGGTGGGGTAGGCTTCCTCCAGGATTACCTGTCCTCCACCTGTCCATTAAAATGCATGTGCTTCCATTTTTGGAGACTCACAAAAATTAGAGTTAGTTCCACAAATAATGGGGTGCCTTGCCAGGGCTCTGTGGCTTATGCATGTATTTGCAAATGTGTGCAACTAAACCCCTGTTTTTAACGCATACTGTTGGACAGACCAATTTGGTTGTTCGCAGGCTGGTCGGTAAGTTGAGTTTGGAAATTTCCTTGGTTTTGTTTTACATGCGTTGCCCTTCCAATGCTCCTTGCTGCAGTGACCAGATATAGGTGGGGGCAGTGACCACTTGTTTGTACTAAATGCTACAGCCCATCGTGTCTCTATGATTGCCATCTGAGGCAGCTGCCTAAATTGGCCTCATGGATGGCACAACCCTGGCACAATACTGATTTTAACTTTAGTCTTTAAGTGGTTACTTCTAACTGCCACACACATGCGCACAAATTGGATTTTTCCCCCAGTGTGTCTCCCCAACAGCCATATAAAGAAAGAAGGTCAAATCCCATAATGCAATGGGAACATACACTGCTCTACCTTCTTTGACCCATGATGTAATGCTGAGGGTTTGGGGTCTGCATTATATATAAATAAAGTGAAAGTATTGTTTGGCTAATTAAATGCTCCTCTTTTCTGCATTCTCAGAAGGTCAGCAAGTACAATTTTAAGCTCCGGGAAAGGAATTGCCATAAACTCAAGTCAAAAATAACTACAACAGTTACATTGTTATTAGTACCCACCTATAAATCTTCTGTAAAGGCCTGTTTATAGCTGGCATATCAATCCCAGCAAATAGGTGCCCATCCATATTATTTACTCCGGCCATATAGTCCACATTAGCAGCATTGCCGAACAGGTTCCTGGGCTCATCTGGGAGGAAATCGCCATCAACGACTGGAGAGAAAGCCAGATAATGTACCAGGGGATCTGCAGAAAATGAAGAGAGCAGGGCTGAATCTACCGGTCATCTAGATAAAAATAGGCCCTTGTGTAAAAAGCACAGTGGTCAAGCCATATGATCAAACATTAAAAGTCTGGTGGAGCAACTATGACTTTGTATGAGCAAAGCCAGCACAGACCAACCGGCCCACTATCCAGAGAGAGCATAATAAGAAGAGAGCTCTTGATGGATAGTGGGCAAGTGAGCCTTGTGTTGAAATTTTAATTTGAAAGACTTAAAATGGCCAAAAGATTTGCTTTCAGCACCTGACATTAGAAAAATATGCAGGCTGCATTGTTGGTCTCCCTCTAAAATCGCTAGTTGCCTGGCTGTGTCTTGGCTTCAATGTTTTGAGTCAACGAAAATGCATGCAACAAATGAATGTTAAAAAAATACTAATTGCTTAATTCTATGCTTGTTGTGTGGCAGCAATGCTGGAGAGTCAGCCAAATAAAGAGAACATAGAGACCACTAGTATTTTCAGAAGGAAAGGTCAGCAACACATTTGCATAAATGAAAGAAAATTAAAGAAGACCTCCAGATATAAAAGACACAGAATAATGCAGTTCTTAATATTAATACATACGCTGTGCTTACATTTTTTTTTTTTTTTAATAAACACAAGCAGTGCAAGTACCTGAATTTGACCTGCTATTAGCCATTTGCTGTCCCTGTACATCAGAACTCAGAAGAGGTAGGGAAAGGCAGCACAAGGAGCCAGTGTGCTGCATTGCTGCTTCTCTTTTCACTGTTCAGTCATAGGGTGGTAAGAAGACCTGTTAAGTCAGTGGTTCTCAACCTGAGGGTCGAATGATGATTTGCCAGGGGTCACTGAATCCTGGGCTGTCCCCAAAGCCCACACCGCCCTCCCAGCCTTTTTGCGGCCGCCCAGCAGGGCTGTCCCTGGAGCCCGCGGCCGCCCACTCAGCCTCTTCGCAGCCGCCCATTCAGTTCACGGCATGGCTGGGGGGCAGAGACTAGAGGTCAGCTGACTGGTGAGGAATGTGAAGTGGGAGGGGCTGGAGGAGAATCCATCTCCTTATTTCGGCATAGGTGTCACTGCTACGAGACATTACAAAGCCGGAGGCACAGTGAGTAACACTACCTGTGATTATAGTTGCCAATAAAAGTCCCCACTACAGTTCTCAGATCAGCAGATGACCTTGATCAAGAGCACCTAAGTTGGCTGATCAGAACTCCCCCCAGCATTGCCACTCATCCCAACTCCCTGCCAGCCCTGCTGCTCATCCCAACTCCCCACCACCAAGGAGTAAGAGAAGGAATAAAAATAGAGAATACATGGAAGGGAGAGGAAAGGAGGGGGAGGAACAAAGAAAAAAGGGAGAGAAAGCATAAGAGAAAGAACAAGAAAGATGGCGAGAGAGAGCTTTGGGGGAAAAAAACAAGAAATTAGGATAGCGAGAGATAAAAGGGAAAGAAAGGAGAACAAAGTGGTACATCCTAAAACGTACCATAAGAGTTTTAATACTGTATGAGTGGAAGGGACTGAGGGAGCGCTAAATGTCTGTGGGTTAGGGGCGTAAATTACTTGTCTTGCCTTGGGTGCTGACAACCCACGCTACGAAAATAATTTTACTGTTGGGGTCCCCACAACTTGGAAAATTTTATCAAGGGGCCACGGCACTAGAGGGTTGAGAACCACTGTGTTAAGTGAAACTGCAGGAGAGAAAGATCTGCTGTCAGGCAGGACTGTGCTGTGTGGGAGATCTGTGTAATTCTCGGATCAGGATGGATAGAAATATAAATACTTTGGCAGGTAAAACAGCTCTCATATATGTATTTAAAGGCAAAGTTCACCTTTAAAAAAAAAGAAGAATCGCACCCACCATCAGTGGATCACAGGTGCAATTTCAGGCTGTTGCATTCTCTTCCTACAGCTCTATACCCATACCTCTGTATGGGCTGTCAGTTTCAGAGCTGCAGGAAAAGCGAACGGACTGCCAGGGCGTTCATCAGTGCCCTAGCAGTCCATTGAAAACTACAAGCCGTGTGCCATGGTGTCAGGACTTGTAGTCTCTTCAATCACAGAACTGTGAATAAATGCAGTGACTTTGCGTAGTCTCGCACAGCTGTGCTGATTTTAAAATGCGACAGCAGATGCGGGGGGGGGGGGGGTTAACCGGGGGAGAGGACCCCCCACCTCTGTTACAGGGAAGGGGAGCTGCTGTATAGTACTGTAACATGTTACACCGTAAATAAGGAGCACTTATCCCTTAATCTGTGTATTTAGCTGTTTGCCTGGAGTTCGACTTCAATTCTTTTACCATATTATTACTATTTTAGCTTAATTTCTTGTCTAGTGCTGAGTACTCACACTTTAGGTTCACGAAGTCCAGCTGATAGGCCAGAGTGATGGCTTTGGGGTCTGTCTTACGCAAGCAGTCAGCAAGGGCCTTTGTTTCATTGACAGGACAACCAACACCTTCTGCAACCTGCAAATAAGTGCATCTATGACTTTTCAGTAGTTGCTAATAGCAAATCTGTTTAGGTCTTTAAATGTTGTGGGCCTCTAATATGCAAATGAAACATATCAGAATATTCTGAATATGCTCACTTGAGGACCATTGGGAGTCAGTTGTAGCCCACTTCCACTTCATCATCATAAACGACACATAAAGCACAAGATGTATAGCACTTACTACATATGAGCAGAGGTTTTCTTTTAAATTCCAGCTTGCTCAGCTATTATAACATGTTAAAGAGGAGAAATGGTCAAGCGTAGATACTATTTATTTATTTTTTTAAATTCAACAGGAAGGTAGGTTATCGATGGTACTGTAAAACACAGCATTACCCAATCATAACCTGATTGGAATACCCCCTCACTGATCTCCATGATGTGTCTAACGTTTGACATGCCTTGTGGTCAGTGGTGGCTGGTGGTATATTTCTGGGGGGGGGGGGGGGGGGTAAGGGGACAGTGGGCCCACAGCCTATAGCCCCCCCCCCCCCAGTTGGGTCACCTGCAACCACCCCTCCGGTGGGTTCTCAGCCTGGCACTTACCCCATCAATGGTGCAGGCCATGGCAGCAGCTTCTCCTCCTCAGCATTACGGCGTCTCCTCCCGCCTCCTCCTAGGACAATTGGAATGCTTCTCCTTTCGGAGAATGAGTGGGACAATAGCGAATATTCATTCGCTATTGTAACACAACTGGGTGGGCTCAGGGTGCAGTGCACTGCGCTACGAGCCCACCCTTTTTGAAGTCAATTAGAGCCTCTGGCTTTAATCATGTGCTTCAAAAAACAAACAAAAAAAAAACCCCTGATTGGAATCCATGCGTCCAGTGACCCGCATGTAGATTAGGGGGCTGGACGCATGGATAGGAGAGGCGGCGCCCGTGCACCCCATATGGATGGGCTGCTACTGCTTATGATAAAAATGAAAGCTAAACTCCTTTAGCAATTTTAGAAACACAGCACCTTTCTATTGTGTAAACCACACAAGCAGAATGCAGTAGTGATTAAAACCCAATTCCAAGAAAACCTAAAAATGATCCCTTGCAGTCTAAGGTCCTGATTATTATCAAGATTAGTTCAGGAACCATAGCCCTGCATTGGAAGTAATGATGCTTGGAGACGGTTCACTGCCGGAGCATGGGGGAGGACCATCTGCCAGAGGTAAGGAGGGTCAGGTAAGTTAAAGTGCTTTTACTGACACATTTTTCAGGGGCATTGGCAGAAAAACTACAAAAACATTGACTCTGTGCAGCCTATCCATGTCCCCCCCACCCGCTTCCTTTCAATAAGATGCTAACTACATTTAAAAAAAAAAAAAAAGAAGATGTCATTACATACCTTTGGACCCAATAAAGTCATCACTGGGTCAGTAAGGATGCGGAACTGCGTCCCCACTGTTAATGCATGTCACAGAATGAGTTTACTGCCCTGTGTCCATTCTCTGCCCCTCTGCTGTGCCAGGGCAGCTGCCCACCCCTTGTACCAGCCCTACACTGGGTTTCTGTGCTTCTCTATGCAATGCAGGTAGATCATGGCTGATAGGAGGTGACAGTGGCGTGCTGTACATAGCTTCTTGAAAATATCACAGTACCCTGCCTCAATACTCCTCACAAGAGTAGAAATGGGCTGAGACATGTTCAGGATCCTAGTCCTAACCCACTTGCCCGATCGTGCCAGGAAGCCGACACTGCACATCGCTAATCACAGGCAGTGAAACATTTTTTGGTCTGTGCCTCTGTGGACCCGAAAATGTCTTGCTGCCTGTGATTAGCAGTGTACAGTTTCGGCTTCCTGGCGGGAATCGGGCAGGTGGGCTGGCACTAGGATCCCGAACACGCCTGAGCCCATCTACTCAAGAGCTTCCAGCCCCGATGCAAGCAATGGGCTGGCTATTGGGAGAAGTTATAGAGATGCCAAAATGCCTTGATGGGTGGATGTTCCTAGGCAGGTTGTATTTGGATGCAGACCCTCCTAGGCAATGCCCACATCTGATGCTGGGCCTCCATGATTGAGAGAGCTGAAACCAAATAAATGAAAAGGGAGGGCTAGGGACAGTATGGCTGGAAAGGAAAGGGCTGGATTATCCTGGACGTCCTCCAAGCAAGAAATGAGGCGGGCTCTATCTGACTTGCTGCAGCTTCTAATGCACACTGTGAGAAGCTGACTGTGTGCAGTGAAAGCAATTATAGTACAGGAGAGGAGCATGGACAACTGTGCAAGAATAAAAGAGAAGGCTGAAGATGAACTTTAAATAGAGGACAAAGTGGGGAAGTGTGCCTTTGCCTCTACAAAAGGCTTTTAGAAAGTCACCATTTTCTAACCTTTTTTTTGGAAGATTAGCACCTCACTGGGTGGCAGGCACTTTGAAAGTAGTCCAGTTTTACTTTGGCTTCCCTGTATAAGTTACAGCTTTAATATAAAGCACAACTTTAGTTAAAACCCTTAGCTTAGACAGCGTGGTAAAGGACCCGTTTTTATTGCGGTTTGTGAAGTCTTTTGGAAGAGTTTCCCTCACTTCTTGTGGTGTTACCAAGATACCCTCACTTCCTACATGATTACCAGCACAGGAAGTGAGGCGAAATCTCTGCTGCAGTGGCATTCCCCTTTCCCACTCTAGCTAAAACTAAAAAAAATTGTTTGAGCTCAAGTTATATAAAAAATATACAACAAACTTTTTAAGAATCAAATAGATACCTTTTTTGCCCACACCAGGGGATCTGGCTGAATAGCCCATGGACACAATCCCACTCCACTCTGGGTAATAGCACGTTTGATCAGTCCCACATTGTATGGAGTCAGAGTCTGTGACACACAGGGGAAAATGGGTAAAAACAAATGTATTTAAAAAGACAAAAGGCAGGGTGCAAAGTGCAATAACACAAGCTACCCAATCAGAAATAATTTCTTTCAGACTGTCTCTCTTTACTTAAATCTTTATACGGCCCTGTAGACTGAGGGGAGGAGTCCATCTTCTGACTCATTTAGCTGTGGGTACACTTAAGCTTGAGCTACTGAGATCTGTAAACAGAACTTTTAAAGGTTAGCCTAATGACTAGCTGGAATTGTAAATATTATTATGATGACAAAATGTATTTTTATCCCTCAACTAACTTACCAATCATATACAAAATCATATTTTGGCTTTTGGTGTGCAACAGAGAAGGGGGGCCCCCCAGAAGACGTCATATGACGAAACGTGTAGGAAAGAGCCAACGTTCGTGACGTCATCACACATCCCGAAACCTGGCAGCGGTCTGTCTAAACTCAGAGACCGGCTGTGTGATAGTATATGCACTATTGTCAGGAAAAGCCCTCTTGCAGTTTTAAACGAATGCCTGTGCATAGAAGCGCCATCCGGCGCTCGCGGGTGCGCAATAGCGCCAATGGCGCTAATAGTGCTAACAAACGTACGCACATGCGCAATAGTACCAATATCTCTATTAGTGCTAACAAACGTATGCGCATGCGCAATAGCGCCAATAGCGCTAACGTGCGTACGCGCATGCGCAATAGCGCCACTTGGCGCCAAAGATAGGCTATTTAAAGAAGACTGTTTCAATGCTGCCTTGCTGTCCGGTCTACAGCGTTTCCTGAGACCCCTGCTACCTTGTTACCAGTTTTCTTGTATCCAGTACTTACTTGGCTTGTTCCTGACTTACCTGCTTGCTGCCCGCCCCGATCTTGGCTTGGACTCTGACTATTCTCTTGGTTTGCCCTTCTGTACCTGATCTGCCCGCCAGTACCTTGACCCGGCTTGTCTGCATCTCCCTGCTGTCTGCAACCTGCTGCGGGACTACAGTGCACCTCCCTGTCTGCAACCTGCTACGGGACTACAGTGCACCTCCCTGCTGTCTGCAACCTGCTACGGGACTACAGTGCACCTCCCTGCTGTCTGCAACCTGCTACGGGACTACAGTGCACCTCCCTGCTGTCTGCAACCTGCTACGGGACTACAGTGCACCTCCCTGCTGTCTGCAACCTGCTACGGGACTACAGTGCACCTCCCTGCTGTCTGCAACCTGCTACGGGACTACAGTGCACCTCCCTGCTGACTACAGGATCCTGCCTTCTGCTCCAGTGTTCCAGTCAGGCACTTGTGCCCCTCTGTACTTTCGAGTCCCTGTTCACACCTTCAGGGGTTCTTAAGTCAGAGGTATACGAGAGGCCGTTCTCTGCATTCCGGGCTCCACCTACCAGGTACGTGACAGTACCGGACAGCCATGTCCGAGCCCACGCAGGGAACGTCGCCTATGGAGGACTTATGCCATCATTTGGCTGGACTTACACAGGCTGTTAAAGACCTGCAAGACGGTTACAAACGTCTGGAAGAACGTGTTCAAGTGATCTCTACTTCAGCTCCAGGTCCGTCCTCGGGCCCTTCTGTAGTAATGTTGCCTCCAGAACCTAAAGTTCCCACGCCAGAAAGGTTCTCCGGGGACCGCAGCAAGTTTAGAGCATTCCGAAATGCCTGTGAACTTTTCTTCGCACTGCAACCCAGAACTTTTTCATTAGAAACCACTAAGGTGGGGTTCGTCATTTCCCTCTTGCTGGGGGAACCCCAGGCATGGGCCCATCGACTCCTGGAACAAAAGAACAGCTGCCTTAACCTACTGGACACTTTCTTCCAAGCCATGGCCCTTCTCTATGAGGACCCGCAACAAGTTGCTACTGCAGAAGCAGCTCTGTTCTCTCTCCAGCAAGGCCGTAGGGCGGCGGAGGACTATGCATCTGAGTTCAGGCGTTGGAGTTCCGACACCAACGACGCTGCCCTACGTCACCAGTTCCGCATGGGACTCTCCGAGCCGCTAAAGGATGAGTTGGCCCGGGTTGGCATCCCGGAGACACTTGAAGCCCTTATCAATCTCTCCATTCAGATTGACAGGCGTCTAAGAGAGCGAAGAGCTGAACGGACTGCCGGGTCCACTCGCCCAGTCTGGATGCTTCCACGTGTACCACAGCCTTCTGCCCACGCTCCTGCTGATTCCACTGAGCCAATGCAGTTAGGCCTGATCCGTCCCTCTCTGACTCCGGAGGAACGTCAACGCCGGCGAGCTAATAACCTTTGCCTCTATTGCGGAGAATCTGGACACTATGTGAGGACTTGTCCCGCAAAGACCCGTAAGCACTTTACTCTCTCCTCTACCTCTTCATCTGCTGTGTTTGATCATGCTTCTCATTTGGCTATCCCCATCTCTCTACAGCTTCCAGAAGGGAATATGCAAGCAACCGCCATCATTGACTCCGGAGCCTGCAGCGGGTTCATGGACTTGTCTTTTGCCCGTAAATTCCACATTCCGCTACGACCCAGAGCACAGGGACTGTCTGTACATCTGGCCGATGGATCGGCTATAAAATCTGGGCCCGTAACACAAGAAACAGTTCCTCTCAAGACCACCATTTCCGGCAACCACCAAGAATTACTCTGTCTTGACATCATCGAATCTCCCTTGTTTCCCATCATACTGGGAATGCCTTGGCTCAAGGCACACAATCCGCAAATAGACTGGTCTACTGGAAAAATCCGTTTTCATTCCCCATATTGCCAGCAACATTGTCTACAGGACACTACCAAAACCCCGTCTTCTTTGCTATGTCTGGAGACCGATGCTGAAGTCTGCCAAGCAGTTCCCAAGGCTTACCATAACTTTCTGGACGTGTTCAGTAAAAAAGGGGCAGAGACTCTGCCACCCCATAGACCTTACGATTGTCCGATTGAATTGCTTCCCGGAGCAGAAATTCCCTTTGGGAGAATTTTTCCCTTAATTGAACTTGAACTCGGAACTCTTAAAGAATACATAGATGATAATCTGAGGAAAGGGTTCATACGCCCTTCTACCTCCCCAGCAGGAGCAGGGATTTTCTTCGTAGAAAAGAAAGACCACTCTCTACGCCCCTGCGTAGACTATCGGGACCTTAATAAGATCACAATTAAGAATCGGTACCCCCTACCCTTGGTACCCGAACTTTTCCAGCGACTCGGAACTGCATCCATCTTTACCAAATTAGACCTTCGTGGAGCCTACAATTTAGTCCGGATCCGAAGCGGAGACGAATGGAAAACAGCCTTCCGCACCCGCTTCGGACATTTTGAGTACCTTGTCATGCCTTTTGGTTTATGTAATGCTCCTGCCACCTTCCAGCATTTTGTTAATGATATTTTCAGAGACTACCTTGACTTGTTTATCATAGTATACCTAGATGACATCCTGATCTTTTCCTCCTCACTGGCTACTCATCGGGAACATGTCGGGAAAGTTCTAACCCGCCTTCGCCAACATGGCTTGTATGCAAAACCTGAGAAGTGCGAGTTTGAGCGCCAAAGCATCCAGTTTCTGGGCCTAATCATTTCGATTGACGGTGTCAAGATGGATCCACAGAAGGTCTCTGCCATCTTGGACTGGCCAGCTCCAACTGATAAGAAGGGAGTTCAGCGATTTGTGGGGTTTGCAAATTTTTATCGCAAATTCATTAAGGGATTCTCTTCTATCATTTCCCCCATCACAAGTCTTACTCGGCAAGGCACCCGTTTTCAGTGGTCTTCTGAAGCTCAAGCAGCCTTTACTTCCTTAAAAGAACAGTTCGTTTCAGCCTCTGTCTTAAAGCATCCTGACCCAGCCTTACCTTACATACTGGAAGTGGATGCTTCCGAGGTAGCAGTAGGGGCAGTTCTTTCACAGAGACAAGGATCCAAGGCTTTGTTACACCCAGTGGCATTCTTCTCTCGCAGGCTAACCGAAGCTGAAAGAAATTATGATGTCGGGGACAGAGAGCTACTTGCAATCAAGGCTGCGCTAGAAGAATGGCGTTACCTCTTGGAAGGAGCGGCCCATCCTATTCTGGTGTACACTGATCACAAGAACTTAGAGTACTTGAAAGTTGCCAAGAGATTAAAACCACGACAGGCCAGATGGGCACTCTTCTTCACCAGATTTGCCTTTCACATTACTTACAGGCCGGGATCTAAAAACACTAAACCAGATGCGCTTTCCCGGATGTTCAGCGAACCTGAAGTTCCTTCACCCCCTGATACCATCCTTGCTCCTGGAAACTTTCTCATGCTTCAGGGAGATCTGCTCTCTCAAGTTAAACAAGCCTCCTCATTGGCTCCTCATCCAACAGATGTTACTTTACAGTGGAAAGATGATCTACTTTGGTACAAGGACAGAATTTTTGTGCCACAACAGACACGGGTTGCCATCCTCAAGTCTTGCCATGACCACGAACTAGCTGGCCACTTCGGGATACGTAAGACATCCGAACTCCTGCAGCGCATGTTTTGGTGGCCTCAGCTACAAAAGGATTGTAAACATTATATCGAAGCATGTACTACGTGCATCCAGAACAAGGGCAGCAAGACCAAGGCTTGGGGACTGTTGAGGCCTCTACCCGTACCAGAAAGACCATGGAGGATGATCTCCATGGATTTCATTGTGGAATTACCACCTTCAGAAGGTTTCACCACCATCTTCGTAGTGGTTGACAGACTCTCTAAAATGGCTCACTTCCTGCCTATGAAGGGTACCCCATCTGCCTCCGAAACTGCGAAGATTTTTATTAAGGACATTGTAAGGCTCCATGGTATACCTGCTAATATTGTATCTGATCGGGGGGTACAATTTACATCCAAATTCTGGAAAGCCCTGTGTGAAGCCCTAAAGATTGACCTCTCCTTCTCGTCTGCCTACCACCCCCAGACGAATGGACAAACCGAACGAACTAACCAGACCCTGGAACAGTATTTACGATGCTATTCTTGTTTTTCTCAGGATGACTGGGTGCCTCTGCTACCTCTTGCTGAGTTCGCTTATAATAATTCTGTGCATTCTGCAACCAACCAATCTCCATTTTTTGCGAACTATGGGTTCCACCCCTTGTTTCTGTCCAATAACATGCCAGAGTGTACTGTACCGGCGGCTCAAGAAACTTTGAACTTCTTCAGCACAAACAACAAGTTACTTCAAGAGACAATGGCAAAGACCCAAGTCCATAACAAGGAAACGTTTGACAGGAAGAGAAGAGGGGAGCTTGACCTAAAACCTGGAGATCAAGTTTGGTTGTCCACTCTAAACCTGAAACTGGCATGCCCATCTAAGAAATTGGGCCCTAAGTTTGTGGGTCCCTTCCCAGTGGTGAGGAAAATTAACAGTGTGGCATATGAGTTGAAGTTACCGGAGTCCTTCCGTATACATCCAGTCTTTCACGTGGCTCTACTTAAACCAGCAGTCCCGGATCCCTTCCTTAACCGGAACACCGGTCCTCCTGAGCCTGTACTTATTAACGGCGAAGAAGAATTTGAAGTTGAGTCCATTATAGATTGCCGAAGGAGACGTAATCAGGTTCAGTACCTGGTGAAATGGAAGGGTTACGGCCCTGAGGAGAACTCCTGGGAACCAGAGACTAACATACACGCCAAAAGGTTAATCCTAGCCTTTAAAAGAACTCATCCGAGTAAAATGGCTCAGTTGGGCATCCGGAGGCTGCCCATTGGAGGGGGGCAATGTCAGGAAAAGCCCTCTTGCAGTTTTAAACAAATGCCTGTGCATAGAAGCGCCATCCGGCGCTCGCGGGCGCGCAATAGCGCCAATGGCGCTAATAGTGCTAACAAACGTACGCACATGCGCAATAGTACCAATATCTCTATTGGTGCTAACAAACGTACGCGCATGCGCAATAGCGCCAATAGCGCTAGCATGCGCAATAGCGCCACTTGGCGCCAAAGATAGGCTATTTAAAGAAGACTGTTTCAATGCTGCCTTGCTGTCCGGTCTACAGCGTTTCCTGAGACCCCTGCTACCTTGTTACCAGTTTTCTTGTATCCAGTACTTACTTGGCTTGTTCCTGACTTACCTGCTTGCTGCCCGCCCCGATCTTGGCTTGGACTCTGACTATTCTCTTGGTTTGCCCTTCTGTACCTGATCTGCCCGCCAGTACCTTGACCCGGCTTGTCTGCATCTCCCTGCTGTCTGCAACCTGCTGCGGGACTACAGTGCACCTCCCTGCTGTCTGCAACCTGCTACGGGACTACAGTGCACCTCCCTGCTGTCTGCAACCTGCTACGGGACTACAGTGCACCTCCCTGCTGTCTGCAACCTGCTACGGGACTACAGTGCACCTCCCTGCTGTCTGCAACCTGCTACGGGACTACAGTGCACCTCCCTGCTGTCTGCAACCTGCTACGGGACTACAGTGCACCTCCCTGCTGTCTGCAACCTGCTACGGGACTACAGTGCACCTCCCTGCTGACTACAGGATCCTGCCTTCTGCTCCGGTGTTCCAGTCAGGCACTTGTGCCCCTCTGTACTTTCGAGTCCCTGTTCACACCTTCAGGGGTTCTTAAGTCAGAGGTATACGAGAGGCCGTTCTCTGCATTCCGGGCTCCACCTACCAGGTACGTGACAACTATTGATTTTACAGCCATATTTTGTTGATTTTAATAAAATTGGAAGTTTGTGGTTTTACACTATTTGGCTTCCCCGGTTTTTCTTTTATGTACATGGTGGAGTTTTGGCATTTGGAATAACAAGAGGTCCATACAGGAGGATGAATATATTGGGCTAAGTGGAATCCCATATATGCAAGCGTATTTTGACTTTTTAAAAATGGAGTCAAAACATTCTGGTAAGCATGTTTATAGAGCGCACAGAGGTGGATTAATCTGCACGGTTTATGAGGAAGATTGGTGTAAACCACTACACATTTGGCACTGTGGACTTTTATCTTTTACTCATTTCGGACTTTCATTTTTTCACATTTTGGTAATTATTATATATATTGGATATTACAGGATGTTCACCTTTACAAAAAAAAATGCTAATTGCACATTTTTTTGCAGGTAAAAAAATGTGCATTTAGTTATTTTTTGTTAGGAGCCTGTAAAGCATTGCACCCACAATCAGCAGATCGTGGGTGTAATGCCACAGTCTGTGTAGCCGTCTGCCCATACCTTCAATAAAGGTAGGCAGTTACACTCTGACAGGAAGCTCAATTAACTACCAAGAGTGCTAACCAGCGCCTTGGTACTTCATTGAGAACTACAAGCCGACAGCTGCAAAGGCTTTCGGTACTTGTAGTTTTCACATTCACAGAACACTGTAAAAGAATGACCCGGCTGGGCGGGTGTAGCCTTGCACGGCTGTGTTTTTTTTAGATTGTGACAGTGGGCGGGGGAAGAAGAACCCCTGCTCACTGTCAAAATGGGGGATTGGGGGGCTGATGCATCTGTAATATGTTAAATCCTGAATATGTTACAAAAGGTGAACTTATCCTTTAAGCACTGCAATATATATATCTATATAGATATATCTATATATCTATATATATATATAGATATATCTATATATATATATATATATATAGATATATCTATATATATCTATATATATATATAGATATATCTATATATATCTATATATATCTATATATATCTAGATATATCTAGATATATCTATATATATCTAGATATATCTATCTATCTATATAGATATATCTATCTATCTATCTATCTATATATATATATATATATATATATATATCTATCTATATATCTAGATTTTGCATTCCCATACAAATCTATAGGAAATGCAAAACCCAATTGAAGCAGGTCAAATGCACCACTCATTGAATCCTGAATCATCTCAGAAGTGCCTCAAAGTAATGTCACACTAATGCCATTGACACAAGCCCATAATTAAGTGACACACGCCCTCAGTCACCTGCAGAGAGACACCAGCACCTCCAGCTGACTCTCCAAAAATGGTGATGTTGTTGGGGTCACCTCCAAAAGCCGCAATGTTCCTCTTCACCCAAGCAATGGCGAAATGCTGATCCCACAGACCGTAGTTTCCTAGTGAGGAATAATACAGGGTTTAGGAAGGGCAGATTACAGAACGGAGCCTGGTGTGTAGGCTACCCCATTAAATGAACTGCTCTTCATAAAGACAGCCATTGCATGCACCACCATTCAGATAATCGAATAGCTTTTCACCATGAAAGCACAACTGCAGCTTGGACTAAGGTGCTAGGTAAATGTATTCAGTATGGCGTTATATCACCATATCTGTCCCATTTTAGACTTCAATAGATACATGAACAAAGCAATGTTAGTTTTTAGTACTGAATCATTTGGCTTTGTGTTTGATGTGTCCACAGGGCAGAGCTAGGAATTTTGGTGGTTATGTTGCCACTGAAGTCCTCAAGACGTAAAAGAAGACAGTATAATGTTCAACTTGTCAGAAACCACAATTATGACTGGAGATTTTCTCTAATGATTTGTTAATTTGGTAAAATTTTCCACTGGAGAGACAAACCCTTCCATGGCAAATAAGGCTTTGTGTCTATAATTAAACAATAATTTAAATAGCCATACCAAATATTCCACCCTCTCCTGGATGCAGTCCCCCCGTCTTACTACATCCACCTTATGAGAAAACCAATCTCAATCAAGGGTTATTATTGATACAAGAAGTCAAGGCTCTGCCAACCTAGGCTCCTCCACTAATGCATTTCACTCTGCAATATAGCTTAGTTGTAGAGTGGCAGGAGGCCACTGGCTGTCCTGAATTAGTGTGTGGTTCCTGTATTTTAACCTGGATATTTTCAATAAAGTGGCTTTGATTTGTTTTGCTTCGGAGTGCCACCATCTACATGAATCCTATACATTGGCAGAAGACCAAGCAGTTCATCTGTTTTCTCAGATGGTACAAAAATATTAATAGGTGTAAAAATAGTATAGAAGGACTAGAACCACTTTATTGCTATCTGTGTGAAATTTTCTTATCCCTTTTTGCCCACGTGACAACAGTAACCTAACTTTTCCAAAAGACACCGCTACAAAAATTCCATAAAGGTTCTAACCCTTCAAAATATTTTATTATCTGTGTCTTTCTTGGAGGGGGCTCTGCTAATTTTCTACTTTGATGACATGACAAGACATCATTAAAACTAAAAAAAACCTTTTGCTTAGATTTCCTCTTTAACTAATGAAAATGGTTACCTGGGGCGTTGGCGTCTCCTGTGCTCAGAAATCCTAGTGGTCCCACTCGATAGTTCAAGGTCACCACAATAACATTGCCTCGGACTGCAAGCTCTTCTCCATCATATAGATAATTGTTGAGAAAATTAGCTCCTTGTCCTCCTCCAAGCAGAAACCCTCCTCCATAAATCCAGACCATAACAGGGAGATTTGTAGACACTGGACAGGAAACAAAGAGCATTTAAGAGAGATGGAATGGCTATTAGGTTGCACTTTTAAGGCTTTTGTTAAAATATCTAAGCTGTTTGTGTGTTTTTCAAGGTTTTTGCCTCTCTGCATTAAAACCAAATGAAGCACAAATGAACAAGGTGAAGAACAAGGCCACCGTGCAGTATGTTTGCAGTTGGGGTTGATTTATTGAAGGCAAAGAGACTGTGCACTTTGCAAGTGAAGTTGCACTCATTTTCCCCAGAGCTTAGTGAATGTGGTGAAGCTCTACTGGATTACCATCATCGAATCGTGCACAAACAAAAATGCAGTTTTTTTTTCCTTGCACATGATTGGATATACTTTGCAAAGTGAAGCTTTACAACATTTCAGGGGGAAATTAGTGCACCTGCACTTGCAAAGTGCACATTGTATTTGCTTTACTAAATCAACCCCGGTGTGTTTCCAGCTTTGATTTATACTTCCAGATTCTTTAAACCAAATCTCCAAAGCAGCTTCCCTCCTATAGCAGCTAACTAACTAGTCTTAGGGCCGCCCATGGTACACTTGAGATCTTGTCACTGGTGACAACTCAACAGCAACAGGATTACTACAAAGGGCAGAGAGAAATCTTCAACTGTTTGATGGTGTCATTTTCTTTCTGGCTGGATGGGCAAAGCATTACATCTTTGTTGGCTTGTGATTGAGATGTCGTTCTCATTCAACCACTGGCTAAATAGGTGAGGTTTTGTTCCTCTGCTGATGAATATGTTGCAGAATCTCTCTCACCAGTATAGGGATGACGACTCACTCATCCAGCCAACAAGAGAAAGGGTACAACACCTTGATTCTACTACTAGGCAATTCTACTAAACACTCGTTGTTAGGCCTCATGTACACTGCGGCTGGTAAACAGACGTTTAGGAGCAGGTGGGCATTTTTTTCAACTGCTCCTGAACTCTCCTCTGTTATCTTATCAGTACATGTACACAGGGTAGTTTACAGTTGTCTAGGCAGTTGAGTTTAGAGGCTTTTTTTGGAAAGCAAACAATTGAGTTCAGACGCTGACTTTAGAGGCATTTCAAGCGCCAAACGCTTCTAAACACGGTACCTTGTGTTTAGCCACGTTTCGTTTACAGCCGTTTTTCATTAGAAAAAAATTTTTTTTTTCAAAAGCTTCTAAACACAAACGCGGCATGTAAACACTGCAAAACGGACGTTTTAAACATGGGTTACTATCTGTCAAGTTAAATCGTTCAGGAGAGGTTTTAAAAAACGTCCCGTGTACATTAAGTCTTAAAGATCCCTGGAATACTGTCAAAACAGGTTGCCGTTTAACCACTTGAGATCGGGAAGATTTTTTCCCCTTCACGACCAGGCCCTTTTTTGGTATTTGGCACTGTGATACTCTAACTGGTAATTGCGCGGTCATGCGAAGCTGTACCTAAACAAAATTTGTATCATTTTTTTTTTTCACACAAATAGAGCTTTCTTTTACTGGTATTTGATTACCAATGGGTTTTTAATTTTTTGCAATATAAATTAAAAGACTGAACATTTTGAAAAAAAAAGACCCCAAAAGACAACATGTTTTACTTTCTGCTATAAAACATATCCAATAATAAAAAAAAAAATTTCCTTAATAAATTTTGGCCAAAACGTATTCTGCTACGTTTTTGTTAAAAAAAATCCCAATAAGTGTGTATTGATTATTTTGTGTCAAAGTTTTAGCGTCTACAAACTATGGTATATACTGGATTTTTTTTTTTATACTACTAATGGTGTTGATCAGCGACTTATAATGGAACTGCAAGTGTGGCAGACAATCTGATGCTGGGGGGGGGAACTGACTGTCACTGATAAGGATGAGCCGAACACCCCCCTGTTCGGTTCGCACCAGAACTTGCGAACAGACCAAAACTTCGTACGAACGTTAGAACCCCATTGAAGTCTATGGGACTCGAACGTTCTAAATCAAAAGTGCTCATTTTAAAGGCTAATTTGCATGGTATTGTCCTAAAAAGTGTTTGGGGACCTGGGTCCTGCCCCAGGGGACATGTATCAATGCAAAAAAAAGTTTTAAAAACGGCCGTTTTTTCGGGAGCAGTGATTTTAATAATGCTTAAAGTCAAACAATAAAAGTGTAATATATTCCTTTAAATTTTGTACCTGGGGGGTGTCTATAGTATGCCTGTAAAGGGGCGCATGTTTCCCGTTTTTAGAACAGTCTGACAGCAAAATGACATTTCAAAACAAAAAAGTCATTTAAAACTACTCGCGGCTATACTGAATTGCCGGCCCGACAATACACATAAAAGTTCATTGAACAGGGGAACCCCGAACCAAAATTTTTAAAAAAAATGACGTGGGGGGTCCCCCTAAATTCCATACCAGGCCCTTCAGGTCTGGTATGGATATTAAGGGGAACCCCGGCCAAAATTAAAAAAAAAAAAATTGGCCTGGGGTCCCCCTCAAAATCTATACCAGACCCTTCAGGTCTGGTATGGATTTTAAGGGGAACCCCGCGCCAAAATTTAAAAAAAAAATGGCGTGGGGTACCCCCAAAAATCCATACCAGACCCTTATCCGAGCAGGCAACCTGGCAGGCCGCAGGAAAAGAGGGGGGGACGAGATAGCGCCCCCCTCCTGAACGTACCAGGCCACATGCCCTCAACATTGGGAGGGTGCTTTGGGGGTAGCCCCCCAAAGCACCTTGTCCCCATGTTGATGAGGACAAGGGCCTCATCCCCACAACCCTGGCCCGGTGGTTGTGGGGGTCTGCGGGCAGGGGGCTTATCGGAATCTGGAAGCCCCCTTTAACAAGGGGACCCCTAGATCTCAGCCCTCCCCCCTGTGGGAAATGGTAAGGGGGTACAAAAGTACCCCTACCATTTCACAAAAAAAAATGTCAAAAATGTTAAAAATGACAAGAGACAGTTTTTGACAATTCCTTTATTTAAATGCTTCTTCTTTCTTCTATTTTCTATCTTCTTTCTTCTATCTTCCTTCGGTTTCTTTCTCCATCTTTTTCTTCTTCTGGTTCTTGTTCTTCTGGTTCTTCTTGTTCTTTTGGTTCTTCATCCAGTCTTCTCGTCCGGCATCTTCCTCAGCGGCGCCGTCTTCACTTCATCTTCTTTCCTCGGGCCGCTCCACATCCACGATTGGATGGGAGGCTCCTGCTGTGTGATGCTTCTCCTCTTCTGACAGTTCTTAAATAACGGAGGGCGGGTGACCCCGCCCCCCTCTGACGCAGGGCGGGTGACCCCGCCCCCCTCTGATGCACGGGGACTTCCCTTTGGCCTTCCCCGTGACATCAGAGGGGGGCGGGGTCACCCGTCCTCCGTTATTTAAGAACTGTCCGAAGAGGAGAAGCGTCACACAGCGGGAGCCTCCCATCCAATCGTGGATGCGGAGCGGCCCGAGGAAAGAAGATGAAGTGAAGAAGGCGCCGCTGAGGAAGATGCCGGATGAGAAGACCAGATGAAGAACAAGAACAACCAGAAGAACAAGAACCAGAAGAAGAAGAAGATGGAGGAAGAAACCGAAGGAAGATAGAAGATGGATGAAAGAAGATAGAAAATAGAAGAAAGAAGAAGCATTTAAATAAAGGAATTGTCAAAAACTGTCTCTTGTCATTTTTAACATTTTTGACTTTTTTTTGTGAAATGGTAGGGGTACTTTTGTACCCCCTTACCATTTCACACAGGGGGAAGGGCCGGGATCTGGGGGTCCCCTTGTTAAAGGGGGCTTCCAGATTCCGATAAGTCCCCTGCCCGCAGACCCCCACAACCACCGGGCAAGGGTTGTGGGGATGAGGCCCTTGTCCCCATCAACATGGGGACAAGGTGTTTTGGGGGGCTACCCCCAAAGCACCCTCCCAATGTTGAGGGCATGTGGCCTGGTACGGTTCAGGAGGGGGGGCGCTCTCTCGTCCCCCCTCTTTTCCTGCGGCCTGCCAGGTTGCGTGCTCGGATAAGGGTCTGGTATGGATTTTTGGGGGTACCCCACGCCATTTTTTTTTAAATTTTGGCGCGGGGTTCCCCTTAAAATTCATACCAGACCTGAAGGGTCTAGTATAGATTTTGAGGGGGATCCCATGCCATTTTTTTTTTTTTTTGGCCGGGGTTCCCCTAAATATCCATACCAGACCTGAAGGGCCTGGTATGGAATTTAGGGGGACCCCCCACGTCATTTTTTTTTAAAATTTTAATTCGGGGTTCCCCTGTGGGGAATTCCCATGCCGTTTTTATCAATGAACTTTTATGTGTATTGTCGGGCCGGCAATTCAGTATTGCCGCGAGTAGTTTTAAATGACTTTTTTGTTTTGAAATGTCATTTTGCTGTCAGACTGTTCTAAAAACGGGAAACATGCGCCCCTTTACAGGCATACTATAGACACCCCCCAGGTACAAAATTTAAAGGAATATATTACACTTTTATTGTTTGACTTTAAGCATTATTAAAATCACTGCTCCCGAAAAAACTGCCATTTTTAAAACTTTTTTTTGCATTGATACATGTCCCCTGGGGCAGGACCTAAGTCCCCAAACACTTTTTATGACAATATCATGCATATAAGCCTTTAAAATTAGCACTTTTGATTTCTCCCATAGACTTTTAAAGGGTGTTCCACGGCATTCGAATTAGCCGCGAACACCCCAAATTGTTCGCTATTCGGCGAACTGGCGAACAGCGGATGTTCAAGTCGAACATGCGTTCGACTCGAAGTCGAAGCTCATCCCTAGTCACTGACCTCACCAGTGACACTAATACAGTGATCAATGATAATACTATACACGGTCACTGTACTAGGGACACTGGCTGGGAAGGGTTTAACATCTAGGTCAATCAAAGGGTTAACCGTGAGCCTAACAATGTGTAATGTATGTACAGTGTGCTGCTTTTACAACTAGATCTATGTGTTTCTCAGGGATGAGAAACTGACAGATCGGTCCCTCTGTACAGAGCTCTGTGTTGTTTACCAAACACAGAGCTCTGGGCTGTGACTGTACACAGCCGATTAGCAGGTCCCGGCCGTAAATCATTGGTCGGGACTTGTTGACAGGCCCCAGCTGTGTACAACCCCAGCATTATCTATGCCTAGCATGCCAGCATTATCTACATTGTCCACATGCCCGGTTTCATTTAATTTTATATAAATATTTTAAAAAAAGTCTGGACATTTGAGGGATAAGTTGTGTCCCCATGTTTTAGGTGTTTTATTTACGGGGGTTAATTTAGATATTGTTTGGTAAAATATTCACAGAAGTGATGTGAAGTGACTGGTTGAGAAGATCCAGCACACAGAGACATTGTTTATATTGGAGCTGAATATACAGTATTAACCAGGAATAACAAGTTAGTACAAAAAGACAGTTTTAATCTAAAACAATTGCACAAAAAGTACTACAAACTTTAAAAACGACTTACCAATGCTGCTGCTGCTATATGCCATGCATGTGAATATGTGTCATACTGCTTCATGTAATTAATACTGGTAAAGTATCAGTAACTGGGTGCCATATAGAAATTGCTGGTGTCATGCCACATGTTCCCAGATGCGTTTCGTCCCCATAAGACTTCCTCAGAGTGATCCTTGTATAACCTGTACTGGCGTGATTACTAATGTTATAGCCCTGCCTATCTCAGATTTACAATCCAGGCAAACGCATCAGTTCCAACCAGCTGATGCCTATGCATTACGTGTGGTGAAGTGCGATCCACCATTACTGGAAACAAAGAGGGTTGAGATTGGCAGTGTACTCTGTAAATTCATCGTCACTTTTGTGCATCTTATACTGACATTAAATAACTATGGGGTTGATTTACTAAAGGCAAATAGACTTTGCACTTTGCAAAGTGCAGTTGCTCCAGAGCTTAGTAAATGAGGTAAAGCTTCACTTTGCAAAGAGTACCCAATCACATACAAATTTTTTTTAAAAAACAGCGTTTTTGCTTGCACATGATCGGATGATGGAAGTCAGCAGAGCTTCTGCTCATTTACTAAGCTCTGGAGCAACTGCGCTTTCCAAAGTGCACAGTCTCTTTGCCTTTAATAAATCGACCCCTATACAGTGCCTTGAAAAAGTATTCATACCCGTGGAAATATTTCACATTTTCTCATGTTACAATCAGAAACCTAAATGTATTTTATTGGGATTTTATGTGATAGACCAACACAAAGTGGCACATAATTGTGAAGTGAAAGAAAAATGATAAATGTTTTTCAAAATTTTTTACAAATAAATACCGTATTTATCAGCGTATAACACGCACCCCAAGTTTAGGAGGGAAAAAAACTTACATTTAAATGCCCATCAATGCAGCCTTATCAGTGTCCATCTGCAGCCTTGTCAGTGTCATTGCAGCCTTGTCATTGCAGCCTTGCCCCCAGTGTTCATTGCAGCCTTGTCAGTGCAGCCTTGCCCCCAGTGTCCATTGCAGCCTTGCCCCAGTGCAGCCTTGCCCCCAGTGTCCATTGCAGCCTTGTCAGTGCAGCCTTGCCCCCAGTGTCCATTGCAGCCTTGGATGGATTTAAAATTGGCGCTGCCGAGATCGCAGGGACTGGGCGGAGAGCAGCGAGCGCCGCCGAGATCACTGGGCGGAGCTGAGATACACATAGCCGAGTGTACTCGGCTCTTCTCGGCTCCGCTCACAGTCACGCCCAGTCCCCCAATGGCGGGACTGGGTGTGACTGTGAGTGGAGACGTGTACACTCGGCTATGTGTATCTCGGCGGTGATCGCTCCGCTCACAATCAGCAGAGTGCATGTTATACGCCGATAAATACGGTATGTGAAAAGTTTGGCGTGCATTTGTATTCATCCCCCTTTACTCCGATACCCCTAACTAAAATCTAGTGGAACCAATTGCCTTCAGAAGTCAACTAATTAGTAAATAGAGTCCACCTGTATGTAATTTAATCTCAGTATAAATACAGCTGTTCTGTGAAGTCCTCAGAGGTTTGTTAGAGAACCTTGGTGAATAAACAGCATCATCATGAAGGCCAAGGAACACACCAGACAGGTCAGGGATTAAGTTGCAGAGAAGTTTAAAGCAGTGTTCGGTTATAAAAAAAAATATCCCAAGCTTCGAACATCACATGGAGAACTGTTCAATCCATCATCCGATAATGGAAAGAGTATGGCACAACTGCAAACCTACCAAGACATGGCCGTCCACCTAAACTGACAGGCCGGGCAAGGAGAGCATTAATCAGAAAAGCAGCCAAGAGGTCCATGGTGACTCTGGAGGAACTGCTGAGATCCACAGCTCAGGAAGGAGAATCTGTCTACAGTAGGCATGTCCAAAGTCTGGCCCACGGGCCAATCGCGGCCCGCTTTCCAGTTTTGAAAGGCCCGCCTGGTTATTTGGACATGTATATCTTTTGTGGCACCCAATGATCTCCCAGCGCCGGGGCCACAAAAAGATATATATGCTGGCTGCCTTGGAGGGGAGGGGGCAGGGCGAGTGCCGTACACACAGGAGAATTTCCTGTTTACATGGCAGCCTCTGTAATAGAAAGCCCCATCTCCTACACTGCCATTATACGACTGTTCTGTCCATCAAAGGAAGCAGGACTTCGTATTAAAGAGGCCACCGAGAAAACAGGAGTTTTTCATGTATGTAATCTTTTGGCGCTCGTTCCGCCCCCCTCCCCATCCCCTCCGAGGCTGCAGATGGATGGGCATCAATCAGGCTGCACTGATGGCAATGGTGAGTCTGCATTCATGGCAATGGTGAGTCTGCATTCATGGCAATGGGGGTGCTGCATTCCTGGCAATGGTGGGTGCTGCATTCATGGCAATGGTGAATCTGCATTCCTGGCAATGGTGAATCTGCATTCCTGGCAATGGTGGGGGCTGCATTCATGGCAATGGTGGGGTTTCATTCATGGCACTCGTGAGGCTGCAGATGGGCACTGCCCCTTATTTTGCTTCACAGTTCTTTATTTAAAATGTAAGTTTTTTTCCTGAAACTTCCCTCTTAAAGTGAAGGTGCGTGTTATACACCAATAAATACGGTATATCCAAACAACACACCCGAGCTCATCTCTTTACTCACACACAGCCACAAAGGCAAGAGAATTCTTGTTGGGCAGTGTATTAGTGCTCGGACGAACACACTTAGACTAAGTTTTAATAGTTCAAAGAATGTCAGGCAAAATAGTCAGCCCTCACGCATGTTCACTTCATCAAATCTGGTCCTCTTTGAAAAAAAAGTTTGGACACCCCAGGTCTACAGCACAACTATTAGTCGTGCACTCCACAAATCTGGCCTTTATGTAAGAGTGGCAAGAAGAAAGCCATTATTGAAAGAAAGCCATAAGAAGTCCTGTTTGCAGTTTGCGAGAAGCCATGTGGGGGACACAGCAAACATGTGGAAGAAGGTGCTCTGGTCAGATGAGACGAAAATTTAACTTTTTGGCCTAAAAGCAAAATGCTATGTGTGGTCTAAAACTAACACTGCACATCACCCTGAACACACCATCCCCACCGTGAAACACGGTGGTGGCAGCATCATGTTGTGGGAATGTTTTTCTTCAGCAGGGACAGGGAAGCTGGTCAGAGTTTATGGGAAGATGGATTGAGCCATATACAGGGCAATCTTAGAAGAAAACCTGTTATGCCGCGTACACACAGCTGGACTTGCTGAAAGAAAAATTCAGATGAGAGCTTTCGGTCGGACAATCCGATCGTGTGTATGCCCCATCAGACTTTTTCTATCGCCATTTGCAATGGACTCAGATATAGAACATGTTCTAAATTTTTCCGTTAGAGATTTAGAGAGAGAGAACGGAGTTTAGCCTGTTTAGCCTGTTTGCAAGTCTGCTCGTGTGTACGCGGCATTAGAGTCTGCAAAAGACTTGAGACTGGGGTGGAGGTTCACCTTCCAGTAGGACAACGACCCTAAACATACAGCCAGAGCTACAATTGAATGGTTTAGATTAAATCATGATCATGTGTTAGAATGGCCCAGTCAAAGTCCAGACCTAAATCTAATTGAGAATCTGGGGCAAGACTTGAAAATTGCTGTTCACATACGGTCTCCATCCAATCTGACAGAGCTTGAGCTATTTTGCAAAGAAAAATGAGCAAATATTTCACTCTCTAGCTGTGCAAAGCTGTTAGAGACATCCCCAAAAAGACTTGCAGCTGTAATTGCAGTGAAAGGTGGTTCTACAAAGTATGGACTCGGGGGGGGGGGGGGGGGGGCTGAATACAAATGCATGCCACACTTTTCACATATTTGAAAGAAAAATTGAAAACTATTTTTTCCTTCCACTTTACAATTATGTGCCACTTTGTGTTGGTCTATCACATAAAATCCCAATAAAATACATTTACATTTTTGGTTGTAACATGACAAAATATGATAAATCTGAATATAATAAAAATGAATACTTTTTCAAGGCACTGTAAGTTTCAGTCCTTAATCTTCTTATAAAAGTCAGTCACGGGGGGCGTGGCCTGGACATGGCGAGGTGAGGACGCTGTGCTTCTGAGCTCCCGGCTTCATCCAGGCTTGCCGAGCCTACTATGCTCTAAAACCTACCCGGAGTGCAAGGCATGTACTCGAGGAGAAGGAGGACAAAGGGGAGAGGTAAATCAACCAGACAGAGAGACTCTGGGGGAACTTTAGACCACTTTCTCACTCAACCCCGGACTCCCACCCCGGACGCCAAGATGGCGGAACCGCGTGGAGAGACGAGCGGGATACAAGGGAATCGATCGGCGTCCCCGGCTGCCTCAATGGACTCGGACTCCTACTCAGATGTTCCGGTGGCCTTGCAGTCCGGATCGGGGACCCCCCTGTTGAATTCTAGGGGCATTGGAGGAGAAGCGGAGCTATGGGCACTGCTTAAAGCCCTCCCCACTAAGATGGACATAGAATCCCTCATTGAACGCCTGGAAACACAACACCGCAAAGACATGCAGGAAGTGAAGGGAGAGCTGAACACACTATCCACTAGATTGACGGCGGGGGAGACTTCAGTGACATCCCTGGAAAAACGGGTCTCAGAATTAGAACATCTCCAAGAAGCTCATGTGGACGCTGCTACAATGCTCCAACTACACCAAGAAGAAATGGAGGACCGCAGCAGACGCAACAACCTTCGTCTGCGCGACCTCCCAGAAGCGACGGGACCTGAAGATTTAGCCGCCACCGTGATCGCTATATTCCGCAAGCTTCCAGGTGATTCGCTCCCT
Source organism: Lithobates septentrionalis (assembly GCA_037952835.1). Taxonomy (NCBI): domain Eukaryota; kingdom Metazoa; phylum Chordata; class Amphibia; order Anura; family Ranidae; genus Lithobates; species Lithobates septentrionalis. The sequence continues at coordinate 1,382,601 of JBBDGP010001258.1, forward strand.
CAGAATATGGAGTTTGACCGCATCCATCGAGCGCTGGGTCCAAAATCGCAAGACCCTAACAGACCGAGAGATGTCATCTGCCGCCTTCATCATTATTCCCACAAAGAAATAATCATCCGCAGAGCATGGGAGGCGGGAGACGTAGACTTTGATGGAGCAGTGATTAAAATTCTACCTGATGTCTCCCGAGCCACCCTACAGAGGAGAGCTATGCTGCGTCCAGTGTTAGAGATAGCCCGCAGACAAGGAGCCACCTACCGCTGGGGATACCCACTCTCAGTGCTTTTTAAAAGAGGACAGAGATCATTCCAGCTACGATCCCAGAGAGACTTACCAGCCCTCTCTACATTTCTGGAGACAACCCCCATCCGGATACCGAACTGGCTGAGGTTCCTTCCCCAAACGAGGGGACGACCAGGCCCACACTCATCGCAGACAAACCCTCAGCCGAGGCCGCAGAGGCAACGCCGGAGATCCCGTCCACCAACACCAGATGGGACACGTGAGTCATGAGGGGTCACTGTTCTCCCCTGAGGCAGGACGCTCAGTTTTATTGTTTTTCCCCTGCCGGTTGAGATATCCTCTGATCGAGACCAAAGTATGCCCCACGATTGATCCAAAAGACTGCCTGTCCCTCACCAGGAACACTTTAACAAAGCAGCAGGGATGATTTCACCCCACCTCTCTGAGAGGAGAGAGTTTGAGATGCATAGGGACTGGCTCTGCCACATATATAACTGTCTACCACTGAGCTCTCGTCCTCCCCCTGTGCAAGAGGCGGGTGAGCCTAGAAGATTTGGGGGATTTGCCCCCTGGGGGACTCTGAGGGAGGGGGTTGAAGGGGTGAACACAACGTTTACATATGTTGAAGTTGGTAGTTTTTTACCACCCGGGTCTCCGGGGGAGATGATGAAGCCCCCCCCCCCCCCCCCCCCACTGAGATATCCGGGGAATGGTTTTCGTTTTTCCTACTACAGGGGTTTCGTTACTGATTTCTATTTTTCCTTTGTTTATGTTCTATTACAGCTAAAGGCACAGATAAGTGATGCAATGCTCTAGATATCTCTATACCACAGGCTGCATAGATGTATAAGATGATGAGAATACATGATGTTTTTCTGAATATTAGAGCACAGGCTTTATCATGCCAGGCCAGCTGGCCAGTTTAAATAATAATTCTAGAGTAAATGTCAGGCTAAACTGAGATAAACTGAGCATACAATACCTATTTAGATTTCCTGATAACTAGTGCAAGCTGAAGAGCTGGAATTTACTTAGACAGATACTCAAATTTGATGACTAGAGGTGCTAGGCCGGTTTTTTGACAATAACAATGTTCAACACCTTTGAGTAGGCCTGCATGAAACCCTGAGGGTCCTTTTGCTTGGATGCATGCCCTCGAAACGCATCTGCAGCCCGAGATCCTTGTCACGCTGTCTCTAAATGATCTAAACCTGCCCGAGACATATATGCTCCAACTTGCTAAACTAACCCATATGAAGAACACGGGGACTACTTATGTATCTCCTAGGGCCCGAGCTGGTCTGGATGGGTCGGGAGCACCCCTCTTTCGCCTTCCCCAGTCACTCCCCAACATAGGCCAGCACATCTCTCGACTGAAGTTCGTAGAGACGTGTAAAAGCAAGCTAATAGCTTGCAGTAGTGTTACCCTACCTACCTACCCCCCCCTTTTTTTTTTCTTTTTTTTCTTCCCACCCTCCCACTCTACTGCCCTGATATAGCTGAATTGTCTCTGACACAGGATAGTGCCTTTAGGTCACGTTATAGAGACCTAATACAACTTACCAACAGCTAGGGTTTTATCCCCAGTTTCCGACGCCCCTCTCCCATCCCTTCTCACCCTTTTTTTCCCTCTCCCTCCCCGTCTAGTGCTCTGGTTGAGGATGGACAGCCTGAAAGTATTTTCGGTAAATGCAAAAGGCCTTAACACACCGGAGAAGCGACGTATTCTTATGAACGAGTTAAGAAGAGCCAAAGCCGACGTGGCCTTCATCCAGGAAACTCATTTTAAAGAGGACAAATTGCCAGTCCTTAAAAATAGATCCTTCCCACTGACCTATCATTCTACTAACAAGACTAAATCTAGAGGGACCTCCATTCTCCTGTCAAGTAAAATACATTGGACCCTTAAGGCCTCTATGGTGGATAAGGAGGGCAGGTACACATTTATTAAGGGTCTTATTGGAGATAAGCTCCTGACGCTGGCAACTATATATGCCCCAAATGAAAAACAGGACACTTTCATACAACACACCATCTCTAAACTGACCAAATTTTGCGAGGGCCAACTGATACTAGGGGGATACTTCAACACACCTTTAGCTCCTAACGTAGATACTTCCTCAGGATCGTCTTCCATATCGATTAAAGCCCGTAAACACATTACCAAAACCCTACATGAGCACCAGCTCATCGACGTGTGGCGCCTCCACCACCCGGGTGAGAGGGACTACACGTTCTACTCACCCCCCCACAAAATACACTCAAGAATAGACTTCTTCCTAATTCCCCATAGCCAACTACATGCAGTTAAGGAATCGACTATAGGCCTAAGGACATGGTCAGACCATGCTCCGATAATGTTGTCCTACGCATTATCGGACGTCTCTACACATAGAACTCCCTTCTGGCGCCTCAATGAGAGCCTTCTGAAGAGACCAGAGGTCCTAGAAGAAGTGAATAGAGAACTGACGAGTTATTTTCGTACAAACACGACAGCTGACTGCACCCCAGGCTCGATATGGGAGGCCCATAAGGCGGTTATCAGGGGGATATTCATAAAACACGGCGCACGGATAAAAAGAGAGAATGGGAAACTAGAGATACTTCTTAACAAACTTCACATCACTGCGTCGCAACACAAAAACTCACCAGACCCCCTAGTAGAAGCCGAACTAAACTCCACCCGCAGTCAAATAAATGACCTACTTGGGTATAGGGCAAAGGCAACGTTACAAAGATGTCGCCTCACTACTTATGAGTCGGGAGACAAATGTGGACGAATACTAGCCAGAGCAGTTAGAGATCTTAAAATGAAAACATACATCCCTCATATCAAAACGGCAACTGATACGAAGGTCAGTTTACCACGTCAGATAGCTAACTCCTTTAAGGAATATTACGAAACTCTCTATAGCCTACCGTCCACACCAAGGGCACAGTCGAGGATGGAGGCATACTTGTCCTCCAGCCAGATTCCCACACTGACACCAGAAAATATAGCGGATTTGGATTCCCCAATCACGCAAGAAGAATTGACATTAGCACTTAAATCTACCAAACCTGATAAAGCCCCTGGACCAGATGGCCTTACCCTCCCATATTATAAAACGCTATTCTCCTCCCTTAACACTCACATGATATCCTTTTTTAATGCAATAGGACCCCAAACTGCATTCTCAAATGATACCACACGAGCGCACATTACAGTCATTCCAAAAGAGGGCAAAGACCCTCTAATATGTAGTAGTTATAGACCCATCTCCCTGTTAAACACAGACCTCAAACTATTTACTAAGATCCTTGCGTCCCGTCTAACCCATCATATGCAATCTTTAATTCATTTAGACCAGGTGGGCTTCATCCCCACCAGGGAAGCTAGAGACAGTACAATCAAAGTACTAAACTTGATACACATAGCCAACCAGACCCATGAGCCCTCAGTTTTCCTAAACACGGACGCCGAAAAAGCATTCGATAGGGTTAACTGGGAGTATATGTTTACAGTCCTTAGACACATAGGACTGGGAGAAAAGATGTTGGGATGGATCACCCAAATATACAATACCCCCACAGCTCAAGTCAAAGTGAACGGAATTTTATCGGACCCCTTCCAAATTAAAAACGGGACGAGACAAGGTTGCCCACTGTCCCCCCTACTGTTTGCCCTCACGTTAGAGCCGTTCTTAAGTAAAATTAGAAATAACCCAGACATCCAAGGCCTAAAGGTTGGAGGGACCCAATATAAGGTCTCTGCATATGCGGACGACCTGATGTTCTCCCTATCAAATCCAGTAATCTCTCTTCCAAATCTTCTTAGGGAATTTGAAGAATTTGGAAATATATCTAATCTTAAAATTAACTACAACAAATCAGAGGCCATGGGTATAGAATTATCACGACCTACTCGGCAAACACTGTGCTCTAGTTTTAACTTTAAATGGACATCCACAGCTCTGACATATCTGGGTACTCTGGTCCCAGCAAATCTCAACCACGCCTTTAAACTGAATTTCCCACCCTTACTAGTTAAAACAGGAAACATATTGACATCTTGGGGTAAAGGCCTACACTCTTGATTCGGGAGATGCAATCTTATCAAGATGTGCATCTTACCCAAATACCTTTATTTGTTACAAGCACTCCCAATCGCGATCCCCACATCATATTTTAGAAAGGTACACAGTCAATTCCATAAATTTATTTGGGCAAACAAGAAATCGAGATTACCACGTACACTCCTATCTATGCCCAAAGCTTCCGGAGGCCTCGCTGTCCCGGATGTGAGGAAATATTACCAGGCAGTGCACCTGGGCAGAATTATAGACTGGTGTCGCCACCAAGACCTTAAATTGTGGACACATCTAGAACAGGCCCAGGTGCAAATACCCCTGCAGGGAGCTCTGTGGTGCCACGAACACCTTCGAGTACAAGACAAAAAACACCCACTGATAGGGACGACACTCCGAGTGAGCTCACAAACCTGCCAAACGCAATCACTATCGTCAGCTAACTCCCCACTCTACCCAATTATAGGGAACCCGCAATTTTCTCCTGGTCTAGACCCTCAGGTTAAAAATGCCATGTTGAGCCTAAAACGCACACAAGCACGACACTTCCTGACAGGAGATTCATGGCCCTCCGTGGAGACATTAAGCAACCAATCAGGCCCATTCAAGTTATCATTTTGGACGGCTGTCCAGTTGAGACACTTCCTTGCGTCTATATCTAACTCCCAAGGGTTCACACAACCTCTAACGACATTTGAAAACTACTGCTCAGAGGAGGGTACACTCGCAAGGACGCTGTCGATGATGTATAACCTTGTCATTACCCCGACGGACGACACACATCTAACCTTTATACGTAAATGGGAGAGAGATTTGAGTTGTACATTTACATCGGACCAGATTCAACGTGTAGTGACTTTCTCGCTAAAATCCTCTATTTGTACAAAAATACAGGAAACTAATTATAAACTTTTGACAAGGTGGTACCTAACTCCCCAAGCCCTACATACCTTCTACCCGAACACCTCAGCACTTTGTTGGAGATGTCGGACGGAGAGGGGCACATTGCTGCACGTATTCTGGTCCTGCTCAAAACTCTCACATTTCTGGTCTACCATTAGAGCAACCATCCAAAAATTCACGGAATACAATATCCCCAATGACCCAGCCTTTTTTCTGTTACACGTCAATACTATATCAACTAAAAGGTACAAAAAGTCCATTGTGCGACACTTAGTTAACACAGCTAAATCTTGTATCCCACTCTATTGGAAAAAGCAAACTCCACCAACCGTGGCGGAGTGGGTTCGGAGGGTGGAGGAGATTAGTAGAATGGAAGACCTGGTACTAACGGCGAGACACCAGCAGGAAAAATATACAAAGACATGGGCAATATGGCAACAGTTTATTTTATCCTCGGAAGGCACCACCCTTAGAACCGCCTGATAAGCTCACTTCTCCAGATAATACAAAATCTGAAGCTGTCCTGAATCAACCAGAGCCCCCCCCCCCACCCCACCCCATCCCTCCCTCCCCCCGCAAATTCTTCTTTTTCCTCCCCTTATCCCTTTCTCTATTTACCCCTCTTTTTCCCGATGTATATCTATGGTTCCCTCCGCTGCCCTTCCCCTCTTGGGTATTGAGATTCTACCCGAGTGGGATAGGAGGCGAAGGGAGACTAATAGAGAGAAATGCTAAATGTGAATTTTATCTGCTGACCTTCTACTGTAAGAAATATTTTAATATATACGATTATTCAGAAAGGTAAACGAATATTCCTCTCTTTATTTTCAATGTATGTATGCATCGTACTGTATTGTAATGTCTCAGCCCAGGTTGGGCATGTAAAAAAATAAATAAAATCTATATTTGAAAAAAAAAAAAGTCAGTCACGATAAATAAAATTACCAGTGCATAATACAACACAGCTAAAGGTGCAAATTTAGAAAAAGATTACGTATTTATATATATTTTATAGAATAGATTTTTTTTAGTTTATAATATTGTTAATCCCAATCTAAACTTTTGTTGCTGTTACGTTTCATCGGCTCCAGCCCGGGCGGGCCTATACAAGATTGAAAGCCCCAGTAACTAATTAGATCTGATGAAAAAGCAGGAAGCTTTGAAACGCGTCATCCGACACGCCCCGACGTCACTTCCAGTTCCAGATCCTCTTGATTGCGTTCCATGCTGGTCTGCACACCGCCACAGCGGGAATCAGGACGGCCGTCACCATCTCCTTACATTCCTTTGCTGACACACTGCTGCAAGCCCGCTGGGACGACTCCTTGCACTCAGCTCCGGATTCCCCCGTGACTATCCACTTGTTATAGAGACACCCATGCCTGTTTCCCACAGATGTCATGTGAGTAGCCATTTGGCTGATTATCTTAATAAATTCAGCTTATTCTAATATACCGCACTTAGTTTGGCGCACCTTGTTTCTCTTATAATATGGTTAATCAGCAAGCAAAATGAAGGGTTATGCGGGAAAAAAAAATTAAGTCATAAATTAATCCTAACCAAAGATTTCCAACATGTCATCATAATACAAAAGTATTAAAGTCGACGTGATATGCTTTACCCCTACTTACCCATTAGAAAAACAATCTATATTGTAAATTTTGAGCCACAACAAAACCTTAAGATATACAACTGGACCAAAGGACCCCCCATTTGAATTTATGAGCACTTTTGCTCACCCGGTTGGTAGTAGTTATATTTTAGTTGTTGAATTCTGGATAAAGCTAAAAGGATTCCGCTCTGAAGATATGTGTACTTTGTAAGTACTTACCATTGATCATGTTGTAAGGTGATGCAATAACATAGTAATACACTGTGATAACCTATTTGCTTATAATTTGTGCATATGCCAATTATGAATTCCTATGTATGGCATACAGGATCAGCATTTTTTTAAATGCTTGTGGTATTTTTGTGCAATTAAATTACATAATTGTGTACTGGATTATATTTGCTGCATCTTATATTAGGGTTGTACCGATACCGTTTTTTTTTTTTATCGGCGAGTAAACGTACCGATACTTTCAGTCAAGTACAGATACCGAGTACCGATACTTTACGGTGTCAATACAAAACGACTTGCATGCAATTTGAACAGGAATGCGCTACGATTCCGCCGATGATAGCAAATCAGGGTCGCTGGAGGTGGCATGAGTAAAAACATGGTGTTTGAACTGTACTGAATTGTATGCAAATTAGTTATAACTGCATTCATACCAGGGTACCTCAAAAAGTTTCTGCACTTTTTTAAAACTCTAATAGGAAAAAGTGCAGAAACTTTTTGAAGAACTCTCATATATATTAAAGTGAGTAAAAAAATGATTAGCCGATACACTTTATTTGCGAACCAATTTACTCTTTACTACTGTCAGCTATAAAAAACAATTCATGACGTTACAATATTTTAAAATGTCAAACAGTGGATGTAGCCCTCAGAATTATATAGCACCTCTGGGTTGTGTTTACTGACCTGCTTTACGAGACTGAGGGACCCAGATATTCAGGTAGAGACAGTCCAAATCTCCCATTGTATGAGTCTGGAGCAGAGTTGCCTGAATGCAACGTTTTTGGTATTCCGTAGTTTTCAGCGTACCTGCAGGAAAATGATGAAATGTGGTTGAAAAAACGTTCTAAAAACAGACTTTTGTATTTTGTACAGCTATTCTATACAGTTGTCCAAATTACCTGGGACTTAAAAGGGGCAATTCACACTGCATCAAATAAACTCATAGAGCCTCATCTAGGGTTAGGGTATGGCGCTTTGAACTCAACGCAACGCAAATTAAACACATCTTGCTTTCCAGTAAAAAAAAAAAAAAAATTGTGACCTATTTCATTAGTAGCCATTTAGCTCAAGACTTCAAGACTCAATGAGGGGGGAAAAAAAAAGTGTAGAAGAAGGAGAGTCATGTGACCTGGGAGTCACGCAATTGGCCCATCCTCCAATCAAGGAGCGCTCTCTACGGTGTTAAAATTGAACTCCAGGCTAACAGCTAAATACGCAGATAACATACATACTGTATAAGGGAGCTGTTATACATTCCTAGGAATTTGTATTCTATCCATCCAGTACTCAGTTTTACACAGCTGTGTCTGGCAGGGCAGGGGACCATCTCTGCTGCAGGTAACACTTACAGATCGTGTCCCTCCCCCAGCCTGTGATTGGACATTGAAATGAGAAGCAACAGACTGATGAGCTCATCTCTCTGCTTTCTGCTCCTATCATTATATTCTTTGTTAGCACATGAACACTACAGCACAGCTATCTGGCTATAATACAATAATGAATACAAAGCTGCATTTGTTTGTGTTTTTATATCAGCCTTGAGTTCAGCTTTATAAAGAGAGAACTTCATCGAACACCCCAGGCTCTACAACATGGCATGCACTTTATGAATCAGTAAAGTGCAGACGCAATGTGCTAAGTAATGTATTGTCTAGAGCAGGGGTGTCAAACTCAATTTCACTGCGGGCCGCATCAGCATTATGGTTGCCCTTAAAGGGCCGTTCAGGGTTTAGGGGTGCGCTATGTACAGAGTTCAAGAGTGCGTAACATACAGAATGCAAAGTTCATGAGTACATGGCATACAGAGTGCAGGGTGGAGGAGTGTGCAGGGTTCAGCTTTCTTTCACAAGGCTGTCTACGCCCCCCCCCCCCCATTCCCCACCTCTGCACACATCTGCCTCCAGTCATCTTCCCCCCCACCCCGAAAAAGCTTCCTCGCATCTCACCTACCCAGCATGGCTCTAGTACTTCCAGGCACTGTAGGTGGCTCCACCTCTCTCTCTCACTTACAGGGACATCATTGGTTGGCATTTGTCCCCGCAGAAAGGCAGGCAAGGATCTGTGAGAGCCGCTGAGAGGAAAGATGTCCTTGTAAACACAGAGGCTTCTGGGGAGCGGAGGGTGAAAGCCAGCCGGAGGTGGCAAAACGGAGTTCCGCCATGTTCCAGCTGAAAAGAAGCCCTGGGTGCAAGGGCCACATGAAATAGCCTGGCGGGCCAGGTTTGGCCCACGGGCCTTGTGTTTGACACATGTGGTCTACAAGATAGCAGTGCCCACTCTCTGCTATAAATAAGGGCCTAAGGAATAATTACTTGCACTGCTTAATGCAATACAAAATTATTACCACTAAGGCCATAGAGGGTTGATTTACTAAAGGCAAATCCACTTTGCGCTACAAGTGCACTTAGAAGTGCAGTCGCTGTAGATCTGAGTGGAAGATCTGAAATTAGGGGAAGGTCTGCTGATTTCTATCATCCAATCATGTACAAGATAAAATGCTGTTTTTTACTTTCCTTGCATGTCCCCCTCAGATCTACAGCGACTACACTTCCAAGTGCACTTGTAGTGCAAAGTGGATTTGTCTTTAGTAAATAAACCCCCCAGTGTCATAGAACATTGCATCTGCTTATCACTGACGATTTCTCCTAAAATTTGCAAAATGAAAAATCAGGTTAGCAAGTTGTATGCAAATCTTGACTCTCATAAATGTCAAGAGTATAAACCTGGCCTTGTATCTGCTTTTTGGGCTACCTCCAGCATTTAGGAGACGATAGATGTCTGCCTCCTCCATCTCCTGCGTTTTGCCGTGCTGCTGGAGCCAAAAGTTAGGGCGCTGATGCGAAGAGGGGACTGTGTGATTGGGGGGCTCTGTGATAAGGGTGCCTGTGTGACTGGGGGGGGTGGGGGACTGTATGCTTAGGGGGTTTTGTAATAGGGGGACTCAGGGGACTCAAGTATAGGGGGCCTTTGATGTATAGGGATGTCCCTAATATGATGAGGGCCTCTGCCTTTAAGGAGCGGCTCTGATGTAAAGGGGCAAACTCTGCTGTGCTGGGGAGCCTCTGATGTGAAGGGGGAAGTCTAACGTGAAGAAGTGACTGTGACCGGATGGGGGACCTCTGATGGGATAGAGGAAGCTCTGATGTGACGGAGGAAGCTCTGATTTGAAGGAGGAAGCTCTGATGTGACGGAGGAAGCCCTTATGTGAAGTTAATATCATCAAGGTGGTTGTGTGTATAGTCCCTGGTTCAGGCTTTCTATTGATAAGCACATTTACCTTTTCTCACATTTTAGACTGGGGTGTCTTGAGATTTTGCATATTTTAAAGGGTGCAACGACTATAAAAAAAATTGAGAAATGCTGGTCTACAGTGAGAAGTCACTCTTGAGCTGCTTCTTTGTCTTGTTTAGCAAAGTGCCTTATTTCTGAGATTTCTCTTTTTGATGTACAATTCTCTGCAGCAAATCTATGGGGACTATACTTGTCTGCTATGTTTGCTAATGCTGTTATGCCGCGTACACACGGTCGGAATTTCGGCCCGCAAAAGACCGAAGAGATATTTTCGTCGGAAAATGCGACCATGTGTATGCTCCATCGGTCTTTTGCTGGCGGAATTTCAGCCAGCAAAGTCCCTCGATTTTTCGGTCGGGAAAAGTTCCTATCCGAAAATGCGATCGTCTGTGGCAATTCCGACGCGCAAAATCCCTACGCATGCTCGGAAAAAATTTGACGCATGCTCGGAAGCACTGAACGTCATTCGCACGGCTCGTCGTAGTGTTGTACGTCACTGCGTTCCTGACAGTCGTAATTATAGCGAACTTTTGCGTGACCGTGTGTATGCAAGGCAAACTTGAGCAGAATCCCGTCGGAAAAGCCGTCATATCTTTTTCCGACGAGAAAAACGATTGTGTGTACGCGGCATAAGATGCAACGTTTCAAGTTAAATATCCAAAGTGCAGTTTCTCTCTATTCCTTTATTAACATGCCAAATAAAAATATAAACTAGCTTGTAGTCATCTAGCTTGTAGTCATTTCTCCTTTCGAAAAGGCTTCCCTGTTTATAATCCAGTGAAATTACGAAGGATCCTGTAAGCTTCACAACTGAAAAAGCGTGTTTCCAAGAATTTCACCGGACTAACACCTATTATCCTGCAGGCCATTCATTCTCACTACCTCTGAACCGCTGACAGAAAAATGTCTGAACAGAGAATTAATGATCACTACACAGAACTAAGCCTAAGGAGAGAGGCCAGATGAATGGAGGTCGGGGGGGGGGGGGGGGGTGAGGATATTATCGATTTTACAGATCTTATTGCGAAATGTCAAAAGATGCTCTAACACCCACCAGCTTCAAGTCGAATAAAGTTAAAAACAAAAAAAATATGAACATTATGACCTGCAGCAGATTTAGTTCCACTTTAATAAAACACGATTGGAAACTTAAATTGTAGATTGTTTTTTATATTATAATATAAAACAGGTATAGCTATTACAGTATACAGTATATATCATGTTTTTGATAGGAGGATAAGAACCCCTGCCTCAGGATAATAACCTCTGAGTGGGTGTGAGAAGGAGTGTAATCACATACCTTCCCGCACACACAGAGAAAAAAAATGAGCTGCTGCTTAGGAGATACTTGATGGTACCATTAATCATAATGGCCCACCCCCCCCCCCCCCCCCCCACACACTGAGAACCGCAACATGGTTTCCCATACTGGGAACTGGGTACTGTTTTTGGAAGAGGTGCAGGAACCTTTCCCTGTGTTTTCAGAAGGTACAGCAGCCCATTCAAATAAATGGGCTGCTGTGCCCGAGCAAATGCAGGTGCCAGAAACCGCATAGATGTGAACCGGGCCTTGTGGTCATAGTGATCAAGGTTTAAAGCCCAACAAAAAAATGTAAATAGTGCATTGTACATCAATTGCATTATTCTTCAGTGCCAAACACCTCTTCCTAAACCATCCTGCACTCGAAAAAGTTAAACTCACAGTTGCCTCAATGAGCAAATCTAAAATCCTTTTTTTTTTTTGTAGCCCCCTTACAAATTGCTAGTGCCACATTTGAGGTTTTTCTCCAATATAAAATCAGAGGGGAAAAAAAACAAAGAAGAAAGATGAATAGCGCAGAAAAAAGTAACAATACCGTGAAAGATGTAAACCAAGCCATTTAAAGCCCAACATCAGGAATTTATAAAATTGGGCTGCGCTCACACAGCAAGGGTTACCTGCTTGATTAGTCTAGCGGAGAATAAAATCACTTACTTACCTGATCCTCTGCCCCCCTGAAAGATGGTGCTCCCCTATGCTCTGGTGGTGGCCTGTCCCTTGGTGATATCAAATCCATTGCAGGACTATGGACCTTAGACCACCAGAGCATGAGTGTGGGGGGGTGCAGATGCTAAAGCCTTATAAACACGGGCCAAATATCGTCCGGTTCAATATAAACGAGCGGACATTTGGCCTGTGTGCATGGCAGCCGGCCGGCTTCTACGGAGGCTCGTGACCAAAAACTCTGCCGAATAGCTCCCAATCAGCGCTCGCATCCAATGGCTGAGAGAGTTGACTGGAGAGTTCTGGTGGAGTGGGGCCTTCCCCCTGTCAGAACACAATAGCTCAGCAGGGGAGATCACTGTACTAACATCGGATTGTTAGTACAGCAGCTCAGGCCTAAGCTAACAATATTTTTTTTTTCGTTCAACGCCCCACGAATAAAAAAACTACTGGTGTGTACTAGGCTTTAGGGGACCGGTCTAGAAACGTGGAGGAGCTGAGGATTGGGTAAGTACATTTACTTTTCTATGCCCCCCTAGACTTTAATTAACAGTTAACCCCAGGCGCAGCCCGGCTGCAAGAAGGAATTTTCAAGTTTCAGCTTTAAAGTGGTTGTGAAGCCACAGAGTCTTCTTGCTACAATCTCCTCTGTTATATTAAATGATTTGTACCCGTGTATGTGTTTTTTAAAAATAAGCCACTGTATACCTTAAACTTGAACTCGGTGTCAGGACTTATCAGCCATGATAAACCGTGGTCGGTTTACAGGGGGGGCTGCAGAATCAGGCAGGATCAGCCAGGTATTTCAGATGATACAAAATGGCCAAAATGACACAGCAGTGTCACAGCAAAATGACAAAGCACTGTGCTTTATATCATCCTGTAAAAGGAACAGGATCTATTTTTTTTTTTTAGCGTAATAAACACTTTAACTACTAGAACCCATTCTAAAGCATATTTTTCCTTCACTACCTTAAGTAAGAGCCTAGATAAGGGAAACTCTTTCCCTTGATGGGGCCCCGAGGGCTGCGTAATAAGTGACAAAGGGCTGCATGCGCCCCCAGGCTCAGGGGCGGATCTAGGGGGGGGGTGGCAACAGGGCAGTTGCCCCCCCCCCCCCCCGGAAAATATCACACTGACTGCTCAGCCTGAACCTCTCTCTCTGTCTCACATTAGCCGATTAGCGGTGCAAAGAGAGAGACTCTGTAAGTGTAATAACGCGCGCTGCCGCTGGACGCCTGGACCAGGAGGAGGTGGGTGGAGCTGCACCGCTGGCTTGGCCTCTGGGCTTCTTCCCTGCACTGGTTGCTAGCACCTGGGCCGCTTGGCGTCTAGCAACCAGTGATTTCAGCGAGTCACGTCGGACTCGGAGCCGCTGCTGATGAGAGCCAGCATTCTTCCTTCTCTGCCCCTGAGTGTGTGTTGGCTCCACCCGCCGGTACCTCCTCCCTGTATCTTCTCCACAGTCCACACTTCAGGCTTCCGCCCTGCCCCTGAGAGTGTTGGCCCCACCCACTGGCACCTCCTCCCTGCATCTTCTCCACACTGCAGGCCTCCGCCCCTGAGTGAATGTTGGCTCCACCCATCCCCTCCCTCCATCTTCTCCACACTGCAGAGGGTCGTGAACACAGGAAGAAGCAGTCATCTAATGCTGCCTGCGGCTGCGGACAGTACAATTACTGGATCCATCTCAATTGCTCCTGCATGGGAGCCCCTTCCCCCCACCAGAGGACCAAAATATTTTACTAAAAGTGAGTAAAAGAATGAATGAATGTCATGTGTCAAATCGCAAAATACATGTGTGACATTATGTATGAAAAAAAAAATGCCCTTTTAGTCTTGACTAGACTAAACTTAACCCCTTCAGCTCTGGAAAGTTTTACATCCTCCCCTTCATGACCAGGCTATTTTTTGCAATACTGTGCTGCATTACTTTAACTGACTGACAATTGTGCGGTCATGCAACACTGTACTCAATTAAAATGTATGTCCTTTTTTTCCCCACAAATAGAGCTTTCATTTGGTGGCATTTGATCACCTCTGCTGTTTTTATTTTTTACGCTATAAGCAACACCTTATTTTTTGGCAGTGCCCCTCCCGAGACTAGACTCTGGATCCGCCCTTCCCCAGGCTGTAAGTTAAAATTGGGGTAAAATAGTAATTTTTTTCACCTCCCTTCCTTTTCCTCTATAATGGCTTTTTAAAATAACAAATACAATAATTAGAGGTTGGAATGTTAATTGTAGTATAAACACATTTAGTATTTAAATAGCTAATTTTTTTTTTTTTTTGGAGTTCCATAGATCACACCAAAAAGAATAGGCTCCATATGAGCGACATTTGGGAACTATGTTTACCCACCTCAGATTTGTTTATAATGACACTTAGGGCTCATCCACACAGCCGTCAAATTCTACAACAGCCTTAATGCGCATTAATGCATCTATAGCATTAATGAGCGTTTTGGTTGTGTTGCACAGGTGTTCAGGAAACACATCAGAAAAGTTGCATCAGGAAACATTCCTCAAATGACCTGTAAGAGGTGTTTGTTTTTTTTACACTTTTTCAAGGCTAAAATGGGACCTTAAACGCTATCTAAACACCATAGGTGTTTACCGTGTGCTTGTGGTGCATTTCAACAGAAGCGAATAGAGACAGTTGCAAAGCATCAATGCCGGCCAAACTCTGCAAACTCGGCTCATCGCAACACGATCAGAAAGCCTATTTTTAACGCCTGTGTGCAACCGCCCCAAAAACGATGGTTCTGGTACAAAGCACTGCCAAGTTATTTAAAATGAAATATATGTTTTGGCTGGACAAATTTTAATTATACTGTGGGAAATCAGAAAAGCTCTGTTTCCAAAAGTAACTAGATTCTACGTATACTTTTTCTAGTATAGGTTGGAATCTGAAGGGATAATTGTTTGCTATTGGCAACAGATACTTCTTTTTTTTTGTGCTTATTGCATTATATGGGAGACGAGTTGACTTACCTGACCATCCTGGATGCTTCTTGGGCTTCTCTAGAACTTTTGTAGGAGCAGCAAATGGGATCCCCTTGAATATATCCAGATAAACTGGATTTAAAATGCCAATTTTCTTGGTTGATCCTTCTACGAATCCTCCTTCTGTATGCACTACCCCAAGCTGTAAGGGCAAGAAAAGAAAAGCAATTTCATTAGCAATATTGATGTAGGTACTTCTATACTCTAAATTTTAATACCCAAATGATTCTGCATAGAGCATAAGAAACCATTTTAGGCATCCCCTGCAACCTCCTGGTATTTATTTAGAATGCCTTTTATCATTAATTGATAGACTGTCCAGGAGTGGGCAAACTATTAGTTACATAGTAGGTGAGGTTGAAAAAAGACACAAGTCCATCAAGTCCAACCTGTGTATGTGATATGTCAGTATTACATTGTATATCCCTGTATGTTGCGGTCGTTCAGGTGCTTATCTAATAGTTTCTTGAAACTATCGATGCTCCCTGCTGAGACCACCACCTGTGGAAGGGAATTCCACATCCTTGCCGCTCCTACAGTACGGAAACCTCTTTCCATCTATTTCAATGAGTGGCCACGAGTCTTGTTAAACTCCCTTCCGCGAAAACGTTTTATCCCTATTCTGGGGTCACCAGTATGGTATTTATAAATTGAAATCATATCCCCTCTCAAGTGTCTCTTCTCCAAAAAGAATAAGTTCAGTGCTCGTAACCTTTCCTGATAACTAATAACCTCCAGACCCTTTATTAGCTGTGTTGCCCTTCTTTGTACTCGCTCCATTTCCAGTACATCCTTCCTGAGGACTGGTGCCCAGAACTGGACAGCATACTCCAGGCGCGGCCGGACCGGAGTCTTGTAGAGCGGGAGAATTATTGTTTTATCTCTGGAGTTGATCCCCCTTTTTTTTTTTTTAAATAACATTTTTATTTTGGTTTGATTATAAAGCAAAAGATAGACATAGCTTGCGTATTGGAGTATACAAAAGTCGACAGTTGATCCCCTTTTTAATGCATGCCAATATTCTGTTTGCTTTTTTAGCAGCAGCCTTGCATTGCATGCCATTGCTGAGCCTATCATCTACTAGGACCGACCCCCAGGTCCTTTTCTATCCTAGATTCCCCCAGAGGTTCTCCCCCCAGTGTATAGATTGCATTCATATTTTTGCCACACAAATGCATTATTTTACATTTTTCTACATTAAACCTCATTTGCCATGTAGTTGCCCACCCCATTAATTTGTTCAGATCTTTTTGCAAGGTTTCCACATCCTGCGGAGAAGTTATAGCCCTGCTTAGCTTAGCATTGTCCGCAAATACAGGGATTGAACCGTTTACCCCAACTTCCAGGTTGGTTATGAACAAATTTAATAGAATTGGTCCCAGCACAGAACCCTGGGGGAACCCCACTACCCACCCCTGACCATTCCGAGTACTCCCCATTTATCACCACCCTCGGAACTCACCCTTGTAGCCAGTGTTCAATCCATGTACTCACCCTATGGTCCATGCCAACGGACCTTATTTGTACAGTAAATGTTTATGTGGAACTGTGTCAAATGCTTTTGCAAAATCCAGATACACCACATCTATGTGCCTTCCTTTATCTAGATGGCAACTCTCCTCCTCATAGAAGGTTAATAGATTGGTTTGGCAAGAACGATTCTTCATGAATCCATGCCGATTACTGCTAATGATACCATTCTCATTACTAAAATCTTGTATATAGTCTCTTATCATCCCATCCAAGAGCTTACATACTATTGATGTTAGGCAAACTGTTCTGTAATTCCAAGGGATGTATTTTGGGCCCTTTTTAAATATTCTGGTCCCGGTGATTTATTAATGTTAAGTTTCCCAAGTCTAATTTTAAGTCTGTCCTCTGTTAACCACGGAGGTGCTTCCCGTGATGTGTCACGAGGATAAACACTGCAGTTTTGGTTACTGAAGCCCCCTGATTCCCTTGTGAAGACTGAGGAGAAGAATAAATTCAATACCTTCGCCATCTCCCCATCCTTTGTAACCAGATGTCCTTCCTCATTCTTTATGGGGCCAATGAGTGAAGACTGAAGCTGCACAAGAGGCCATTTATGCTAAATAAGGGTCAGACCAGTACCAGGATTCCTTCTTGTTAGGTATACTAGAACACTACTCCAATACTAGTGAGATATAGTGCAACATGAATATTCTCCAATGTTCCCAGTTTGTTACAGGGTATCACAAAGTCTATTTCTCATCAGTATCTAGCTATCTATACATGCTGAATAAGTGTTTGTACTAGGGTGGGAGTTAAATGAAAGGCCCAAAAAAAATGTTTCGCCATTGAGGTCCTTTGGTGACATTTTACACCACATCAGGCAATACATCAACAGAGATGGTAGGATGCACAGTTTATATTCCCTGAAATGATTATATGAATAAGTCAGATTCTCCCACTTATCCATCAACTGGAGAAAGTGACTTAAATTGCCTGCCACAATATTTACAGAGCAAAAGCAAGTAAAAGTGAGATTTGACTGGAAGATAACTGCTATTTTTTTTAATAATGTTGGCATTTTTTCTCAAAATGACTGCCTTACCTTTAGCAATAAAAACAAAACAAAAAACAAAACAGTTAAAAAGAGTAACTACACCTTTGTTGAGAAATAAAATATTCCTACCTTTTGTTATTCTGAAGAAATCATTGTTTGTCTGTGTCCATGGGGAAAGTGAATCTAATGGGAGTGGTTTTAAAATTATCAACCAGCTGCTGCACTTGCATGGCTCTAATGAGGAAAATTGCAGGGTCTGCATCCCTTTAGACGTGATTTCCTATTGGGAGTATCTCACCAAAAATTAAATTTTTGTTGCAGGGGATGCCAGAAATCTGACTTGCATCTTAGTGCAGACTTCTGGGAAAATCAGTGAGCCAATCACACAAGCAGGAAATTATTTTTCTGGGGGACATTCTGTGTACAAAACACCTCAAGGTAGACATATTGCATTTTACAGAAGATTACAGAGCTGCAGATTGAAAAGGAAAAGTTATTAATTTTTTTTGTTTGCGTTTTTTTTTCCCCCACGAATGTGGAGTTACCCTTTAAATAAAAAGCCACCTGCAAAAGATAAATGCATAATACTTACCAATCTAGAGGAATGTGCCTTGAATCTTCATTTGCCTTCCATATCTCCTGCCTGAAGAATCTTCAGTACCTGACACAACCCATCTCCCGAAGATTATCTGACTATAGGGTACTATCCACACATGGAATGATAAGTATACAGTTTGTGCCCAAAAGTTTGCATACCTTGGCAGAAATTTTGGCATCAATATTGAAAATATGACTGATCATGCCAAAAAAACTGTCTTTTATTTGAGGATAGCAATCACATGAAGCCATTTATTATTACATAGTTTTTTGGATCCCTTTTAAATCATAACGATAACAGAAATCACCCAAATGGCCCTGATAAAAAGTTCACATACTCTAGAATGTTTGGCCTTGGTACAGACACAGAAGGTTGCACACACAGGTTAAAATGGCAATTAAAGGTTAATTTCCCACATTTGTGGCTTTTTAAATCACAATTAGTGTCGGAGTATAAATAGTCAATGAGTTTGTTAGCTCTCACATGGATAAACTAAGCAGGCTAGACACTGAGCCACGAGGAGGTAGAAAAGAACAGTCAAAAGACCTGCGTAACAAGGTAATGAAACTTTACAAAGATGGAAAAGGATATAAAAAGATATCCAAAGCCTTAAATATGCCAGCCAATAGTGTTTAATCACTTATTAAGAAGTGGAAAATTAGGGGCTCTTTGTGATAAACTATGTGATAAAAAAAGGTTTCATGTGACTGCTATCCTTAAAGTGGATGTAAACCCACTCTCATCAATGATAACGTAATGGCATAGTGCTGAACTATAAGGATATACATGCCTCCTGCATGTATCCTTACCTTTCAAATAATCCCCCCATCTCTATTTGGAGCCCCGAAAAACTCTGGATTCAGTGGGCCGGTCTGTTGTGCGGCGCTCAGTGGGCAGAGTCATGACATCAGCAGACTCCCCGCCCACCTCTGCATTTCCCTTGGCCAGAGCACGCACAAGAGAGGGAGAGCGCATTCTGGGCAAAAGCAGAACTCGCTCACGGCCCCGTCAGTCCTGCATACATACACATGGATGTGCAATGACAGTCGAGGATGATCGGTGCAGCGGGGGACAGCTGTGAGCACTGGTCTCCCTGCATGGCTTTTCAGCTGACAGCCGCAGGAGGGAGAGAAGGAGAAACGGCTGACGAAAAGCCATGCAGGGGGATCAGTGCTCACAGCTGTCCCCCGCTGCATCGATCATCCCCGACTGTCCTGCGTCTTCCTCCTCCTCCTCAAACACCCCCCCTGCCTTCATCTCTGGCCCCCTCTGTGTCCTCCTCATCCACCCGCTGTGTTCTCTTCCTTTGCCCCCCCTCGTCCCCCGCAGCCGGCTTCCCTCCTCTCCCGCGGGCTGCGTGGGAGGGGGGGGGATCTGTCAGGATGGAGAGTGGAGGAAGGTCCCTTCCTTTTCTGAATGGGACATAGAGAGCATTGGTTACAGATCACTCTCTATGTCCTGCGATAACTGAGCAGAGTAAACTGTGTGTTACTTTGCTTCAGTTTATGAATGGAGAGAAGCCTCTGTCTCCCCTCCATTCATCTTCAGTGGTGAGAAAAGGACTGGGGAATCTGTGTCCTCCGTCCCTTTCTCTGTCTCATTGGGGAGATGTCAGG
This sequence comes from Lithobates septentrionalis, assembly GCA_037952835.1. Lineage (NCBI taxonomy): Eukaryota > Metazoa > Chordata > Amphibia > Anura > Ranidae > Lithobates > Lithobates septentrionalis. Next base: position 1,402,681 of record JBBDGP010001258.1, read on the forward strand.
GGTCTGTTTAGACCCCTGACATCTCACCAAAGCCCCCCAACAGGGCTGATAAAAAAAAAATTACAAAATAAAAACGTAAAATTAAAATATATAAAAAACTACTGAGACCACATACGGGGCGGCTCCCCCGCTCCCCTTACCGACATGGTCCAGATCCCCAAGCCCCCATCCCCAAAAAGGATGGTGAAAAAAAAAAAATTAAGAACTTAAAATGTTTAAAAAAAAAATACATAAAAATAAAAAAACAAAAAAACCCCAAAAACTACTGACTGTCCACTGCCACCGTCCTCTGCCCCACTGACACCGTCCTCTGCCCCATACTCCCCACCTCCTTCCCCAAAAGCACTGCGAAAAAATATATTTAAAAAAAATAAAACCCCAATCCCCATCATTGTGAAAAAAAAATAGTACAAAAATAAAATTATAAAAAATAAAATTGTAAAAAAATAATAAAAATAAAAAAATTCTGACACTGTCCATTGCTCTACTGACACCATCCACTGGTCCCCAAAAAAGCATTTTTTTAAAAATAATTCAAAAAAATTAAAATTGTAAAAAAAAACAAAAAAAACTACTGACACTGTCCTACTGACACCACCCTGCACATACTACCCACCACTGTACACTCCGCACTCCTCTCCTGTACATAATACCCACCTCCATACACTCTGCACTCCTCTCCTGCACATACTACCCACCTCCATACACTTCACACCCCTCTATACACTCCGCACCCCTCTCCTGCACATACTACCCACCTCCATACACTCCACACCCCTCTCCTGCACATACTACCCACCTCCATACACTCCACACCCCTCTCCTGCACATACTACCCACCTCCATACACTCCACAACCCTCTCTTGCATTTACTACCCACCGCCGTCCACTCTGCACTGTAAATTCTCTATTTAACATTACCACATTCTGCGCTATGTACTGTAAGTCATCTCAGACTGTATTAAACCACACCCCTTTAAGCCAATGTCCAATATTTTACGCAAATTGTAGCACCCTCTAGTAGTGTAGGTGCTAGAGGGAGAGTTCTTAGTGTAGGTAAATTTAGACCGGCCTGGGTGGGAGTGGCTCAGGGTAGAAGCTGGGTGACTCACAGGCAGCATCACCAAGACCTCCCTCTTCTTTCAAGAGCTCTCTAGAAGGTTCTGGAAAGAGAAGAGAGGGGAGGTGGAGCTGCCTGGGGTATTCTGAAGAGCCCTGATCAATCCCCAACTTGGAATTGGCAGGGGGTAGGCCTCCTCAAATACCCAGAGTCAGCCCAGTTTGGGAGAAGTTGTCGGGTGGAAGAGTTTGGAATGGAGTACTGAGGCTGTCGGGGCCTTGGAGGGAGCTCCCCAGTCTGGAGGGGGGGTGAACTTGGGCCTGGGCTCAGGTGCGGATAGGGCTCTCTAAGCAAACGTGGAGGTCTCCTGGACAGGAGGAGCAAGAGAGGACAGTGGGAGAGAGTACTGCCGGGCAAGTTTCCAGGGAGAGGAACTATCAGTTGCAGCCATGAGGGCTGGTGAGTGGCATGCACAGTCAGGAGGACTGGGGAGGCACACCTGAAACGACTGGGAGAGTGCAGTTGGAGATGGGTGCAGAACCAGAGGAGAGGACTGTGGTGTCGTGGGCAGTGGAGTCAGGCAGCTGCAGCCAGGAGGGCTGGCAGGGCCTGAAGAGGGCTGACTGGGATCAGTAGCCGCATGTGGGACAGCTAGTACTAGAACTTACTATTTTCTTTTTGCTACACCATAGGGGCCCGCGGTCCCTGCCTGTGAAGGGCATTTGCTTTAGGCCTGACCGAGTCAGTGTCAGGCCTACAGTGCTAGCTAGTCTGAAGAACGAAAGAGAGGAAGCGATGTACAGGAGGAGTATGGAGCGATACTCAAAAGAGAAAGCGATGTACAAATGGAGTATGGAGGGATACTCAGAAGAGAGGAAGCAATGAGCGGAAGGAGTATGGAGCGATATTCAGAAGAGAGGAAGCAATGTACAGGAGGAGAAATGGAGTATATACATATGACCACCTGGAGATCTCATGAGTCCCCATCCCTATCCAAGTTTATTATCCCCTTAATAAAACAAAATGCAAGGATTGCTTTATTGTCTCTAAGGACTGAAAAAGTGTGTGCCTGGCTGGGCAGGGTGACAGACGGACCATTATAATCAGCAGCCCCTACAGGGGTACCGCTACACAAGTTAAGCCACGCCCACATTTAGCAGCTGCTGTATCATTTCCGCACACTCTCTGACCAACTCCCGCATCATGTCCGCACACTCTCTAACCAACTCCCGTATAATGGGAGCAGTCGGGTGACACGAGTAGGGACTTGGTGAGAGCAGTCAGGTGACACGAGTATGGACTTGGTGGGAGCAGTCAGGTGACACGAGTAGGGACTTGGTGGGAGAAGTCAGGTGACACGAGTAGGGACTTGGTGGGAGAAGTCAGGTGACACGAGTAGGGACTTGGTGGGAGAAGTCAGGTGACACGAGTAGGGACTTGGTGGGAGAAGTCAGGTGACACGAGTAGGCTGTGAGCTTTGAGCTCATTCAGCCTTACTGGGTGAAATTATGAAACGTGAGACATCCACCCCTCCCCCACATAACACATCCTGGTGATCAAAATGAATGTTGCAACTGATCAGGTGACCTCAGACACACACACTGCACCATAACAATAATCAGATCACTGGAGCTTCTCTGCCCAGCTCTGACTAGATACACCTCCCCTAAAACAAATCACTTGTCTGTGTGTCTTCTGCTGGCCGTCCTGTGAATTCACTGCACCATGCATTTCCTCCTCTCACACTGATCTGTGGATCACACCCCGTGATGAGAAACATCCAGTCAAAACCCAGAAAAGGCAGCCAAGAGAGCTGGAGAAGAAAGAGGCGAGAGTAGGGGGAGGAGGATGTGAATTGTGAAGTACACAGAATGTCTCTCTCAGGCTGGTGCACAAGATATGTAAATCACTTGTCACTCACAGCACTGGGAAGAATGACTTATTTCTCCTTCTGTCCATTTTTATCTCACTGAAAAAAGATAACAGGATTGCTCAGAGCTGGATTAACTCTTTGTGGCAAGACTGGGCACAGATGACATGAAATCCTATACTGTAGGAAATCAAGCCTTGATTTAAAAAAAATGTTGAGTTTACATCCACTTTAAATAAAAGACAGTTTTTTTGGCATTATCAGTCATATTTTCAATATTATTGCCAAAATGTCACAATTTCTGCCAGGGTATGCAAAGTTTTGAGCACAACTGTACATAAGAATGATGTTTATCTGATACTGTATGGATGTTTTGTATGACCAGAAGTCCAATTTTTTTGCCTCTTAAAAGTTTTTGTTTGGCATCCACCTTAATATACACAATACCTATGTGTGGGAAAATTTTCACTGCAACCTTTTAATGGAAATATGTGAGACACGGAGCTTTTGAATATACTGAATTGCCACCTGATGTGCAAATTATTTGAACAGCATCCTTGCGAAGATATTTTGAGAAAAAAAGACTATCGTATACAAGATAATTTATGGGTAGAGATAATCCATGGAGCTGTACACATAGGGGAAATCTCTGGCTATAGGCCTGCCTTTTGTCTAGTACACAAAATGAGAAAATCGGATGAAAAATAACGCTTTTGAAGCTGATGTACAATAATCTGTTTGTTAGTACACAGCTTTCGAGAGCTGATCACTACAGTTTATGCAAAACTATCCGAAGGGACAAACACAAAACATTTCTCGTACGATACCAGAATGAACGATTTTTGTTTATTCAGTACAGTATTCATCCGAAAAAAATTGGAAGACCAAGACCACGCATGTTCGGAAATGAAAGAATACATTACAATACAATGTACAACATTACTTCACTTCTGAAGTTGTATTCTTTTGCACGAGAATTTTTGTAACTTTAGTAACCTATTGGTTTTCAATATGAGGCTAGCATGCAAAAGAAAAAAAAAAAAAAAAAACAGACGCTCATTCGACCGATATTCTCATTGTGTGTACTAGGCTTTATACAGAGAAGATAATCTAATAGGTGGTGTTTGGATTACGTCTGCTATGACCTGTATATAGTTACTGTTGGGGTGTTTCATCTATACAGCCTCAAACTTTGTATATACAGTGGTGCTCAAAAGTTTACATACCCTGGTCGAATTTTTGATTTCATGGCCATTTTTCAGAGAATATAAATGATAACAAAAAAACTTTTCTTTCACTCATGGTTAGTGTTTGGCTGAACCCATTTATTATCAATCAACTGTGTTTACTCTTTTTGAATCATAATCACAACAGAAACTATCCAAATGACCCCGTTTAAAAAAGTTTACATACCCTGGTGATTTTGGCCAGATAACATGCACACAAATTTGAAACAAAGGGGTTTGAACGGCTATTAAACGTAACCAACCTCACCTGTGATCTGTTTACTTGTAATTAGTGTGTGTGTATATAAAAGGCCAATGAGTTCTGGACTCCTGACAGACCCTTGCTTCTTTGAACCAGTGCTGCACTGACATTTCTGGATTCTGAGTCATGGAGAAAGCAAAAGAATTGTCAAAGGATCTGCGGGAAAAGGTAGTTGAACTGTATAAAACAGGAAAGGGATATAAAAAGATATCCAAGGAATTGAGAATTCCAAACAGCAGTGTTCAAACTCTAATCAAGAAGTGGAAAATGAGGGGTTCTGTTGAAACCAAACCACGGTCAGGTAGACCAACTAAAATTGCAGCCATAACTACCAGGAAAATTGTTCAGGATGCAAAGAAAAACCCACAAATAACTTCAGGTGAAATACAGGACTCTCTGAAAACATGTGGTGTGGCTGTTTCAAGATGCACAATAAGGAGGCACTTGAAGAAAGATGGGCTGCATGGTCGAGTCGCCAGAAGAAAGCCATTACTACACAAATGCCACAAAGTATCCCGATTACAATACGCCAAACAGCACAGAGACAAGCCTCAAACCTTCTGGCACAAAGTCATTTGGAGTGATGAGACCAAAATTGAGCTTTTTGGCCACAACCATAAAACACTACATTTGGAGAGGAGTCAACAAGACCTATGATGAAAGGTACACCATTCCTACTGTGAAACACGAAGGTGGATCGCTGATGTTCTGGGGATGTGTGAGCTACAAAAAGGCACAGGAAATTAATGGCAAGATGAATGCAGTACGTTATCAAAAATACTGGAGAAACACTTGCATTCATCAGCCAGGAAGCTGCGCATGGGACGTACTTGGACACTCCAACATGACAATGATCCAAAACACAAGGCCAAATCGACCTGTCATTGGCTACAGCAAAATAAAGTGAAGCTTCTGGAGTGGCCATCTCAGTCTCCTGACCTCAATATCATTGAGCCACTCTGGGGAGATCTCAAACGTGCAGTTCATGCAAGACAGCCCAAGAATTTACAGGAACTGGAGGATTTTTGCCAAGAGGAATGGGCAGCTTTACCATTTGAGAAGATAAAGAGCCTCATCCACAAATAAGACAAAAGACTTTAAGCTGTCATTGACGGTAAAGGGGGCAATACACGATATGAAGAACTGGGGTATGTAAACTTTTGATCAGGGTCATTTGGGTAGTTTCCATTGTGATTATAATTAAGTAATTATTATTATGATAAGTAAGCACAGTTGATTGATAATAAATGGCTTCAACCAAACACTATGAGTGAAAGAAAAGTTTTTGTGTTATTCATATTCTCTGAAAAATGGCCAAAAACAATCATAAATTCTGCCAGGGTATGTAAACTTATGAGCACAACTGTATGTTCTACAAAATAGAGACAATCCACTAGATCTCCATATGAAACTGTACACACTTAGAACACTTTTTGACAGGTGCCAATAAGTTTGCCACATGTACCCAGTGTGCATGAATCTATAAGAGACACTTGATGGCAGATACCTGCGGTGGTATGCTCATTGTGCCCCATAGAGAACATATAACTTGAATTAAATATGGAGATTATGTGTGGATATCACTTTTAGCCCAGCACAATTCATGTGTTTTAGATGTCAAAACTGAATTCCAGATATGGAAATTTTTAGAACTACAAAGGTCCAGCTTGGACCCAAGTAAAAATGTGCTGTATGTGCCATACTTGTGGGATCCCAGTGGAAATTGGGAATCAGTGTAGCAGACACCCTCACTATAATGTTTGCCACTAGCTTCCCCGTCCCTTAGCGAGCAGCTGCCCTGCTACTAATTGAATACAGGAGGTCGCCATTCAGAGAGTGTTTCCAATTTTCTCAATGAATGCAAAATGTTCTCTGGAGGCGTTCTTCTTGGAGGCCTCACAGCCCCACCTCTCAAATGCGTCCATTCAAAGAACACTTTGCGTTCATTGGGTGAATGCAGTATGTTACCTGAATGGCTCCTATGCTGAGCAAGCGATCTCCTGTATTTAGTTAGCTGCAGGGCAGTAGCTCAGCATTGGACCCAGAACCTAATAGAGAGCACTCTAGTAATGGAGAGCCTACTTCAGTTTTTAGCTTTAAGGGGGATCCCACAGATAACGCACATACATGCCTACATTGGTACAGCTGGTCTAATGTAACCATGTAAAAATTGCCATACCTGGAATTTATCCTGATTTTGCAGGGGAGATGACAGATATACTTTATAAAGTAACCATTGTATTGTATATGGAGTATGCTATATAATATACAGGTCATTTTTGGTTTGTTGGAATACAGTTCCAGATGTGTCAGATGTCTGGTCCCTTGCTATGTTCTGTGGTTCTTCTAGCATTACTAGAGGAAACAGTAGGGGCTGGTGGATGGAATAAGCAGCATGCAGCAGGTGGCCTTGCAGATCTCTCTCTCTAATTTTCCCTACATAGGTCAGAAACCAATTGATGGAATCAAAATATTTCTTCCATAGAAGACCACAAAGCAAGAGTGCCTTACCGTTGCAGCTTGAGCAGCGGCTAGAAAGCCAGCAAGACCCAAGAAAAAGCCCAAGTTGGCCATAGCTTCTCCTCCAGCAGCTCTCCCAAACTGTAAGCCAGCTGCTCACCTTGCGTTCCTTTATAATCCAGAGTATCAGGACTTTCGCTTTGGGTCCAATCGGATTGCTGACTTTGATAGCTGTGCCAAATCCGGGCACTGCCAAAACCTTTGTGATATCCTGTGTGAGTGTGAACGGCTGGCACATTATTTATCTGCAAGATGACAATGGCTATATTTCTATATGGCTATTGGGAAAGATACCCTATCTGTATTGCAACAGCTGTTATGCAATGAAATGGCAAGTAAAAATGGTGTCTGTCTTAATTCAGAGTTCAGTGTAAACCACTGCAGTCATATTTCACCAGGATACTCACAAATGCATTAAAGAGGAAGTAAACTCTCCTCTAATGTGTGTACCTATAATAAGGCTTACCTATAGGTACTGTAAATATCTCCTACACTTGTAGCATTTAGGAGATATTTACTGAATACAGCACTGATGATGTAAATGGCGCATGTGCTCTGAAGGAATGGTCGCTACGTCACTTGCCGCCAGATAACGATTGTCAACTTCATTCAGATGCAGCTTGTCACTTGCCACGCCACCTGCCACCACATGCCGATCATTACTTGCCATGCCACCTGCCTTCAGATGCAGCTTGTCATCTGCCACCAGATGCGGATTGTCACTTGCCTTGTCACCTGCCTTCAGATGCAGATTGTCACTTGCCACGTCACCTTCTACAAGATGCGGATTGTCATTTGTCGTGTCACTTGCCCGACACAAGATGTGGATTATCACATGCCACGTCACCTTCCACAAGATGTGTATTGTCACTTGCCAGGTTACGTGCCTGCCACAAGATGCGGATTGTCACTTGCCCGACACAAAAGGTGGATTATCACATGCCAGGTCACCTTCCACAAGATGTGTATTGTCACTTGCCATGTTACGTGCCTGCCACCAGATGCGGATTGTCACTTGCCTGCCCATAAGGTACGGATTGTCACTTGCCACGTCACCTTCCACAAGATGTGTATTGTCATTTGCCATGTTACGTGCCTGCCACCAGATGCGGATTGTCACTTGCCTGCCCATAAGGTACGGATGGTCACTTGCCACGTCACCTTCCACAAGATGCGTATTGTCATTTGCCGTGTTACTTGCCTGCCACAAGATGCGGATTTTCACTTGCCTGCCACAAGGTGCAGATTGTCACGTCACTTGCCTGCCACAAGGTGCGGATTGTCACTTGCCTGCCACAAGATGCAGATTGTCACTTGCTGTGTCCCAGAGTGAAGGCAGGCAGCAGAGAGATGATGTAACCTCTCTGCTGCCCGCGGCTGCACAGTGAGAGCGGAACTGCGGTTGTGGGGCAGAGCCAAGCCATGCTATGTGTGTTAATAGACTCACACACTCCAGCTCAGGATTAAGCCTGCATGAGTGCCTCCACAGAAAGCAACATACTGTGGGGGCACTCGGAAGGCGGGAGGGGCCACCAGAGGCACTGGCAGGGGATCTTAGAAGTTACGGTTTGGGGCTGCTCTGTGCAAAAAAAAAAAAAAAATTAGAATCCCTTTAAAAGAGGAAGTTAACCTTAATGGGTTTACTTCCTTTGTTTCCCTGCAAAGGTAAAGCATAATGGGCTACTATGCATCGCATAGTAGCCCATTATGTGTCACTTACCCGACACAGGAGCCTGCAATGTCACTGCTGTCCCCTCTTCCACGAAGCGTCCATCTTCCTTCCGGGTATCGCGGCTCCTGCGCTGTGATTGGCCGGAGCCGCGATTACATCACTCCCACGCATGCGCGCTGGTGCCACCACTAATAGCATGATCGCCGTTAGAAACGTCACGCTCAGTGCGCCTGCACGCCATTGTCTATGGCGCATGCACCGTAGACATCGGTGCCTGTCTTTTGGAAATATCTCCTAAACCATTTAGGTTTAGGAGATATTTCTTGCACCTACAGGTAAGCCTTAATTTAGGCTTACCTGTGGGTAAAAGTAGTCTGTAAGGGTTTACAACCACTTTAATGTCAAGCAATCTGCCCCCCTCTGGACAATCAATAGCAATACATGGAAATAATATAGCGACTACACCAAATTGTCAATTAGAAATGCACAACAATTACACTACAGTTTTCATTTTTATTGGCTTTTCTTCTGCATGCCGGTAACCTTTTCCCCACTTCGGCTAGTGAAAATTCTCAAGTGTGCCTACAGTGGATGTGCATAAACTGCAGACAGTTTCTTTAGCAAATGGTTTAGGTCCATCATCTTTAAATTTTGTAACTACAGTACATCCCACAATATAGCACATCTTGCCTTTTATAAGTTACTACACAGCAGTTACTAAAGCAATGCTTTTGGGTCTTAAATGACAATACTGAATGGCTATAGCGGCCATGAGTGGAGCTCATCCAGAGGAATACATGAGGCTGTTGTGCATATGAGCAGTCATAGGAGGACCCGGTCAGGATGTTTTCCTTGCACAGGCTGTGTGGGATGAGGCAGGGCAAAAAAAAGTGATCTTAGAAACACAGAGGAGCGGGTTATAGAAAAAGAATAATCCTTAGGTTCCCTTCACACCTAGGCGTTTTTGGGTGTGTTTCTGCTCTAAGCCTCAGCTCTAAAAACGTCCAACAAGACAAATCCCATTCATTTTAATGGCCCCTGATCACATTTGAGCATTCTGTTGCCTGAAGCAAAACGCCAGTCACTCAAAAAAAAAGTACATGAGCTTCTTTTTTGGCAGATAACAGGCGTTTTAATTCTGTTACATTGGTGACCTTTTGAACGGAGCCTTAGCGTAAACCCTGCAATGGCAGAAATATGTAGGCTGCCATTGCTGACCTTCTGAAAAGTCTACCATGCAGACTCTTTGCCTTTAGTACATTTTCAATCACTGACCCAAAAGAAGTATGCAGCTAAGGAAGTCATAAATATGTAGTGACTAATGACTGAAACCAGAGGATCAATATGACAGCCAGGCAACTAGCATTTGTAGAAGGAGAGGTCAGTAGTGGCAGCCTCCATATTCCTCTCAGTACAGGTGTCTATTCACGTGAATGGGATGGTATCATCTATAGCCATGCATGTGACAATTCTGTAGACCTGTTGTGCTGTCACCTGTCTGGCCCCGGGCCTCTTAGTGCCTGCCATGTGTTGGATGAAAGCTGACGGGGTTGTTGTGCTTTTTTAAGGATCAGATTGTTCTTTTTTTGGAAGGAGCAGACCTAGTTATGAAATGCAAACAAATAAGGAAAAGCACCCGGGGGGAATTTCCAGTGTTTTTTTATTTTTTTATTTTATACAGAGGTCTCGGGATCATCAAGAGTTTAGCTGAAAGTCAATGTCATACTGTGCACTATTTCCTTACAGCTGTGACTTTGAATCCTACCTGGGAAATTATCTGCATGGAGTTTGCACGCTCTTTGGGTGGGTTTCCACCTAGTGGGTGTATGGTGGGGGCAACAAATACTGAGATCCTTTGGGGGGCAAAGACTGATGTTTAAACATGCATTTTGTAAAGTCTACAGAACCATAAAGTGTATGTCAGGGCAAAATAGAAAAAAAAAAACAAAACAAAAAAAAACAACAACATGCAGTATATTTCTACAATAAATGCACATTTCCCAGGTTTTAATCGCTTTAACCATGTCGTTGCCAGAGACAGCATTCAGAAAGTGCATTATACGCACCCCTGTCTGACAGCAGACTTCTGACAGAACTCTATCTCAAGAGGTGTGGTCTTCAGGAGGAAGGCATTCTGAAAGCCCTGCTCAAAGTGGCTGCAAAGAAGCAAAAGGAAAATGATATACCAATGTACACCGACCTTAGCTTAATAGTGTTGTTTACTGGTTATCAACATAATTATCTCACAAAACTGAGTACACCCCTCAAATTTATGTAAATATTTTATTATATCTTTTCATGTGACGACACTGAAGAAATTACACTTTACTACAATGTAAAGTAGTGAGCAGGGGCGGACTGACAACTCATGGGGCCCCCGGGCAATAGGAGATCCTGGGGCCCCCTGTCCCCGCTCATGTGTTCCCACCCACACTCAAGCCACACCCACACAAATTCCCACCTACATTTTGCACTGCCCACACTACATGCGTTCGTCACAGAATTACATTAAAGAAAGTGCAACAACGGTACATTTCCAAAATTAAAGTGATTGTAAAGGCTCTTTTTTTTTTTTAAATAACAAACATATCATACCTCCCTCCACTGTGCAGCTCGTTTTGCACAGAGTGGCCCCGAACCAGGTCTTCTGGGGGTGGCTCTCGCGGCTCCTCCCCACATCAGATAACTCCCTAGGAGAAGCGCTCTCCTGGGGAAGGGGGGGGGTTACCTTTCAGGTGCGCTCCCATGTCCAGCATTTGCGTCTATAGACACATGTTTACATACATGTGCTCATCCTACATAAAGCTTTTCATATAGAGCATGTGCGGGGATAATGGGGGTGCTTTACATTTTTTTTTAATTATTATTATTTACTTTATATAATTTTCACTGACCTCCAATGTAAAGAACATTCTTCCCACTGACCACCAATGTAAGGAACATTCTTCCCACTGACCACCAATGTAAGGAACATTCTTCCCACTGACCACCAATGTAAGGAACATTCTTCTCACTGATCACCAATGTAAGGAACATTCTTCCCATTGACCACCAATATAAGGAACATTCTTCCCACTGACCACCAATGTAAAGAACATTCTTCCCACTGACCACCAATGTAAGGAACATTCTTCCCACTGACCACCAATGTAAGGAACATTCTTCCCACTGACCACCAATGTAAGGAACATTCTTCTCACTGACCACCAATGTAAGGAACATTCTTCCCAATGACCACCAATGTAAGGATCATTCTTCTCACTGATCACCAATGTAAGGAACATTCTTCTCACTGATCACCAATGTAAGGAACATTCTTCCCAATGACCACCAATGTAAGGATCATTCTTCTCACTGATCACCAATGTAAGGAGCATTCTTCCCACTGACCATCAATGTAAGGATCATTCTTCCCACTGACCACCAATGTAAGGAACATTCTTCTCACTGACCACCAATGTAAGGAACATTCTTCCCAATGACCACCAATGTAAGGATCATTCTTCTCACTGATCACCAATGTAAGGAGCATTCTTCCCACTGATCACCAATGTAAGGAACATTCTTCTCTCTGATCACCAATGTAAGGAACATTCTTCCCACTGATCACCAATGTAAGGAACATTCTTCTCTCTGATCACCAATGTAAGGAACATTCTTCCCACTGATCACCAATGTAAGGAACATTCTTCCCACTGATCACCAATGTAAGGAGCATTCTTCCCACTGACCACCAATGTAAGGAACATTCTTCCCACTGATCACCAATGTAAGGAGCATTCTTCCCAATTTTTCTTTATTAAAAGTCTTGCAATCAATAAGCATAAAATCACTATAATATACATAAATATATACATATTTACATAAATGAAAATAAATATAGCAAATCTGCTCTCAAACAAAAAATGACTTTACAGCAAAAACAGAACTCATCATGAACATGTCATTATTGGGGATAATCTCACTATAACTCACACCAATACATTAGACATCTAAACTATGAGGTCAAGAAACAAACCCGCACCCATTATGCATGCAGCCCTTCTTCAAAAAGAAGCTACTAACCAACAAAAGCTAAGGGAGTGAAAGAAACAGAAAAAGAAAAGAGCTCCTCACCCAGAGATGGGCAGTTCACCAAAGGCAGGTCTGATATTCCTCCACGCCCTTTTCCAGACCGCCCGAGGCTCCCTGCCTTTCTCAAGACCCCGAATTTTCCCAACCTCACCCAGAATATCGTGCACCACCACCTCAACAGAGAGGACTTTTTTCCGCAGGGTAATCTGGCACCGTGCATTCCATGTGAAGTAACGGACAACAATACTAACTAAAAACAGTGTATCCAAATCAAAATCCCAGCGAGTCGGGAATGCCCCGTACACCCACTCCGCATAACTCATGCGATAGAAAAAGGGGATGCCTAGAGCCCTCCCCACCCTTTTATACACCTCTATGTTAAAGGGACACTGCAGCAAAAAGTGGTCCATAGACTCCACTTTACCAACACACTCCGCTCTAGGACAATCCCGATCATCCACAGGGCGATGCTTCAAGTTCCCTCTGACATAGAGCCTTCCATGGAAAGCGAGCCAGGCTTGATCCCTAAACTTCAAGGGGATTCTTTCTAAATTGATTAAACGCAACCCCTCCCTCATTACAGAGCCTGGGCAATCCCTTAAGGCCAGTGACACACTGAAAGCAGAGCTCAAAATCCTCTTCTCCAGAAGCTTCCTGGGGAGGGACTTGATATCCTCCACTGTCACCTGCCACTGCCGAAGTATTTTCAGACACGGGCAACATAAGCCGGGAGCTTGCCATGTCGGACTCTCAGACTTTTCACTGGCCCGCCATCTTCCCAGCATCGCAGAAAAGGCCTAAAACAAGATTGAAAAATGCCCACCCATCCCGGCGGGTTCTCTGCTAGCATGTTACCAAGATTGTACTTTAAAAAGAGCAGAGAAAAGAAAACTATTGGGTTGACCATTCCTAGGCCACCCTCCCGCCTAGACAGGTAAGTTACATTGCGTTTGATCAGGTTCAGCCTACTTCCCCATAACAGTTGGAAAAAACAGCTGTACACCCTTGCATAGAGAGATGCTGGCAAGATACAGACGAAGCTGACATATAAAAAGATTGGGACCAGGTACGTTTTGATCAAGTCAACCCTCTCCCTCAAGGAAAGCTTCCATTTCTTCCAGCTTGCTACTTTGGCATTGGCACACACCAACCTGCTTTCCCAATTTCGATGACCATAGTCACCAGGACCAAATTGGATGCCCAACACTTTAATTTCCTGCTGGGGCTCTGGGAAGGCATCCGGAAGTTCGAAGCTTTCACCCTCCTCACCCATCCAGAAAACATCACTCTTTTCATGGTTGACTTTAGAACCAGAAGCCTCCGTGTACTGCTCTATCATAGAGACCACCTCCTGCGCCTCCTCTGTCCCAGAGACAATAACAGACACATCATCGGCATAGGCCACGACCTTCAGAGGCGGCACACCAGCAATGCCCAAAGGCACCCCGCACAAAGATCCACTCTCTAGCCTTCTTATGAAGGGGTCGATTGCGAATACATATAACAGGGGGCTCAGAGGACATCCCTGGCGCACACCAGAGCCAACCTCAAAAGGCCGTCCAACCCAACCATTAACCAGTGGGAAGCTCTCAGCCCCTCTATATAATGTCTTCAGCCAATCTATAAACCTCCCCTGCAGGCCGTATCTACCAAGTAGCAAATACAGGTACTCGTGATTGACTCTATCAAAAGCCTTCGCCTGATCCAATGCCAGCAAGTACTTTCTCCATCCAGCAGCCCTGCATCGTTCCAAAGCCTCCCGGACAGCTAAAACCGCTGAAAAGGTACTTCTACCTTGGACCGAGCAGTGCTGATGACTGGACAACAAATCGCCTGCTACTGACGACAAGCGCCAAAAAAGAATCTTCGCCAGGATCTTTCTATCAACATTGAGAAGACTGATGGGGCGCCAGTTCTCAATCATTGAGGGGTCCTTACCTTTTGACAGAAGAATCACAGCGGATTGCCTCATGGAGGGAGGGAGCGAACCCTCTTCTAGACAGCTGTTATAAACCTCTGCTAAAAAGGGAGCCAGAATGGACTTAAAACACTTGTAGAATTCAGCTGTCAACCCATCTGGCCCAGGCGATTTTTTGGTAGCCAGCTTCTCTATAGCATGAACTACCTCATCCACTGAAATTGGTTCTGTCAAATCCATCAAAGGCAATGTACCATTTCCCAATCCTGGAGTAGAATCCAGAAAGCTTTCCATCCTGTCCCGACAAAGGTCCTTTCTTCCCAGAAGGTCTGCGTAATATGATCTGAAGATCTCCAGGATCCCTGATCTGGACTTCACCAGGGAACCCGTACTATCCCTCAGGCCTATGACCGTCTTAACTGCTATGCCTTGCTTACAGTTCTGGTAAGGATCAGGCGAGTGATATTTTCCATAATCCCTCTCCAGAACCAAGGAGGCATGCCGGTCGTATTGACACTTCCTAAGAAGAAACTTCACCTCAGAGATCTCCCCTGGATCTCCTCTATACGAGACAAGACGATCAAGCTTCCTCCGCAAATTCTGGTAGGCAATGTACATACCAAGCTGCTTCTTCTTACTTAAGGCCTTGAAAAGTCCAATTGCCCTTTGTTTCACAAGCTCCCACCACTCTGACTTACTGCTGCAAAAGTCCAGAATAGAAACCTGTGCCTGAAAAAAATCCTCAAAGGATTGTCTTACCTCTACATCTTCCAGGAGAGTCTAATTCAGTTTCCAGGTACCCCTTCCCCTGGGTGGAGTGTCCGAGGCATTCAGAGTCACAGACAGCATACAGTGGTCAGAGAACTCCACCGCCCTCAACTCAGGAGCCGAGAAAGCAGAGTTCTCCTTTAAAAAAAAACCTATCTATCCTACTCTGACTATTCCCTCTCTGAAATGTGAATCCTGTGCTGCCAGGGCAGTGCTTAATATGCACATCTACCAGGGCTGCTTGTCTCACCATATCTCTAAGAAAAACGCTATCATAACCCAGCCTGTCTATGGAGCCTCTCCTGTCTTCAGGCCTAATTATGGTGTTAAAATCACCTCCAAAGACAACCTGCTGGGACGTAAAAAGGAAGGGCTTGATCTCTGTGAGGAGGCATTTCCTGCCCCATTTTGACTGCGGTCCATAGATATTGATCAGGCGCAGGTCCTGCCCCCCAACAGAGACGTCTAAGACCATGCATCTCCCCATTTCTACCTCAATTACCCGCCGGCACGTTACCATATCGGTTTTAAAAAGGACCGCAACTCCGCTGCAGGGCTCAGCCGCAAGAGACCAAAAGGAGGGACCGCATCTCCACTCCCGTTTTGCTAGATGGACATCGGCCAAAGTATTGAGCCAGGTCTCTTGCAAAAATAAAATCTCGGCATCAAACTCGCTGAGCAAAAATAAGGCAATATCACGAGCTCTTGCAGATTTAATGCTGGCGACATTAATGGTCGCCACCTTTATCGGAGTGGGAACTGCCATCAGGATGATTGGGGTAGTCGTTTCTTAACCTTTGTCACACTTTCATCACCCGAAACAGCTCTCTTAAGACTACGTGACTCCCCCTCATCCATGGATGATAAAGAGAAAGATATATCAGACATCTCATCACCCGACAAAACTGAAAAAGTATTACCAAGAGGAACCCCTTCTGGGTCCGACCCTGAGGAAGAAATGACCACTTTACTTGTCTTCCTCTTCTTCTTTTTCTTCCTCCTAAACTTCTCCCACCCCTCATCATCTGAATCCCCCTCAACAGAGGGTGAGACATGGGATATGGACACCTTTCCCTCAACCCCTCCCCCATCCAACACCCTCACAGGCCCCTGACCACGTTTACGCTGCCGAGGGACAGGGACTGGAGGCTGAGATGGAAGATCCGCCAAACCTGCCCCCCCAGCAGCTTCTGCCAGTCTGGAGGATCTACGTACAGAAGGATTAGGGACCACCACATGGGGGACAGACTCAGGGACCACATTACTGGGGGAAACAGAATCCAAAACAACAGATGTAACAGACACAGGAGGGACAGACTCAGGGACCACATCACTAGGGGAAACAGAATCTGGAACAGATGTAACAGAAACAGGAGGGACAATAACAGTTTTAGCGGCCTCATCCTCTTTATCAAGCCTCTGTAGCTCAGCCGCCAATCCTGGCAAGTTATGTAATGCCTCCGGGCACTGGCTATAAGGATGACCGAGCTTCTGGCACAAATTGCACCGAATTTCGGTACAATCTTTGGCCAAATGGCCCAAATCCTGGCATAGTGAGCATTTCTTACGGGTACAGGTGGATGCAAAATGGCCTTTGTCTCCACATTTATTACAGACCTTAGGCTGACCCTGGTAAAAAATAGTCAGCCTATCCCTCCCCAGAAAAGCTGAACAGGGAAGGTGTTGAACTACATTGCCCAGCATGCCCAATTTTAGTGACACTGTCCAGGCCCCTGTCCATATCCCATGTTCATCCAGGACCTTCCGCAGTGGAGCGAGGACCTCACCATATCGGCGTAGCCATACTATCAAATCAGCCTCTGGTATGGATTCGTTACGCACCAGGATCGTCACCGACTTTATCAGAGGCTGCCTGGAAATCACCTTTGGCACCAAACCACTCCACTGCGGAAGGCCCTTGCACCTCCTATACCTCTCCCAAAATAAATCCAGACCCTCAGGCTTTACAAAGGACAAATCAAATTCATAACTCCCCACTGGGCAAATCAAAGCAAATATATCCAAGGCTTTAAACCCCATTTCTAAAACCAACTCAGCCACCCTCCCCCTTACTGGTGGGGTCCCCTCCCCCTCCCACCTTAACTGAACCACATTCCTTCTCCTGTACCCACCAACCATCCCACCACCAAGCCTCCCCAAATTGTGACTAGTATTTACAAAATTCCCTCCACCCTCCTTGTTGCGACTCCCCAGAACAGATGCATAACTCCCCATATTCTTCCTTGCAGAGGATCCATCTGTGCGATTAGAAACATCTAAAACAACTTTGGCAGATAACGATTGCACAGATTTGAGATTGGATTGCACACCTGAAGAATCTTTCCCCTGCTGAGCAGAAGAAATGTCATTTTTACCTATAGCAGCCACATTAACCCCTTCACCACCACCACCCACCACCAACACATCCTTTGCTTTATCAGTAATATTGCTGTCATTATTTTCTGTCACATTCATAGTTCCTGCTGTGTCCTCACTCACTGCTGTCCCTATACACACATCACCTCCAGGCAGACTCTTCTCCTCCATCAGGACAGGACTATCAGCAGAGCAGAGTGAAGGTTGTTCCAATACAGCAACAGGTGAATCATTGCAGGAGACTTCCATGGCTGTCTCCACTTCACATGCTGCACTATGCTGATCCCCTCCCCCACCTGCATCAATCAGCCCAGGTGAAGGTGAAACAGGCTCTTTAGAGCTGGCAGCCATCTTGCTTGTAGAACTACAGGTCTCAGCAGTAGCAGCAAAATCCATGTCCGGGGTGTATGATGTAGATCCATCCACATTGCTCTGGTGAGCTAATAACACCTCTGCCAGGGGTTTTCCCTCCATGTCTGCAGAAGGTTTCTCCACAGCAGAGACTCCAACAGGCAGCGGTTTGCAGAGCTTCTTCCCTTCCTGTTCCTCAGCCGGGACACCATCCACCACAGCCGGGACACCATCCACCACAGCCGGGACACCATCCACCACAGCCGGGACACCATCCACCACAGCCGGTGGGGCAGACATGTTGGAAGGAGGCAGCATGGTGCACTGGGATTTCTCCACCAGTGCTGGCTCTGCCGGTCTGTAACCCCTCTGCTCATCCTCTGGGACTTCACCAACAGACCTGTCTGCCCTTAGGGGTGACTCCATCTGTTGGATGAACTTTAGGGTGCCATGTTCATTCTCAACCCCCTGGCTGGTTGCTGCTGGCGATTCCCCAGCCTGACATGGGGGGAGAGGTGCAGAGGCAGATGAAGCCAGGTTGTCTGTTACCTGCGGCTGCTGTTCCACAGAACTCACCGATGTCTGGCTGGCAAATCTTCTGTCATTTTTAAACTTTTCCGCAAAAGCTCCACTTTTATCTTTTAATTTCTCCAAAAATAAAGATTGTTTCTTTACCTCCTCTTCCATTTGCTGTAACTCTGGCTTCATGGCCAAACGATTCTTACTCCAGGCCTGGAAATACTTGGTCCTGAAGTTTTTATGTTCAGCTTTTAAACATTTCAGTTTCTCCTCAGCCCTTCCAATTGCTCGAAAGCGATCAATAATCTTCTGTCTGTAGACATCCACATTCTCACCAGGGCCTGGACCCACAGTCAGATCCTCCACCTCCTCCTCCTCCTCACTAGGCCCCGTGTCATCAGGGGGATCTCTCCCTGGGCCTCCCCCAGGATCAGGCATTATTCCTGGGCCAAGCTAACAGGCAAGGCCCAGGCTTGAAAAAAGGCTGGTTCTCACAGAGAGCTCCTTAGGTGTGTCCTCCTCCTCCTTCCCACTGACCACCAATGTAAGGAACATTCTTCCCACTGACCACCAATGTAAGGAACATTCTTCCCACTGACCATCAATGTAAGGATCATTCTTCCCACTGACCACCAATGTAAGGAACATTCATCCCACTGACCATCAATGTAAGGATCATTCTTCCCACTGACCACCAATGTAAGGAACATTCTTCTCACTGACCACCAATGTAAGGAACATTCTTCCCAATGACCACCAATGTAAGGATCATTCTTCTCACTGATCACCAATGTAAGGAACATTCTTCCCACTGATCACCAATGTAAGGAACATTCTCCCCACTGATCACCAATGTAAGGAACATTCTTCCCACTGACCACCAATGTAAGGAACATTCTTCCCACTGACCACCAATGTAAGGAACATTCTTCCCACTGACCACCAATGTAAGGAACATTCTTCCCACTGACCACCAATGTAAGGAACATTCTTCCCACTGACCACCAATGTAAGGAACATTCTTCCCACTGACCACCAATGTAAGGAACATTCTTCCCACTGACCACCAATGGAAGGAAAAATCTTCCCACTATTTATTGAATCCATATTGAGCACTATATTTGATTGGCTGCTTCTGCTTGGCACACACGCACAATCACAATCACGCACATAATGATGAAGTCATCATCATGTGCGATTGTGCGTGTGTGCCAGGCCTAAGCAGAAGCAAACAGCCAATCAAATATAGTGCTCAATATGGATTCAATAAATATGCATAGCCATAGATATCATAAATGACTACAGGAGATAAAAAGAGACTGCGAATGCGACTACAGGAAGTAACCAGAGACTGTGAATGCGACTACAGGAAATAACCGGACTGCGAAAGCGACTACAGGAGATAACCAGAGACTGTGAATGCGACTACAGGAAATAACCGGACTGCGAAAGCGACTACAGGAGATAACCAGAGACTGGGGATGCGACTACAGGAAATAACCAGACTGCGAATGCGACTACAGGAGATAACCAGAGAATGCGAATGCAACTACAGGACTGTGAATGCGACTATAGGAGATGACCAGACTGTGAATGCGACTACAGGAAATAACCAGACTGCGAATGCGACTACAGGAGATAACCAGACTGTGAATGCAACTACAGGACTGCAAATGCGACTATAGGAGATGACCAGACTGTGAATGCGACTAAAGGAAGTAACCAGAGACTGCGAATGCGACTACAGGAAGTAACCAGACTGCGAATGCGACTACAGGAAATAACCAAAGACTGCGAATGCAACTACAGGAGATAACCAGACTGTGAATGCAACTACAGGACTGCGAATGCAACTACAGGAAATAACCAGACTGCGAATGCGACTATAGGAGATAACCAGACTGTGAATGCGACTAAAGGAAGTAACCAGAGACTGCGAATGCAACTACAGGAAATAACCAGACTGCGAATGCGACTATAGGAGATAACCAGACTGTGAATGCGACTAAAGGAAGTAACCAGAGACTGCGAATGCGACTACAGGAAATAACCAGACTGCGAATGCAACTACAGGACTGCGAATGCAACTACAGGAAATAACCAGACTGCGAATGCGACTACAGGAGATAACCAGAGACTGCAAATGCGACTACAGGAAATAACCAGAGACTGCGAATGCGACTACAGGAAATAACCAGAGACTGCGAATGCGACTACAGGAGATAACCAGAGACTGCGAATGCGACTACAGGAAATAACCAGACTGCGAATGCGACTATAGGAGATGACCAGACTTCGAATGCGCCTATAGGAGATGACCAGACTGCGAATGCGACTACAGGAAATAACCAGACTGCGAATGCGACTACAGGAACTAACCAGAGACTGCGAATGCGACTACAGGAAATAACCAGACTGCGAATGCGACTACAGGAAGTAACCAGGCTGCGAATGCGACTATAGGAGATAACCAGAGACTGCGAATGCAACTACAGGACTGCGAATGCGACTATAGGAGATGACCAGACTGTGAATGCGACTACAGGAAATAACCAGACTGCGAATTCGACTACAGGAGATAACCAGAGACTGCGAATGCAACTACAGGACTGCGAATGCGACTATAGGAGATGACCAGACTGTGAATGCGACTAAAGGAAGTAACCAGAGACTGTGAATGCGACTACAGGAAATAACCAGAGACTGCGAATGCGACTACAGGAGATAACCAGAGACTGCGAATGCGACTACAGGAAGTAACCAGACTGCGAATGCGACTACAGGAAATAACCAGACTGCGAATGCGACTACAGGAACTAACCAGAGACTGCGAATGCGACTACAGGAAATAACCAGACTGCGAATGTGACTACAGGAAATAACCAGACTGCGAATGCAACTACAGGAAATAACCAGAGACTGCGAATGCGACTACAGGAAGTAACCAGACTGCGAATGCGACTAAAGGAAATAACCAGAGACTGCGAATGCGACTACAGGAAATAACCAGACTGCGAATGCGACTATAGGAAATAATCAGAGACTGGGGATGCGACTACAGGAAATAACCAGACTGCGAATGCGACTACAGGAAGTAACCAGAGACTGCGAATGCGACTACAGGAAGTAACCAGAGACTGCGAATGCGACTACAGGAAGTAACCAGACTGCGAATGCGACTACAGGAAGTAACCAGACTGCGAATGCGACTACTGGAAGTAACCAGACTGCGAATGCGACTACAGGAAGTAACCAGACTGCGAATGCGACTACAGGAAGTAACCAGAGACTGCGAATGCGACTACAGGAAGTAACCAGAGACTGCGAATGCGACTACAGGAAGTAACCAGACTGCGAATGCGACTATAGGAGATAACCAGAGACTGCGAATGCGACTACAGGAAGTAACCAGACTGCGAATGCGACTACAGGAAATAACCAGAGACTGCGAATGCGACTACAGGAAATAATCAGAGACTGGGGATGCGACTACAGGAAATAACCAGAGACTGCGAATGCGACTACAGGAAGTAACCAGAGACTGGGGATGCGACTATAGGAAATAACCAGAGACTGGGGATGCGACTATAGGAAATAACCAGGTAGCCAGTTTTAAATTTTAAACTTTCAGCAATGCACAGCTTTACAGGGGGGTAAACAACATTTCCAGGGATGGTTTAGCAAAAAAAAGAAGGAGTCTACAGTTCAGGTATATACGGTAGGCAGAAGGACCTACCTGACCAGTCGGGCTCACCTCCCGCTCTCAGAGGTCCGGGGGCGGGGCTTTCGGCGATAGGGGGCGAGGCTTTCGGCGATAGGGGCGGGGCTTTCTGCGGTAGGAGGCGGAGCTTTCGATGTTAAGGGGGCGGGGCTTTTTGTGGTCCAGAGCGGAGCTCTCAAAAGTGCAGGAGAGACGCTCTAATTAGATACAGACTCAGACTTCATGGGGAGGGGCGTGGCAGGGCAGGGTCAGAGCGTAAGTGGAGCTCCCTGTCCCGCCCCTCCCTGCTGACAGAGCCTCTCTCAGCCTAAGCCGAGCCCTGCTCGGCAGCGGCGCTGGGAGCAGTAATAATCCAGGACAGGAGGACGGGTTTTTCGTGCGGTGCGGCGGGCGGCTTTTTTCTGCTGCTGACTGAGCCACTCATGGGGCCCCTCCTGACGGCGGGCCCTCGGTCGGCGACCGAGTGACCGAATGGTCAGTCCGCCCCTGGTAGTGAGTGTACAGCTTGTATAACAGTGTAAATTTGCTGTCCCCTTAAAATCACTCAACACACAGCCATTAATGTCTAAACCACTGGCAATAAAAGTGAGTATACCCCTAAGTGAAAATGTCTAAATTTGGCCTAATTAGCCATTTTCCCTCCCCGGAGTCATGTGACTCATTAGTGTTACAAGGTCTCAGGTGTGAATGGGGAGCAGGTGTGTTAAATTTGGTGTTATCGCTCTCACCCTCTCATACTAGTCACTAGAAGTTGAACATGGCACCTCATGCTAACGAACTCTGAGGATCTGCAAAAAAGAATTGTTACTCTACATAAGGATGACCTAGGCTATAAGAAGATCGCCAAGACCCTGAAACTGAGCGGCAGCACGGTGGCCAAGACCATACAGCGGTTTAACAGTACAGGTTCCACTCAGAACAGGCCTCACCATGGTCAACCAAATAAGTTGAGTGCACGTGCTCAGCGTCATATCCAGAGGTTGTCTTTGGGAAATAGACGTATGAGTGCTGCCAGCATTGCTGCAGAGGTTGAAGGGGTGGGGGGTCAGCCTGTCAGTGCTCAGACCATACGCCGCACAGTGTATCAAATTGATCTGCATGTCTGTTGTCCCAGAAGGAAGCCTCTTCTAAAGATGATGCACAAGAAAGCCTGCAAACTGTTTGCTGAAGACAAGCAGACTAAGGACATGGATTACTGGAACCATGTCCTGTGGTCTGATGAGACCAAGATAAACTTATTTGGTTCAGATGGTGTCAAGCGTGTGTGGCGCCAACCAGGTGAGGAGTACAAAGACAAGTGTGTCTTGCCTACAGTCAAGCATGGTGGTGGGAGTGTCATGGTCTGGGGCTGCATGAGTGCTGCTGGCACTGGGGAGCTACAGTTCATTGAGGGAACCATGAATGCCAACATGTACTGTGACATACTGAAGCAGAGCATGATCCCCTCCCTTCAGAGACTGGGCCGCAGGGCAGTATTCCAACATGATAACAATCGCAAACACACATCCAAGATGACCACTGCCTTGCTAAAGAAGCTGAGGGTAAAGGTGATGGACTGGCCAAGCATGTCTCCAGACCTAAACCTTATTGAGCATCTGTGGGGTATCCTCAAACAGAAGGTGGAGGAGCGCAAGGTCTCTAACATCCACCAGCTCTGTGATGTCATCATGGAGGAGTAGAAGAGGACTCCAGTGGCAACCTGTGAAGCTCTGGTGAACTCCATGCCCAAGAGGGTTAAGGCAGTGCTGGGAAATAATGGTGGCCACACAAAATATTGACACCTTTCGGGCCAGTTTGGACATTTTCACTTAGGGGTGTACTCACTTTTGTTGCCAGCGGTTTAGACATAAGTGCTGGTTCACACAGGGGCGGCTTCA
Source organism: Lithobates septentrionalis (assembly GCA_037952835.1). NCBI lineage: Eukaryota > Metazoa > Chordata > Amphibia > Anura > Ranidae > Lithobates > Lithobates septentrionalis. Next base: position 1,426,896 of record JBBDGP010001258.1, read on the forward strand.
AAGTCGTTAGACTCTGAAACCGCCATGTACAGCGTGACTTTAGCGCGGCTTGCAAAACGACTTCTGTAAAGAAGTCAATGTAAGCCGCTCCAAAGTAGTACAGGAACCTTATTCTAAGTCGGAGTGACTTGAGTCGATCCTATTAGAACGGTTCCATTGCAATGCATGGAGCGTGACTACGTCGCTGACAGGTTGCCCCTGTGTGTTGAGTTATTTTGAGGGGACAGCAAATTTACACTGTTATACAAGCTGTACACTCACTACTTTACATTGTAGCAAAGTGTCATTTCTTCAGTGTTGTCACATGAAAAGATAGAATAAAATATTTACAAAAATGCGAGGGGTGTGCTCTCTTTTGTGAGATACTGTATTTACTACATGGAGTTTCTAATCACCAAAAATTGTACCATGATATTTCTATCTGATTTACATCTGAGCAGTAAGAGTTTAACCACTTGACGACCGCCTCACCCCGATGTACGTCGGCAAGGTGGCACGGACAGGCAAAATCACGTACAGTGTACGTGATTTGCTTTCCGCGGGTGGGGGGTCCGATCGGTCCCCCCCCCGGTGCCCGAGGCGGTCGCCATTTCTTCCCGGGCGATGAAAGGTCAGGGGGAGGCCATCCATTGTTGGCCACCCCCTCCCGATCGCTCCCGGCGAATGAAAATGCTTCCTTTCCCTCTGTAATGTAAACAGAGGGAAAGGAAGTGATGTCATCTCTCCTCGAGCCGGTCTTTTCGTCGCCGCGCCGAGGAGAGAAGACATCAAGTAAGTCTGCACAACACTACACATTCAGTAGAACACGCCAGGCACACTTGTCACCCCCCATCACCCCCCGATCACCCCCTGATCACCCCCCTGTACCCCCTGTCACTCTGACACCAATAGCATTTTATTTTTTTTTTGCATTGGTGTCAGTTAAAAGTTTTAGGGCAGTTAGGTTAGCCCCCTTTAGGTCTAGGGTACCCCCCCTTAGGTCCAGGGTACCCCCCTAACCCCCCCTAATAAAAGTTAACCCCTTGATTACCCCCCGTCACCAGTGTCGCTAAGCGATCGTTTTTCTGATCGCTGTATTAGTGACACAGGTGACGCTAGTTAGGGAGGTAAGTATATAGGTTCGCTGTCAGTGTTTTATAGCGACAGGGACCCCCATATACTACCTGCTAAAGGTTTTAACCCCCTGATTGCCCCCTAGTTAACCCTTTCACCAGCGATCACCGTATAAGTGTTACGGGTGACGCTGGTTAGCTAGTTTGTTTTTTGTAGTTTATTACAGTTTATTACAGTTTATTATAGTTTTAGGGCACCCGCCGTTTATTACCCTATAAAGGTTTAACCCCCTAATTGCCCGGCGGTGATAGAAGTTAAGTTTTTAGGATCAGATAAGGTCTGCGTCGCCCCAGGCAGCGTCAGGTTAGCGCCAGTACAGCTAAAACCCGTGCACGCAGCATACACCTCCCTTAGTGCTATAGTATCTGAGCGGATCGATATCTGATCCGATCAGATCTATACTCCCCAGCAGTTTAGGGTTCCCTGAAACGCAGTGTTAGCGGGATCAGCCCAGATACCTGCTAGCACCTGCGTTTTGCTCCTCGGCCCAGCCCTGCCCAGCCCACCCAAGTGCAGTATCGATCGATAACTGTCACTTACAAAACACTAAGCACACATAACTGCAGCGGTCGCAGAGTCAGGCCTGATCCCTGCGATCGCTAACAGTTTTTTGGTAGCGTTTTGATACAGTCGCCAACAGTCAGGAGCTTTTTTGCCTGTGAGTCTCACTAGTGTACCCCTAAATTTAGAGCCCAAAATGGCAAATAGAAGGTACACTAGTGAAGAGGCCTACAGGATTCTGAGTATGACAGATAGTGAAGAGGAAGTCACTCATCTGTCAAGTTCAGGCTCAGAATACGAACCTGTAGAGGACAGCGGCTCCATGACAGATAGCTCTGACGACAGAGTTGTGGTCCCTGCTAGGGTCAGGCGTACCAGACCCCGAACTTATGCTGTCCTTGAAGTGCAAGAACCGCAGGACTCTCGTATGGAGCAGAGCAGTACTAGCGCCGCTATTCCTTCTGGTGAACTGGCAAGCACCAGCGGCCTAGTACACCCTGGTCGTACATCCAGCACTGCAGTATCACGTGGTGACGTGGCGAGTCCCATAAGTGCAGTTCAAGCTGGCGAGGTGGCAAGCAGTAGTAGTGTCCCGCTGCCACCAAGAAGACAAAGACAGGCCCGTCGTGCCCATAGTGCCCTTCCTGCTGCATTGGCCAATCCGAATTGGGAACCTTCCACTTCTGCAGCACCCGTACTTCCCCCTTTCACTGGCCAACCCGGAATTCAGGTGGAAACAGTTGACTTTATGCCACTGGATTTTTATTCACTGTTTTTCACCGAAGATCTCTATAGATCTATTGTGGACCAAAGCAATTTGTACGCTGGTCAACACATCGCCGCTAATCCCCAGTCCTCCCTTGCCAGAGATTGGAGACCAATTACGGTCTCCGAATTTAAGACCTTTCTGGGCCTTTCCCTCCTCATGGGGTTGAATAAAAAGAGTAAGTTGCGGTCATATTGGTCCACTGACCCAATTTACCATTCACCCTTGTTCTCTGCTTCCATGGCCAGGGCACGATACGAGCAGATTTTGCGGTTCATGCACTTCAACGACAATGAACTCTGTCGTCCTCGTGGAGACCCTGCATACGATCGGCTCTACAAAATTCGGCCCCTCGTAAACCACTTCAACCAACGTTTTGCAGACTTGTTTACCCCCCATCAAGTTGTCTGCGTTGATGAGTCCCTTATTAAGTTTTCTGGCCGCTTGTCATTCAAACAGTACCTTCCCAGCAAGCGTGCCAGATACGGGGTCAAGATGTATAAGCTCTGTGACAGGGCCACAGGCTATACATGTAGATTTATGGTTTACGAGGGAAGAGATAGTCACGTAGAGCCGACAAACTGCCCTGACTACATAGGAAGCGCTGGCAAGATAGTGTGGGACTTGGTGTCACCCTTATTCGGAAAGGGGTACCACTTGTACGTGGACAATTATTATACGAGCGTGCCACTTTTTAGTCACTTGTTTGATCAGCAGATTGGAGCATGTGGCACCGTGCGACCTAATCGCCGGGGCTTTCCCCAGCGGCTTGTAGATTCCAGTCTTAGGCTGGGGGAGAGAGCCTGCTTGAAGTATAATAATTTGCTCGCTATGAAGTGGAGGGATAAGAAGAATGTTTTCGTTCTCACCTCCCTTCATGCAGACACGACGACCCAAATTTCTACGGTGACTGGTGTTGTGGAGAAACCCCTCTGTGTCCACGAATACAACCTTAATATGGGAGGGGTGGACCTCAACGACCAGTTGTTGGCGCCGTACTTAGTTGCCCGTAAGGCCAGACGCTGGTACAAAAAAGTGTCTGTATACTTATTTCAATTGGCTTTGCTGAATGCTCATGTGCTATACAGAGCTTCAGGACAGACTGGATCCTTCCTTAAATTCCAGGAAGAGATCGTCAGAGCCCTTCTGTTTCCAGACGGTGCTCTACCTCACCTTCCCCAACCAAATGCAGTAAGCCGGCTGCATGAGCGGCATTTTCTTTATGCCATCCCGAGTACCCCTACCCAACGAGCCCCCCAAAAAAGATGTCGTGTCTGCAGCAAGCGCGGATTTAGGCGTGACACCCGGACTTATTGTCCCCTCTGTCCTGGCAATTCTGGTCTTTGCATGGGTGAATGCTTTGAACGCTACCATACATTAGTTGAGTATTAGCGTAGGGTTCAGCACTGCACAGACTAGGCACACTAACACAGGGTCTCCCAAGATGCCATTGCATTTTGAGAGACCCAAACCTGGAACAAAAGTTACAAAAGTTAAAAGTTACTAAAAAAAAGTGTAAAAAAATAATATAAAAAAAAATTAAAAAAAATAAAAAAACACAAAAAAATATATAAAATAAAAAAACCAAAAATAGTTGTTGTTTTATTGTTCTCTCTCTCTCTATTCTCTCTCTATTGTTCTTTTCTTTTTTACTCTATTCTATTCTGCAATGTTTTATTGTTATTATGTTTTACCATGTTTCCTTTTCAGATTTTGCATACTTTACCGTTTACTGTGTTTTGTTGGTAACCATTTTATTGTTTTCAGGTACGCCATTCAGTTGCAGCGCGGATTTATTTATCTTGACAGCAACAGCGTTTGCTCCCACGATATATAAAGCCGTGACTCCAGCGCTGTCAGAGGTGATTTCACCACCACAGTTACATACTTCAGCATATATGCCGAAGCGTGGGGGCAGCAGTGGGTGGAGGAGCAATTTGCTCCTGCCTTTTGCGGGAGGATGCCCCCATGCTTCGGCATATATAAATGGTGCATGTATGCCCATCATTAGAAGTGGGTGGATGAAGGGAGGTATTCTAATGGTGGGCATACCCACCGATCAATATCTTTTTTTCGTTCAGCCCACAGGCTGCATGAAAAAAAAGTTTACAATATATGCCTAACAAGGACCAGCAACGTACTGGTATGTTGCTGGACTTTGAGTGGTTATACCAGAATGATGCCTGCAGGTTTAGGTATCATCTTGGTATCATTCTTTTCAGCCAGCGGTCGGCTTTCATGTAAAAGCAATCCTAGCGGCTAATTAGCCTCTAGACTGCTTTTGCAAGCAGTGGGAGGGAATGCCCCCCCCCTCCCCCACCGTCTTCCATGTTTTTCTCTGGCTTTCCTGTCCCAACAGGGAACCTGAAAATGCAGCCGGTGATTCAGCCAGCTGACCATAGAGCTGATCAGAGACCAGAATGGCTCCAAACATCTCTATGGCCTAAGAAACCGGAAGCTACGAGCATTTCATGACTTAGATTTCGCCGAATGTAAACAGCGCCAATGGGAAATTGGGAAAGCATTTTATCACACCGATCTTGGTGTGGTCAGATGCTTTGAGGGCAGAGGAGAGATCTAGGGTCTAATAGAGCCCAATTTTAAAAAAAAAGAGTACCTGTCACTACCTATTGCTATCATAGGGGATATTTACATTCCCTGAGATAACAATAAAATTAATTAAAAAAAAATAAAAATGAAAGGAACAGTTTAAAAATAAGATAAAAAAGCAAAAAAATAATAAAGAAAAAAAAAAAAAAAAAAAAAAAGCACCCCTGTCCCCCCCTGCTCTCGCGCAAAGGCGAACGCAAGCGTCGGTCTGGCGTCAAATGTAAACAGCAATTGCACCATGCATGTGAGGTATCACCGCGAAGGACAGAACGAGGGCAGTAATTTTAGCAGTAGACCTCCTCTGTAAATCTAAAGTGGTAACCTGTAAAGGCTTTTAAAGGCTTTTAAAAATGTATTTATTTTGTCGCCGCTGCGCGTTTGTGCGCAATTTTAAAGCATGTCATGTTTGGTATCCATGTACTCGGCCTAAGATCATCTTTTTTATTTCATCAAACATTTGGGCAATATAGTGTGTTTTAGTGCATTAAAATTTAAAAAAGTGTGTTTTTTCCCCAAAAAATGCGTTTGAAAAATCGCTGCGCAAATACTGTGTGAAAAAAAAATATGAAACACCCACCATTTTAATCTGTAGGGCATTTGCTTTAAAAAAAATATATAATGTTTGGGGGTTCAAAGTAATTTTCTTGCAAAAAAAAATTATTTTTTTCATGTAATCAAAAAGTGTCAGAAAGGGCTTTGTCTTCAAGTGGTTAGAAGAGTGGGTGATGTGTGACATAAGCTTCTAAATGTTGTGCATAAAATGCCAGGACAGTTCAAACCCCCCCCAAATGACCCCATTTTGGAAAGTAGACACCCCAAGCTATTTGCTGAGAGGCATGTCGAGTCCATGGAATATTTTATATTGTGACACAAGTTGCGGGAAAGAGACAAATCTTTTTTTTTTTTTTGCACAAAGATGTCACTAAATGATATATTGCTCAAACATGCCATGGGAATATGTGAAATTATACCCCAAAATACATTCTGTTGCTTCTCCTGAGTATGGGGATACCACATGTGTGGGACTTTTTGGGAGCCTAGCCGCGCACGGGACCCCGAAAACCAAGCCCCGCCTTCAGGCTTTCTAAGGGCGTAAATTTTTGATTTCACTCTTCACTGCCTAGCACAGTTTCGGAGGCCATGGAATGCCCAGATGGCACAACCCCCCCCCCCCAAATGACCCCATTTTGGAAAATAGACACCCCAAGCTATTTGCTGAAAGGTATAGTGAGTATTTTGCAGACCTCACTTTTTGTCACAAACTTTCGAAAATTGAAAAAAGAAAAAAAAAAATACATTTTTCTTGTCTTTCTTCATTTTCAAAAACAAATGAGAGCTGCAAAATACTCACCATGCCTCTCAGCAAATAGCTTGGGGTGTCTACTTTCCAAAATGGGGTCATTTGGGGGGGGTTTTTGCCATCTTGGCATTTTATGGCCTTCAAAACTGTGATAGGTAGTGAGGAGTGGAATCACAACTTAACGCCCTTAGAAATCCTGAAGGCGGTGCTTGGTTTTCGGGGCCCCGTACGCGGCTAGGCTCCCAAAAAGTCCCACACATGTGGTATCCCCATACTCAGGAGAAGCAGCAGAATATATTTTGGGGTGTAATTCCACATATGCCCATGGCATGTTTGAGCAATATATCATTTAGTGACAACTTTGTGCAAAAAAAAAAAAAAAAATTGTCACTTTCCCGCAACTTGTGTCAAAAAATAAAATATTCCATGGACTCAACATGCCTCTCAGCAATTACCTTGGGGTGTCTACTTTCCAAAATGGGGTCATTTGGGGGGGTTTTGTGCCATCTTGGCATTTTATGGCCTTCAAAACTGTGATAGGTAGTGAGGAGTCAAATCACAACATTATGCCCTTAGAAATCCTGAAGGCGGTGCTTGGTTTTCGGGGCCCCGTATGCGGCTAGGCTCCCAAAAAGTCCCACACATGTGGTATCCCCATACTCAGGAGAAGCAGCTAAATGTATTTTGGGGTGCAATTCCACATATGCCCATGGCCTGTGTGAGAAATATATCATTTAGTGACAACTTTGTGCAAAAAAAAAAAAAATTGTCACTTTCCCGCAACTTGTGTCAAAAAAGAAAGTATTCCATGGACTCAACATGCCTCTCAGCAAATAGCTTGGAGTGTCTACTTTCCAAAATGGGGTCATTTGGGGGGGTTTTGTGCCATCTGGGCATTTTATGGCCTTCAAAACTGTGATAGGTAGTGAGGAATGAAATCAAAAATTTATGCCCTTAGAAATCCTGAAGGCGGTGATTGGTTTTCGGGGCCCCGTACGTGGCTAGGCTCCCAAAAAGTCCCACACATGTGGTATCCCCATACTCAGGAGAAGCAGCTGAATGTATTTTGGGGTGCAATTCCACATAGGCCCATGGCCTGTGTGAGCAATATATCATTTAGTGACAACTTTTTGTAAATATTTTTTTTTTTTTTTGTCATTATTCAATCACTTGGGACAAAAAAAAATAAATATTCAATGGGTTCAACATGCCTCTCAGCAATTTCCTTGGGGTGTCTACTTTCCAAAATGGGGTCATTTGGGGGGGTTTTGTACTGCCCTGCCATTTTAGCACCTCATGAAATGACATAGGCAGTCATAAACTAAAAGCTGTGTAAATTCCAGAAAATGTACCCTAGTTTGTAGACGCTATAACTTTTGCGCAAACCAATAAATATACGCTTATTAACTTTTTTTTTACCAAAGACATGTGGCCGAATACATTTTGGCCTAAATGTATGACTAAAATTGAGTTTATTGGATTTTTTTTTATAACAAAAAGTAGAAAATATCATTTTTTTTCAAAATTTTCGGTCTTTTTCCGTTTATAGCGCAAAAAATAAAAACGGCAGAGGAGATCAAATACCATCAAAAGAAAGCTCTATTTGTGGGAAGAAAAGGACGCAAATTTCGTTTGGGTACAGCATTGCATGACCGCGCAATTAGCAGTTAAAGCGACGCAGTGCCAAATTGGAAAAAGACCTCTGGTCCTTAGGCAGCATAAAGGTCCGGGGCTCAAGTGGTTAAAGGGGTTATAAACCCTCAAGGTTTTTCACCTTAATGCATTTTATGCATTAAGGTGAAAAACCTCCTGTGAGGCAGCCCCCCCCCCCCCAGAGCCCACCTTTTACTTACCTGAACCCGATATTTCCAGCGACGGGGATGAGCACACAGCACACCAGCTCCAGCCGGTGTCTCGGGTCCTGATTGGATAGATTGATAGCAGCGCAGCCATTGGCTCCGCTGCTGTCACTCAAATCCAATGATGCGGGAGCCAAGGGGTGGGGCTGAGTCCTGCAGTCAATAGACGCCAGCAGCAGGACACGGAAGCGTGCCCGCACGAGTGCCCCCCCGAGGGAGAGCGGCTCTCCAACGAGGCACTCGAGGAGGAGCCAGGAGCGCCACTGAGGGACCCCACAAGAGAAGGATCGGGGCCACTCTGTGCAAAACCAACTGCGCAGTTGAGGTAAGCATGACGTTAGTTTTATTCTATTTTATTTTAAACAAGACTTTAGATAACCTTTAATTACAATTTATCTGAATGCTCCTTTTTCTTTTCACAAAGAGCTTACAATCAGATGTGTGTGTTGGTGTACAAGTAACACTCTGTTCTGTAGACAGTCTAGTTTGTTTCATTTTGGAAGTGGGTAAATTATATGCGAGAGGGAAAGCAAAATAAAAAGAACATACGTAGAGGAATTTTCCAAAGTTTTCTTAACAAAAGAGCAGCTAAATACAGGCATGTTACATCATGCTCCATAACAATAGAGATCGAACAGGACAAAAATAGACATTTATTTTTAGAAAAAGCCCAGAGCTAGTCTATGCTGACATACTGTTGGAAGACCAGCGCCCTCTGCTGTCTGTTTGAGGAAACACCACGGCTAACAAATACTGTACCACTAAATGTGTTACATACAAACCCACCCACAATTAATTATATATAGAGATAGAGATACAGTGGTGGCCTGTCCATATGGAGTGCAGGGGCGCAGACCCCCTAATCTACATGCAGGGTGCCGGACGCATGGATTCCAATGTTTTTTTACATTTTTTTTAGAAGCACAGGATTAGAGCTTGAGGCTTTAAAAAAAAAATTGTGGGTTCGAGCAAATAGCTGTGGGTGCATTGTTTGATGCCCCCCCCACCAAAAAAAATAAAAAATATACCACCAGCCTCCACTAGATAGATAGATAGATAGATAGATAGATAGATAGATAGATAGATAGATAGATAGATGCTCACAGGCTCCTGCACCCACTCAGTGCAGCGTACAGCCCGTCACTGACATGAATGGCCATGCACTGCTTTATTTGTGTATACAGCAGTGCCATCATAAACACCATTACAGCTTACCGGCATATGCAAAAATAAAATAGAAAATGTTCTATTTTTCCAATCTATGCCCATAGCACTGTACTCATGTTATTTGTTTTTGAGCGGACAGCCCATTCAAAATAAATGTGCTGCCTAATACAATGTGCCTCAACATGTAAATGGGCCCCAACATTCTTCAATGTTAAATATGCATATTGGAATGGAGCAAATGATAAATGGTGTTTTCAGCTGTGAGACAAGTGAGGTAGTATCTTTGATAAAACATCCATGTAGCCTGATGTGGTGAAATATAAGCGACAATAAGAGATGATTTACACCTATTAAAAGTGGAATGTGGAGACCAATCTAAACTGGAATTTTCACATATGGGGGCGCGCGAGTCAGACACATGCACATAGTAACAAGGGGAGAGCTTATTTTAGCAGTGAAAGCCAGGTGTGAGACTGATGGTCAGTAGGTGTGATCTACAGAAGAGAACCAGATTCCCCAGTCAGTGATGGCTTCCCTCTATGTAGACTGAGTGCTGCAGAAGCAGCATGGATGTGCAAACACTCCAGGAGCACATCTAGCCTATAGATTGAAATCCTGCAGCGCCCTCAAGGAGGAAGGCACGTGTACAAGTGTCTGAAGTTTGCCAATGAACATCTAAATGATTCAGAGAAGAATTGGGAGAAAGTGCTGTGGTCAGAGGAGACCAAAATTGAGCTCTTTGGCATTAACTGTTTGGAGGAAAAAAATGCTGACTAAAACCCCAAGAACACCATCCCTACAGTCAAACACGGAGGTGGAAACATTATGCTTTGGGGCTGTTTCTCTGCCAAAAAGTACAGGCCAACTTGGCCGCATTGGGGGCCAATGGACGGGGCCCATGTACTGTAAAATCTTGGATGAGAACATTCTTCCCTCAGCGAGAACACTGAAAATGGGTCGTGGATGGGTCTTCCAGCATGACAATGACCCAAAACATACCGCCAAGGCAACAAAGGAGTGGTTTAAGAAGAAGCACATTAAGGTCATGGAGTGGCCTAACCTGTCTCCAGACCTTAATCCTATAGAAAATTTATGGAGGGAGCTGAAACTTTGAGCTGCCAAAAGACGGCCAAGAAAGCGTATGGGTTTAGAGAAGATCTGTAATGAAGAGTGGATCAAAATCCCTCCTGAGATGTGTGCAAACCTGGCAACCACCTACAAGAAACGTCTTACCTATGTACTTACCATCAAGGGTTTCTCCACCAAGTACTAAGTCATGTTTTGCTTATGGATCAAATACTTATTTTTCTCACAGAACTGCCACTCAATTTATAACATTTCTATCAGGATTTTTGGTTGATTTTCTGTTTCTATCATTTAAAATACACCTATGATAAAAATGAGTGTGATTGCTGCTCACGATATATAGAAAATGATGATATTATGGTGTTCTTGCATTAAGCCCACCCATGCCAGACCACTACATTGTGCCTGGGCACTTTTTAGTCAGTATAAATCTCTCTGACTACAGTAGCTTTGGCTTTACTAAAACCACTTCAAGCATTAAATATTTTATTAGAAAACATAATAAAAGCACAATAGAAAAATAAACAGTTTTCATTCACGATCCAAAAAAAAAAAAAAGTTATAAACAATATTTGCAAATATATGACTGTTTCAGAAAGGTGTATCCTCCTCATCAATACCCTGCCAGCATAATGGACCTTGGGCAATTAGAAGGGTGACCATACTGTAATACAGCTATGAAACTATCCAGTGTTGTCACCTTCCCAGCACACCACAGCTGTCAGAAAGCTGGTATGCATTGTGACACTACCTCTTCCTATATTGGCCCAGCACTGGCACAGCGGAAGAAGAGGCAGGTCATTCCTATTGTTGTCAGATGATAGCCGGTTTCCCCTTTCCTAATAGCACAGTGCTATCACACCAGCCTGGAGAATGCAGGAAAGTGGCGATCTCCTGAACACTGAAGCCTGCATAAACCTGCTGTATGGGAATAGGATAGCGGTCAGGTGCCCACGAAAATTAAAAAAATGTAAGTGCTTAAGAACAATAGCTTTTTTCTGCAGTAATATCTACACAGTCAGGAATCATTAGGGCTTCCAACTGCTTTCAGGATCTGAAGGGTTGCAAGCATTGAGATGTATGTGTCTGTGGAAACATACTGAATTAAGTGCAACAACTGACACTTGCTGAAGGTCGGTGAGATAAGCCAAGCTCACTTTCTCATAGATGTTGCAAGAGTGTGGGAATTTCTCCCCACTGGGGAACTTTAGGTCTTTAAGGCTCTGGTGGAGGATCAAACTCAGCCAGTCTGCCTGAAATCGAAAAATCCATTTTGTGAAGCCTAAAGCTGTCCATACCCATTATAATTTGATTGTACAGTCTGCTTTAGACTGACCAACAGAAATGTAAAAAAAAAAAGACACAAGAGGGTGCAATAGTGCAATACCACCACCACCGTTTATTGAATACAACAGCCAAAAAATACTCAAACTTGAAAAAGGACAAGTGTTTCAAAAAACACAACTTTAGTTTTCAGGTGATGCCATAATCAGTGTGGTACGAAAGCTGACCTGTTGAAGGGGACAGGCCCCCTTTCTCGGGGTTCCGGTCCCTTCTCATGTTTGTGAGAAATTTTTTGGCTTTTGTATTCAATAAAAGTTGTTGGTGGTGGTAATCAGGGGCGGCCTGTTCATTAGGGGCACCCGGTCGCCGCCCCTTCTCTCCAGGTCACCCCCTATATGCAATAGATAGATTCATGCAAAGCATGAATCTATCCATGGCCACCCCCTATTCATGCGTCCGGTCCCTTTCAGGGCACTGGGCGCATGAACTACAGCACAGCCAGGGTTTTTTTTAAGCACCCGATTAGAGCCAGAGGCTCTAATAGGTTTCAAAATAGGGTGGGCTCGGGACACAGAGTGTGCGACCGGAGCCCACCTAGTTGTGTTCCAACAGCGAATGAATATTCGCTGTTGCAACACTGATCCTCCCGGCCACTGATACCCGTCACCCGATTGTCTGAAAGGACAGGCGATTCTTTTGGGCGCCTAGGAGGAGGGGAGGAAACAAACGGTGGAAGTCAGGAGAAGAGCCGCTGGTCGCTGCCTGGTCCCCGCACCTCGGGTGTCCGGTGGGGGGGTGTGGGGTGTGGTGGTTTGCCAACCTCCTCCCCCCAAACAGAAAACACCCGGCCGCCTAGGTGATAATGCACTAGGCCCTCCTGTGTCTTTTTACAGCTTTGTAGGAAGTTTTCCTGCTTGAGGAGGGCAGCATCAGATTGAGCATTACAGGTTGTGACACCATTGTGTACAAATGTGTGCTTGCTGAAGTTTTAGAACCTGTGACCAACAGAAATGTAGTGCGAGAGCCTATGCCATCAATTTACATCTAGTCAGGTAGGCTTCCCTACTTCATAGGTGTAGACGCTAAAGCCTCGTACACACAATCAGATTTTCAGCAGGGAATTGTGTGATGACAGATTGTTTGCCTAAAATCCGACCGTTAGTACGCTCCATTAGACAATTGTTGTCCAACTTTCAGCCAACAAATGTTGGATGGCAGGCTAGTAAATTTTCGGCGGACAACGGTCTGTTGTCAGATTTTCCTATTTTGTGTAAACAAGTCCGTCACACAAAAGTCCATAGTACAAACACGCCTGCTCGGAATCAGTGCTCATCAAACACGACATTAGCAGAAGGTGCCCAAAGGGTGGCGCACAAGAGCTGAAATTCTACGTAGTACGTCACTACGGTCATGCTTGTCGGCCGACAATTGTGTACTGTTTGTATGCAAGTCAAGTTCTTGGCACACGCCCTTCGGGCACTTCTGACGCTTTGTTGGCCAACAATCCGATCGTGTGTACGAGGCTTAAAGATCTGTGTTGACAGGCTTCCATAGGAAAATATAGCGTGCTTTTAACATCAGTTTGAGATGCTTCTTCGATCACAGTTGACCTGCATTTGACCTGTTTTAGCTGCCTTTTCATTCCCATAGACTTGCATAGCAAAAAAAAAAAAAAAACTGTTGACACAGGCCATAAAAGAAATTGGGGTTCATTTACTAAACACTATAGAGTGCAAAATCTGGGGCAGCTATCCATCGTAACCCCAATCAGCTTTTAAATTCAGCTTTGACAATAAAACCTGGAAGCTGATTGGTTTCTATGCAGAGCTGCACCATTTTGCACTCACCAGTTTTAGCAAATAAACCTCATGGTGAGATAAGATAGCAACTTTAGCGGCAAGCTTTGAGTGCTAAACATATTTCAAGAAGGCAATAAAAGCATCTGTTGTCACTGCAGTGAGTGCTGAAATCCATGCTCAATGTCCCAGAACACTGGGAGGACAGAAATTTTCCTTTTCCCTTATTACTCTGTGCAAGAACTAGTGCAAATAAGTAATCTACAATAACTGGCCTCATTTTTGTCCTATCAGTTTAGCAAAAAATAAATAAAAAATCTGCATCTGTTGACAGCTATAAAGTGCAACCATACTTGCAGCGATTTTCAGTGCCCTCACTCTACCTGAATATATCTTCGGTTTTCTCATCAGCCAAAAGCTTTTCACTTTTTGGGGGCCCAAAGCTTGCCAACTTCCTCCCAAATTTTCCTACTGGCCAGTGAGCCAACCCATCATTGCACTGGGAAAATAGGAACATCAGAGCTCTGCTTGACCAGATTGGCCTGGGATGTAAAAAATGCTGCAGGTAGGTGCTTGCACCTCTAGATAGCTGCACTTTATACCGGTCCACAGGTTTTTTCCTTGGTAAAGTGAAAAAGCCACTTCAAGCATTCGTTTTCAGTGAAAATGCCTTCTCCTATGGTCTATTTAAGTGATGCTCACGTGACAAGTCCAAATGTCAATTCCTCAACCTCTTCTCTTATGGTCCATTCAGGTGGTGTCAATTCAGCACAAATCAAAATCAAATCAGGTCTCAGTTCTAGATTCCTCCATAGGATCAGGCTGCTGGGTGTTATCCAACACATAATCCAGGAGTTCAGTCTCCATTTCATTCTCGCTGCCTTCAGAAGGATGGAACTCCTCTTCCTCCTCATCATCCTCCTCATCTCCAGACTCATAACTCAGCTGCTCCTTCTTGTCAGCAGAAGTGGATGGAGCAGGGAACAGGGCTAAGACAACAGCAAAAAAAAAACAACAAAACAAACAATCTTAGAGTTAGTGTTGTCTGGACAAAAAAAAAAAAAAAAAAAGCACACCTTTACAATACATTCACATTTCTAATGATTTATCCCTTTAAAAGTACAGAAAATAGCTGCTGATCTGCCAGAAATCCAGAGAACTCCTAAAATGCTCATACCTGTCCCTCTCAATATGAATAGAATGATTTCTTGCTGCCTCGATTCCTTAAAGCCTTCCCACTTACACCTATGTAAGAAAAAGGGTTTTGGAAGATGTAGTGCTGGAAGTATGTCTATCAAGTAGACTGACCTACCAGCTGCTCCCCCTGTAGGAATTTTGCAAACCTGGTGATGTCACAAGATGTAATAAAAGTGGTTTCTCACTTCAGGAACCAAAGTTAAAGTGGCTGTAAACCCATTTTTTTTATAATTAAGGCTTGTAACTTGTACAGTATATGATTGCATATTATCTGTGCCCAGTCTTGCCAAGAAGAGTTAATCCAGCTCTGAGCAATCTTCTTATCTTTTTTCAGTGAGATAAAAATGGACAGACAGAGAAATACCAGTCAGTTCTTCCCACTTGCTGTGAGTGACAGGTGATTTACATATCTCATGCACAAGCCTTAGAGAGGCATTATGTGCAATTCTCATCCCCTCTCCTCCTTTCTTCTCCAGCTCTCCCAGGATTGGCTGCTCCACACCTCAGCATGATTGGGCATGCTGAAGTCATGTGGTGACTTTTCTGGGTTTTCTTGGTTTTGACTGGATGTTAGTGATCATAGCAGAAGTTCAGTGTAAGAAATAGACAGGAGAAAATGCATGTTGACAAGGGGCGTGTAGAGGTGGGCGGGGAGTCTACTGAAATCACGACTCCACCCACCAAGCTCTGGACAACAGACCCACCCACAGAATATGCAGTTTTTCGGGTCTCATAACAGACAGAGGGGGGACATTTGACAGGTAAAGATACATGCAGGAGGCATGTATATCCTTATAGATAACCACTATGGCAGTAGTTTAGAAAGGATGAGAGAGTGGGTTTACATCCACTTTAAAAAATAAGAATAAAAATAAAGCTGGGATATGCTCTAGAGGGTGATAGAGACTTTTGGGGCTAAATATGGCTAATGCCTAAACATTCTTTCACATATATAACTCTCAGAAGCAATTCGAACATAGCATGCACTAATAATTTAAAAGGGACAGTAGACACTGATCATCGCATACCCCAACAATGGCACAGAGAGACCAAGTACAGATTCAACCAAAAAGATGACAGAACATAAGACTAATGGACCAAATTGAGATAACAGTGGGCAGCCCATCCAGTCTGTTTAATTCAAGTATTGTGGGACCAGTGCTCTCTGCAGCTCTGGCTCTCACAGAGTATCAGCAAAGAGAAAATGTTTGACGGTTTTAAACAGACAAGTAAAACTGAAATCAGAGTGTGCTAAACTAAGTAGTAGGCCTGCAACTAACGATTATTGTCATAATCGATTAGTTGGCCGATTATTGTTTCGATTAATCGATTAATCGGTTAATAACCTTAAAAAAAAAGTGTGGTGTATAATTTAGTTAATATGTAAAGTTTAAAAAAAGGCAATTTATTCTTAAATATCTCTATGTAGTGGTAAATATAAATAACTAACTATATGGTTAGGGAGAAAAATATCAAATCCACTCTGAGAATAACAGACAGAAGAGATATTCTGTATATACTATTAGAGGAGAGATATACTGTATATACTATTAGAGGAGATATACTGTATATACTATTAGAGGAGAGATATACTGTATATACTATTAGAGGAGATATACTGTATATACTATTAGAGGAGAGATATACTATTAGAGGAGATATACTGTATATACTATTAGGAGGAGATATACTGTATATACTATTAGAGGAGATATACTGTATATACTATTAAAGGGTGAATCTGGTAAATATCATCAGACTCAGAGATCTATTCTTTATTTAAAAAAACAATGTCTTCCCCGACAAATGACAAAAAATGTCATTTTAAGAACGTTCAATCAATTTTCTAATCGTTAGTGGGGTCAAATCGAATTGTCAAAGGATCTGCGGGAAAAGGTAGTTGAACTGTATGAAACAGGAAAGGGATATAATAAGATATCCAAGGAATTGAGAATGCCAATCTGCAGTGTTCAAACTCTAATCAAGAAGTGGAAAATGAAGGGTTCTGTTGAAACCAAACCACGGTCAGGTAGACCAACTAAATTTATTTATTTAATTTATTTACAGTAGAGATTATTTGCTCTTTTTGTACTATAAAGGGCTCATTTTAGTTTTTTTTTAACTCCATTATGTTACTGGCCGATTAATCGATTATGAAAATAGTAATCGATTAATTTCATAATCGATTAGTTGTCGATTAATCGATTAGTTGTTTCAGCCCTACTAAGTAGCATTTAATACAAGGGCTCACTTTATGGCCACTGTCAAGACAGGCCAGGCTGGGCTGCCTGCTCACCTGCTTGTAAGCATTTTTTTAGATTGTAAGCTCTAACGAGCAGGGCCCTCTGATTCCTCTTGTATCAAATTGTAATGGAACGGTAATGTCTGCCCTCATGTTGTAAAGCGCTGCGCAAATTTTTGGCACTATATAAAACCTGTATAATAATAATAATAATAGCTCTTAAATTTTTTAGATGAAAAACTAAAAAATGTAAAATATGGGTAATCAGGATAAATAACAGCAATGATACAATGTCCTCCAACCTGGTCTCTTGGAGCGGATGATCTGCTTGATCATGAGGCACATGGAGTCTCTAAGCTGTTCGCTGGTCTTTGGAAGACACCAGCCATCCCGTTCGGTACATTCAGTCTCCGCTCCATCATTGCGCCTAATGATCTCCTGCAAACTGCAGACAACAGCATTATTAACAAGGCAATCCCTGGACACCATCAAGCCCTATACATTCCTGTAATGCAGGGGTTTTCAATTAAAAATATGAGAGGTTCTGGCCAGTAATTTTTTTCCAGCAGAGGTCTGAACCTCATGTTTGTGCTATGACCTAGTACTGTAAATATGTAGACATTTTATGTCTATCAAAAATAAGCAACGTACAATTTCCATAGCATTTCAATAATATTTATTGTCAATTTTCAGTGTGCCCCTTACATAAGGTGTCCAAACCAGAGTGCCTCCTTACATCAGATGACCCCATCAGAGTGCCTCCTTACACCAGGTGTGCCCCTCTAAGTTGTCCCCATTAGAGTGCAGCCTTACATCAGGTGTCCCCATCACAGTGCCCCCTTAGCTTTTAGCCAGGCAGAAGATCAGGTTGCAGGTCTAGATACAGGAAGTTCCACTTCCATCCTCCTGTGATGCTGAGTGTAGAGCACGCACCTGACCTAACCCTAATGAGGTCACGGTTTTTAACAAACCCATCACTGCAGAAGAGGGGGGGAACCTGTGTGGTCCAGATAGAACGCTCACATGGTCCAGGTCTGAACTGCAGACCTCCATTCAGTGTTGCTTGCTTTAGTGTATAGGGGCATCTGTCTTGTGCACAAGAGAAATGTTTTCATCACAGCCCCTACCTAATCTATGTCTGCACTCACTGTCATTATGTCTTTGCAGTCAAACAATGTGTCTGAAAGTATGCCAAAGAATGAAATGTACTGGAATCCCCAGCATCTTTTTTAGTTGTTTATGAATATCCAAGTACATACCCAGGATGCTTCCCTTGACATAACTTTGTTAAACAGTACATTTCCTTATGTATGTTTCCAGTTCAAATGCAGGGCTCCCTGCATCTACAGATGACTTCCTGGGTCTCTACTGGTCATGCACATTGGTTCTGATTCTTTCCTCCTGTATAAGGTCATCTCAGAAAATCCCAGGTGAGCAAGTCTAGGAATGAGGGCACACTTCACGTTGCAGTGGGGATGTATGAAGTGATTCTCACCAGCACACCATATTTGTACAGGAAGATCAGATTATAAATCCATAAACAGGACAATCCAACTAGAGGTGCAACAAATAGAAATTTTGGTGCCGAAAACCAAAACCAAAAATGACAGTTTTTAGAAAATATTTATATTTTTATATATAAAATGTATTATATTAGACTTTTTAAATCTTATCAATTTGAATCAATATGAATTTATTGTTGGCCATTATTGGCAACTTTAGTGCAAGAAATGCTTAAGAAAAATGCAGTCTGCAGTCTCTGACCATCTCTTGTATCATGTCTGCAATTGCTTACCTAAACTTAAACACATTGCTAATAGTATTAGCAAAATTTCCATTCAGTGCACCTCTAGCAGACATGATACAGGAGATGATCAGAGACTGCAGACATAGTACAAGTGATCAATGCAGCCTACTAGTGCCCATCAGATGCAGCCTCGCCAGTGCCTGGATCACACTGCGGCGAACTACCGCTTTGTTACAGAGCTTGGATTTGAATTGCCTGGGCTGGGCGGCCGCTGTAACAAGGTCCCGCCTCCCAGACCGGCTCTTATGATACACGTCACACTGATTCAATTTCCCGAAATTGGATCAGTGTGCCATCTATCACAGGAGCCTGATCTAGAATGCGGGACTTTGTTAGAGGGGCTGCCGAATAATTCAGATTAAAGCTCCCTAACACAGCGGGAGATCGCCGCTCTGCATGACATTCACAAGGAGAGAAGGGAGGGGAGCGAAGGACTTTGACAGGGGGGCACAACGATTACACCCCTGCAATGTGTGGCACCCGGGGCATACCGCCCCCTTTTCGGTACCTTTTTTTCTTTCAGCCGCATGCTGAAAACACAATTTTCAGTCGGTATGTTTCGGCGGCCGAAATTTTGGTGCACCTCTCCAACGTTTCGGTCCTGCTTCAGCCCCTTTCAGAAACCTATTGCCCTGTTAATTTTTTTTTGGGGGGGGGGGGGGGGGGCACCATCAGGTCACTACAGCACCTGCTATAGTTGTGGCTTCTGACCCAGAGGTGTGCCACTGGTATACAATTCTTGCCAGTAGAGGTGTACACGCAGTTAATGATGGGTCATGTAATAACCTACATATTAAAGCGTTTATTACCCCAACACCTGATATTTGGCTGGTGTACCATGTACTTGTATGAGAAAGTCCCCTGTTCTCTCTCCATTGCTTCCTTTGTGTGAAATCCCAGGTCTTCCTGCGAGTTCCTCTGCTTTCCTATTAAAAACTGACTACACTAAAACAGGAGAGCACACCGTGGTCAGTTCTCTAGCTATGCCTGGAACTCAGTGTACTCTCCTCCAATGATCAGACTTGCCCTGCCACCCCCTTGTTGCACAGCCATTCACTGGGAAGCTCAGTGTGTTGCTGCTTTTTCCCCAACTATTATGCAGCTGAGAACACAGGGAATGTGATCACTTATAAAAAAGGGAAAAAAAAAAAAAAAAAGGTATTTATAATGTATTTTTATATCTATACAAAAATGTTTATCCTTTCATTTCTATTTTAAATGTAATGGGTTGTTTTAACAAATGATCTTTTACAATCACTTTAATTGTTCTTCCATTGCAACTACAATTGGGCAAAATATTTAATTGGAGGCATATATTGATTTCCACAGATTCTCACTTCAAAACAAAATTTTTAGTCCAGACTTTGTCTTTACCTTCATTAAAACAAACCATAAAAGGTTTAAAAAAAAAACAATTATAAAAAAAAAAAAAAATCAACAGGAAATCTGTACAGCGGGAAATAAAGAGACAGCCATTGAAAACATTGCTCAACTGACTGTCTCTGGCTTTGTTATTTTGAGTCACTGACCTAACACAAGCATGCAGATAGTAAAGTAAGAGTGAAAGCAGAACTATCTGTATACGTGTGCTGGGTCAATGCTTCTATAAGTAGTACTGAAAATACTGGATCAGAAAGGCAGCCAGGAAAGCAGCATTTTCCGTAGCAGAGATTGCTAATAGTAGCCTCCCATTTCCTCAGTACAGTAGTGATTACCTCTCCACATGTATATCACAGAGCTGGTAAAACATTTGCCGATAGGGAGGCAAGCTGCCCTCCTGGAATATGTAAACAGAGTCCTGTATGACAGATAAGAAAAAGGACAAAACGTAAGTGAAGAGATGCAAACATATTAAATAAGAACCTACAAACTGCAATTTTTTTTGTCTACACAATTACAGAGAGAAACATTTTCAGCATATCATTCAAAATATTTTTACACCAGCCTCTACTCTCCCATGTGAGCTCAGTCTAATGTCCCTACCACAGTCACACACATGCAGTACACTAGTACTAATTCATTAACACATCACTATGAAAGCATCTGGAGGAAACCTATGCAAGCATGTTGAACACAAACTCTAAGCACATTTTGATTTTGATAAGCCACCATCGTGCTGCTGCACTGATATGCATTTCTTCAGGAAGACAGGTTTTAAATGCCATCATTTATATAGTGTACGCACTGAAAAAAGTTAAAGGATAAGTCCATCCTAACACTAAAATCTCTACATTTAAAGACATCTACGATCTAACCCTGAAAAGAAGAAATCAATATACAATACATACCTTTTTTGAAGCCGTTCCGACCCAATCCCACGCTGAGCTGTCAGCGGCGGCTTCGCTGTGGAGGCGGGTGCAGAGAACACATATCCGACAAAGGAAGCCCCATAGTAAGTCTATGGTGACGTCACTCCCCATTAATTTCACAGCTGTTGTCGGCTGTGTCCTCTGCAGAGCTTCCGCCGCTGGAAACCGAATCAGATCCAAAAAAAAGGTATGTATACCAATTTCTTCTTTACAAGGCTAGCTAGGTTAGTGTTAGATTGTGGATACCAGTAGATGTAGAGAATTCTAGTGTTAATTTAACGGATGCCTAGTAATTGAATTACCAGTAATTCACACTGTAATTGTTCTGTAGTAATCTGACAGCTCTACTGAACACAAATACTCGTTCCATTTGGCAACAAAATCATTTTCAGCTCCTGGAATGTTTCCAAATTTAAAATGAGCCTTGTATATATTAATACATCTGTATTAGCTTATAAAAAGGTAGGGAATTACCACAGATTCATCTAATATAAAAAAACAGTGATGTCAGATCAGAGGTCATTGATGCATACAAAAAAAAAAAAAAAAAAAAATAGTGTCAAACTTGATAAGGCTGTGATCGTTTTTTGTTTTTTACTTTGGTATATACGAACATATTAGGCATATATTTGGTGAAATGTTTAAAAAGTACCCTTATCAGATTTATTATTATAAATTGAACAAAAATGTGAACATTTTAAAAACGTTGTAAAACTGTTATTATTCATGTATGTGCTTTTAAAAGGATAAGTTCACCTGTCAAAAAAAATAAAAAATAAATGTACATATTTTTGCAATAAAAAGTGCATTTATTATTTTTTTTTATACTGTAAATCATTGCAACCGCAATCAGCTGCTAGTAGGTGCTATGCCAGGATCCTGCAGACTGTCAGCTGTTTGCCAGTACCTCCTGTATGGTCAGACAGTTACTGAACAGCAGGAAGATTAAATGGACTACGAGAGTGCTCATCAGCACCCTCGCAGTTCATTGAGAAGTACGAGCGGTCTGCCGCAGCAGCCGACGTTACTTGTAGTTCATACATTCACAGGAAACTGAATGAATGACGCGGCTGTGTGAGGGCTTTTCAAAAAGTGACAGTGGGTGCAGAGTTCCCTGCCACTGTCACAGAGTGGGAAGCGCTGGCGAAAGGATGTGGGTGTATAGGAGCATGTTACATGTTACACCCTAAAAAATGGGTGTAACATATAACATTTTGCTCTTAAAGGTGAATATATCCCTTAAACATTGCATTATCCTTTTTAAAAAATATTTTCTCAGTACATGAAAGAAATTACCCGACAGCTGCGGCCTGTAAGTTTTTTTTTTTTTAACCTCATGTTATAACTGGCATGATGATCACTTGATCGTAAACCATGCTGGTTGGTTCCTGATTGCTAGTAGAGACCCAGAGTGACAGTGTGGTCTCCTAGCTAGAAGCGCATCATGCTGAGAGCCTTCATTTACAGATTATGTTGTGATCCAGTTGAGTGCTATAGAATACTGTTCCGTTAGCCTCACATATGGATGAAGGAAAAAGCCATCTGACTACCGATTTAGGGGTCAGCAGTGTATGACATGCCTCTGGCCACGCAGCTCTCTGATTGCACCAGACTGATGCTAAACTGCTTATCCCTGTAACCAATATCATAAAATAGGTACATTTTAATAGTTCTTTAGATGTGTGTAACTTGCATAAATCTCATACCTGTGGTTTTGGTGTACTTTACATTTCCTCTTAAATGAGCCAAACACAAGGAAACTGGCACTTACCTTCAGTTTATACTTGTTGGATGGGATCTTTTTACTCCCTTGGATGCTGGAAGCTGCCAGGCCTTGGGTCAGGTCCTGCACACTGATTGGCTGTGGTACTATATGTGCCAAAAAAAATAAGTTTAATAAAAGACCTCTCTGTATGTGTTTTCTATAGAAACCAATCCAATTCTTCCTTTTAGTTTGCAGCCCGCGCCAGAAAAGTGACAGCTCAATCCAGGGGCTACTAGATTGAGCTGTCATTGAGACAGATTGAATTGGATTTCATAAATCAAGGTCACTTAGTCAGTGACAAGGTTACATCTGTACCATCAACACAAAACATAGGTTTAGATGCACTTTAAGTTATGCCCAAAGAGCTAGCATTAGACTATCATGCTGCATTTTCCAAGAGGTCTGTGCGCACAGAATCGGGTGCAGCTGTGCATAGTACCCAATCGGCTTCTAACTTCAGCTTGTTCAATTAAGCTTTGACAAAAAAAACATGGAAGCTGATTGGTTACTATGCACAGCTGCACCAGATTCTGTGCGCACCAGTTTTTTAGTAAATGTCCCCCTTTCCATCTCCAGCTCCTGCCCTCTAGAAAGCAATCATTTGCGGTCAATGGAAGGCTCTATATTTTATCAAAAGATATACAGTCTTCAAAACCATGAAGAAGAGATCTGTAGCAGTTACAATTTTATCTGCCTATTTCCTCTGGCTATTTAACCACTTGCTTACCGGGCACTTAAACCCCCCTCCTATCCAGACCAATTTTCAGCTTTCAGCGCTGACGCACTTTGAATGACAATTGCGCGGTCATACAACACTGTACCCAAATGAAATTTTTATCATTTTTTCCCCACAAATAGAGCTTTCTTTTGGTGGTATTTGATCACCTCTGCGATTTTTATTTTTTGTTAAAAAAATGTAAAAAGACTGAATTTTTTAAAAAAAAAATTTTTTTTTTTTTATATTTTGTTATAAAATTTTTTAAAAGGGTAATTTTTCTCCTTCATTGATGTACGCTGATGAGGCGGCACCAATGGGCACTGATAGGTGGCAGTGATGGGCACTGATGGGTGGCAGTGATGGGCACTGATTGGTGGCAATAATGGGCACTGATCTTGTACACTGCTAGGTGGCACTGATTGGCATCACTGGTGGGCATTGTTAGGTGGCAATGGTGGGCATTGATAGGTGGCACCTGTAGGCATTGATAGGTGGCACTTATGGGCATTGATACGTGGCACTGGTGGGCACTGTGATGTTTTAATGTCTGGGTGCACTGGCAGGGGGTACTGGTGGCATAATTATAAGGCACAATTGAGGCATTATTGCCTCCTCCTCTTCGGGACCGATGTCCCTTGCAGCTGAGCCGGTGATCGGCTTTTTTCTCTCCTCGCACTGTCAGCGCGAGGAGAAAAAAAAAACGATCACAGAGCTTTTGTTTTGATCATGTGATCAGCTGTCATTGGCTGACAGCTGATCACATGGTAAGGGGCCGGGACCGGCCCCTTACACAGATCGGTGATCACCCGAGTCTCAGTGACTCGGTGATCACAGCGCGCTCCACGCGCGCCCTGCAGGGCGCGCGCAGGGCACGTGCACAGGGGAGGCCGTCATATGACGGCCTCCCGGGAATGCAGGTCCGCGCTGTAGCCGTCATTCGGCTATAGCGCGGATAGCAAGCGGTTAAATATTAGTAAGGACCCAGACTGGGTAGTGGACATGTTTTGTGATGGGTCAGCACATGACTGTGCAGTAACCGTAGTCTAGTTTGTCAAAGAACAAGCAAACAGCAAGTGTAGCACCCTCTAGTTAGGTAGGTGCTAGAGTGAGGAATTTTCTAGCAGAGTAGGAAATTTTAGGCAGGCCTAACTGGTGGCTAGGCATGTTTGTTTTCATTCTTGCCTGGGAGTGGCTCAGGGCATGGCTGGATGACTCACAGGTAGCATCACTGTCCCCTCCCTCTTCTTTCTAGAAGGTGCCAGAAAGAGAGGAGGAGAGGTGGAGCTGCCTGGGGTATTTTTAGGAGACTTTACCAATCCCAAACCTGGATTGGCAGGGGGCAGGCCCTCTTTAAATACATGGGGAGTCATCTCAGCTTGGGGGGTGGGGGAAGTTGTCAGGGGGATAAGCTGGAGTGAGAGTGTGGAGGCTGTCGGGGCCCACTGGGATCTCCCCAGTCTGGGGGGGGGGGGGGGGTGACCCTGGGCCAAAACTCGGGTGCATCCAGGAGGAGTGAAGAGATCCTGGAAGGAGAGGCACATGAGAGAGTAAAGAGGACAGCAGGAGAGAACGCTGCTAAGAGACTGCAGAGGAGGACAACTGGTCACAGCCGGGAGGACTGGTGAGTGGAGCACAGTCGGGAGTACTGGGGAGGCACGTCTAAGCGAACTGGGAGATTGCAGTTTGAGATGGGTACAGAACCAGAAGAGAGGACTGTGGGAAGGGCAGTGGAGAGAGGTCATTGCAGCCAGGCTGGCTGGCAGGGCCTGAAGAGAGCTATCTGGGAGTGGTAGCTGAAAAGAGGACAGTTAGCACCTAACTATTTCTACACCACAAGGGCCCGAGGTCCCTGCCCATAAAAGGCAGTTCACTGAGGCCTGGCTAAATTAGTGTCAGGCCTAATCATTCGGTGCTAGCTAGTCTGGAGGAGTAACAGTCTGCATCAAGTGAAGTTCTGGAGGAGTAACGGTATGCAGTAAGTGAAGTGCTGGAGGAATGAAGGATAAGAGGTCCTAAAGCAAAGGTCCACCAACCGCTGCAAAGATTAAAAGCCAGCAGCTACACATACTGCAGCTGCTGGCTTTTAATAAATCGGACACTTACCTGTCCTGGAGTCCAGCGATGTCGGCACTGCAGCTGATGCTTCCATCAGCTGTCGGGTGCTGTTGCCTCCAATGCAAGTAAGGGAAACTTATGGACTGTTCTATGTCTCGGAGTGTCCGAGAGATGGGTGTTGGGTTGGGCAGGGTGACAGGTGAACCCTAACATTCAGCAACCCCCAAGGGGGCATGGCTACACATACTATCATTATTTAAGATACCAATTGTACACTACTGTGATCTATGATGTAACTTACTAACAATGAGGTTAATGCATTACAAAAAGTGTTCACTGCTGTAGGTTAAAATAACAAAAAAGTAATAAAATACTCCTGCCAACAACACCACCACCTCTCTCAAAACAACTGCAACACTAATATGATGGATGGCAACGATAGGCAGCAGGGATCAGAGGCACTGGCAGGCATCACTGTTGGGCACAGGGTGCCATCCCTGGTGGGCTCTAGTGGCTTACCTGGTGGCCATACCTGGTGGCCATGGATGGGCATCCTCGATAATCAATCAGTGCAGACCCCCCCTGTCAGGAAGGCAGCCGATCGGCGTCTGTCAGCAAGAGTAGAGGAAAAGCCGATACACGGCTTTTCCGGTTTACACTGTGATCAGCTGTGATTGGACACAGCTGATCACGTGGTAAAGAGCCTCCGTCAGAGGCTCTTTATCTAGATCGGAGATGCGGTGTGTCAGAGTAACACACCACCGATCGCCGCTCTGCGTGCCCCCGCGGGTGTCCGATCGCGGCTTATGCTGCAGGACGTCATATGACGCCCAGTCAGAATAACAGAACCACTTTCTGGCCGTCATTTTGCTATATGGCGGGCGGGAAGTGGTTAAGAACTCCTGATCTACTGTAAGTATTAGGGTAGTTATGATTGGAGTCAGGTCAATTTAGGTTCACCAGAAAATATAATAAGGTGGCTCACCTGGTTTCTTCAAAGTGATAGGCAGGCTGTAATTGTATGTGCTTCGCTTGGCTTTTACAGGCATCTCATTTGGGGCGTACCCTGCACAAGACACAAAGACATGTGGTCACGTAAACCTCTTGTACTGTATGTAGAGGGGGCATGCTTAGCTTTTCTCTCTAGGTTTCTGTGCAGTGTTCTTTATTTTCAACCCTAGGAAATTTACATTTGTATCCCTGCATTTTTCTCTCATACTGTATGTTCATCATTTCTATTGGCTCAATTGAAGCTGAGCTCCTGGCAGATACAAAAAGGCACATATTAATGAAATACATCATTAAATAATTGAACACTGATTTTTAATGCAACTAACAAGTGTACCTGGATTTGTCCAGGAATCAGCCTTTTGCAATCCCCTATACAGCCGCATTGAGGCTGGGAGCGGTATGGAAAGGACCAGATCAGGTGTGTTGCATGCACATATGCTGACAAGGAACATCTTGGGAGCAGAGAGATGACCTAATTTCGCTGCACTTTTACTCTACTGTCAGCTGGCTGAGGGTGGAGACAGGACACCATTGTATCCATTTTACAGCCTATAACTGCAACAGAGCAACTAGTGTCATCCGCCTGGCTGCCCTATCAGGCAGGGCTGTATAACTCTCAGAAGAGGATGGACAGAAATATGAACCCTTTTAAAGTCATCTCCCATTAATGTAATAAACCTGTGTATATAGCCTGAAATTCAGCTTTATGAACAATACACCAAAAATTCAATGTTTACTTAACCTTTCCACACACCAGCACAATCCCCAATTTCTTTCTTGGTCTAGCACCAGAGGGGCTTTAGGGTGGATAAGTATTCTGTCATTCTGCTCATTTCCTCTGAGCTC
This sequence comes from Lithobates septentrionalis, assembly GCA_037952835.1. Classification (NCBI taxonomy): domain Eukaryota; kingdom Metazoa; phylum Chordata; class Amphibia; order Anura; family Ranidae; genus Lithobates; species Lithobates septentrionalis. The sequence continues at coordinate 1,454,328 of JBBDGP010001258.1, forward strand.
AGCTTGTTGTTTATACACCTCTCTTTGGGGGGTGTATCTTCATGCAAACTGGGCTCACTCTAGTCCAGGACACAGGGGTACTCACACATCATTACATGAACACCACTCGGTCATGGAAGAATGCCATAAGAAGTAGAGGAAAATGCAGTAACATCATTATACTGGTAAGAAGAAATAAAGTATGCATAAATGTTCAGATAGATAAAAAAAAAAAAAAGTGTGGCAGTGGGGCAGGGGTTGCGGGGAATCCTGAGGTTTCTTTACTATACAAATTCTAACAGCTGCTTGACTGGTCATATCATGATCTCCCTCCTGTCCCATAGCTTTCCTAAAAAATTATTCTGTGGTGGCCGATAAGGAGGACAGGGCATGGCACACAGCACAATCATGCAAGCTCTGGCTGTGTATTGCATAACATGGAACATTAGGTTTTGATAAAGAATTTAAAGATGCAAACAGGTACCTGTTGCCTGCATCATGGATGGTCGGGAAGAGAAGCCAATTTGTCAGGTGAGCAGAGCCCAGATGTTCATTTTATGAAAATAGTGTGAAAATGCTTAACAGCTAACTGTAGTTAGAAATGCAGAGTTGAATATAATAAAGGCCCTATATCCCTCTTATAACAGAAAAGTGTTTTCCTTTCTTGAGAAAGAAAAGTAGAATTTATGATTGAGCGGACATTCCATGTCACTTAAACAACTTTACAGGAACCGTGTTTACAATACTAATGCATTATGGAAAAGAATGTTATAGTAACAAGATCCTCCTGTTATGGTGGTGATATACAGAAGGCAGGGCATACATGCCCATAGTAATGGTACATCTCCCTAATGACGGATATTAGAAATGATACCTTACCTTATATTGACCAGGGTGAGTAATTAGGCCACATAGGTGCTTTATATATTAATTATCTATTCTCCATGTGAACATAGCACTGCTGGAAGACTTCATTTGTACAAACAACCACCATTGAGGTGAAAAACACCTTCTGATTACATGGCCACGCCTGCCCACCTATCTGGTACAATTACCATATTTCATCCCACAGCGGATCCGGAAATCGAGTACTTGGTAGATTTTAGCTTCTGGGTTTTTCCGGGGGTCGTAGCCAAAGCGCACCCACAGACTTCTCCAAGGGCCTGTCAACTGAGATCAAAAGTCAGAAAGTAAGCAAACAGACAGGACTGAAAAAATATTAAACTTGTGCCGCAGCAGTACTGCAACACACAAATACTAAGCACCATACAAAGACAAACAAGATGTCTCCTTACTGCACACACAGCTTACTAAATTGGCCTTGGCACAGTAGGAAAAAAAAAAAAAAAAAAAAGTGTGGCTTAGCTGGAAGCAGTGGGGCTTTTCATCAGCAAAACCTAAACATGAGAATGCTATATCACCTCATTTTTACTTGTACTGAGGGTGTACCTCCCTTTCTGACACAAAGAATGTGCCGCTGGATGGCAGACAGAGAAGCAGTGTGCCAAGGCAGCAAAATGCACCAAAATAAATCAATACCATTTACAGTAAATGACAAACTCTGTGATAGATCAGCAGGACAGAACTTGCAACTCAGATTGAGCATGGAACACAGGAATACACCCCGATACAGAAAGAAAACGTCAGACGTTTTAGGAATGACAAAATCATAGGAAAAACTCCCAAGGGACATAACTGTGAATGTGACATTTACCAAACATTCACTGCAGGTGAACCTTCCTCACGTATGCTTTCTAAATTACAGGAAATGATGAATGGTGAAGGTCATGTGAATGTTACAATCACTGGTGTAAAATATGCCATTAAAACAAGAGTTAGATTGGGGATCAAAGGTTTTGACGAAATACAAAACTAAGGGTAGCCGCACAGGTGTTGATGTTTCACACACTGCCAGAGAAACCACAAACCTTCTTGGATCACATTGCCTCCAAGACCTGCTGTGAACTTCTCTTTGCTTTGGCAGAAAACATGTGCAATGAAAATACCCATTCCATTTGCTCAAATAATAATTGATGTCTAAATGCATAACACTTCAGTAATAAGCCAGAGGCACTTTTTACCCTTTTCTTGAAAATTACATATTGGGGTTCATTACCTGTGAAGACAAGGGCATTATATGCTACGTTTAGGGAGGATCTGAGTGCTGTATTGTTTACACCACACTGCTAATATTTATTATCTTCTTTGATTTTACCCTGTAACTATTTTTTTTTGTATTTTATTGGTATACAATTTCCTTGTTCGGAATGAACATACTTATTCTCTGATATTCTTTTAAACATTTTCTGACCTGGCACAAGTACTGAATCCAGAGCCAGCCAGGATACTAGTGTTTTTAGAAGGGGGTCACAAATCACATCCAACAAATTTCCTTCAGGACAGTTTAATTAGGTTATGTCTGGAAAAGGACCTAAGGCAGGCCATAGACGATACAATTTTCTTTGCTTCCATCAGGGGTGGAAGCAAATTAAATTGCTTGGTTCCCCCATCAACAGTCAGTATTGATAGGGGAATCCCTCAAATGGAGCTATTGTGTTATGCTGGCAGAACACAATGATCACTGCTGGCAGTGATCACATGCAAAAAATCTGACAGCCTGGTTGCACTGAAGACAATTGATGGATCGACGTCAAGTACAACCAGCCTACCCATAAGATGGATCGAATCTCATCTGGTCCCTGCTAAACCGTCTGGCATTCAATCCATCCATGGCTGGCTTTAATGTGGCCAAAACAAAAGTAGAAGATTGTTTTAGCCAGCCATATACAGTGGGGACGGAAAGTATTCAGACCCCCTTAAATTTTTCACTCTTTGTTATATTGCAGCCATTTGCTAAAATCATTTAAGTTCATTTTTTTCCTCATTGGTGTACACACAGCACCCCATATTGACAGAAAAACACAGAATTGTTGACATTTTTGCAGATTTATTAAAAAAGAAAAACTGAAATCTCACATGGTCCTAAGTATTCAGACCCTTTGCTCAGTATTTAGTAGAAGCACCCTTTTGATCTAATAAAGCCATGAGTCTTTTTGGGAAAAAACAAGTTTTCCACACCTGGATTTGGGGATCCTCTGCTATTCCTCATTGCAGATCCTCTCCAGTTCTGTCAGGTTGGATGGTAAATGTTGGTGGACAGCCATTTTTAGGTCTCTCCAGAGATGCTCAATTGGGTTTAAGTCAGGGCTCTGGCTGGGCCATTCAAGAACAGTCACGGAGTTGTTGTGAAGCCAGTACTTCGTTATTTTAGCTGTGTGCTTAGGGTCATTGTCTTGTTGGAAGGTAAACCTTTGGCCCAGTCTGAGGTTCTGAGCACTCTGGAGAAGGTTTTCGTCCTGGATATCCCTGTACTTCGCCGCATTAATCTTTTCCTCGATTGCAACCAGTCTTCCTGTCCCTGCAGCTGAAAAACACCCCCACAGCATGATGCTGCCACCACCATGCTTCACTGTTGGGTCTGTATTGGACAGGTGATGAGCAGTGCCTGGTTTTCTCCACACATACCGCTTAGAATTAAGGTCAAAAAGTTCTATCTTGGTCTCATCAGACCAAAGAATCTTATTTCTCACCATCTTGGAGTCCTTCAGGTTTTTTTTTAGCAAAGTCCATGTGGGCTTTCATGTGTCTTGCACTGAGGAGAGGCTTCCGTCGGGCCACTCTGCCATAAAGCCCCGACTGGTGGAGGGCTGCAGTGATGGTTGACTTTCTACAACTTTCTCCCATCTCCCGACTGCATCTCTGGAGCTCAGCCACAGTGATCTTTGGGTTCTTCTTTACCTCTCTCACCAAGGCTCTTCTCCCGATAGCTCAGTTTGGCCGGACGGCCAGCTCTAGGAAGGGTTCTGGTCGTCCCAAACGTCTTCCATTTAAGGATTATGGAGGCCACTGTGCTCTTAGGAACCTTAAGTGCAGCAGAAATTTTTTCGTAACCTTGGCCAGATCTGTGCCTTTGCCACAATTCTGTCTTTGAGCTCTTCAGGAAGTTCCTTTGACCTCATAATTCTCATTTGCTCTGACATGCACTGTGAGGTGTAAGGTCTTATATAGACAGGTGTGTGGCTTTCCTAATCAAGTCCAATCAGTATAATCAAACACAGCTGGACTCAATTGAAGGTGTAGAACCATCTCAAGGATGATCAGAAGAAATGGACAGCACCTGAGTTAAATATATGAGTGTCACAGCAAAGGGTCTAAATACTTCGGACCATGTGATATTTAAATTTTTCTTTTTTAATAAATCTGCAAAAAATGTCAACAATTCTGTGTTTTTCTGTCAATATGGGGTGCTGTGTGTACATTAATGAGGAAAAAAAAATGAACTTAAATGATTTTAGCAAATGGCTGCAATATAACAGAGTGAAAAATTTAAGGGGGTCTGAATACTTTCCGTCCCCACTGTAGGTCATCACTAACGTTTATCCTTTTGTGTATTTATTATAACCATAGTTAACAAAACAATAGGTAAACAATACCACAGTGATTTTTTTTTTTTACTCACCTTTATTACCCAATTCTGTATTCAGTTCATATTTATTTAGTGCCTCAAGACTATGTAAAACCTAGGCAATGGAATGTAGAAGGAAACTGAACCACTTGGAGGAAACCCACAGGAACACAGAGAGAACATGCAATCTCCACATACAGTGAGGGAAAAGAGTATTTGATCCTATGCTGATTTTTTACATTTGCCCACGGACATAGAAATGATCAGTCTATAATTTTAATGATAGGTTTATTTTAACAGTGAAAGACAGAATAACAACAAAAATATCCAGAAAACGCATTTCAAAAAGTTATAAAATTGATTTGCATTTTAATGAGTGAAATAAGTATTTGACCCCTTCGCAAAATATGACTTAGTACTTGGTGGCAAAACCCTTGTTGGCAATCAGAGGTCAGATGTTTCTTGTAGTTGGCCACCAGGTTTGCACACATCTCAGGAGGGATTTTATCCCACTCCTCTTTGCAGATCCTCTCCTTAAGGTTTTGAGTCTGACGTCTGGTAACTCGAACCTTCAGCTCCCTCCACATTTTTTCTATGGTATTAAGGTCTGGAGACTGGCTAGGACACTCCAGGACTTTAATGTGCTTCTCCTCGAGCCACTCCTTTGTTGCTTTGGCCGTGTATTTTGGATCATTGTCATGGTGGAATACCCATCCACGACCCATTTTCAATGCCCTGGCTGAGGGAAGGAGGTTCTCACCCAAGATTTGACGGCACGTAGCCCCGCCCATTGTCCCTTTGATGCGGTGAAGTTGTCCTGTCCCCTTAGCAGAACACCCCCAAAGCATAAATGTTTCCACCTCCATGTTTGACGGTGGGGATGACGTTCTTGGGGTCATAGGCAGCATTCCTCCTCCTCCAATCACGGCGAGTTGACCACAACACTTTCACCGAGCTCTCTTCTGAATCATTCAGATGTTCATTAGCAAACTTCAGACAGGCCTGTACATGTGTTTTCTTGAGTAGGGGGACCTTGCAGGCACTGCGGGATTTCAGTCCTTCACAGGAGTAGTGTGTTACCAATTGTTTTCTTGGTGACTATGGTCCCAGCTGCCATGAGATCATTGACAAGATTGTCCCGTGTAGTTCTGAGCAGATTCCTCACCGTTCTCATGATCACCGAAACTCCACAAGGTGAGCTCTTGCATGGAGCCCCAGACCGAGGGAGATTGACAGTTATTTTGTGTTATTTCCATTTCCGTATAATCGCACCAGCTGTAGTCACCCTCTCACCAAGCTGCTTGTCGATGGTCTTGTAGCCTATTCCAGCCTTGTGTGGGTCTACAATCTTGTCCCTGACATCCTTGGACAGCTCTTTGGTCTTGGCCATGGTGAAGAGATTGGAATCTGATTGATTGCTTCTGTGGACAGGTGTCTTTTATACAGGTAACGAGCGGAGATTAGGAGCACTCCATTTAAGAGAGTGCTCCTAATCTCAGCTTGTTACCTGTATAGAAAACACCTGGGAGCCAGAAATCTTGCTGATGGATAAGGGATTAAATACTTATTTCACTCATTAAAATGCAAATCAATTTATAACTTTTTTGAAATGCGTTTTTTTGGATATTTTTGTTGTTATTCTGTTTCGCATTGTTAAAATAAATCTACCATTAAAATTATAGACTGATCATTTTTTTGTCAGTGGGCAAACGTACAAAATCAGCAGGGGATCAAATACTTTTTTCCCTCACTGTAGATAGTGTCCCAGGTGATATTTGTAGCCCCAGACTCAAGACAAGGCAGGTGCTAACTGAATTAATGCCATGAACAGAAAATGCATACATCCTGGTACTCACCATATAATATGCCATATATGGTAAAAGTAACTTCAGCTTGTCAGGGTGAACGCTGACATTGGCCTTTATTGCATTTCGGGACCATATTGGACGAATGCTGAAAAGCTGAAAAATATAATTTAAATTCTTCAAGCATGTAAACATAGCAGTACCTTCATATCCTACTCATCACCTGTTTCAAACACGCTCTGTGTCCCCAAAACATGCAGTCCAAACAACATGGTTACCGATATGCACGTTTTTAAATTCCCCCATTCACGCTAAACAGCCTCAATAGAAGAACCTTCACTGCCGGTCACGATGCAATCACTTTACAGGCAACAATTTTCATCCCACCTTCTTTGCTTGTGAAATCAACTTGTGTTAAGTGGTGAAAGAAGGGCCACCTATTGTTAATTCAGGTGTTTGGCCAGCATGGCCAGCATAACCCCCCCCCCAGTATGGCCAGCGAATCACTTCCCGTCTACGGATATATGCAGAGAGCAGTGACACATGCCTACCACAGAAGGGAAGAGGTGTCTTACATGTAGGCTGTGATTAACAGATTGACCAACTATCCCTATGCTGTGCATGAAATGGCCGCACACAGTTGAAAAATAACAGTCTATGGCAATTTATACAACTACAGAAGAGGTGGCCTGAAAACAACCACGATAAGGTTATGACCACAATATGGTCATAAAGTAGTATTCAGACCCCTTCTTAAAATTTCCAATTTTGTTATGCTTGATACTACAGTAGTTCAAATTCATTTTTTTCCCTCATTAATCTACACTCAGTAGATAGTACCCCATTATGACAAAGTGAAAACAGAATTTTAGAAAAGGTCTGTGAATTTAGTAAAAAGAAAAAACTGAAGTATCGCATGTACTTAAGTATTCAGACCCTTTGCTCAGTACTTTGGCAGCAATTACAGCCTCAAGTCTTTTTGGGTATGAAGTGACAAGCTTTGCCCACCTGGATTGAGGGATGTTCTGCCATTCTGCTTTGCAAATTATCTCAAGCTCAGTCAGGTTGGATGGGGACCATCAGTGGACAGCTATTTTCAGGTCTCTCCAGAGATGTTCAATAGGGTTCAAGTCAGGGCTCTCTAGGACATTCACAGAGTTGTCCCTAAGCCACTCCTATGTTGTCCTGGCTGTGTGCTTAAGATATGTTATACATTATGTTGGAAGGTCCCAAGTCTGAGGTCCTTTGCTCAATTCCACTTTCCCTCAACCCTGATTAGTCTCTCAGTCCCTGCTGCTGAAAAAAACACCCCCACAGCATGATGCTGCCACCACCATGCTTCACTGTTGTGATGGTATTGGGCAGGTGATGAGCAGTGCCTGGTTTCCTCCACACATAACATTTAGGCCAAACAGGTCAGTCTTGGTTTGACCAGAGAATCTTGTTCCTTGCAGTCAGTCCTTCAGGTGCTTTTTTTGGCAAACTCTAAGCGCTTTCAAGTGTTTTGCGCGGAGGAGAGGCTTCCGTCTAGCCACTCTGCCATAAAGCCCAGTTCAGTGGAGGATTGTGATGGTTGTCCTTCTGGAACTTTGTCCCATCTCCACACAGTATCTCTGGAGCTTAGTCAGAATAACCATAGGGTTCTTGGTCACCTCTCTTAACAAGGCCCTTCTGTCACTGTTGCTCAGTTTGGCCAGGCAACCAGCTCTTTAAAATGTCCTGGTTGTGCCAAACTTCTGTCCATCTAAGAACTATGGAAGCCACTGTGCTTTTGGGAACCTTCAGTGCAGCAGAAGTTTTTTTTGTAGCCTTCCTCAGATCTGAGCCTTGCAATAATCCTGTCTCTAAGAAGGCAGTTCCTTTGACCATATGGTTTCTGCTCTGATACAGCACACATTGCCAGCTGTGAGGCCTTTTATAGAGAGGTGTGTGCCTTTCCAAATAACGTCCATTTCGTTTACCACAGGTGGACTCCAATCAAGGTGTAGAAACCATCAAGAAAAATGGGAGGCACCTGAGCTAAATTTCAAATGTTGCAAAGGGTCTGAATACTTATGCCAATTTCAGCGTTTCCTTTTTCATACATTTTAAAACATTTCTAAAAATGTGTTTTCACTTTGTCATTATGGGGTATTGAGTGTACATTATTAAGAAATTAATGAGAAAAAAATTGATTGAAACAACTGTATCAGGCTGCAACATAACAAAATTGAAAAAACTGAATACTTTACTAATAAACTGTATATACACCTATACAGTATACCTATACCAGTGTACCTATACAGTATACCTATACCAGTGTACCTATACAGTATACCTATACCAGTGTACCTATACAGTATCAATGAAACGCTATTTTGATTTACCTCCGCAAGACCCATGAGTGCCTCTATACCTGTTTTGGCTAGATACACTCATAGGTAATAACCGGCATATAAGTGAATGTGACTAGTATCCAAAGATGGATTTCTGAACAGTAAAGTTATTTGTAAGGAACACTGACAGTACCCTTATCATTTCCTGCTCCACGTGGCTGTCTATGGGGTTAGTACATAGCTTCTTCCAGTTTTTCAAAGCGGCTGGATGTGGCTCTGCAGGAACTTCTGGATCTTCAAAATTGACAAATATGGCATTGTGAGGCCTGCGAGCCCTACTAAGACCAATCAGATTTTCGCTGGATAAATTTGGGGGCTGATATCCATCCCTGTGAAAATAAGTAAAGACAAATAATGGCCAGTGCAGGGACACAGGAAAAAAGGCAAGCCTACTGAATTACTTACATATGAACTCCACCACAAGTAGTTTTCATATCATTATTACATAGCATCAAAAACATTTTAGACATTTAGAAATGTAACAGTCATCGGCTCAGACACAAGTGAATATTTACTGCCAAATTTCTGACAACTTATAAGGCTTTCTTGCCCTGTTCATTCCCACACATGGACAGGGCAAGACAGACACTTGGGGGGATTAGGGCCGGGTTCACACTGGTACTTAGATCCCCGAAACTACCAGGCACTGTGTCTGGTATGAATCTGTAGACGGAACTCCACGCACAATGTAAAAAAAACACAAAAAAAACAACAAAAAAAAAAAAAAACCACACACACAACACGGCATGGGTTCCCCCTCCAAGAGCATACCAGGCCCTTCAGTCTGGTATGGATTTTCAGGGGAACCCCCACGTCGAAAAAAGCAGCATTTGGGTCCACCCCAAAAATCCATACCCAGACCCTTATCCGAGCACACAGCCCGGCAGGTCAGAAAAGGGGTGCCTTTCACGCGAGCGCCCCCCCCCCCACTTAACCGTACCAGGCCGCATGCCCTCAACATGGGGGGGTAGGTGCCCCCCACCCCAAAGCACCTTGTCCCCATGTTGATGAGGAGAAGGGCCTCTTCCCGACAACCCTGGCCGTTGGTTGTTGGGGTCTGCAGGCGGGAGGCTTATCAGAATCTGGAAGCCCCCTTTAACAAGGGGGCCCCCAGATCCTGGCCCCCACCCTATGTGAATGAGTATGGGGTACATTGTACCCCTACCCATTCACCTAAAAAAAAAAAAAAAAATAGGATTTTTTAAAACAGCTTACCTGTAAAATCCTTTTCTTTTGAAGGACATCACGGGACACAGAGCCACAGTAATTACTGATGGGTTATAAAAGGTATCACTGGTGATTGGACACTGGCACACCCTATCAGGAAGTTCAACCCCCTATATAATCCCTCCCCCTTGCAGGGATACCTCAGTTTTGTAGCCAAGCAATATAGTGTATTAGAAGAGGGGCGGGACCTCTGTGTCCCGTGATGTCCTTCGAAAGAAAAGGATTTTACAGGTAAGCAGTTTTAAAAAATCCTATTTTCTTTCTCGAACATCACGGGACACAGAGCCACAGTAATTACTGATGGGATGTCCCAGAGCATTGCTACCTGAGGGGGGGGGAACCACGACCAAGTAGGGTGCAATCAGACCTGAGGACCCTGTACCGCTGCCTGCAGCACACTACGCCCAAAGGCGATATCCTCATGCCTTCTCACATCCACCTGATAGAATCTGGTGAATGTATGGACTGAAGACCAGGTTGCGGCCTTGCAGATTTGAGCCATAGAGGCCCGGTGATGCACTGCCCAAGAAGCACCAATAGCCCTTGTGGAATGTGCCCTGATCTGAAACTGAGGAATCTTCTGTTTCAAACCGTAAGCTTGAATGATCAATTGTCGAATCCATTTAGAAATGGTAGCTTTTGACGCTACCTGTCCTCTATTGGGACCCACTGGCAGCACAAACAAAACATCCGTCTTGCGGATCTGAGCAGTTGCCCCTAGATAGGCCTTAACTGCTCTTACTACATCCAACGAATGTAGACATCTCTCTTCCGGAGAACAGGGATCTGGAAAAAAGGAAGGTAGAGCAATGTCTTGGTTTAAATGAAAATCAGAAACCACCTTCGGTAAAAAACTAGGATGAGGGCGTAGTACCACTCTATCCTTGTGTATAATCAAATAAGGCTCCTTACAGGAGAGAGCTGCTAATTCTGATACTCTTCTAGCAGAAGAGATGGCCACCAGAAAAATTAACTTCCTTTTCAACAAGACCAAATGAATCTGACTTATTGGTTCAAAAGGCTGTTTCTGTAACACAGCCAGGACCAAGTTCAAGTCCCAGGGGTTTAGGGGCGCTTTAACCGGAGGATTAAGACGCATCACCCCCTGCATAAAATTTTGGACCAAAGAATGCGAAGCAAGTGGCCGCTGAAATAATACTGATAAAGCAGAGACCTGGCCTAATTGTAGAAAATCAAGAATTCTACCTATGACATATTTCCTGGGATGCCAACCTCTGGATTCACACCAGGTTATATAAGCTTTCCAGACTCTATGATAAATCATCCTGGAAGCTGGCTTCCTTGCATTAATCAAGGTAGATATGACAGGACCTGAAAGCCCACGACTCTTCAGAACGTGGGTCTCAATAGCCAAACCGTCAAATTTAGCGTTTGTAAGGCAGGATGGAACACTGGACCTTGAGATAACAGGTCTGGGCGTACCGGTAGGGTCCACGGGGAACCTACCGTCATCCTTACCATTTCTGCATACCAAGTCCTTACGGGCCAAGCGGGGGCCACCAGAAGTACCGACTTCCTTTCCTGCCTGATCCTGCGAAGGAGTCGTGGTAATAGCAGAATAGGCGGGAATGCGTAAATCAGTGAGAACCGATGCCACGGAATCACCAACGCATCCGTCCCGCATGCAAGAGGATCTTTTGCCCTTGCCACAAATCTGTCTGTCTATCTTTTTGTTGAATTGGGATGCAAAGAGATCTACATCTGGAACCCCCCATCTTTGGCATATGGCCCAAAAGACGTCAGGATGCAGAGACCATTCCCCTGGTAGTAACTGCTGGCGACTTAGATAGTCCGCCTGCCAATTCTCTATTCCCGGGATGAAAACTGCCGATATGCATGGCACATGCATCTCTGCCCAGACTAAGATCTGGTTCACCTCCTTTTGAGCAGCTCGGCTCCGGGTGCCTCCCTGATGATTGACATAAGCCACTGCTGTGGCATTGTCGGACTGGATCCTGACCGGACAACCCTGTAGCCTGATAGTCCAGGCTTTTAGAGCTAGATGTATCGCCCGGATCTCCAGAATGTTGATGGGTAAGGTCCTCTGTCTTGGACCATACCCCTTGGACCGCAGCCTGTTCCAGAACTGCTCCCCAACCTGACAGACTGGCTTCTGTTGTTACCACCGTCCAGGTAACCGGTAGAAAGGATTTCCCCTTCTGCAGGTTTTCGGGTATGAGCCACCAATTGAGGCTCTGACGCACCGCATGCGACAGGTGCATCGGAAAGTCTAATGCCTGAACTTTCTTGTTCCAGGTTGACAGAATACTGTGTTGCAGCATTCTTGAGTGAAACGGAGCATAGGGAACTGCTTCGAATGAAGACACCATCTTCCCTAGTAGCCTCATACAAAGGCGGACTGAGGGACCCTTCTTGTTCCTTACTGCCAGAATCAGCTCTCTTAAAGCAGCGATCTTTGCCTGGGGTAGAAATATTTTCTCCTGGCTTGTATCTATAATCAGACCTAAATACTCCAGTCTTCTTACTGGTTTTAGGAAAGACTTTTCTAAGTTGAGGATCCAACCCAGGTGTTCTAGATACCCGACTGTGGTCCTCAAATTTCCACTCAAAGAGGCTACCGACCGGTCTATCAAGAGCAGGTCGTCTAGGTATGCTATGCTATGACAGCTATACCCTGAGCCCTTAATCTGCGGCATCAATAACCGGTATTCCCCACATCTTAATAAACTTTTCTTCCATCGGATAAAGTGTTGAAAACTTTTTCGGCGGAAAGAAACGTTTGTCTGGGTGATCCCACTCAGAAGAAATGAGCTTTTCAAGTAAATTATGAACAGGAAAAGCATGTGCTGCTTGGAAAGGTTTCAGTGACCCCAAAGCAGAAGAGGATTCTTTAGCAGTTTCAGGTGGGGGCAACTTAAATGTGGAGCGGACCAATCCAGTGAGGATCTGCACTAAGACTTTCTCCTCTTGGGAAGTCGCAGAGGGTCCCTCTCCACCTGATTCCTCCGAAGAGGAATCATCCGTCCCATCCCGATCCTCTGAAAGGGATTCATCTCCTTTATCCCAGAGCTCCTCTTCCTGAGGGTCTTGGGGAACAGAGGAAGGCCTAGTGCGTTTTCTTCCACTGAGTGAAGACTTAATCACGGCCATTAATCTTCCCTCTAGACCATTAATGGTTGAGGAAAAAACCTCTTGTGTAATATATACAGGGGCTGAAGTGCCAGAAGCAGGTGTAGCCCCTGACCCCGATGGCTCTCCCTGGCTAGCCGTCCCTGGCCCATCTTTAGGGGGGGGAGGATGCTGCCGACAGGGGGCCCTCAGAACCTGAACGAGATCCCCTAGTGTCTCTGGTTCCTGGGGTGCTTGAACCTCTTCTACTCATAGTGCAAAGCAACAAGGTGTGAGGTATACAAATGAACACTGCCTGCTGAGCGATGTAGTCTGGCTAAAAGCCTTGCTACCCAATGCTCAGTCTGGTGTTACTTCAGTAAATGCTGCCTAGGAGAATGCCTGTGTCCCACCTTACATGCGACCGTCAGCTCTGTGTCTCTCCAAAAGGCTGAGTGCACCTGTACAGAGTGCCTTTAATAGCCTGCAGCTGGCCTGAGTGGGAGTCTAAGCACCTGTGCTGACGTCCCGCCCCCCCCCCTCGAGTTTTGAAAAAAACTAGCGCTTCCCGCGCTGGCCGACTCTCCTGTCATGTTTCTGGAGGAAGGCTGGGGGCGGGGGAGGAAGGAGAGAGGCTGGTAGTAAGATCTGCCTGAACGGCTATAGTCAGAGATGGTGGCCTGAGGCCGCAGAGCCCGAGTGGTATAACCACTTTCTAGACCCCTGTGGCCCCTCTCTAGCCTGGGGGGGAACATTCAAACATGAGAAATCCCCCCTTCCATCTTACCTTTGCAGCTGGCCTGAGACGCTGAAGATATGTGCAGCGATGAAAACACTGACACAGACAGTCAGCATGTGAAGGTTTGTGCTCTTGGCAGCCCCCGGTGGTCACAATAGGCATAGCATGCATTTACCTTAAAGGAGAAAAGCCACTAGAACTCAAAAATTCTGTGGAATCTCCTCTTACCTTATCCAGCCGCAGGGTGCTGTTTACACAGACCCAATCTTCACCTCTCACGGTGGGCTCCGTTTGAAAAAACCGTCAGAGACTGGGGCCCCCTACGAATAGGGGGATCCAACAGTTCTGGGACCGTAAAGCACCCTGCCAGAAATTAGGAAGTTTAAAGCCATTTTCTGATCTGCAGGGTCCAGCTCTCTAAAAAGAGAAGCGTTACGGGTAAAAGCTCGTTTCTTCGGACACGAGGCCCGGGTACCATTCAATTCGGCCATGAAAAGACACTTTGAATGGATCCGGTTCGCCTGGCCTGCCCCAGTATAGGATCTTAGGATATTCCCTTTGGAGCTCAGCACAGGACATCTTTACACGTCTATCACCTAAGACACTGGCGTAAAAACTGAGGTATCCCTGCAAGGGGGAGGGATTATATAGGGGGTTTAACTTCCTGATAGGGTGTGCCAGTGTCCAATCACCAGTGATACCTATATAACCCATCAGTAATTACTGTGGCTCTGTGTCCCGTGATGTTCGAGAAAGAAAGTCAAAAATAAAACACATTACACGTTTTTAAAGCGATTTATTAAGGCAGCTCCATCGTCTCTTCCGATCTCTTCTTCCCTCTCCGGCTCTTCTGCCTGCCCGAGGCATGATGGGGCGGTGACGTCACAAGGTACGGGGCCTCCAGGTGACATCGCCCGGTGACCCCGCCGCCCCATGCCAATATAAGTAGAGGCACACCACTTCTCCGCTCTGCCGTGTGGACATTTAAAGCGCATGTGCGTGCGTGTACATATCCCTGATGACGTCAGTTGTGACGAAAAGGTTGTAGGGTTGTCACATATACATGCACTGCGCATGCGCGATTTGTTCTTAAAGATACGAACTGAGCTTTTTTTACTTTCATCCTTGCAAGGAACGTTTTTATGTATTGGAACTTTTGATACTCTAAATAAACTATCAAAGGAATCTCTGCACTATTGGGGTCTCTTTTTTCCCCTTTCTTGGAAAATCCACTAAACGCTGTGGAAGTGTTCAACCATCGATGTACAGCGTCTGTCTCCTGTGAGCGTGCCATGGAAGGTGCTCTTCACTCATGCCAGCCGGTCACCTGTGAGGGAAGTCCGTGAGATTTCAGCAGTGTTGCTGTTGTTTCTACTAAGCCTGATTTGACCCCCCTCAATAAGGGCGGTCGCAGGCTTTCTGGTAAGCCTCCATTGTTTATTGTAAGGTGACGGGCAGCATGAGTGGTGGAAAACATGAACCCAGGGTTTTGTACTGGGAATTTCTTCGTTTGGATACTTTCACTCATGAACTTTTTATTGCCACATTTTGTGTTTTAATGCACGCATTTTTGTTAATGGAGTAATCACATATAGACTATTGTTTACTGGATGGTTTATGTATTTGATTATGTTCACATATGATACATTATAGATTTATTGTATACACTGTAATCATATACATTATACACTTTTTTATTATTGGTTTATTAGCCGGCGCTGCACTCCTATTTTTATTTATATCTTTCATGCCCTATATTGAGGTTATAGTGCTTAGCTGCAGGATATCCTTCACGGTTCCCTTTCTTTTTAATATTTTTTTTTCATGTACATTACGCACCTAGCGCAATTCTTTCTTTTTAATGTGTTATTGGCCCATTAGAGCGGGAGAGAGCGTTGAGTCAACATCGGAAGAAGAACAGAGCGCGAACACCGCATAGAAGACCCAGCAAAAGAGCAAGAAGATAGCAGAGAAGACCCAGCAGAGGCAGAAGACAGCAGACAGAGGAGAGAAGAACCGAAGGGGGCTAGAAGACATCAGCGGAAGAGGCAGAAGAGCCGGAGAGGGGAGAAGACATCAGCGGAGAAGACATCAGTGGAGAAGACATCAGCGGAAGAGGCAGAAGAGCCGGAGAGGGGAGAAGAAATCGGAAGAGACGCCGGAGCTGCTTAAAAAAGTTACTTTAAAAACTGTGTACTGTGTTTTATTTTTGACACCTTTTTTTTTTTTTTTAGGTCAATGGGTAGGGGTACAATACCCCATTACTCATTTACATAGGATGGGGGGCCAGGATCTGGGGGGCCAGGATCTGGGGGCCCCCTCAGGGACAAGGTGCTTTGGGATTGTGGGGGCGCAGGGCCCCCTGCCCCAAAGCACTCACCCCCCCCCCCCAGGCTGAGGGCATGTGGCCTGGTACGGTCCAGGGGGGGGGGGGGTGCTCGCTCGACCCCACCCCCTTTCCTGACCTGCCAGGCTGTGTGCTCGGATGAGGGTCTGGTAATGATTCTGGGGGGGGGGGGGGCCACGCTGTTTTTTAGGCATTGGGTTTCCCTTAAAATCCATACCAGACCGAAGAGCCTTGTATGCTCTTGGAGGGGGAACCCATGCGTTTTTTGTGTTTTTTTTGGCGTGGAGTTCCCCTTCAAGCTCATCAGAGCACAAGTCGCATGCCAAAGTCGGATCAGTCAAGACGGCGATCCGACTTCAGTGATATTCAATGGGCTGAAGTAGGATCAAAGTCGGACCAAAGTAGTGCAGGGAGCATTTTCAAAGATGGACCGACTTGTGCCGAACCAGTTAAGATGGATCCCATAGGGAAACTGAAATTGATTTTCACACGTCATGCGACATGAGCTCCCAATGTCGGAGCATTTGTCGTACAAGTGTGAACCCAGCCTCAAGGATATGTTCACCTTTAGGTCTGGTTCACACCTATGCAGGTTGCAGTTTGCATTTTCCAGGTGCATTTTGCCTTTTTCGATACACATTTTTAATTCATTGAACCTGGCCCTTTCCATAAAAAGGAACAGATGTGAACGTGACCTATAGGACACCAAGTTAAATGGACTGTAGTGGGTTTTAGCAAAAGTGAAAACGCACTAAAAAACACATAGGTGTGAACCAGGCCTTAGTAACATGTTACACCCGCATTTAGAGTAGAACATGTAACATGTTACTATGAGGCACCCCCATCCCCCTGTGACAGCTGGCAGGGGATCCTCTCCCCGCACCTGCTGTTACTTTTTTGGCTGTACATGGCTACGTGAATTAAAAAAAAACAAAAAACACTGGGGCAGATGGACTAGTAGTTTCAATGAACTACGACTGCGCTAAAATTGGAGCATGCTATGTCATCAAAATGCCCAATGGCAGTGGAGTGTCGGATGTGAGTGCTCTGCTGTGAACCAAAATTCTGGTGCAAACCTGAGGTAACCCACTGGGACTATCTTGACTGGAATTAATGAAAACAGATATACATTTGAATTCTGTATCAGCACCTTCACGACAACCAAAAGTATATACAAATGAATCACACAGAGCACTGGTTCTGAAACTTCAGTCCCAACAAGTCATGTTTTCAGGATTTCCTTTACCTTGCACAGGTGTTTTTAATCAATGTCCATGGCTTGGTATTTATGATTGCTATTTTATTATCATACTGCGCCATCAGTTCTGTCTGCTGCCTCGCTCCTCTGCCATCAGCATGAGTCATTTCTGACTAGTTTTCCTGACACCAAGAGAAAAATGGTGACAGGGGAGGGAGCTCCAGCTGATTGACAGCCTCGGCTCTTTTTTCTGAACTCAGACAAGTTTAAAAAAGTTCAGTACTTTGAACAAATGTAGAGAGGAGAGGGCTGCAGATAAACGGGTACAACTTATATAGGAGGACTTAAGCCATCTCTGTGTATCACCTGAGGCCGGTCACTTCACTGGTTATTTGGAAGGGTTTACAACCACTTTAAGCTAGGACAAAAAAAAATAATAAAAAAACCTGGAAGCCGATTGGTTTCTTTATAGTCTCTACCTCTTCAAAAAAGCATGTCAGCATTACTTTCACATCCAGGATCACTTTATGATCTTCCTGGTAAGCTGGTTGTAGAATTTCCTCACAATGCATTAACTCCATTTTGTGCCATAAGGACAGTAAATGACGCACAAGGACACGTTCCTTGGCAGCGGTACGCGGTAATAGATAAAGGCAATGCTTCTGCCACATCGGCGTGTAATGGTGGGAAAACCTCAGCTGCACTGACAGTTTTATCCTATTAGTAAAACAAATATGGCCGCCCTCCAAAAAAATGCAGGGTCACGCAACTTTTTCCTACCTCCTCACCTTGACTCGATTCACAAAGCACAGCGAGGGTCAAAACCCACAACAGAACTTTCCATGATGACATATTAGTTTAATGAAGTCTGTGAATTAAATAAACTGACTATGATCAGAAGTGGAATTCCAGTAAAAGCCTCTCCTAGCTTTGGACAAAGTGTGGAAAGGACTGAAACCTCCGTCACATTCTTCCTGCTGGGGGACATTTTGTTCCCATATATTGTTCTTATGGCTGCTCAGAAATCAGTTGTTATCTGCACAGTAGAGATAAAGACAGCAACTAAAACCTGAAAGAACTTCAAAACACTTTGTTGTGCTATCCAAAACTGAAAGTTTGGCCCGGCGTTTCACTTTAAAGGAAACCTAAAATATACAATGGAAGTATATTTGAGGCTGATTATAAAAGATATGTGGCGCTAACTAAAGTGCATGAAAAGATCATAAATAATGTGATTAAACATAAAAATAAATGACAATTTTTCGGTGTGACATCAATACACTAACAAAATCAAAGTGATAAAAGAATCCAATAAGAGTGCATAAGTCCAATAATACTCTAAAAGTGCATAAAGATGAAAAAAAAAAAAAAAAAAAAAAAAAAAAAATCACAAAAGGGGGTCTTTACTAGAGGTGAGAGGCTGGGGGAAACGTGTGGCGCACCACGGATTGCTGATAATTGGAGGAATCTGAAACCGATCATTTTCTGCACATGCACTTTTTGTTCCGTTATATGAAGAAGATTTACTTCACCCACGTTGGAATCTTATTGCACTTGTTGGATTATGTACTTTTGTCTATTTTTATAGTGTTTTTTCACTATTTTGCATTTTATGTGATTTTTTTCATTATATGCGACTTTTTTCACTTAATGCTATTTTTTTTCCAATTTTTTTTAAATTTCTTTCACTCTTATGCCCTTTTAGAGTGGTATTTGACTTATGCATTCATATTGGATCTTTTTTTGCACATTATGCGATTGTATTCATTATATGTGACTTTTTTCACTTTATGCGATTGTTTACTTTTTTTTTTTTGTGATTTTTTTTATCTTTATGCACTTTTATGCCCTGTACACACGGTCGGACATTGATCGGACATTCCGACAACAAAATCCATGGATTTTTTCTGACGGATGTTGGCTCAAACTTGTCTTGCATACACACGGTCACACAAAGTTGTCGGAAAATCCGATCATTCTGAACGCGGTGACGAAAAAAACACGTACGTCGGGACTATAAAACGGGGCAGTGGCCAATAGCTTTCATCTCTTTATTTAGTCTGAGCATGCGTGGCACTTTGTGCGTCGGATTTGTGTACACACGATCGGAAATTCCGACAACAGATTTTGCTAAGCTGCTGCTAACAAAGCAAACTGAATATTGGCATGCATTAAAAGGGGATCAACTCCAGAGATAAAACAATAATTCTCCCACTCTACAAGACTCTGGTCAGGCCGCACCTGGAGTATGCTGTCCAGTTCTGGGCACCAGTCCTCAGGAGGGACGTACTGGAAATGGAGCGAGTACAAAGAAGGGCAACAAAGCTAATAAAGAGTCTGGAGGATATTAGTTATGAGGAAAGGTTGCGAGCACTGAACTTATTCTCTCTGGAGAAGAGACGCTTGAGAGGGGATATGATTTTAATTTACAAATACTGTACTGGTGACCCCACAATAGGGATAAAACTTTTTCGCAGAAGAGAGTTTAATAAGACTCGTGGCCACTCATTACAATTAAAAGAAAAGAGGTTTAACCTTAAACTACATAGAGAGCTCTTTACTATAAGAGCGGCAAGGATGTGGAATTCCCTTCCACAGGCGGTGGTCTCAGCGGGGAGCATTGATAGCTTCAAGAAACTATTAGATAATCACCTGAATGACCGCAATATACAGGGATATATAATGTAATACTGACATATGATCACACACATAGGTTGGATTTGATGGACTTGTGTCTTTTTTCAACCTCACCTATGTAACTATGTAAAATTTTATATCCTGCTCTCAAACTTTGTGTGTCGGAAAATCTGATGGAAAATGTGTGATGGAGCCCACACACGGTCGGAATTTCCGACAACAAGGTCCTATCACACATTTTCCGTCGGAAAATCCGACCGTGTGTACGGGGCATTAGGGTATTATTGGACTTATGCACTCTTATTGGATTCTTTTATCACTTTGATTTTGTTAGTGTATTGATGTCACACCGAAGAATTGTCATTATTTTTGTGTTTTATCACATTATTTATGATCTTTTCATGCACTGTAGTTAGCGCCACATATCTTTTATATTCATATTGTTTTTGCCGTGTGGGAACACTTTTTTTTTTTGGCGGCTTCTTTGATCTCTTTATTTATAATTGCTTCAGCTCACTTTAGTTTTGCGCATTATTCCCCTCCTTCTGTTCAGTTATATTTGAGGCTGAACTCCGGCCTTCCCTAAAGTCTCATTGTACGGGCTCCTCTCCTGTACTGTAATTGCTCCGATTTCACTGCACACGCAAGTTTCTCACAGTGTGCATTAGAAGCTGAAGTGAGTACAATAAAACCCAGATTATTTCCTAACCTTACTGTCCTGGGCCTGCCCCTTTCACCAATTTCATTTCAGTTCTTTCATTTAAGAAGACATAGCATCACATGTGGGCATTACCTGGGCAGTCTACATGTAGCCTGCCTAAGAATGCCCAAGTCTTCATACCGACATCAACCCATCAAGGCATTTTGATATTGGCAGAACTCCTCCCAAGAGCCGGCCGGCTGCTTGAATCAAGGCTGAGGGCTTTTCACAGAGTACAGAGGCGCTGTGAGATGTTTTCGGGGGAAGCCCCTTCTCCACCATCACCACCAGCCATAATCTACCTACATTGCATAGAGAAGCACAGAGACATATTAATGACATCACTGGATTTCAAATGGAAAAAGGTTTCATTCACAAATATCCTTAAAATGTTAATAAAAGGGGGACAGAGGAACCAGGGAAGGCAACAGAAAAGCAGAATAAACTTCAAATTACCCTTCCATATCATATTTACATAAAATGCTTGAAATGCTTTGTATCAGCGACGGCTGACACCAGCATCAGATCACTAGGCCCCGGTCACACCGGTACGACTTGTAATACGATTTGACAGGTCCAAGTCACCAACCCAATCTTTCAGTTCTCTCCTTTCTCTTGCTGTCCATTGAAAGATGTACTGGAATCCTCAACAGTTGAAATTTCCTTTTCTTTCCTGATCCACCTGTTTGCTGACACGTGGCTCTCTGCATACAGAGTTATAGTAATGAGGCCACTATGTATCCTATTAGATGAGTAAGATTTCCAAGAAGGCTCACAATCACATACAGTGCCTTGAAAAATTATTCATACCCCTTGAAATTTTCCACTTTTTGTCATGTTACAACCAAAAACGTAAATGGATATTATGTGATAAAACACAACAAAGTGGCACATAATTATGAAGTGGAAGGAAAATGATAAATGGTTTTCAATTTTTTTTTTACAAATAAATATGTGAAAAGTGTGGTGTGCATTTGTTACCCCTAACTAAAATCTAGTGGAACCAATTGCCTTCAGAAGTCCTCTAATTAGTAAATAGAGTCCACCTGTGTGTAGTTAAATCTCAGTATAAATACAGCTGTTTTCTGAAGCCCTCAGAGGTTTGTTAGAGAATTTAGTAAACAAACAGCATTAAGAAGGCCAAGGAACACACCAGACAGGTCAGGGATAAAGTTGTGGAGAAGTTTAAAGCAGGGTTAGGTTATAAAAAAAAACATCCCAAGCTTTGAACATCTCACGGAGCTCTGTTCAATCCATCATCCGAAAATGGAAAGAGTATGTCACAACTGCAAACCTACCAAGACATGGCCGTCCACGTAATCTGACAGGCACGGCAAGGAGAGCATTAATCAGAGAAGCAGCCAAGAGGCCCATGGTAACTCTGGAGGAGCTGCAGAGATCCACAGCTCAGGTGGGAGAATCTGTCCACAGGACAACTACTAGTTGTGCACTCCACAAATCTGACCTTTATGGAAGAGTGGCAAGAAGAAAACCATTGTTGAAAGAAAGCCAAAAGGAGAAGTCCCATTTTTGGTTTGCAAGAAGCCATGTAGGGGACACAGCAAACATGTGGAAAAAAGTGCTCTGGTCAGATGAGACCAAAATTAAACTTTTTGGCCTAAAAGCAAAACGCTATGTGTGGCGGAAGAGTAACACTGCACATCACCCTGAACACACCATCCCCACCGTGAAACATGGTGGTGGCAGCATCTTGTTGTGGGGATGCTTTTCTTCAGCAGGGACAGGGGAGCTGGTCAGAGTTGATGGGAAGATGGATGGAGCCAAATACAGGACAATCTTAGAAGAAAACCTGTCTGCAAAAGACTTGAGACTGGGGCGGAGGTTCACCTACCATCAGGACAACGACCCTACACATACAGCCAGAACTACAACTGAACCGTTTAGATCAAACCATATTCATGTGTTAGAATGGCCCAGCCAAAGTCCAGACCTAAATCCAATTTAGAATCTGTGGCAAGACTTGAAAATTGCTGTTCACAGACGCTCTCCATCCAATCTGACAGAGCTTGAGCTATTTTTCAAAGAAGAATGGGCAAAAATGTCACTCTCTAGATGTGCAAAGCTGGTAGAGACATCCCCAAAAAGACTTGCAGCTGTAATTGCAGCGAAAGGAGGTTCTACAAAGTATTGACTCCGGGGGGCTGAATACAAATGCACACCACACTTTTCACATATTTATTTGTAAAAAAAAAAATTTAAATCATTTATCATTTTCCTTCCACTTCACAATTATGTGCCACTTTGTGTTGGTCTATCACATAAAATCCCATTTACGTTTTTAGTAACATGACAAAATTTGGAAAATTTCAAGGGGTATGAATACTTTTTCAAAGCACTGTAATAAGCAACTTTGACAATTAAAGGATAAGTAGGGCCAAACCGCTTTTGGCCCTACTTCTGCTGGAGATCTCAGGAGTGCACTTAGTTGGACAGTATGATTGTAGTAGTAGTAGTAGTACAAAGCCTCCCCCCCCCCCCCCCCCACTTTACATATAACTTGAAAATATTTTGGTAGGAGTCAGGCTTTCAGATCATGAATACCAGGTGCATTAACTCAGAGTTACAGAGATGGAAAATACAAAGAAACCAACTAGAAACTGAAGCCTACCTGTGGTTGATGTTTGGTCTGTAGAAATAATCCACTGGGTTATCCAATCGAGAAAAAATAGGCGGTGGGATATATAGGGGCAGGTCCTGATGGAAGAACTCCTCTTTCTCAGGCTTTGTCAGCAGGACTTTATCATACAGAGAGAACCGGGATGCATCAGGGTTTTGGGTAAATGCCAGATATTGGAAATCAGACATGCCTGGAAACAGGAAATTAAAGCGGAACTTTACCCATAACAACTGGATACAAAATAATGTTATTTCCACATTAATAATGATGCTACCAAAATTAGTGTGTGCTGTAAATTGCCTCCATCATTGCTCCTGTTTTTTCTTCCGGATGCTGCCATTTTGCTGAACCCCAGAGCCCCTGAGCAGCAGTAACTTTTTAGGTCGTAAGCAGATCGGCCTCTAGCGGCTCAGATTTTCAGCACAAAGCCAAAAATAGAGAGCAAATGAGCATGTACAGAGCAGGTTAAGAACATATTACTGGATTTTATACAGATACTTATTAATGCTTTACATAGCTATACCTGCAAAAGTGGTCAGCTTGAAGTGATCTAGCAGGACTTTGTTTTCTGACTAAAGTTCCACTTTAATCTGGGATTAAAGAGCTAAGGGAGAAGAGCTAAGGCTCAGTATGAAAGGAGTGGGAGGAAATCTATGAAAAAAGGGGGATTGGCGCTGTTCACTATTAAAATAATGGTAACATCTCTCACCACAAGGGAATGTATGCACTACACATCTGAGTGAAAAAAAATTTGTGAAAAAAAGCTGAAAAAATTATTATTGAATACGTATAATCGCATGAACATTAATTAACAAATGTGCAAATCCCTCCAAAAAATAGTATATATATTCCCACGAATATGACTGAAGCTACCAGTAAACATACAAACTGTTCAAAGTGAAAATATAAATAGAAAATTTAGGAACACCCTGAGAAACAGTGAATAATAAACAGTCCAAATGGTGTTATACAAATTGTGTGTGTAGAATATAAATTGTGATCATACAAAAAATGAAACACTGGTAAAAAACATTTTTAAAAGGTGTGTGTGTGTAGAATCTAAAGTTGTGATCATACAACAAGTGAAGCAATGGTAAAAAATTGAAAAATATAATAAAAAAGTAATAAATAAATAAAATATAAAGATCAGTGCTGATAGTCCGTGCATACAAAAATTTCAAAAATATCAAAAGTGTGATGTATGTATCAAAAAATTGTCCTGTGTATAAGAAAATCTTTATGCAGAAATCTGGTGTATCTCCAAGTGATTCCAGATGGGTCTATTGAGATTGATGTGAACCGTCCTATATGGAACCCCCACTTGTGTCCCCACTCACCGGAACGCCCAACCCCTGCAGGGGTAATGGGCATATAAACGTGAATCCGGTGGCCCAAGCGATCGATGTCCCCTTCACCGACTCCTTCCTGCTTGTGTCACCACTATGCTCTTAATGGCATCCACCGGGAAAATTCCATATACAGGGAGAAGAGAAAAGCCTCATAGCATAAATCCAAAGATTACTTTATTTAGCTATTCCAGCTTACATTTCAAATGTAATGCCTCAGACGACGTCTTGATGACGAAACGCGTAAGGCGTGGCCACTTGGTACGCACACGTCGCTCTATCTTCTGTCTATGCTGTTAACTTCCGGCTTCTGGTAGACGGGCCGTGGAACGCACGCCGCTACCACTTCACTGTCTACGGCTTCTGGCGTGGAGCCAGCCGGCAGAGAGTTGCCAGTTCTTATTGATTTACATTTGAAATGTAAGCTGGAATAGCTAAATAAAGTAATCTTTGGATTTATGCTATGAGGCTTTTCTCTTCTCCCTGTATATGGAATTTTCCCGGTGGATGCCATTAAAAGCATAGTGGTCACACAAGCAGGAAGGAGTCGGTGAAGGGGACATCGATCGCTTGGGCCACCGGATTCACGTTTATATGCCCATTACCCCTGCAGGGGTTGGGCGTTCCGGTGAGTGGAGACACAAGTGGGGGTTCCATATAGGACGGTTCACATCAATCTCAATAGACCCATCTGGAATCACTTGGAGATACACCAGATTTCTGCATAAAGATTTTCTTATACACAGGACAATTTTTTGATACATACATCACACTTTTGATATTTTTGAAATTTTTGTATGCACGGACTATCAGCACTGATCTTTATATTTTATTTATTTATTACTTTTTTATTATATTTTTCAATTTTTTACCATCGCTTCACTTGTATGATCACAACTTTAGATTCCACACACACACACACCTTTTAAAAAAAAAATGTTACCAGCGTTTCATTTTTTTTATGATCACAATTTATATTCTACACACACAATTTGTATAACACCATTTGGACTGTTTATTATTCACTGTTTCTCAGGGTGTTCCTAATATATAAATATATATATATACATATATATCTATACACATATATATATATATATATATATATATATATATATATATATATATATATATATATATATATATATATATATATATATATATATATATTTTTTTTTTTATATGTATATAAATTTTCTATTTTCACTATGAACAGTTTGTATGTTTACTGGTAGCTTCAGTCATATTCGTAGGAATATATATACTATTTTTTGGAGGGATTTGCATATTTGATAATTAATGTTCATGCGATTATACGTATTCAATAATTATTTTTTCAGCATTTTTTTTCACTCAGATGTGTAGCGCATACATTCCCTTGTGGTGAGAGATGTTACCATTATTTTAATAGTGAACAGCGCCAATCCCCCTTTTTTCATAGTTTACCGCATTTGGACTTCACCTAGGTGTTTTCCTTTTCTGGGGGGGCTGCAGTTCGTATTGGTGTCTGTCCTGAGCGCGGAATACTAGTAAACAGTGGGAGGAAATCTCCCCACAAAAATCCCACACGGAGCTAAACATCCAATCAGGACCCACCATACTCCCCCTATCTCTGTGAAATACTTTTTAAGGTTGTTCTGCTTTTTAAAAAAAAAAAAAAAAAAAGTGTATAAAAAGCTCTTAATTCTTCTTGTATGCTTTTGATAAGATATGGAAAAAATAGCAACCCTTTTGGCTTTTATAAAGTACCATCATTGGCTGCACACCCGTCTATACTGAGTCTGAGGACAGTGTGGGACAGAATGATGAATGTTAGGTTTTACCTGCTGCCTGGGAGTCCCACGGCGAAGATTTACCTTCTCTCTTTGTCCTTGCAACCATTGCCACAAGAACCGAAAAAGGTAAATACAAAGATTTGAGTTGTCACCAGAACAGGAACAGAATTTAAATCTTCCAATGGGGGTACCTGTGCCAGTGTTTCATCAGATTAGGCGACCCGTCAGAATGTGTAACTGAAGTGACGTTTCCTCGCCACCATCTTGCTACACCCCGAACTCCTCCGTAGTGAAGACACAATGAGACGGGGGCAAGCGGACATCTTGTTACACCCACCGGAGTTTTGCATTTTACACTTATTTTTAACAGTAAACTGAGTTTATATAGTGAAATACAGTACTTAGAACTCCGTTTGACTGTTTAGATGTTGAATTTTAAAAGCAGAGATCCCAATTGCCCGATTAGCAAACCTGTGATCTCACAGGTTTGCTAATCGGGCAAAACACTGCTGCTTTTAAAATTCAACATGTAAACATTCACACAGAGTTCCAAGTACTGTATTTCACTATATAAACTCAGTTTACTGTTAAAAATAAGTGTAAAATGCAAAACTCTGGTGGGTGTAACAAGATGTCCGCTTGCTCCCTTCTCAGTGTATCTTTACTGTGGAGGAGTGCGGGGTGTAGCAAGATGGCGACGACAAAACGTCACTTCCATTACACATTCTGACGGGTCGCCTAATCTGACGAAACACCGGTGACAACTGCCTAGAAGGGGATTTTCCCAACTTTCTCTGAATTCCTGTTGTGAAACTCCCAGACAGTCAACATACTCAATCCAAAAGTATAAAACATTCTGGCATTGGACTGACTAGTAAAGCATTCAGGGAAGAAATGACAATGTGTACCTTGGAATTTATAGACCGTTCCCACCACACCAATGATTTCCATAGTAACCTTTTGCTCTGAAGCTTGGCTTTCAGTTTCCATTCCTTCTGACCTTTTCTTCCGAGTTTTTATCTTCACCCGTAGGATCATAGTGGTGGTGGGGAACCGGTTGGCACACAATGGATGACAATAAGGGTCCTTAGGCCTGTAATACAGCTCAAGCCTTTTCGCGGGATCAGCATACACCTGAAAGAACGCAAGAAAACACCCATAAACCAAAATTCTAAATACAATTAGTGATAAAACAGGCAGGACGCATGTAGAAGGATACAGAGTGGGGCTGATTTATTAAAGATGTAGACAGTCTAGTTTCACTTTGCAAAGTGAATTTCAGTAAATAAAGTGATTCTGTGTTCACTTTGGCTCAATAGACTACAATGGAGAGGCTGCAGAAAAGAATGTTGTGCATTTTTACCGCGATTTGCGGTTTTTAATCTGCCCGACAACAAATTTTCCAAAACAAAAAAAACAAAAAAAAAAAAAAAAAAAAAACACACAAGTCATGGCAAAAACGCAATAAAAAAATAAAAATAAAAGCACTGCAGAAACACTCAAAACTGCATAGGTGTGAATGGTGCCTAATGGTACTGAAGCAATAAGGGTGTTTTTAAAGGATAAGTTCATTTATAAAAAAAAAAAAAAAATGAAATAAATAAATGCACATCTTTTTGCAGGTAAGAAAATGTGCATTTATTTATTCTTTTACTTGGAGCCTGGAAAGTATTGCACCAGCAATCAGCAGATCGCAGGTGCCATGCAGGACTCCTGCAGACTTGTCAGTGTATCTGTCTGATCGTACCTCATACGGGCAGGCAGACACACACTGACAGGAAGAGACAAAACTACCAGAGCGCTCAACAACACCATGGCAGCTTATTGAAACTACAAGCTGGGCAGGGGCGGTGTATACAGCGCTCCCCCCACCGCCCCAAAGATGCTGCTTGCAGGACTTTTTTCTTTCTGCCCTGCAAGCGCATGGCTCCAGTGTGAAAGCACTCGGGTTTTCACACTGGGGTGGCTTGAGAGACGCTTTTCAGGTGCTATTTTTAAGTGCTAAAACGCCTGAAAAGCACCCCAGTGTGTAAGGGGTCTTAAGCCCCTTTCACACGGGGCGGACTCCGTTTCTACGGAGCCCGCCTCGGTCCGCCGGCTCAGCGGGAGATCAGTCCGTTGATCTCCGCTGAGCCGGCGGATGACAGGTCCCTCTCTGCTCACTGAGCGGGGAGGGGCTTGTCAGGCGCCGCTGCCGCCTATGGAGGGATCGGACGAAAACGGACAGCATGTCTGTTTTCATCAGACCTCACCCGATCCGATAGCGATGGACCTGGACGTAGAGCCATCCGTCTGCTTTTAGCGGATCGGACGGGGGTCGGATGTCAGTGGACATGTCTCCGCTGACATCCGTCGCTCCATAGGCTAACATGGGCCGCCCGTTCAGGTCCGCCGTCAAAACTGACAGGCGGACCTGAACGGTCCAATCGTGTGAAAGGGGGCTTAGTGTTGTATAGAGTAGTAGAGAATAACAAAAACCCCAGTGCTCATTTTTTTTTTTACTTCTTATCCCAGTGTATCCCACAATCGAAAAAGGCAGGAGAAGGCGAGAGGAAATCCCTCCAGAGCAAGGTAAACTACCCCTTAGAGAGCAGTCACTGGTAAAGCTGCCCCCCTCCCCCCTCCCCTGGAAGATTTCCCCTCTACTTCAGTTTTGGTGACACCTGTAAAGGTCTATTTCCCATCACTTTCTGGCCTGATGTCAGTGGTCTCTGGGACAAACAGAGAGGGTAATAAAATCTCTTCTGTCACAGCAGCAATAAAAACCTGACAGGGCTTCTAGCCCATCCATAACAAAATCAGTTTGACTTGCATGGTGGAAATTTGTATAATGGAAAAAAGGATAAATAAATAATAAAAAAATAAAAAAAACCTGTTCCCGTACTTTCGGTTATTAAACAAATAGAATAAAAGTGCCAGGACAATACAAACAACCCCCAAAATACCCCCTTTTTTAGAAGGTAGATACCCCATGAATCACCATTTTTTGGAAATGAATATGCTGGTATGTAAGCAGTGGAAACATAAAATAGCTGTGAAAGGCCCCCCACTAAAGCCAAGTCTTCTATTATTAGTAGAAGAGCGCTCCTTGGAAGAAGAAATTGCATTTTGTGTAATGGCTAGATGTCATGGGTAACTCAAAACACTTTAACCTTGAGCGTCTGTGTGCCAGGACGCCTGCGCATGCGTGATATCATCCCACACCGGCCAATCAGGATGGCTTAGGACCAGCACCAGGAAGATGCCTGACCCCCTGCGGGTGTGAGACAGTTGGGACACAGGTAAGGATTACTACCTTTAGTTCTACTTTTATGAATGGATTAACTTCATAAATCCACCTTCTTCCCCTCCTCTATGGTGAGAGGAAGGACTCACCAATGTACTACACTGATGGCTGGGATTGTCCATCACAAGGCACAGAGCCGCTCCAATCAGCTCTGTGCTCTTAGTCAATACTCTCCTCTAATGACAGCAGGCGCAGCGGCTTGGCACAATGTAATCAGTGCACTGACTGCCCGCTGCATTACTATGGCCCGTCCTAAACTGGGTACAGGTCTCACTCTCTCTGCACATCTACAAGACGTTCCGTTTCAATGACCCAAAAGATGCCCTATAGATCAGGAATTCTGATTTCACTGGCTGCATGCTTGCTGCCGGGCAAAGATTTCGAAATGATGGAAGCCAGAGGCTCAGAGATCCTTCTCTACCTTGCTTGCTTATATGTCAACTGTAACTCAGAACCTCTGTCAGAGATTTATCTAGATTTGTGTCTTGGGAGATAATAACCCTCCACATGTGTGATCAGAAAGTGAGGGGAGATCTAACATTTTACTGTTGTCACCAGTGGGGAAATCTTCCAATGGGGACACCTGGGCTGGTGACAACTAATAGGGGATTCACCCTCACTTCCTGTTGTGTGGACAAGACAGGAAGTAAGGGAAATCTCCTGAATGATACATATACAGCATACAAAACACAGTTTTCCGGGCAGACATGCCCGCTGGTGTCCCTCACAGTACTATAGATATACAGTATATAATGTGCTCTGCAGATATCCAGCACGCAGCAGAGTACACAATGGCGGTGCAGCAGTAAATAACTTCCCCCATCCAGCAGCCTCACCCGGGACACCCCTTCCTCCCCGCCCAGGGTGAGCAGCATCTTGTCCACATCCTGCACCAGCCCCGGGTACTCCACACACACCATGGGCTTCTTGCCCCTAGGAAGAGTCACAGTAGCCGAGCCCTCCATTTCTGCCATGGGTCCAACTGTAGCAGTAAATACGGTATCCCCTGAAACTCGGTATCACTTGCCTCTACTGCGCATGTGCCGGTTTCAGACAAAAGAAACCGAGCGCAGAGCTACTGCCGACGAACACAGCTGAGTCATATTAACTCCTCCCACGCTGATGGATCGGCTGCATCATGAAGACACAGCGAGACACCTCGGCTACATCTGATTGACAGTGGGGGACACGACGAGGGGTCACAGGCTCACGGGGGGGGGGGGGGGGGGCAGTCTGGATGTCACGGGGGTCTCCGGTCTCAGGCAGACTATCTAAGTCATAGGAAAATAAAGTCGCGCTAATAAAAAGTGTGATGAAAACTGCAAAGTTAAGTGCCACAAATAATAATGATAATAATGGATAACAAGGTAATATTGAATGCAAAAATGAAAATCGAAACAATTATAATCAAACAAACGTGTGGACAGAAAAAAAACACACAAAGTGCTCCACATAGCGTAAATCCTTTAATATTTAATAGAATGATAAAAGTCAAATGAACACTTACAAATCGGCGAAATAATAACAGCAAACAGCTCAACCCGTAGCTTCCGGGACTGGACGTGCAGCGGTGACGTCAGCACGTGGCTCCTCCTCCCTACGTCGTTTCGTCACTAGCGGACGTGGTCACGGGATACAGGCGGCGTTCTGACGCACCGCTTATATACAGAAAAACCCCGCCTCACTCAGACGAGACACACTGGGCGCCATCCCACTTAATAGAAAGACTAAAGGCAACTGGATGATTACACCATGTAGCCCATATTACACAAACACAAGTGGAAATTAAATAAAAATTAACATATAGGAGGCCACAAACACATCTACATTGAATGGGTGTCTGGAAAGCATCAAATGTGTAACTTATAAAAATATGGGAAAATGCCGAATAAAGAGCAAAAATAAAAAGACACCGCTATCAATGCAGATACATTATAAATAGCGGTCCCTGAAGGTATAAATACAATTAAAATGACTATGTCAGTCAAACCAAATCATTAGTTATATAATTAAATGAATACATAATAAGGGCTTAATTAACTATCATAATGTATAATAATGAAGTATCTAAAAGATATAAAAAAATAAAAATTAAAAATTGAAAATTACAGTATCTCCCCGAAATGGAAGAGCGCCCCCTACAAAGTGAGATGGAATCGGATGGCAATAACACTGTCTGATAATAAATCATAACATAGCACTCAAAATCAAAAACAGTAGATAATTAGAGTGGATATTCGAGGACATCATGAGACCCACAAGTAATAGGCAAAAAGCAAAGATCAGATAAACAGGCATAATAGTAAAATCAGAATAGATCATGAAATAAACCGGAATACCTAGGAATTATCGATAAAAGAATTGACATCAACATCAATGTTGAGGCCAAAAGGGATATAGGTTTTTAACTTGTGAACCCAAGCCATCTCCAAACGTGAGATGCTTCTGACAAGAACACTGCCCCTCCAATGGGGCCTGAATTTGTCAATCCCCAAAAAGATGGTGCCTGAGGGATCTCTTCCGTGGGAGGTGAGGTAATGTTTTGATACAGAGTGCTTGGTGAATCCCCTTCTTATGTTGTTAATATGCTCATTTAATCGCACCTGCAGGGGTCTCTTAGTCCGGCCCACATACTGCAGGCCACATGGGCACTGCAGCATGTAGACGACCCCAGAAGTGGAGCAGGTGATAAAAGGCTCAATGGTAAAGGATTTCGAGGTGCAAGTAGAGGTAAAGTTCACAGACCTTCTGGTCCTGCACCCATTGATAGAACAGACCTGACAACTCCTACATTGGTAGTACCCGGTTAGTTCAGAGAAAAAACTAGACCTGGGGGGTGGGAGGGTCAAGTGTGTTGGGTGCCACTTTATCTTTAAGTGAAGGAGCACCCCTGAAAACCACCTGAGGTTTGTCTGGTAAGATAGATGTCAGCACCCTATCGTTTTTTAGAATGTACCAATACTTACTGATGATATGTTTAACCCTAGAGTGCTGGCAGGAGAAGTCGGTAATGAAGGGACAGCGATAAGGAACATCAACTAGACCCTCAGCTCGCACAGTAAGTAGGTCTTTACGATCCACTTTACCCACTTGGTCCAAAGTACTAGCCACAAAATCCGGAGAATAACCCTTGGCCAAAAACCTCTGGGTTAAGATTTGTGCCTGAGTCTGGAAAGTGGCAGCCAGCATCGGTACAATTGCGTTTTAGTCTGAGAAACTGGCTTTTGGGCACAGATCTGAGCCACGAAGCGTGGTGACAGCTATCTTTGGGAATAAAAGAATTCATATCCATCGGTTTAAAGTATGTGTATGTGACAAACTCATTATTATGTATAGAGATTGTAAGGTCCAAAACGTGAGTCTGCGCTGGGCTAGCCTCATAATTGAGCTGGATGCCTCTATTGTTATTATTAAAGAGGAGTTCCACCCAGGCGGGCCATTAAAAAAAAAAAAAATTAAAAGTCAGCAGCTACAAATACTGCAGCTGCTGACTTTTAATTGGACACTTACCTGTCCCTGGGTCCAGCGATGCGGGGGATCGAAGCCCCACTCGTCCCCCCCCTCCGCTCGTCGGCGCCGGCATTTCAACTGTGGGCGCCGGGCTGTGGCTTCACAGCCTGGCACCCACTGCGCATGCGCGAGCCGCGCCGCGCGCCGTGATTGGCCGCTCAGTCACCTGGGACCTGTAATGGGTCCCAGATGATTGACAGGAGGGAGGGAGAAGAGCCGAGCCCTTCCTGTGCCAGGGGGAAGTGATGTCACCAGCCCAGGCAGAGGAAGGGGGCAGACTACGAGGGACCACCTAGCAACAGGCATTTAGAGGTGAGTAAAAAAAAAAAAAAATATCCAAATGTTTTTTTGTTTTGTTTTTTAGAATTTTTTAGATATGTTTGTTTTTTTGGGTGGAACCCCACTTTAAGCAAACACATGAATTCGGATAAGTCAGAGTCAGTGCCATCCCATAGGAGGAGGATGTCGTCTATGTAGCGAACCCACAAGGCCACCTGAGGCCTTGGCTGGGCATAGACGACATCCTCCTCCCACCTGGCCATGAATAGATTTGCCAGGCTGGGGGCATACTTGGCCCCCATAGCAATCCCCTTGTCCTGGCGGTAATAATGACCGTCAAACC
Organism: Lithobates septentrionalis; assembly: GCA_037952835.1. Taxonomy (NCBI): domain Eukaryota; kingdom Metazoa; phylum Chordata; class Amphibia; order Anura; family Ranidae; genus Lithobates; species Lithobates septentrionalis. The sequence continues at coordinate 1,488,067 of JBBDGP010001258.1, forward strand.
AAAATAAATTATGAGTGGCTGCATATTCTAACAAAGTCATAATGAATCCAATTTGTTCCTCAGGAAAATTGGAAGACTGATTGAGATGTACGGAAACAGCCTCTAAACCCATCTGGTGGGGGATTATCGTGTATAGGGAAGTGACATCTGCTGTCACCAATATGGTCCCTTGCTTGGGTGTAAGGTTGGAGAGGAGATTAATGACATCCCGAGTATCCTTAACATAGAACCGCATTGACCGCACTAAAGGCTGTAAGAAGAAGTCTATGTATTTGCCCACCCAGGAAGTGATGGAATCAGTCCCACTCACTATGGGACGTCCAGGGGGGCAAATAAGGCTCTTGTGTATCTTAGGCAGATAATAAATTATCAGTATCCTAGGTGCTTTGGGAATCAAGAAGGCACTTTCTTCTTTATTCAGGATACCAAGATTAGAGCCTCTGGTAACCAAACCCTCTAATTCGGTCTTATAATGGTCATTAGGATTGGAATGCAATCGGGTATAGGTGGTGCTATCCCCCAAAATACGATACATTTCCTGCATATAGTCATCCTTATTGAGGACGACTATTCCGCCCCCTTTATCCGCGGGGCAGATGACAAGTTGTTTGTTTGCACAAAGGGATTCTATACCCAACTGTATATCCCTTTTGTTTTTAACCAACTTGACCTCCATATTCTCTAAATCCCTCAGGGCCAGGTCCCTAAAAACTTTTAGTGAGGGGGATAGATGACCAGGAGGGTTAAACAGGGACGCATTTGATAAACCTGTATGTGAAAAGCCGGCACAGGATGTCCTAGAGGGGTTAATAGGATTTGAAACCATATATCTCTGGATGTTGAGTTTATGGACATATTTATGAATATCCATATATGTTTGAAATTTATTAATATTACGGGGTGGGGCAAATTTTAAACCTTTGTCCAAAACCCTAACTTCAGAGTCAGTCAGGGTCTGAGAACTCAGGTTAAAAATGCCTGTGCCATCTACGTCCTTGGTCTTTTTGGACTTAATGTGCCTCCCCCCTCTAGTTCCTCTCTTAGTTCTACCAACCTTTTTGTACCCTGATTGGGTCTGGGAAAACCCCAGTTCTGTTGTCCAGGGTCTTGTATATTGCTTGTCCCAACGTAACTGGCATGGTTGGGTACATAATGGCCCCCGGAGTCACCACTACCATCCCTTATCGCAGGGGATGATTGATAGAAGCCCTCCTCAGGGCCCTGTGTGTCTCCTAACGGGAAAAAGCTGTTCTGAACGGGTATATTATAACCTGTAGCATAATCTTCCTCATAATGTACTACATGTTGTTCACCATACGTGTTAGGGTGAACATAACCAGGACCCCGAAGGTAGGATGGAATGGGTGCACGATGGTCAGAATAACCACCTTGCGGATGGCCGCTATTAAGTTAGCCATTATTCAAGTTGGGTGCAGAGCCCGCCCACGGGAGGGGGTGGTCCCCGCATCCAACCTCTTCCACGGCCCCACTGAGAGCCACGGTATGGTGAGCTGTGCTTGTAAGGCTGTGGGGGCAGGGACCCATCATAAGGTTGATTCCCACCATGGATAGGATTACCAGGGTGAGAAAAAGGAACAGGAGGACGTTTACCGCTCACCCTCTGTGGTTGTGGTTGTGGCTGTGCCCCCACTGCGATGGAGCAAACACGCTGGGGCAGCGCTGAACTGTGAGTAATATTACCCGCAGGACCTCCCTGGATGGGAATCGTAGCCTGGTTCGTTACACAGGGAACGGTATCCATAGGTTGGATGGCCTCACCAGCCTGTTCAGCGAGTATTTTCTATTGCCATTCAAACACCGTATGTGATTCATAATCTGCTATATCCCTGTTAAACTTCTTCCTTTTCTTAATTTTTTGCTCCCTTTCTTCTTTTTCTAGTATTTTAAGTAAGTTTTTCGATCTATCAAGATATTCCTCTCCTGATTGAAAAGGAGTAAGTTTATCTTTGATCTGCCTGATTTCTTCATCTAACCTAGCCAGTTTACTGCCCTTCCTTTCGAGCAAAAATGTAAGGAGGCTGATACCCGCTTCATTAAAATGTTTATACCAGCCTTCCAGATCAATCTCCCCTTTTTGGGGGCCCACATCCCACCTGAGGCTACGGGGTACCATGTGTTTTTTAACATAAGTTTCGAGGAAAGCAATGTCCCACTGGGTGTGGATTTCAGAGACAAACAAGTTCTTTAGTCTCATGAATAGCCCACCTATATCGCTATCTCCATTTTTATAGGGTTCAAAGACGCCATCAATGTTGACCACCCTTGTGGCTCTAAACTCAAAAATGTCCATAACTATAAGAGCCCTTTCACACTGGGGCGGTTTGCAGGCGCTATTGCGCTAATAATAGCGCCTGCAAACCGACCCGAAAGTGACGCTGCTTTTATTCCAGTGTGAAAGCCCCGAGGGCTTTCACACTGGAGCGATGCGCTAGCAGGACGGGAAAAAAAGTCCTGCCAGCAGCATCTTCGGAGCGGTGAAGGAGCGGAGTGTATACCGCTCCTTTACCGCTCCTGCCTATTGAAATCAATGGGACGGCGCGGCTATACCGCTGCAGAGGCGCATTGCGGTGGTATTTAACCCTTTCTCGGCCGCTAGCGGGGGGTAAAACCGCCCCGCTAGCGGCCGCATACCGACGGTAAAACGCCGCTAATAATAGCAGCGTTTTACCGCCGACGCCGCCCCAGTGTGAAAGGGCTCTAAGATGGAGTGAACAAAGGCACACTCGGCAAGAACAAACTAGCAACAATGTTAGCAGCAATAAAAAGTATAAGGACGTAATAGGTGTATAAAGAATACTGCGCTAACAATCAAAGTGATAAGTGAAGCTGCAACTAAGGAGTGTTATACGACACCAATCAAAGTAATAGGAAAATAAAGTCGCGCTAATAAAAAGTGTGGTGAAAACTGCAAAGTTAAGTGCCACAAATAATAATGATAATAATGAATAACAAGGTAATATTGAATGCAAAAATGAAAATCAAAACAATTATAATCAAACAAACGTGCGGACATAGAAAAGTACTGTTGAAAAATTGTCCATACAATAAATGCACAGAAAGGTGAAGTTGAATGTATAATGATTAATACATAAGAAAGTCCATATAGTGAAAAACAAATCCCAGAGTGATAAGTGGTGTAGATTCTCGTTAAAGTGACAAGTGCATTGATGGGACCTCCACCTTAGGAAAACACTGCCGCTTACCGAAAAGCGATGGTCCCTTATTACAGGGGACCACGCTGAGCAGATGGCTGTAACCCCAGCCCGGGATCTCACAGGCAGGCACTGGATACCACAGCGTCAGTGGGGATCGTCATCATGAATCACAGCAGAGTGATGTGTTTACCAGAAAAAAAACACACAAAGTGCTCCACATAGCGTAAATCCTTTTACATTTAATAGAATGATAAAAGTCAAATGAACACTTAATAACAGCAAACAAAATGGGAAAGCCAGCCGGCTTCAGATCAGCCCGTAGCTTCCGGGACTTGCACCTCGAAATCCTTTACCATCGAGCCCCTTTTATCACCTGCTCCACTTCTGGGGTCGTCTACATGCTGCAGTTCCCATGTGGCCTACAGTATGTGGGCCGGACTAAGAGACCCCTGCAGGTGCGATTAAATGAGCATATTAACAACATAAGGAGGGGATTCACCAAGCACTCTGTATCAAAACATTACCTCACCTCCCACGGAAGAGATCCCTCAGGCACCATCTTTTTGGGGATTGACAAATTCAGGCTCCATTTGAGGGGCAGTGTTCTTGTCAGAAGCATCTCACGATTGGAGTTGGCTTGGGTTCACAAGTTAAAAACCTATATCCCTTTTGGCCTCAACATTGATGTTGATGTCAATTCTTTTATCGATAATTCCTAGGTATTCCGGTTTATTTCATGATCTATTCTGATTTTACTATTATGTCTGCTCAGCGTGGTCCCCTGTAATAAGGGACCATCGCTTTCCGGTAAGTGGCAGTGTTTTCCTAAGGTGGAGGTCCCATCAATGCACTTGTCACTTTAACGAGAATCTACACCACTTATCACTCTGGGATTTGTTTTTCACTATATGGACTTTCTTATGTATTAATCATTATAAATTCAACTACACCTTTCTGTGCATTTATTGTATGGACAATTTTTCAACAGTACTTTTCTATGTCCGCACATTTGTTTGATTTGTATAATTGTTTTGATTTTCATTTTTGCATTCAATATTACCTTGTTATTCATAATTATCATTATTATTTGTGGCACTTAACTTTGCAGTTTTCACCACACTTTTTATTAGCGCGACTTTATTTTCCTATTACTTTGATTGGTGTCGTATAACACTCCTTAGTTGCAGCTTCACTTATCACCTTGATTGTTAGCGCAGTATTCTTTATACACCAGACTATCTAAGTCGTCAGCAGTTGTTACCTGGGGAATGGTCCCTTCACCCCGAAGTTTTCCTTGAAATATGCCAGCGTTGGGGGATGCCAGAGGTGGATCTCCTGGCATCCAGGTTCAATGCCAAGGTGGACAGCTTTGTGTCCAGAACCAGGGATCCACTTGCTGTGGGGACGGATGCATTGGTGGTTCCCTGGGATCGGTATTCTCCCATTTACGCCTTTCCTCCGAGTCAGATGCTGCCGCACCTGTTACGCAGAATACAGGTGGAGCAGAAAACGGTAATTCTAGTGGCCCCACGATGGCCAAGGAGGTCTTGGTACTCACAGATTGTGAGGTTGGCGGTAGGGGACCCATTGTGTCTTCCATTCCGCCCAGACCTGCTGTCCCAAGGTCCCATATACCATCCTTCTTTACGGTCACTGAATTTGATGGCATGGCTATTGAGACCAAGGTACTGAGAGACCGTGGTATCAGTGGTTCTGTTCTGGCTACTTTGATAAATGCTAGAAAGCCAGTGTCTAGGAAAATTTACCATAGAGTCTGGAAGTCATACATCTCATGGTGTGAGAAGAGAAGATGGCACCCTCGCAAGTATACAATTGGAAGGGTTCTTGCCTTTCTGCAAGCAGGAATTAAACATCCTTAGGGACCATTAAGGGACAAATTTTGGCTTTGTCGTTTTTTCTTCCAGAGGCCAATCGCGTCTCATTCTTTAGTACGAACCTTTATCAAGGGAGTACAACATTTGGGGCCACCAATTAAACCCTTGTGCCCATGGGACTTGAACTTGGTGCTTTCAGCTCTACAGAGTCAACCCTTTGAGCCTATTAAGCGTATTCCTTTGATCCTACTGACTAAAAAATTAGTCTTTTTGGTGGCTATAACCTCAGCAAGAAGGGTCTCTGAGTTGGCCACCCTTTCTTGTGAGAAACCCTTTCTGTTTATTCATCAGGACAAGGTGGTAATGCGGCCCTGTCTGGATTTTTTGCCCAAAGTGGTTTCCAGTTTTCACTTGAATCAGGATATCATTTTACCTTCCTTCTTTCCTAACCCTAAGTCTAAGGAGGAAAGATTGCTCCATTCACTCGATGTGGTGAGAGCTATTAAGGTTTATTTGGATATGTCAGCCCCTTTTCGGAAGTCTGACTCCTTTTTTGTTCTGCCTGAGGGTCCTAAGAAAGGACAGGCAGCAGCTAGTTCTACAATCTCTAGGTGGATTCGTCAGGTCATCATCCAGGCCTATGAGTTGAAACACAAGGTTCCACCTCGATATCTCAAGGCTCACTCTACCAGAGGAGTTAGTACGTCATGGGCAGTGCGCCAACAGGTGTCGATGGCTCAGGTTTGCAAAGCGGCCGCTTGGTCTTCGGTGCATACATTCACCAGGTTTTACTGACTGGATGTTAGATCTCAAAAGGAGCGTGCTGCAAGCAGCTTTATAATTTGGAGCCTAAAATAAGGGGGATTTAGGTATGTTCCCTCCCCTCAAAGGCATTGCTTTAGGACATCCCAGATAGTCATTACTATGGTGCTCTATGTCCCGTGATGTACAATAAAGAAAAATGGATTTTTAAAACAGCTTACCTGTAAAATCTTTTTCTTGGAGTACATCACGGGACACAGAGGTCCCTCCCCTCTTTTTCTGGGATCTTCATTGCTTGCTAAAAAAACTAAGGTACTTCCTGTATGGGAGGGGTTATATGGGAGGAACCTTCTTACTATTGGTTGCCAGTGTCCAATCACCTAAAGGTAGCATATAAACCCAGATAGTCATTACTATGGTGCTCTGTGTCCCGTGATGTACTCCAAGAAAATGATTTTACAGGTAAGCTGTTTTAAAAATCCATTTATCCAGCAATATCATGTAAATTCAATATCGGCAATTTTACCGTTGGATCTCATTGTGTGGTGATTAAGGCGGCCGGACCGTTTCTGTTATTTGTATGTTTATTGTTTGTTCTTGTCCATATATGTTTTTTTGTTTTGTGCACCACATGCTTTGATGCATGAATGGTGCAAAACAGCCTGATATCCAGCAACACCAGTCTATCATAGCTCTTAATTGCTGAGCACTATTTTTTAATATGTATGTGTTTTTTCGTATATAATAAATTATTAGTAAATTAATTTTTCTTTTACTATGCTTTGATCCTTAATTGCCCGCTACAGCCATAGTAGCCATCTTTGTTCCTTTGGGAGGCTTCCTCTCTTGTGACCCTCCCTAAGAAAACATTTTTTGTATATGCAGATATTTTGGTTACGGCAGCAGCCTCTGACATGGGGGTAATCATCACTATATATAAGGGCATATGGTGAAGGTTTGGTCTTCTTTTTTTGGTTTGACATTATTTCTGCTTGCTTATTGGTTGCTAGAGGTTACCACACATCATTACCGCTCACTGATTGCTAGAGGTTACTGCACATCATTGCCACTCACTGATTAGCTGCTAGAGGTTACTGCACATCATTACTGCAAACTGGTTGCTAGGGGTTACTGCAAATCATTATTGCTCACTGGTTGATAGAGATTACAGCAGATCATTACTGTTCACTGATTAGTTGCTAGAGGTTATTGCACATCATTACCTCTGCATCAAATTGTGATTGTGGCTAAACGGCACTAACAGTGAGGCATTGTTATAAACCAGGATTTCAGGAGTGCACTATATACAGACTGCAGGGTTCTGGAGTGCACTACATAGGGTACAGCGTTGAAAAGTGCGCTATGTACAGAGTGCAGGGTTGAGGGGTGAGCTATGTGCAGACTGGGGTTGAGGGGTGAGCTACGTACAGAGTGCAGTGTTGAGGGGTGAGCTACGTACAGAGTCCATGGTTGAGGGATGAGCTACTTGCAGAGTGCAAGGTTGATGGGTGCACTACATACAGAGTGCAGGGTTGAGAGGTGAGCTACATACAGAGTGCAGGGTTGAGGGGTGAACTACATACAGAGTGCATGGCTGAGAGATGAGCTACGTGCAGACTGCAGGGTCGAGGGGTGAGCTATGTACAAATTGCAGTGTTGAGGGGTGCGCTATGTCAGGCGTGCAGGATTGAGGGGTGCGCTATGTCAAGCGTGCAGGGTTGAGGGGTGCGTTACGTACAGAGTGCAGGGTTGAGAGGTGCGCTATGTAAAGAGTGCAGGGTTGAGGAGTGCGCTTGTCAGGGAATTAGTAGACCAGACTGCGTGGACTGCACAGAGGAAACCAAAAACGCATGTAAGTGAATGATAATGGTGTTTATTTAAATAGGTGACAAGTAAGTGAATACAAACAGTGCACAACCAAACCACAAGACCCACAAACAACAAATAGTATATACAAAAAATGTGAGATACCGGAATTGTAAACAAAAGCCAGGCCGGTGTCATACACAGGGAGATCAGCAGATGGGTAAGGACGGGAAACCAACAGGACAGGGAGAGGATGGATGGATAGGATGCAGGGCAGGGATCCAAGGTACTCAGGTAACAGGAGGGACAGGTCCAGGATGGGCTCGGGATAGGGATCGGAACAGATCAGATCAGGTCAGGTGATGTCAGATGCAGACTCAAGGTCAGGATTACAGGCAGCGAGGTCAGGGCGCAGGGAGAGCGATACCAAGGCAAGCATGTGAGGGCTTGCCGGTTATTTATGAGACTGCCAGTAATTGACCTCACGTAACACCTGAATGCAGGAGGTGCTGTCTGCTCCACACTGCCGGGATGCACCCGCTGGTGGAAACCGGTTCCTATGGTCCAAGGATCCAACAGTGCCACCAGCAGGTGAGTCCTCTTATTACAGGTCCTGGGTGTTGGAAGACACCCACTCGTGGACAGTGGTACTGCGATCCAAGATACCGACAGCGCCACCAACGGGTGAACCCTTTCATGACAGTACCCCCCTCAAAGGAGCGGCTTCCGGATGCTCCAACTAGATGTAATTGTCCAAAGTTTATGGCCTCAAACCGAACAATGGATGAGGGCACGTCAGGCTGGGCATCGGGTACTTCAGGCTGGGCATCAGGCACCTTAGACTGGGCAGAGGATACGTCAAACTGGACAGTGGGCACTTCAGAGCAGACAGCGGGCACATCAGAGCAGACAGCAGGCTTCGGGTCATCCAGCTGGGCAGCAGGCTCCGGGTTGTCGAGCTGGGCAGCAGGCTCCGGGTCGTCAAGCTGGGCAGCAGGCTCCAGGTCGTCGAGCTGGGAAGCAGGCTCCGGGTCGTCAGACTGGGTAGCAGGCACTGGGACAATAGGCCAAACAGCGAGCACCATAAGGGCAGGCTGGCTCACAGGCACCGGCTCAGCAAGCTGGGTAACGGGCCCCGGCCCAGTGGGCTGGGTAACGGGGCACGGTTCAGTGAGCTGGACACCGGGCACTGGTCCGGCAAACTGAATAACGGCCACTGGCTTAACAGGCCGAGTGACGGACTCCGGTTTAGCAGACTGGGTAACAGGCAACGGTTCAGCAGACTGGGTAACGGGCACCGGTTCAACAGACTGGGACATGGGCACCGAAACTTCAGGCTGAGACACGGGCACTGAAACTTCAGGCTGAGACACAGGCACCGAAACTTCAGGCTGGGACACCGGTTCTTCAAGCTGGGACACCGGGATTCCAGACTGGGACACCGGAACTTCAGACTGGGACACCAATATCAAGACATCAGGCTGGAAGGCAGGCCCCGAGACATCAGGCTGGAAGGCAGACAACGAGACATCAGGCTGGAAGGCAGGCACCGAGACATCAGGCTGGAAGGCAGGCACCGAGACATCAGACTGGAAGGCAGGTACCAGGACATCAGACTGGAAAGCGGGCACATCAGACTGGAAAGCGGGCACATCAGACTGGAAAGCGGCCACATCAGACTGGAAAGCAGGCACATTAGACTGGAAGGCAGGCACCGGCACATCGGACTGGAAGGCAGGCACCAGGACATCAGACTGGAAGGCAGGCACATCAGACTGGAAAGCGGGCACATCAGACTGGAAAACGGAGACATCAGGCTGGAAGGTAGGCACGAGACATCAGGCTAGAAGGCAAGTACCGAGACAGGCTGAAAGGCAGGCACCGAGACATCAGGCTGGAAGGCAGGCACATCAGACTGGAAAGCGGGCACATCAGACTGGAAAGTGGTCACATCAGACTGGAAAGCAGGCACATTAGACTGGAAGGCAGGCACCGAGACATCGGACTGGAAGGCAGGCACCAGGACATCAGACTGGAAGGCAGGCACCAGGACATCAGACTGGAAGGCAGGCACATCAGACTGGAAGGCAGGCATATCAGACTGGAAGGCAGGCACATCAAACTGGTAAGCGGGGACATCAGACTGGAAGGCAGGCACATCAGACTGGGAAGCGGGGACATCAGACTGGAAGGCAGGCACATCGGACTGGAAAGCAGGCACATCAGACTGGAAAGTGGGCACATCAGACTGGAACACTGGCAGCAAAACTTCAGGCTGGAACATGGACACAAGGTCATCAGACCGGTCAGCAGGTACTGAAACATCGGACTGGGAAGCAGGCACTGGGGAGTCAGACTGGGTAGCAGGCACTCGGATGTCAGGCTGGGTAGCAGGCACTGGGACGTCAGGCTGGGTAGCAGGCACTGGGACATCAGGCTGGGTAACAGGCACTGGGTTGACAGAATGTGGTGGGTCATCAGGTTCAACTGGCGTGAAGGTAGACTGGGTTACTGGCAGAATTGTGAGGGTTGGAAGGAACTTTCGTTTCTTTTTTGGTTTAGCCACTGCAGCTTTGTAGGTAACTACAGGGCTGTAAGAAAAAGATGTAACTGGGCAAAAGGAAGACCAGGGAACAGTGGCTGGAGGAGGGTTTTGTGGAATTGTCACAGGTGGAAGATAAGAGGCAGGTGGATTGAAAGCAGGATAGGTGCAGTGAGTAGAGACTGGGTAATAGTACTTGGTGGGAAGCTGTGTATACTGGGCTGTAGCCGAGGTAGCCATGGGCAACGGGGAGATAGATTCTTGGGAAGGCAGGTGATTAATGGCAGGGCTGGAATGTTGTGGCTTGGCTAAATACAGGAGATCTGACCATGCCTGTAGCACAGGTTGAACAAACGTTGATTCACACACAGCCTGACTAACCAGGGATTGCACTGAATGGATGGAATCAGACAACACCTGCTGGGAACAAGAGGAATAACGTTCCATGAAAAAGGCTGGCTCATCCTCTAACAACCATACCAGAGATTTGACTTGGCCATAGTTGAAGGGGGGAGAAAAATCATCACTTCCTTCGAGAATACATGACAGGGCTGGCTTTGTACATAACTGGATTAAGGGCTGAACATCCCCGAATAACATATACCCCTGATCCACTAGGGAATGAGCTGATCGGATCGTTTCCAGCAGTTTATCACTGGTCCAATCTTTCAAGGTTTGGCAGCACTATTCACCATCCTCTGCCACCAGCAGAGAATAATAGACAATTTCATTAAAATCCATGTTACTTAACCAGGATTGTTCCTCGGTGCAGCCACGTCTGGTCAGAGATGGCCTTGGTATACTGTCAGGGAATTAGTAGACCAGATTGTGTGGACTGCATAGAGGAAACCAAAAACACATGTAAGTGAATGATAATGGTGTTTATTTAACCACTTCACATCCCGCCCATAGTAATATGACGCCCGCAGATGGGATCTCCCATCCTGGGCTTCCCGGCCGTCTGGGGGGCGCGTGCCCCCGCCGCATCACTCGGGACCCGATGCGCGTGCCCGGTGGCTGCGATGTCCGCTGGGCTTCTAAAAGTTGCAATGACCAACATTCCACTGACTTGTTACCTGTAATTGTCCATGTGGCAATGTCCTATCACTTTAAAACATACATAAACACAAAACAAATCATCATGCCACCCATATTCATACTGTGTTACTATTATTTCACATTCATCAGTTCCCTACCCTCAAGGAGCTTACAATCCTAAGGTCCCTAACTCACATTCATACATACACTAGGGACAATTTAGACAGGATCCAATTAACCTACCAGCATTTCTCCAGAGTGTAGGAGTACCCAGAGGAAACCCATGCAGGCACAGGGAGAACACGCAAACTCCATGTAGGTAAAGTCGTGGTTTGGATCAACTGTTTTGCTGAAACAGCACTATGGGCGTATTAATACAACTAACATGACATAACAATCCATGGATCTCACACACATATATACAACAAACATAACTCTCAAACTTAGCCAACTACACCCTGTAGACAAAAATATTTCTCTAATAAAACTGCACTTTCCCTTCTCTTTTTTTTTTTTTTTAAGTTCACTCATCTATAATGGGCTCTAATCCATATGTCTACTTAGGTCATTATAAGTGCGCTGGGTGGTAGGGTATAATGTGCTTGCAGTTATTTTAGCGATGTTATTTTTAGGTTTAAAATTCATATACAGGACAATAAGTTTCTTTCATTTCCTTTTTTCAACATTTTTTTGTCATTTGTTTTAGCCTTCTAGTGGTACAAAACCCCTGTGTGCTTTGCTTCCATTCCTTGAGGGACTCGGAATAGGGGTTCAGTTACACAAACTGAATGGGGTCACACAGACAGCCCAAAGGAGCTCCTGGTGGGATCACACAGATCCCAATCTGGGGTGTACTCGGTGGTACAATTCCCAATCTCACACGGTGGTGAGACTTCCTCAAGGATTCATCTATTCCTAGGTCCCCACATCACACAGACACAGTGAATCTTAGGAATTAGTCGGAACTGTATCACAAATCAGCCACACAGACTGACAGGCACACAACTGGGGGGGGGGGGGGGGGGGTAGTCACAGAAGCTGCTGAAAAAAAGGAAACTCTGGATTTAAGATGTAAAAATGTAAAAACACACTCCTTTCTAAATAGAAACAGTCCACTTATATGCAAGATACATGGCAGCACATCTGACAGGCACACAACTGAATAGGGGTTCAGTTACACAAACTGAATGGGTCACACAGACAGATTAAAACAGTTCACGAATGTACAAAGCACTCCCTTAGACACGCCACTCATGCAGGACACACACAGCATCACATATTCCAATAAATTGTGCAGTACACTAACACAAATCTCAATAGGAGAAAATTCTAGAGTATAGAATCTGACAGTTCTGCTTCCCTAAAGTCTTCCACATCAGTTTATAGGCACTGTGCAGAATAGGAGAGATAGTACATCTGCTCATGGTGTAGTTTTATGGAGAACTACGCAGACGAGAAAAGAAAAACAGAATTTCATTCAAAACTGGTACTAAGGATTCAAGCAGCGCAGTTTTTTAAGCAGGCCGTCACCCTCGGCAATAAACCAGGTAGGCCTGCAACTAACGATTATTGTCATAATCGATTAGTTGGCCGATTATTGTTTCGATTAATCGATTAATCGGTTAATAACCTTAAAAAAAAAGTGTGGTGTATAATTTAGTTAATATGTAAAGTTTAAAAAAAGGCAATTTATTCTTAAATATCTCTATGTAGTGGTAAATATAAATAACTAACTATATGGTTAGGGAGAAAAATATCAAATCCACTCTGAGAATAACAGACAGAAGAGATATTCTGTATATACTATTAGAGGAGAGATATACTGTATATACTATTAGAGGAGATATACTGTATATACTATTAGAGGAGAGATATACTGTATATACTATTAGAGGAGATATACTGTATATACTATTAGAGGAGAGATATACTATTAGAGGAGATATACTGTATATACTATTAGGAGGAGATATACTGTATATACTATTAGAGGAGATATACTGTATATACTATTAAAGGGTGAATCTGGTAAATATCATCAGACTCAGAGATCTATTCTTTATTTAAAAAAACAATGTCTTCCCCGACAAATGACAAAAAATGTCATTTTAAGAACGTTCAATCAATTTTCTAATCGTTAGTGGGGTCAAATCGAATTGTCAAAGGATCTGCGGGAAAAGGTAGTTGAACTGTATGAAACAGGAAAGGGATATAATAAGATATCCAAGGAATTGAGAATGCCAATCTGCAGTGTTCAAACTCTAATCAAGAAGTGGAAAATGAAGGGTTCTGTTGAAACCAAACCACGGTCAGGTAGACCAACTAAATTTATTTATTTAATTTATTTACAGTAGAGATTATTTGCTCTTTTTGTACTATAAAGGGCTCATTTTAGTTTTTTTTTAACTCCATTATGTTACTGGCCGATTAATCGATTATGAAAATAGTAATCGATTAATTTCATAATCGATTAGTTGTCGATTAATCGATTAGTTGTTTCAGCCCTAAAACCAGGTCCTCACCACACATAGTACCTTATCAGCCACAGCCTATGAATGATCCCTTGAGTCCGAAGACCCGATTTCTGACCTGCACGGTCCCCCGACACAGGAAATGCAAAAATCCTAACTACGCACACATTGCGCCTGAAATAGGGCAAACCATTCACACAGAACACACACTTGCAAGGACAGTAATAAGTACAGATAGTATGGAAAGTAAAAAAGAAACGTAAAAAAAAATAAATAGCACAATTCAACAGTCAAGGTTCTTGGAAAGAGTACTTCTACATGACACCAACTTACGCAAATCAGTACAGCACAAGGGGAAATCACAGTAAGCAGAAAGTTAGCTTACCTTAGCCCGTTTCCAGCTTGTGTTGTCCTGTTCCGTGTCTCAGCGGCGTCTGCAAAGTATCGATTTCCGGCTTCGAAGGACCAATTGATAGGGAAATCCCAGCAGAGGCGGCTCTTTAATTAGGCAAATTAGGCGGTCGCCTAAGGCCTCCCACTCCCAGGGGCCTCGCAGCCACCTAATTTGCCTACCGAGTGCGGAAGTGAATGTCCCCTGGTCAGTGCCCTCAGAGCCTTTAATGTGGGGCAAAAGCCTGCGGTACGCACAACTAGGTTTTCCCCGGCCACTTGAGCACTGCTTGAGAGCCCAGGATCACGAGTGGCTGCATGTAGTCCCCTCCTCTGGCTCCTACCCTTCTGCCGCGCTCTGAGGATCTCCTTCTTCTACCATGTGCACTTGCAGACAGAGCTCCGATAATGCCCGCAGCGGCTGAGCAGCTCCCTGATCAAATCCGTAATGGAGCTGGCGCCTGCCGATCATCCGGGTCTCAAGGTACTACACTAACAGCATTCCATGACCGGCGCCCCGAAAATCACGGCTGCCAGCCACCTGTGACCTCACTCAGACACAGAGCAGTGCACTGATGATATGTTTGCCGTCCAGCATATGATGCCACCAACTGACCCCTGTCATCATCATTATCCTATTCCTAGCATCCTATCATCATACTTCTTATCATCCCACCTGCACCCCTCTGCCAGTTTCCTACATCCCAACCCCTATCATCTTCACCCCCCCTGCACTCCTCTGCCAGCTTCCTACCACCCCACCCCCTCTCATCTTCATTCCTCTTGCACACCTCTGCCAGGTTCCTACCACCCCCTGTCATTTTCATCCCCTCTGCACCCCTCTGCCAGCTTCCTACCACTCCACCCCCTGTCATCTTTACCCCCCTGTACCCCTCTGCCAGCTTCCTACCACCCCACCCCCTGTCATCTTCATCCCCTCTGCCAGCTTCCTACATCCCCACTTCCTGTCATCTTCACCCCCCTGCACTCCTCTGTCAGCTTCCTACCACCCCACCCCCTGTCATCTTCATCCCCCTTGCACCCCTCTGCCAGGTTCCTACCACCCCCTGTCATCTTCATCCCCTCTGCACCCCTCTGCCAGCTTCCTACCACTCCACCCCCTGTCATCTTCACCCCCCTGTACCCCTCTGTCAGCTTCCTACCACTCCACCCCCTGTCATCTTCACCCCCTGTACCCCTCTGCCAGCTTCCTACCACTCCACCCCCTCTCATCTTCATCCCCCCGTACCCCATCTCTGACATCCTATCACCCCACCCCCTGTCATTTTCAACCTCCCCCAGTACCCCTCTGCTAGCTTCCTTCCACCTCACCTTCTGTCATCTTCATCCCCCTGTACCCCTCTTCCAGCTTCCTACCACCCCACCTACTATAATCATCATCATCCCCATACCCTACTTCTGACATCCTACCACCCTGCCCCCTGTCATCAACATCCCCATCACCCCCCTGTACCCCACCTCTAGCATCCAACCATCCTATCCCCATCATCATCCTCATCTTCATCCCCCCTGTTCCCCACTGTCATCATCCTCCCCCTCTGCTGACATCCTACCACCCCACCCCCTGTCATCATCACCCTGTATCCCACCTCTGGCATCTTACAACCCTGCCTCCTGTCATTATCATCCACATCCCTCCTGTACCCCACCTCTGGCATCCTATCACCCTACCCCCTATCATTATAGGGGAGATATCTCAGCCTCTCATCCCAATGCTGCCACCATCACCCTAAACTGTATCCTGTCATCCAAACAACAGTACCCCAACAATTGCATCACACACCACATAATTACCGCTCACCCAGTGAGCGGTAATTATGTGCTGTAGCCCCTATCAAACAATCAGTGAGCATTAATAATGTGCAATAACCTCTAGCAACCAACCTGAGAGTGCTAATGATAAGCAGTAACCTATAGCAGCCAATCAGTGAGCAGTAATGATGTGCAGTAACTTAAAGCAACCAATGGGTAAGCGGTAATTATGTGCAGTAACCTCTAGCAACCAATCAGTGAGCGGTAATGATGTGCAGGAACCTCTAGTAACCAATCAGTGAGCCTGAAGCAATAAGTGAGCGTGAACCAGATCTTTATGTTTACATTATTAACATGTTTTTTTTTTTTTAATTCTGTGTGTGTTTTTTGGGATGTTGGGATGGAGAGCGAAATTGCTGGGGTGGGGGCAGGAAAATGTTGCCCAGGGTCCAATCAATAATAAAGATGGCCCTTGTGTCCCCAGGCTGGTGGGGTGAGCGGGCCGGCACACACTTGGGTAAAGCCATGGAGGTTACAACCAGCTGTAACACCCCCCCTCACACGGAGAACATCTCATCAGCTGCAGGCAATAGCAGGCTCTACCGCCATCCTAGCCTTCACCCAAAGCCGGAACCACATTGCATGGCAGGAGTTGTAGTTCTCCACACCACATACTAGACTTGGCCCTCCAGTGCCTGCACTCTGCAGAGACTACACCTCCCAGTATGTACTGCAGGGCGCCAAAAGCGAATATGTCAGCTTCTCCTGCTTTTAGTAGGGGACAGAGGGGTGTATAGAGGGATTATCTGTCTGCATTCTGTCTGTGGAGGGATTGTCTGTGGCCCTAGTGTTGGGTGGCTGTTGCAGCAATGTGGCGTTACCGTGTTGTATCATTTCTGCAGCCTCTGGCCATCTCTTGTTTCATGTCTGCAGCCTCTGACCATCTCTTGTATCATGTCTGCAGTCTCTGACCATCTCTTGTATCATGTCTGCAGTCTCTGATCATCTCTTGTATCATGTCTGCAGTCTCTGACCATCTCTTGTGTCATGTCTGCAGCCTCTGACCATCTATTGTGTCATGTCTGCAGTCTCTGACCATCTCTTGTGTCATGTCTGCAGTCTCTGAGCATCTCTTGTATCATGTCTGCGGTCTTTTCTGCAGTAATTTCTATTGCTCAAATATTTTTTTCAGTTATGGGAGTGAGTGGGGCCTCATGTCTAAGGTTTGCCTAAGGCCTCACAAAGCCTAGAGCCGCCTCTGAATCCCAGAACTTAGGGGTTTCTAATAACATTTTGACTGCTGAACCACATTCAAAAAGATGTATTTAATATTCAAGCCTATGGTTTTAGCCATAGGCAGGGAGAACAATACAGTAAGTACATGGTGACATTCAATATGATTGTTCTGAAATGGCTGAGAGCCTCAGTACAATTTATACATTCTACAGGGGGTGGCACCTTGAATGGGACTCTTTTGAAGTACCTTTTAACTCTTTGGTGATATTCATTGATATGCAGATGGTCATAGTGTACATAGTTCTTATTCTTGGAGTATCCCACCACTTCTCTTATCCCTATCGAAGTTCTCAAAAAAAAAAAAAAATCTCCTAGACCAGTTTTTGGAGAGAGCGTGAATGAGCTTGTTGAGTGCCTGGCTGCAGGGCTGAAGCTGGGAAGACCCAGACAAGTAATTCCTGTGGCTCTTACGGGAGTAGTGCTACATT
This sequence comes from Lithobates septentrionalis, assembly GCA_037952835.1. NCBI lineage: Eukaryota > Metazoa > Chordata > Amphibia > Anura > Ranidae > Lithobates > Lithobates septentrionalis. The sequence goes on from JBBDGP010001258.1 coordinate 1,505,584, forward strand.
CCCATTGTTCTTTCCATAAATATTTTCAGGAGATCACCTTTTATTATGACCCAGAGAAGCAAAGAGGATGCTAACAGTTCACCATCTTTATATTCTATACCAGGGGTGTCCAAACTTTTTTCAAAGAGGGTCAGATTTGATGAAGTGAACATGCGTGAGGACTGACCATTTTGCCTGACATTCTGTGAACCATTTAAATTCGGTCTGAGTGTGTTCATCCGAGCACTAATACAGTGCCCAACAAGAATTCTCTTACCTTTGTGGCTGTGAGTAAAGAGATGAGCTTGGACGTGTTATTTGAATATACCGTATTTATTGGTGTATAACACGCACCTTCACCTTAAGAGGGAAATAGCAAAAAATCTTAAATTTTAAATAAAGAACCATGAAGCAAAATAATGCCGCGTACACACGGTCGGACTTTTCACCTGCAAAAGTCCGACGGACGCCGCCGGACCAAGTCCGGCGGAAAATCCGACCGTGTGTGGTCTCCATCGGACTTCCGACGGACCGTTTCGGGCGGAAATCCGACGTACTTTAGATTTGAAGCCTGCTTCAAATCTTTACGTCGTACCTCCGCCGGACTCAGCTCCTGACGGAAAGCCCGTTCGTCTGTATGCTGGTCCGAAGGACCAGATACGACGGAGGAGCAGGTTACTGCATCTCGCGCTCGCTGCAATAGGAAAAACAAATTTTCCCATTGCGGCGAGCGCGGGGGGCATCCCAGGCCCTTAGGTCTGGTATGGAACTTTAAGGAGAACCCCCCTACGCCGAAAAACCGGCGTGGGGGTCCCCCCAAAATCCATACCAGACCCCGATCCGAGCACGCAGCCCGGCCGGTCAGGAAAGGGGGTGGGGACGAGCGAGCGCCCCCCCCTCCTGAACCGTACCAGGCCGCATGCCCTCAACATGGGGGGGTGCTTTGGGGGAGGGGGCGCCTTACGGTGCCCCCCCACCACAAAGCACCTTGTCCCCATGTTGATGAGGACAAGGGCCTCTTCCCGACAACCCTGGCCGTTGGTTGTCGGGGTCTGCGGGCGGGGGGCTTATCGGAATCCGGGAGCCCCCTATAATAAGAGGGCCCCCAGATCCCGGCCCCCCCCACCCTATGTGAATGAATATGGGGTACATGGTACCCCTACCCATTCACCTAGGTAAAAAGTGTTAATAATAAAACACAACACAGGTTTTTAAAATAATTTATTAAACTGCTCCGGGGGGGGGTCTTCTTCCGTCTTCGGGGGTCCCTCCGCTTCATCTTCTCCCGGGGTCCGGTTGGTTCTTCTCCGCTCTCTTCTCCCGGTGTTCCAGTTCTTCGGCCGGCTGCCCAGGGCCTGTGACATCATATGGGGGCGGGGTCTCCGCCTATATAAGTCACAACGCAGCCCTCGGAGACCAGTCCAGCCGGAGAGAGCGTCGTGTCAACATCTGGGGGAAGAGAAGAGAAGAGAAGACAAGAAGCCCAGCAGCTCAGAAGTCCGGACCTCTGCTGGCAAGAGAGCTACCTGAACACAGCAGAGGAGCCGGCCGAAGAACTGGAACACCAGGAGAAGAGAGCGGAGAAGAACCAACCGGACCCCGGGAGAAGATGAAGCGGAGGGACCCCCGAAGACGGAAGAAGACCCCCCCCGGAGCAGTTTAATAAATTATTTTAAAAACCTGTGTTGTGTTTTATTATTAACACTTTTTACCTAGGTGAATGGGTAGGGGTACCATGTACCCCATATTCATTCACATAGGGTGGGGGGGGCCGGGATCTGGGGGCCCTCTTATTATAGGGGGCTCCCGGATTCCGATAAGCCCCCCGCCCGCAGACCCCGACAACCAACGGCCAGGGTTGTCGGGAAGAGGCCCTTGTCCTCATCAACATGGGGACAAGGTGCTTTGTGGTGGGGGGGCACCGTAAGGCGCCCCCTCCCCCAAAGCACCCCCCCATGTTGAGGGCATGCGGCCTGGTACGGTTCAGGAGGGGGGGGGGCGCTCGCTCGTCCCCACCCCCTTTCCTGACCGGCCGGGCTGCGTGCTCGGATCGGGGTCTGGTATGGATTTTGGGGGGGACCCCCACGCCGGTTTTTCGGCGTAGGGGGTTCCCCTTAAAGTTCCATACCAGACCTAAGGGCCTGCGACGGGGCTCGCAAGGTTTCAATCTCGCCAAAAAAAGCGGCGAGATTGAATTAATTTTCTAGTCCCGTCGTACCCGAGTCACGTTCAAAATGAACGGACTTGTCCGTGTGTGGGAAAGTCCGTTCATTCTGAAAGTCCGGCGGAAGTCCGTCGGGAAGACCGGATTCCGGAAAGTCCGGCCGTGTGTAGGCAAGTCCGGCCGTTCAGAAAGTCCGGCGGTAGTCCGCCGGAAGTCTGGCGGCAAGTACGTCGGACCTAGCTTTCTAGAAAGTCCGACCGTGTGTACGCGGCATAAGGGTCAGTGCCTATCAATGCAGCCTCACAAGTGCCATACATGCAGTACCCTCTTTGTCTTGAATGCAGCACCCCCTTGTCCTGAATGCAGCACCCCCTTGTCCTGAACGCAGCACCCCCCTTGTCCTGAATGCAGCACCCCCTTGTCCTGAATGCAGCACCCTCTTTATCTGGAATACAGCACCCCCCTTTTCCTGAATGCAGAACCCCCTTGTCCTGAATGCAGCACCCCTCTTGTCCTGAATGCAGCACCCCCTTGTCCTGTACGCAGCAGCCCCCTTGTCCTAAACGCAGCACACCCCTTGTCCTGAATGCAGCACCCCCTTGTCCTGAATGCAGCACCCCCTTGTCCTAAATGCAGCACACCCCTTGTCCTGAATGCAGCACCCCCCTTGTCCTGAATGCAGCACACCCCTTGTCATGAATGCAGCACCCCCCTTGTCCTGAATGCAGCACCCACCTTGCCCTGAATGCAGCACCCCGTTGTCCTGAATGCAGCACCACCGTTGTCCTGAATGCAACACCCCCTTGTCCTGAATGCAGCACCCCCCTTGTACTGAATGCAGCACCCCCTTTGTCCTGAATGCAGCACCCCCCTTGTCCTGAATGCAGCACCCCCGTTGTCCTGAATGCAGCACCCCTTTGTTCTGAATGCAGCACCCCGGTGTCCTGAATGCAGCATCCCTCTTGCCCTGAATGCAGCACCCCCTTGCCCTGAATGCAGCACCCCCATTGTCCTGAATGCAGCACCACTTTGTCCTGAATGCAGCACCCACCTTGCCCTGAATGCAGCACCCCGTTGTCCTGAATGCAGCACCACCGTTGTCCTGAATGCAACACTCCCTTGTCCTGAATGCAGCACCCCCCTTGTACTGAATGCAGCACCCCCTTTGTCCTGAATGCAGCACCCCCCTTGTCCTGAATGCAGCACCCCCGTTGTCCTGAATGCAGCACCCCTTTGTTCTGAATGCAGCACCCCGGTGTCCTGAATGCAGCATCCCTCTTGCCCTGAATGCAGCACCCCCTTGCCCTGAATGCAGCACCCCCATTGTCCTGAATGCAGCACCACTTTGTCCTGAATGCAGCACCACTTTGTCCTGAATGCAGCACCCCTTTGTCCTGAATGCAGCACCCCTGTTGTCTTGAATGCAGCACCCCCCTTGTCCTGAATGCAGCACCCCTATTGACATGAATGCAGACTCACCATTGCCATCAGTGCAGCCTGATTCATGCACATCTGCAGCCTTGGAGGAGACAGGGAGGGGGCGGGACGAGCGCTGACAGACATACAGGAGAAACTCCTGTTTTATCGGCAGCCTCTTTAATAGAAAGTCCCACCTCCTGTGATGGACAGAACAGTCAGCCAATGGCAGCGCTGGAGACGGCATCTCCTATTACAGAGGTCGCCGTGTAAACAGGAAATACTCCTGTACGGCACTCATCCCGCCCCCTCCCTGTCCCCTCCAAGGCAGCCAGCATCTTTTGTTGCCCTCGGCGCTCGGGGATTCGTTGGGGGCCACAAAAGATATACATGTCAAAATGACCAGGCGGGCTGTCCAAAACCGAAACGCGGGCCGGACTTTGGACATGCCTGTTCTATACAATACAAGCACATTTTGTTTTTGATTTTTTTTCTTCCCTCCTTCCCTCCCATGTAACCTCTTGTGGTATTTGCACGGTTATTGAAATCACTCCCTTGTCACATCCGTAAATATAACTTGAAGCAAAAAAAGGATAAACTACTAGGTCGGAGTTTAGAGGCAAATTGGATCACATTATTTATATAAAATCCATATTTTATTTAAAAACAAGAAAATATAAAAAATGCACATAGAAAAATGCCAATTAAAACATGTATACACACATACAGAATATGGCCAATGAGGACCAGTACTTAAGTCATATTGTTGTTGTTACATGGTATCGAATAAGTGGGCCCCTGTGCGTCAACGCGTTTCACTGATCTGCTTCTTCAGGGCACAGAAAAGGGGAGATAAAGGAGAAAAAGGCCTCACTGTACAAACAAAGAAATGATATCATTATGAATCATATTTCATTACATATGGTATTCCCTACAAAAACAAATGTACAGCATAGATACATCATATACACCTAGCCTTATCCTCGCCTAGGCAAGAAACTAGGAAGTAACTGAAGAAATGTAAAAAAAAAAAAAAAAAAGTTTAAATCAAGTAAATATGATATACTTTCCTATCAATTTACTAATGCTAGCAGCACAAGGATTAAAAATAATCAATGTTATATCATATTACGCGCCTAACACGGGTCAAGTAACATTTTTCGAAAATATGCTGAAAATCCTGCTCCCACATATACAAGGCAAAGTAATACTGGGAGGAGACAGTAATGTCTCTCTAGATCAAATTTTGGATAGGTCTAATGTACACAAACCCATTGTGAAACATATTCCCAAACAAGGCGTTAAACTAGCTCGGATGCTGTATTCCCATGATCTAGTAGATGTATGGAGAGACTTTCATCCCACAACCAGAGATTTCACACATTACTCCCAAGTCCACAAAACATATTCCCGTATAGATCACTTATTCATACAATCCGCATTACTGCCATCGATCACTTCCGCTGAAATAGTTCCCAACTCATGGTCAGACCACTCACCAGTCTTAATGTCACTATCCGATCTCTGGATGAGACCACAACCCTCATCCTGGCGGCTCAATGCTTCACTGCTAAATGACCCCATAGTATATGCTGAACTAGAGAAAGATATCCGACAATACTTCATTGATAAATAGAAACAAGCGAAACAATATGCAAAAGATACAGCAACAGGAAGAAGAATTACATAAAATAGTCCAGGAACAAAAAGCTAACCCTCAATTAGATTTACGCCACAAAATAGACATAGCACGGTCAGCACTAAATTATAGTCTCACAACCAAGGCTGAAAAGTACCTCCGCTGGGCTAGACATCGCTTCTATACCAGGGGAGATAAACCTACGACCCTTTTAGCAAGAAAACTTACCCCCCGTCCATTTAACTCTGCCATGCCGAGAATTCGCACGAGAGAAGGGAAACATACCCAAAACCCCCAATTGATAACACAAGAATTCTCAAGGTTCTTCACTAAATTATACAACAAACCCAACCCATTTCCCAAAACCAAAGCAGACGCTTTTTTCCATGATATCTCACTACCACAAGTTGCACGAGAACATGTAGAGTTAATGGAAGCAGATTTCACCGAGGGGGAAATTTTAGCAGCTATTAAGTGCCTGAACCCTTCAAAAGCACCTGGCCCGGATGGTTTTACGGGCCACTATTATAGAAAATACGCAGCCATATTGACCCCGAACCTATGTTCCTTTTTTAATGCAATAAGGAAAGGTGACACACTAGGTACATACGAAAATGAAGCCCTCATACAAGTAATCCCTAAACCAGGGAAGGATCATGGAGACCCTGCCAATTACCGCCCTATATCGCTAATTAACACAGATCTCAAATTGATGACTAAGGTGTTAGCAACCAGAATGAACACCTTCCTAGCTAATTATATTCACCCAGACCAGGTGGGATTCGTCCCCGGCCGACAAGCCCCAGATCAAACCCGTCGGGCGATAGATATTATAGCTGCGCTTAATTCCAACTGGGATAATATTGGAATACGGAAGGGTATGCTACTTTCATTAGATCTTTGTAAAGCATTTGACTCGGTCACATGGGAATATATATATTACGCATTAAGGAAGTACGGGTTTGGGCCCCATTTTCTAACAACACTACAGACATTATATAATACACCTACGGCTAGAATTCAGATAAAAGGCTATAAATCACACACAATAAACATACTCAGAGGAACAAGGCAGGGATGCCCTTTATCACCTATACTATTTATTTTAGCATTAGAACCCCTAGCGATCAAAATAAGAAGCAATAAGGATGTAAGAGGCATACATTGCGGAAATGGCGAACAGAAATGTTCTCTGTTCGCTGATGATATCTTGATGTTCATCTCCTCTCCGATTACTTCTCTTCCCAACCTATTTCAAATTCTACGACGCTTTTCTGTGTTTTCGGGTCTTACAATTAAGCATTCCAAATCTGAGGCCTTAAATCTCACGTTAGAACAGCAGACAGTCCAACAACTACAAATGTCATTCCAATTCAAATGGCAGAAAGATAAACTCCCATACCTAGGTATATTTCTAACCCCCACCATACAGACCCTCTATAAAGCCAACTACCCCCCTCTGTATGGAAAGTTAACAACAGATTTATCAAGATGGGCTATTAGCCCTCCATCATGGTTCGGCAGACTGTACTCCATAAAAATGAATCTTTTACCAAGATTGTTGTATTTATTTAGGACTCTCCCGATTGCTATCAACAGACCTGATCTAGAGGTGTTTCAGAAAAAAATAATGAAGTTCATTTGGGGGAACACAAGACCTAGGGTGAACAAACTAACTCTCAACGCCCCCAAAACTAAAGGAGGCTTGGGAGCCCCTAATTTGATAAAATACTTCGAAGCAGCCCAATTGGCTCAATTAATTTGCTCCCACTCTGGAGCACCAGCACCGTCTTGGATGAAAATGGAATCAGCCCCTTACCCCACAAAACCCATCAGCCACATGATGTGGCTTAACATGAAAGACAGACCAACCTTAATGTGCCCCACATTATCCTTCTCAATGAGTCTGTGGGATAGATTACAAAAACCCTTTGCCTTCCGCTCCATACATTCTCCCATGGCCCCCTTGGCGGGGAACCCAGATTTCACCCCAGGTCTTAATCCCCAATGCCTATCATGGTGGACTAACAAAGGCCTGATACGCATAGCCGACATGTGTGACCATAAAGGTAATTAAAAACAAGCAAAACTGACATGGATCATGATTAATGAACGCCTCTCGGCAATTCTTTTAGATAAACAGAGGGCTTTCGATAGGATTTGGGAACCATGGTTGTCCTATTTATCAACAGGTTTTGAAAATTAACGGATCCTGAGAGGGATCCCTTGGGGTGCACTCCACCTGAACTTCTCCCTCACTTTTCTCTCTCTCTTCCATTTTTCTCTCTATTATTCCTATTTTTTTTCCTTTTACTGCTCTACCTTTTTAATAATCTATGCAGGTCCTCCTACCTAAGACGTTGCCATAGAAACAGACATGGAAATTCTGACATATGAGCGACAAGGGGGGGGGGGGGGTGGGGCGGGGACCCCCGGCCCACAGTAGAGACCCCAATTGGGGTGGGCGTTCGGGTCCCGGTGGCGCACCTCCCCTCCACACACTGCAGTAAAGTGAGAGATAAATGCTTGAATTGATGAATAAATATAACAAGCAAAACATATACCCAAATGTATTGTGTTAGGTATTTAGCCTGGATACATATGTAAGTTGGAGACATCTGACTGAGTGGGTACAGACGAATAGATATTCCCATAGTAAAAAGAAATAATGCATAACATGGAATGTTCATAGGAGTCCTGTAGACCACATAGGCTGAAATATGTGCCCCCCCCTTCTCCCCCCCCCTTCTCTCCCCATTTAATTTTAAACTGTATATGTTGTGCAACTTGTACATGCTATTCCTTATATTTTTCAATAAAAATCATTGAAAGAAAAAAAAAATAATCAATGTTGATTGGGAGAGAAGTTTGCCTTTGTCTCTGTTTGTGTGTAGCTGAGCATAAAAGTAATAGAAAATCCCACATTTTGGGGATTCACCAAAACAGGAATAAGGGGAAATCTTCCAATGGGGACACTGGCTCTGGTGACAACCAGGGATTCCCTCACTTTGGAAGGATTTTCTCTCAAATTCTGTTTTGGCTATGGGACGAGATGTGAAGAGAAATCTTCTCAATGAGACACAGATGGCAAAAAACTGATGGGTTATAACCCTCCCTTAGGGCACTTTCACACTGAGGTGGTGGGGGCGGTAGCTGGTAAAGCGCCGCTAGCGGTGCACTTTTAACCCCCCTGAAGGGGTTAAAATCGCCTGCAAAGCGCCGCTGCTCGAAACGCTTTGCAGGTGCTTTGGCAGCGCTGCCCATTAATTTCAATGGGCAGGGGCCGTTTAGGAGCAGTGTATACACCGCTCCCGCACCGCACCAAATATGCTGCCTGCAGGACTTTTTTTCTCATCCTGCAAGCGCACCACTCCAGTGTGAAAGCACTCGGGCTTTTTCACAGTGAAATTTGATGCATATTTTATATAAGACGACTATCCATCAATATTCATGTATATTTCGTTTTGTCATCTAATTGGACTATTTATTTAGCACTTTACGTATATATTGCCAATTGATATTTATCATTAGTTTGCAGCAGCGCTGTCACATTTCTTATACTTATTATCTATTGTTGTTTAGTGAGAACATCCAGGTGATAGCAGCAGCTTTATTTAATTTGCACACCATTAGTGTCACAATCATTGTGTGCGTTTCTATTCACTTACCACTAGGTGGCAGCGCATAACTATCACTTATCCATATTGATTAGCGAAGGATTTCTAAACTATTGAATGTTCCCCTGAGTACTGTTGGGGCCTTAATCCGAAGGTGGAAAGAACATCATTTCACCATAAACCGGCCACGACAAGGTGCTTCTCGCAAGATTTCTGACAGAGGAATGTAAATAATTATCAGAAGAGTTATCCAAGAGCCAAGGGCCACTTGTGGAGAGCTTCAGTAAAACCTGGAATTAGCAGGTACAGTTGTTTCAAAGAAAACATTAAGTAATGCACTCAACTGCCATGGCCTGTATGCACGCTCAGGGCAGCCATCAGAAATTTTGGGGCCCCTTACACAGCTTTAGGCCTGGGCCCCCTGGGGCCTGACCACCAAAATTCCCCAGGACCCGCCCACTGGCTGCCCCACCGAATCCACCCACTGGCCATCCCACTGAGTCCTTCATGCACCCACTTTTATTTTAACACTCTTACAACTTAATATATGAAAAGTGTATTACATTGGCATGTCATGGATGCATTAACCTCCTGGCATCCGCGCTATGGCGGAATGACGGCCACAGCGCGGACCTGCATTCCCCGGAGGCCGTCATATTACGGCCTCTCCTGTGCACGCTCCCTGCGCGCGCCCTGCATGGCGCGCGCCGGGCGCGCTGTGATCACCGAGTCACTGAGACTCGGCTGATCACCGATCTAAGTAAGGGGCCGGTCCCGGCCCCTTACCATGTGATCAGCTGTCAGCCAATGACAGCTGATCACATGATGTAAACAAAAGATCGGTAATCGTTTTTTTTTTTTTACTCACGCTGACAGCGTGAGAAGAAAAAAAAGCCCATCACCGGCTAGGATGTGAGGGACATCGGTCCCCAAGTGGAAGAGGCACATCTGCCTCATCAGTGCCACCTATAAGTGCCACCTAACACTGCCCACAGTGCCACCTAATAGTTCCCACAGTGCCACCTAACAGTGCCCACAGTGCCACCTAACAGTGCCCACAGTGCCACCTAACAGTGCTAACAAGTGCCACCTATCAATGCCCACAAGTGCCACCTATCAATGCCCACCTGTAGTGCCAATCAGTGCCACCCGGCAGTGCTGCCCATCACTGCCACCCATCAGTGCCCATCACTGCCACCCATCAGTGCCCATCACTGCCACCTATCAGTGCCCATCACTGCCGCCTTATTAGAGTACATCAATAAAGGAGAAAAATTACCCGTTTAAAATTTTTTTATAACAAAATATAAAAAAAATAACAATTTAAAAAAAAAAAAAAATTCAGTTTTTTACATTTTTTTAACAAAAAGTAAAAACTGCATAGGTGATCAAATACCACCAAAAGAAAGCTCTATTTGTGGTGAAAAAATGGTAAAAATTTCATTTGGTACAGTGTTGTATGACCGCGCAATTGTCATTCAAAGTGCGTCAGCGCTGAAAGCTGAAAATTGGTCTGGATAGGAGGGGGGTTTAAGTGCCCGGTAAGCAAGTGGTTAAGGAGAGGGATGGATGGATGGTGCTGGGTGGGGATGGGGATGCATTGTGGACAGGGATGGATGGATGGTGCTGGGTGGGGATAAGGATGCATTGTGGACAGGGATGGATGGTGCTGGGTGGGGATGAAGATGCATTGTGGACAGGGATGGATGGTGCTGGGTGGGGATGAAGATGCATTGTGGACAGGGATGGATGGTGCTGGGTGGGGATGAAAGTGATTGAGTTGCATTGTAAAAATGGATGAGGATGACTCTGGGTCATCCTCATCCATTTTCGAAAATGCAACTCAATCATGCCAGCTTGTTAGCCTTGGCCCTCAGGTGTCCTATCCAAGCAGAAGGAGATTACATAGAGTCCAAATATACAGAGGCAGCTCAGGAGGCACAGCAGCACACACACACACAAATTTTGTGACTTACCCTCCACGCTGCTCTCGAGAATCTATCTGCAATGCATGCACCTGATAGGGCTGTGTCACCGCGCTGACGAGATGACCACACCCCCTGACCTTGTCCCAGCTAATCACGGTGTAAACTAACCTAGCAGCAGCCAGCCGGTTCTCAGCAGGGTAGGAAGAGGAGCTAGTGCTAACCACGGTCACCTGCTGAGGGGGGTTGCTGGTTAGAAAGGCGTCGGCCGGCGGAGACTCGGGCTTGATCTAAGTAATACCTTTCTCCACTTCTTCTGTAAAGGGGGGAGGGTGCTAGTGAAAGGAGGCCTCTTTCTCTATAGCGACCGGGCGCCGCGGCGGTGCAGTTGATAGATTTTATGTGCTGCTGTAGGTGGAGCAGGCCCTGGCAAGCCGGGCCCCTTGCGACGCTCGGGCCCTTTACTTCAGTAATGCCTGTACCCCCCTGATGGCGGCCCAGTGCATGCTCACCACGCAAGACTCCATTGCTGAAGAAAAAGCATGTTGAAGCTCATTTATTGTTTGTTGCACAACATTTAGACAAGCCTGTGAAATGCTGGGAGAATCTAGTCTGGTCAGATGAGACTAAAATGTAACTCTTTGGATGCCATAATACACACCATGTTTGGAGGTCATATGGCACTGCACATCACCCCTAAACACCCCCATACCAACAGTGAAGTTTGGAGGTGGGAACATCATGGTGTGGGGCTGTTTTTCAGCATATGGTACTGGCAAACTTCATACCATTGAAGGAAGGATGAATGGAAAAATGTACCAAGACATTCTTTATAAAAATCTGCTGTCATCTACCAGGATGATGAAGATGAAATGAGGGTGGACATTTCAGCAAGACAATGATCCCAAACACAAAGCCAAGAAAACTCTCAACTGGTTTCGAAGAAAGAAAATAAAGCTGCTAGAATGGCCCAGCCAATCATCTGACTTGAATCCAATAGAAAATCTATGGAAAGAACTAAAGATCAGAGTTCATAGAAGAGGCCCACGGAACCTTCAAGATTTGTGTGGAAGAATGTGCCAAAATCACACCTGAGCAATGCATGCAGCTAGTTTCTCCATACAAGAGGAGTCTTGAAGCTGTCATTACCAATAAAAGGATTTTGTACAAAGTATTAAATTAATTTCATTTAATGTTTTTTTACATAACACTTCATTTCGGAAAGGAATTGTTTTAGTTTCTTTGTATGTATGGGTTGCATAGGTTGTTACCGACATGTGGTGACAATTTCATATCAATAGCACCTTTCGAAATATATTTACCTAGAAAAATGGTGACATGTTCAATACTTATTTCACCCGCTGTATGGGATTATACAATTGGAGTATCAAAGAGTTGCCTTCATCGTAATTTTTCTGGTTACAAATGTGGGAAGTAGCTACTGGGAACTTGGTGGCATTTACACTATTTTGGAAGCTTCATCCCCTCTATTTGCCTTGGTCTCTGCTTGTTTATAGCTGAGCTTAAAAGTGAAAGAAAGTCCCACATTCTGGGGATTCACCAGAACAGGAATAAGGGAAAATCTTCCAATGGGGACACTAGTTCTGTTGACACCCAGGGATTCCCTCACTTTGGAAGGATTTCCTCTCAAATCCTGTTTTGGCTATGGGACAAGAAGACACACAAAGACACAGATGGCAAAAAAACTGACAGGTTATAACCCTCCCTTACTCTATCCAAAAAAAGAAAAGAAAAATGTTTACCTTTAGTTCAACTTTAAGTTCCAGTTTGGGAATGTTAAAATCTTAAAGCACTGCATCTGAGCACCAGAAACCAAAAACAAAATGTAATTCATATTTAATATTCAAAGCAAACTCCCCCATTTATCCATGTCTCCATGCTTTGAAAAACACCCCTTAGCACTTCTGGCTGTGGAAGTGGAGGCCCTCCAGATGAAGCCATGGGAATGGTGGAGTAACGCGTAGAGTTAGAGCCTGGCGGTGATACACGTAAGACTTATTGGATTTTATCATGCTGTTTTAATTTTAAATAAATGCAAGTTCAATGTATGAAGCTGGGGTTGTGAGGTTTCATTCCACTTAACCCCTGGTACTGCACTATTGGAAGCACTTTATATTTTCATGTCAGTTTGGAGTTGCTGGTGGACATCACGGAGGTATTATTAAAGGAGAAGCATACGGTGTGCGGAGTGTGTTAGATCCCTGCAGGGTCCTTATAGGAACCATCAGAGACAAATGTGGAGCCATTTGCTGATGAGAACCATTATTAATCCTGAGCGTGTTTGACCCTTTCAGGGCCTAGGAAGGAGGTGAGCATTCATTGCACCCGGTGAAGGGAGCAATAGATGCTCACAGCGAAATTTGAGTCACATTTTATACAAGACTATCCATCAATATTCATATATATTTTGTTCTTTCATCCAATTGAACTATTTATTTAGCACTTTACATATATATTGCACATTGTTATTTATCATTAGTTTGCAGCAGCGCTGTCACATTTCTTATACTTATCTTCTGTAACCAATGCCATCAATATATTTTGCAACAATAAGGTTGCGAAGGTCTTGAGAGATCTCTTTGATTTTACCCATCATGAGACATTTCTTGTGTGACACCTTGGTAATGAGACACCTTTTTATAGACCATCAGTTTACTATCCTTAGAACATTAAAGTAGTTGCAAACTCTTTACAACCACTTTAAACTACAGGCAAGCCCCGGGCGACATGTCGGCGGCCTGAGGGGGAGACAAGGACGGCTGCGGGGGCTTCGTTCTTGGGTAAGTAACTCATTATGAGCTAGCATGCTATGCATACTAGCTCATTATGCCTTTATCTTGCAGGGTGTTTTTTTATTTTTGCAGGAGGGTTTACTTCCTCTTTAATAAAGGAAACTAAATTTAACAAAAACCAAAATGAAACAAAACTAAACGAGTTCTGAAACGAATCAATGAAACAAAATTAAAAACATAACGAATCTCTCCAAAACGAAACCATTTGCTTTCTAATTACTGATAGATTTCAGCTGGTATCTTGGCTTTCCATGCTTTTTGCACCTCCCTCTCTTTATGTGATCAATACTTTTGTCATTAATTTTATTACACATTACTTAATTTCTGAACTTATTTGTTTTTGTTTCTTTATATGTATGGATTGTTTGGGTTGTTACCGACATGTGGTGAAAATTTCATGTCAATAGCACCTTTAGAAATATATTTATCTAGAAAAATGGTGACGCGCTCAATACTTATTTTACCCGCTGTATATACTGTTAAAAATTATGTTTATTATACATCTTGCTAGAAGTCATACAGTAAAAAGTAGAAGTATTGCATCAATGTTCAAGTGCAAATAACCAATTGCCAACAAGATTCTGCCCACCAAATTTGTATCATCAGCCAAACAACTGTACACTTTATTGTCACTGATAAAAACATAAGTATAATCGACTATTTATGTGTCGGTCAAAGTGGGAGAAGCAGCACCACACTGAGCTTCACAGTCAATGGCTGTGCAGGGGGCTTTGTCAGGACAAGTCTGATTATTGGAGGAGAGCATGGCTAGAGAACTGACCACGCTGTGCTCTTATGCCTAGTGTGGTCCGTTTTTTAATAGTAAAGCAGAGGGACTGGCAGGAACACAAGGGATTTCACACAAAGAAAACAATGCAAAGAGAACATTATATTTTTCACACAAGTACATGTACAACAGGCACATATACATATTCTTTATACCCAAAACATATCAAGGTAGGATTTATGCAGTCTTAGACCCCATACACACTATTAGATTTTCTACAGATTTTTGTCTTCAGATTTACCAAAACCATATAATATGAGGTCAAACCTTAAGAGTTTCAATTTGTATGCAATCAGGCAGGCCCCCTTGCACTACATGATTATGGTAAATCTGAAGACAAAAATCTGCAGAAAATCTAATAGTGTGTATGGGGCCTTAATGCGTTTCATAAACCATACAGTATGTCTGCAATGGAGGTGATATTATCATGTGAATATACACCACTTGTATATATATCAATAAAACCTTTGGCTTTGTCAACTGGCAGGGGCCGACCCAATGTCAATATATTTGGAAGACCGCCAAGCAGGGGCGGACTGATAACTCATGGGGCCCCCGGGCAATAGGAGATTATGGGGCCCCCAGGCAATCAGAAACTATAGGGCCACACAGTATACACACACACAGTATACAATCACACAGTATACACATACATGTACACACAGTGTATACAGACAGATGTAAAAAAAACACAGATTTATACATACTGTCCCTGGTTTTACTGAGGCTGGCAACCCTGATGGGGCCCCCTAGTGACCCAGGGCCCTCGGGCAGTGCCCGAGTGGCTCAATGGTCAGTCCGCCCCTGCCGCCAAGAGCACCCCAGCAGCTCAGCACCATCATTGTACTATAATATAAAGGGAGGGTGGACAAACCATTCCCTGGTCTTGTATATCCATTTCAGCCCTTAAAGGGGTTGTAAAGGTTTGTGTTTTTTCACCTTAATGCATCCTATGCATTAAGGTGAAAAAACACCTGTCAGTGACCGGCCCCCAGCCCCCCCCATTTTACTTACCTGAACCCTCGAACTTGTCCCTCTCTGCTAGGGGGTCCTCGGTTCTCACCATCAGTGTCCCCACATCAGAGCCTCCCCGCCCTCAGTGTCCCCTCATCAGAGCCTCCCCGCACTCAGTGTCCCCTCATCAAAGCCTCCCCTCCATCAGTGTCCCCTCATCAAAGCCTCCCCTCCATCAGTGTCCCCTCATCACAGCCTCCCCACCATCAGTGTCCCCTCATCACAGCCTCCCCGCCATCAGTGTCCCCTCATCACAGCCTTCCAGCTCTTATTGTCTGTGCCCCAATTAGGAAGAATTACCCTCATATGGTTGACTGGCAGGGGGAGATATTGAACAGTACAGACCCAGGAGGGCACAGCAGCTCAGAACAGGAGTTGATCCCCTTTTATTAGAACCACACGGGTCCTTACTAATAAACCTTTAGTGTTTACTTGCATGAGAAATATGTCTTCAGGCATTGTTGTTGAAATGTTTATTAGTAAGGACCCGTGTGGTTGCTATATTCTTTAGAAAGTGCACATTGTGTTAGAATTTTTTCTTCCTGTTCCAGCAATGGGTGTTGAGTCTGGGCATACACTGTGCAACAACTGATTGGAGGAAAGGCACACACACCCCCCTCCACATAGGCAGGGGAAAGTAGATACTTGCAGAGCTGTGCTGTGAATAGACCAGCTCTCTGCTTATCTATCTCTAAGTTACCTCCCCGACAAATTTCCAGCTGCTTTTATCTCCTGTGTCAGAGTACTTGTCAGAAGTTATCAATCTGATAACAGAAGAATGGAGCAGCAGAAAGACATGGGATTCAGGGTGTTGCAGAGAGATAGGTAAACACTACAGATAAATGTGCCCAGGTCAGATGTAATGAGTCAGGTTTACATCCACTTTTAAGCTTTTATGAGATTTTAGATTTTTAGTTTACATGTGTGGGCATGAAAAGGCTTCTTTTTGAGGGGAGAACAGACCCTAGGCCTTTGCCCCTTATTATGGAATACCTGAACGTGCTTGTAAACCTCAGACATGAAATATTAACAAAGCATATCCCCCTATAGTGTGTACTTGTCTCAATTAAGAGCTCCAAGTGTCAATTTTATCTGTTGTTTCGTTCCTCTGCTATTAGCCTGGGTCACTTTTTTTTTTTAATATGGAAAAAAACAACTTTATTATTTTGAAAAGCACTTGGTACATTGCATTAAAATACAATTGTCATAGAAGGTAAGTACAAATAAATTTGTCCCTTTGGTCCAAACAATACAAAGAAAAAATAACAGCATTATTCTAGTATAGTGTTCAGTGATATTGGTGCATCAGGTAATAAGCCCAGCAAGCATAGCTTAGGGTCCACGACTACAAGGGATCTCATATTGGGTTCTACGAAAGTATAGAGAGGCATAACAAATACCTGCACTATAGGAAAGGGGTACGACTCTGGGGTGCAGTTTAATTCCCTTGAAGGCTCGACCCTATCAAGTACATGTTTCACCATCCTCCAGCTATCTGTCCCATACTTTAGAGTACTTGTGTGAGCACCCCCTGTGGGTATATACCAATTTTTTAAATGAAAGGGTATTGTTGATGTCTTTCTTCCATATCTGTATCGTGGGAAGCGTTGCCTGCATCCACAGCCTGGTCACTACTTTACGTGCCATAAAGAGAGTTTCAGATATAAATATAGCTTGATATTTGTCTACTTCTGCATCAGGTAATAAGCCCAGCAGGCATAGCTTAGGGTCCACGACTACAGGGGATCTCATATTATCATGGAGGAAGCAAACTACCTGTAGCCAATAGGCTTGTATATTGGGGCAGCTCCGTAGCAGGTGGTAAAACGTACCAGGGCCTACTGTACATATAGGACATGATGAGTTGTTCGTACGTTGGAACCTGGCCAATCTCAGTGGTGTCAAATATGCTTTATGTATAATATACAGTTGCATCAATCTATCCGATATTTTAGGGAATACTATCTTAAATCCCTCAAGTATTTCATCCCAATCCGTATCATTAATAGGACCTATATCTTGTTCCCATGCATTTTTAGCTGTTTGAGCGACTGCTATCATCCTCTGAAACAGGGCCGATCCTGGGCGGGTGCACGGGGTGCACGCCGCAGAGCGGGGGGCGCCAAAGTGCCAGGGTATTGTCAGTCCCGTCCCGAGTGTGCTGTCTTGTGCCCGCAGCAGTGTACATATTCCCTGCCCCCCCGGCGTGCCCGCGGCACTGTGTATAAATTAGCATATTCCCAGCCCCACGGGGAGTGTTCGGATAGCATATTTCGAATCCCCGCCCAACAGCAGTGTGCATATAGCATATTCCCACCCGCGCTCCCCGCCCGCTGTACATCCCTCGCCCGGCGCCCGCTGTATATTCAGTACGAGGAGGAGGTAGGCTAGGTCTGCCCCACCTCCTCCCCATGTCCCCCCTGTGCCTGCCCACAACCCCTTCATGCAGCCAATCTGTGCCTGGGAAAGGAGTGTGGGCGGGGCCGGCCAGCACTGTGTTGTCCGGGGGAGGAGACTCATTCCAGCAGCCGGAGCTAAAATTAAACTTATTCCCGCTGCTCCGGAGACGCAGATCGCCCCTCCATCACCCCCAACTGGAGTGCTCCGCACACCTGGAGGATGCGTCTGACTAGTAAGCATAGCTGTAGAGGGGAAGAGGAGGTTCCCGCCGGGGAGGAAGCCTAACCAGCGTGGTATATGGAGCTGATGGAAGGGGGAGGGAGGAGAGAAATGGTGTCTGGGCCGCCCCTCTGGGGCTGTCAATCAGGGCTGGGGGGCTCCAGCTGCAGGGAGAGGCACTGCCACAACCCCTTCTGCAGTCAGCTACCACCAGCATGAGAGAGAGAGCCAGCCCCCATCCCTGCTCCTCCAGCATCCCTCAGCCGCTGGCCTTTAAATCAACCCCCTGCCCCATCCCCTCCACTACCTTCCTCCTGGTTATCAGTGCCACAGTCAGTTCAGCTCAGTCCTGTGCCAGTGTCCCAGTGTGCCAACCTGTGCTTGACAGCCCCTGACCCCTCCCTCCACCCGACCCTTACCCCCACCTATGCAGGGCTCCACTCCAGTGGTCCAGAGGTGCCAGTCCAGTGCTGATCCTCAGCCATGGTGCTGGCACTGCTTGCTGATTGGCTTCTCCACTGCTATCTTCCTCACTGACACCAGCACCGAGATAGAGCACTGACACCAGCACCGAGATAAAACACTGACACCAGCACCGAGATAAAACACTGACACCAGCACCGAGATAGAGCACTGACACCAGCACCGAGATAAAACACTGACACCAGCACCGATATAAAACACTGACACCAGCACCGAGATAGAGCACTGACACCAGCACTGAGATAGAGCACTGACACCAGCACCGAGATAGAACACTGACACCAGCAACAAGATAGAGCACTGACACCAGCACTGAGATAGAGCACTGACACCAGCACTGAGATAGAGCACTGACACCAGCAGCGAGATAGAGCACTGACACCAGCACTGAGATAGAGCACTGACACCAGCACCGAGATAGAACACTGACACCAGCAACAAGATAGAGCACTGACACCAGCACTGAGATAGAGCACTGACACCAGCACTGAGATAGAGCACTGACACCAGCAGCGAGATAGAGCACTGACACCAGCACCGAGATAGAACACTGACACCAGCAACAAGATAGAGCACTGACACCAGCACTGAGATAGAGCACTGACACCAGCACTGAGATAGAGCACTGACACCAGCACTGAGATAGAGCACTGACACCAGCACCGAGATAGAGCACTGACACCAGCACCGAGATAGAACACTGACACCAGCAACAAGATAGAGCACTGACACCAGCACTGAGATAGAGCACTGACACCAGCACCGAGATAAAACACTGACACCAGCACCGAGATAAAACACTGACACCAGCACCGAGATAGAGCACTGACACCAGCACCGAGATAAAACACTGACACCAGCACCGATATAAAACACTGACACCAGCACCGAGATAGAGCACTGACACCAGCACTGAGATAGAGCACTGACACCAGCACCGAGATAGAACACTGACACCAGCAACAAGATAGAGCACTGACACCAGCACTGAGATAGAGCACTGACACCAGCACTGAGATAGAGCACTGACACCAGCAGCGAGATAGAGTACTGACACCAGCACCGAGATAGAACACTGACACCAGCAACAAGATAGAGCACTGACACCAGCACTGAGATAGAGCACTGACACCAGCACTGAGATAGAGCACTGACACCAGCACTGAGATAGAGCACTGATACCAGCACCGAGATAGAGCACTGACACCAGCACCGAGATAGAACACTGACACCAGCAACAAGATAGAGCACTGACACCAGCACTGAGATAGAGCACTGACACCAGCACCAAGATAGAGCACGGACACCAGCACTGAGATAGAACACTAACACCAGCACCGAGATAGAACACTGACACGAGCAACAAGATAGAGCACTGACACCAGCACCGAGATAGAGAGCACTGACACCAGCACCGAGATAGAACACTGACACCAGAACCGAGATAGAGCACTGACTCCAGCACTGAGATAGAGCACTGACTCCAGCACTGAGATAGAACACTAAGACCAGCACCGAGATAGAACACTGACACCAGCAACAAGATAGAGCACTGACACCAGCACTGGGATAGAACACTAACAGCAGCACCGAGATAGAACACTGACACCAGTAACAAGATAGAGCACTGACACCAGCACTGAGATAGAACACTGACACCAGCACTGAGATAGAGCACTGACACCAGCACCGAGATAGAACACTGACACCAGCAACAAGATAGAGCACTGACACCAGCACTGAGATAGAGCACTGACACCAGCACTGAGATAGAGCACTGACACCAGCACCGAGATAGAGCACTGACACCAGCACCGAGATAGAACACTGACACCAGCAACAAGATAGAGCACTGACACCAGCACTGAGATAGAGCACTGACACCAGCACCAAGATAGAGCACGGACACCAGCACTGAGATAGAACACTAACACCAGCACCGAGATAGAACACTGACACGAGCAACAAGATAGAGCACTGACACCAGCACTGAGATAGAGCACTGACACCAGCACCAAGATAGAGCACTGACACCAGCAACAAGATAGAGCACTGACACCAGCACCGAGATAGAGAGCACTGACACCAGCACCGAGATAGAACACAGACACCAGCACCGAGATAGAGCACTGACTCCAGCACTGAGATAGAGCACTGACTCCAGCACTGAGATAGAGCACTGACTCCAGCACCGAGATAGAACACTGACACCAGCACCGAGATAGAACACTGACACCAGCACCGAAATAGAACACTGACACCAGCACCGAGATAGAACACTGACACCAGCACCAAAATAGAGCACTGACACCAGCACCGAAATAGAGCACTGACACCAGCACTGAGATAGAGAACTGACACCAGTACCGAGATAAAGAGCACTGACACCAGCACTGAGGTAGAGAGCACTGATACCAGCATCGACATAGAGTACTGAAATCAGCACTGAGATAGAGAGCACTGACACCAGCACTTTAAAACTCTTAATATATGCAATCTATACAATTCATTTTTTTATCACTTGAATTATTTTTCCCATTGCCTCACAAAGCCTAGAGCCGCCTCTGGCCATAGTGATCCTTCCATGTACCATCGTGATCCTTCCTGCCTTCTATCTACCATAGTGATCCCTCCTTCCTTTCTTCCATGTATCATAGTGATCCTTCCTGCCTTCCATGTACCATAGTGAGCAATCCTTCCTTTATTCCATGTACCATTGTGAGCCCTTCTTCCTTTCTTCAATGTACCATAGTGAGCCCTCTTTCCTTTCTTCCATGTACCATAGTGATCCTTCCTGCCTTCTGTGTGCCATAGTGGTCCTTCCTTCCTTCCTGCCTTCCATGTGCCATAGTGATCCCTCTTTCCTGCCTTCCATGTACCATAGTAATCCTTCCTGCCTTCCAGGTGTCATGGTGATCCTTCCTGCCTTCCCTGTGCCATAGTGATCCTTCCTTCCTGCCTTCCAGGTGTCATAGTGATCCTTCCTGCCTTCTGTGTGCCATAGTGGTCCTTCCTTCCTGCCTTCCATGTGCCATAGTGATCCCTGTTTCCTGCCTTCCATGTACCATAGTAATCCTTGCTGCCTTCTTGGTACCATAGTGTTTCTTCCTTCCTGCCTTCCATATAGCATAGTGTTCCCACTTCCTTTCTTCCATATAGCATAGTGATCCCTCCTTTCTTCCATGTACTAAAGTGATCCTTCCTTCCTTCCATGTACCATAGTGACCCCTCCTTTCAATGCACCATAGTGATCCCTCCTTCCTTTCTTCCATGTACCATAGGGACTCTTCCTTCCTGCCTTCCATGTACCATAGTGATCCCTCCTTCCTTTCTTACATGTACCATAGTGATCCCTCCTTCCTTTCTTCCATGTACCATAGTGACCCCCCCCTTCTTTCTTCCATGTACCATAGTGATTCCTTTCTTCCATAGTGATCCTTCCTTCCTGCCTTCAAGGCTGCATTTGGTGTGCACAGGTAGGCTACAATTGGTGGGCACTGGTAGGCTGCAATTGATGGGCACTGGTGAGGCTGCATTTGATGGGCACTGGTAGGCTGCAATTGGTGGGCACTGATAAGGCTGCAATTGGTGGGCACTGATAAGGCTGCAATTGGTGGGCACTGGTAGGCTGCATTTGATGGGCACTAATGAGGCTACATTGAACTCATGTATCATGTCTGCAATCTTTGACCATCTCCTGTATTATGTCTGCAGTCTCTGACCATCTCCTGTATCATGTCTGCAGTCTCTGACCATCTATTGTGTCATGTCTGCAGTCTCTGACCATCCATTGTATCATGTCTGCAGTCTCTGACCATCCATTGTATCATGTCTGCAGTCTCTGACCATCCATTGTATCATGTCTGCAGTCTCTGACCATCTATTATATCATGTCTGCAGTCTCTGGCCATCTATTGTACCATGTCTGCAGTCTCTGGCCATCTATTATATCACGTCTGCAGTCTCTGGCCATCTATTATATCATGTCTGCAGTCTCTGACCATCGATTGTATCATATCTGCAGTCTCTGACCATCCATTGTTAAATGTCTGCAGTCTCTGACCATCCATAGTATCATGTCTGCAGTCTCTGACCATCTATTGTATCTGGTCTGCAGTCTCTGACCATCTATTGAATCCTGTCTGCAGTCTCTGGCCATCTATTGTATCATGTCTGCAGTCTCTGACCATCTATTGTAGTATGTCTGGTGGCTCCGTGTACATTAGAGAGACCCCTCCTCCAGGTCCCATTAGAGTACTTCGCTTCTCTTTCTGTATTTTGTTTATTGTTAAGAGATCATGGGAGGATCCCAGGGTAGCGAAGACTCCTTAGGGGAGCATCTCTGTGTTTCAGTCGTTGCCATAGAAACATTTGTAAAGGGGAGGAGTTAGTAAGATAACCACGCCCATGTGGGGCGCCAGAAATATTTCTGCACCCAGGCTTCTGTGACCCTAGGATCGGCCCTGCTCTGAAATCTAAGAAAAGAGTACAGGTTTGATATAAGTTTAGTGGGATCCTCACCCATGATTATATTTAAGACTGAAGGGGGGTCTATCGTGATCTTGAGGTTTGCAAATTGGGCTTGTATCGCGTGACGAAGTTGCAGGTATCTAAATAATAGATGGTTCCGGAGCATAAATTCTTCTTTAACTGTTTGAATTTTTTTAGGATCGGAGGTTGACATTACTTGGTGTAGGTAAATTATTCCATATGATGCCCAGACGGTTAAGTCTGGTATAGAACACAGTTCGGGCATATGGTTGTTGGGCTATAGTGGAGTGTATTTGCCCTGTGTTCTGTTTTTTTAGGTAGATTTCCATACCATTTGGTTATGTAGCAGCATCCCATTATATCTGGGAAATTTCCTGTTTGTTTGCTTCCCTCGTAGGATAGCTTGGAGAGGGGTATATGCCCGGTGACGAGGCTATTGCAGACCAGGTATCTATAGCGTTGTGTTTCAGCTGCATTAAAGTGATATAGATGGGAGAGCTGAGAAGCTAAAAAGTAGTCCTATAGGTCTGGGAGAGAGGTTGTGGGATTTTTCAGAATTTGCCACGCTAATTTATGTCTACTATGTCCCCATACAAAAGAGTTTAGGATGGCCTCCATTTGTTTAAATTTTTTTAGGGGGTTATAGAAGGGGGTGTGCCAAATCATATATAGGATTTTAGGTAGTATTATCATTTTAATTATGTTTATGCGCCCCATTACTACTAGGGGTAGTCTGGACCATGCTTGAGTTTTGGTTTTAAGCAGTGCAAATAACGGTTCTATATTCAAAGGAATATAATCCCTGAGGTTTCTGGTGACCTCCACTCCCAGGTATTTGATCTTTGACACTCTGGTTAGGGGCAGCTCAGGAACCACAGGGGGTGGGGGAAATATGTCTATGGGGAGGATCTGGGATTTATCCCAGTTTATGCATAGTCCCAAGAATCTTCCCATCTTTTCAATAATTGTCAATGCAGCTTGGAACGAAGATCCCTGGTCTACTAGATATAGTAAGGTGTCGTCAGCATATAGGCCTATTTTTTCCATTGTTCTGAGAGCCAACCATTCACAAATATTCTCACTTTGGGTGTCTGGTATAGAAGCTGTACCCACTTTATAAAATGTGAACCGAAGCCAAAGCTATGAAGGCATTCCCAGAGATACAGCCATTCGACTGAGTCAAAGGCTTTGGCCGTATCCAAGGCTACCACCACCCTGTTCCCCAAATTGTCATTTTGAGCCTGAATATTCATATATAATTGTCTGATGTTCATAGCAGTGGTTTTCCCTGGCATAAATCCGATTTGATCCAAGTGAATTAAGGAAAGTATTTCGGCTTCTTCTATTGCAGTCAAAAACTGACTGGATTTGTTGGTGAGACATGATGGGTCCTCTTCAATTACTTACCTACACACTGTTTATATTCTCTTTGGCCCTGTGTAGCATGCTGATGTTTAGGCAGGGCTGTTATTAAATTTAGTTGCCAGGCGATAGTTGCCTTGGCCAATTGTTAGGAGATCAGTTGATTTCTCCCTAATTCTGGCATTGCTGCACTTTTCTCTTCTGTCACCAGGTGGCATTGTGACTGGTGACATTAGATAAGACAAGGGCATAGCAAGGACAGATTAGGAATGAATGGGGTGTCTCAGCCAATAGGCAGGGATTTTCTTGGGTCCCTTGGCCTGCTGGGAGAGCCTATTTATTTGGGTGGAGTCAGGTGATCGGGGATCTGTGCCACCTGGACAGCTGTCTGGATTTACATGTGTTGTACTGCCCCGGGCTGCTAGGCCAGAAGCCTAAGGTCTATCCTTGGGACATCTGGCTGCTAGGCTGTCTGAGGGCCTATCCAGAAGCAGGAGAGGCAGCGTAGGTTTGGGACTGCGGGCTCGTGGTCCAACCAGAAGTATCGGTTCCGCTGGCCGGGGAACCAGCCGTGGTCGGAGGTAGGGGGGAAGCTGTCGCCACTAAGAGACCATCCACCTTGCTACCAGAGACCATTGTGAGTAAGCTGATGCCAGTACCAGAGCAGACTTCTCGCCAGCCGGGGACAGTGAAGAAGTGGGAAAACTTCAGCAAGTGCTAAGTCAGGGATCCAGCTGGACAGCAGAAGTGACGCTTGTGGAGCATCAGTGAGTGCCAAGCCAGGGACCTAACATGTCAGCAGGGGTGAAGCTTGAGGAGTATCTGTGAGTGCCAAGTCTAGGACCCAGCAGAGAAGAAGGGGTGACGCTTGAGGAAGATACTGAGTGATAAAGTGGAAGAGCTCAGGGGATGTATTGTAAGTGTACTGTCTGCCCTCATGTTGTAAAGCGCTGCGCAAACTGTTGGCGCTATATAAATTCTGTATAATAATAATAATCCAGTGGCTAGTGGATCTGAAGTCTAGTAAAAGGCTGGAAGCTCGTTGAGTGAAGACCCACAGTGAATGAGTGTGGGGGAAGCTGAGAACTGTTCATGTTGCAAATAGTTAAATACAATTGTCATTAGTAACAGCTACAAGATTGTTGCCATAGGAGACAGCGGTCCTACATATACAGAAGTGGTGTCCGGCTGGAGGCCTTCACCTGTATAGCTGTCTACCTATAGAAGTCTCGGAGTCTGCTAATTAACTTTGCATCTACCCAAGGGTGTTCTGGCCCTAACCCTCTCTCCCACAATTCTTGTTCAAGAGACAATAAATCTCTTTGCATTCAAAAAGTGTCTGGCGCCCACCTGTTCATCTTGCATTACACCCACAATGCCTTTTAACCCACTCTACATTGAAGGATGTCAGCTCTCCCCAACTCTGGAGGTCACCATTAGCCCTAAAGAAGCCTGAGACTTTGCTACCTTTGGCGCCCAACGCAGGGAAAAGGCGTTATTCCTACAGCAGTTGCCCATAGCAACCGGCTACAGCTACATCAGGATTTCGTCTGGCTCCATGGGAGTGTGGCAAGTAACATCTTTACTTCATATAGACTGTGTTATTGTACATTTAAACAATGTGGGAAAGAACCATCATGTCTCATTGCTAATAGAAGAGTATCAGCCTGGTCTTTTGACACTTTACGCCAGGGCTGCAAGGGTTAAAACAGACTCCATTAAAGTTTTGGCGTGCCACAAGAGAGAAAAGGCGGGCTCTGAAGTTTCCATAAAGTATCTGCACCAATCCGTTGGCAGGGGGAGGAGCTCCCGCTCTGCAGAGGAGGATAAGGAAGTTCTGCCACGTGTGCTGAGTGCGGGTTGGAGAAGATGGCGCAGTTTGAAAGCATGATGAGAAAATGTATGCTCCGGGTGTTGGCTTTGGTCTGAGTGAGTCCAAGGATGTTCTGACTGACACCGGAGTGTGGTATACACCTAAGGGTAGTCTCGCCCTGTACACGGCTGGAGGCTATGAGGCCTTGGGTCTGATCTGCAGGAAGTACTCCGGTTTGGCCACACTTTTGAGGCGTTGGATCATCTGTGGACGTTGCGGGGAACCCCTGCTTGAGGTAGTCTCACCAGCCCAACCTCCGCAGACACTGCAAGTGGATTGAAACAAGAATGTTGCCGTCCCGGCTGGGAGTGGCATTGAGAGTCCACCTGCTATCACCTCATGAGATAAGCTGCTTCTCTTGTGTCTGTGGCTGCTCCAGGACCCAGAGGTCCGATCGCTCCTTCGAGGCCGTGGTCGGGCTTACCTGCTCTCCTTTATGGCAGAATCACCAAGGAAAAGGGTGAAAGTGGTGTGCCAGTGGGGGAGGTGATACCTGTGGCCATTAAAGGAGATGCGGTTGGGTCAATTAAAGCAAGCTCCATGCGAAACTATCTCCCGGCCAAAGAATGCTCCACTATATCCAATTCGGACATCCCCTCTGACGGGATCTCTGAACTGTTTTCAAACAATTTGTCTTGGAGTGATAGTAAAGAGGAGCAATTATGTGACCTGGAAGAGGATGAGATTCCTTGCCTACTGCAAGTGTTAAGATTGAATTGTCTACTACCACTCCAACTGTGTGTATCACTAATGCCCTGTATACACGGTCGGACTTTCAGACGGAAAATGTGCAATCGGAGCTTGTTGTCGGAAATTCCGACTGTGTGTGGGCTCCATCGGACTTTTTCCATCGGAATTTCCGACACACAAAGTTTGAGAGCAGGATATAAAATTTTCCAACAACAAAATCCGATCGTTTAAATTTCGATCGTGTGTACACAAATCCGACGCACAAAGTGCCACGAATGCTCAGAATAATTTAAGAGACGAAAGCTATTGGCTACTGACCCGTTTATAATCCCGACTTACGTGTTTTACGTCACCGCGTTCAGAACGATTGGATTTTCCTACAACTTTGTGCGACCGTGTGTATGCAAGACAAGTCTGGCCCAAAATCCGTCGGAAAAAATCCGACGGATTTTGTGGTTGGAATGTCCGATCAATGTCCGATCGTGTGTACAGGGCATAAGTCTTTTGAGGAGGATCGCTGGGAAAATTGGGTCCCTAAAGTTATTCCCACCAAATCGATAGAGGTGACTAAGTTTGATTACAGACCCGATGCTATTGCAGGATACCCTCTCCAGACGCACAGGTCCTACTCAGGTATGGAGACCCTAAGACACTGCACAGGCTGTCCAAAGTACAGCACATCATTATAAAGAAAGTGGCTAAGGAATATGGATATCTGTATCCCTATGTACCAGCCCATCTGTTGAAGAGATCCAGGACAAGGAAACACAATGGGTAGATGAAGCTGTGCAAAGTTTCCTTTGGATCTCTTTGCGGGTGGACTTTCCAAAGTTGTCACCCAAGATAGCAGAGAAGTACATTTCAGTATTGCACACCTGGGGCTATGTTTGCAAAATTAACCTCAGTAGTGTGATCATCCGCAGGCCCAACAAGAAAGACATTCAACATTAGATTACTATGGTAAATGCTAAAAGAGAGGCCTTGAAGTTGCCAGATCCCAGATATTACTGGTAGAAGATATTGAATTGTGTTTTACTGATACCATGTGGAAAACAAATGTGTGCTTTGTGGAGTTAAGACGCTATGCTGAAAAGCCACTTCCCCTTTGTACAGAAAGTGTTGCTAGTGGGGGACATTCCTGTTGGCTGTATTGCTGGGACTGTTTGTATGCTGCCGGCAGATACAGGGAGTGCCCACTTGACTCATGCTGCCTAGTGCTCTGGAATCGCCAGTGTGCCTCCCATGGAAAAGTAACCTGTACGAACATTCAGCGCGTTGTTTCTTCAGTCCATGAGGAACTTTGTTCTCAGTCCTTGGCTGGTATGCGGACAGACTGAGATTACCACTGCAAGGGGACCTGTGTTCAGAAGTGCGGTCCCTTGCACCATGACCTGGCTGCTTGTTGCCTGATTGCAGCCGTGCCTCCTGTCCCCGGAGTTGTCCCTAAGAAGAATTGAAACTGCTGAGAAATGTTCTTTCCCGAGTGAAAGATTAATGGACTTTGAGGCTTCAAGAACACTGGAGTGTTTAGTTAGTTAGGTAGAATAAGCTGTGGCAAAAGGGGCATATTCTCACCTTATACTCTGAATAATGGACTGTCCAGTGTACCAGGATAGTTTTTTTTTCATATGCTGGCCACCAGGTTCCGTGAGCAGTGCCAACCCGAGTGAGCCTATGTTCACATCATGTGTTTACCTGGGAGGAACTGCTAAGAAGGTTTCTGTAAAATAGCTGTGGACAGGGGTGGCATCCTTGGATGAGGATGGGGCCCAATTTCACTTATATGTGTGCTTAGATATAAAGATCATTGTAGTTTAGACATATTATAGGGTGTATTTACACTGTTATGCTGCTCTCGGCGGAGGGTAATTAACATTTACTCAAGATTCGCTTATGTATATACAGTCAGGTCCATAAATATTGGGACATCTACACAATTCTAACCTTTTTTGCTCTGTTCACCACTACAATGGATCAATGGATCTGAAATGAAACGAACAAGATGTGCTTTAACTGCAGACTTTCAGCTTTAATTTTAGGGTATTTACATCCAAATCAGGTGAATGGTGTAGGAATTACAACAGTTTGTATATGTGCCTCCCACTTTTTAAGGGACCAAAAGTAATAGGACAATTGGCTGCTCAGCTGTTCCATGGCCAGGTGTGTGTTATTCCCTCATTATCATATTTACATGGAGCAGATAAAAGGTCCAGAGTTCATTTCAAGTGTGCTATTTGCATTTGGAATATGTTGCTGTCAACTCTCAATATGAGATCCAAAGAGCTGTCACTATCAGTGAAGCAAGCCATCATTAGGCTGGTAAAACAAAACCAACCCATCAGAGAGATAGCAAAAACATTAGGTGTGGCCAAATCAACTGTTTGGAACATCCTTAAAAAAGAACGCACCGGTGAGCTCAGCAACACCAAAAGACCACGGAAAACAACTGTGGTGGATGACTGAAGAATTCTTTCCCTGGTGAACAACAGTTGGCCAGATCAAGAACACTCTCCAGGAGGTAGGTGTATGTGTGTCAAAGTCAACAATCAAGAGAAGACTTCACCAGAGTGAATACAGAGGGTTCACCACAAGATGTAAACCATTGGTGAGCCTCAAAAACAGGAAGGCCAGATTAGGGTTTGACAAACAACATCTAAAAAAACCTTCACAGTTGTGGAACAACATCCTATGGACAGAGGAGACCAAGATCAACTTGTACCAGAGTGATGGGAAGAGAAGAGTATGGAGAAGGAAAGGAACTGTTCATGATCTGAAGCATAACACCTCATCAGTGAAGCATGGTGGTGGTAGTGTCATGTATGGCTGCCATTGGAACTGGTTCTCTTGTATTTATTGATGATGTGACTGCTGACAAAAGCAGCAGGGTGAATTCTGAAGTGTTTCGGGCAATATTATCTGCTCATATTCAGCAAAATACTTCAGAACTCATTGGACGGCACTTCACAGTGCAGATGGACAATGACCGAAGCATACTGCGAAAGCAACCTAATGCCGCGTACACACGAGCGGACATTACGGCGGACTTTGCCCGGCGGACTTTTCGACGTACTTTCCGACGGACTTTGTGAATGAACGGACTTGCCTACACACAATCCACCAAAGTCCGTCGAATTCGTACGTGATGACGTACGACCGGACTAAATCAAGGAAGTTCATAGCCAGTAGCCAATAGCTGCCCTAGCGTGGCTTTTTGTCCGTCGAACTAGCATACAGACGGCGGACTTTTCGAGCGGACTCGATTTCAACGGATAAATTTAAAACAAGTTTCAAATCTAATTCCGTCGAACTTTTGAGAAAACAAAGTCCGCTGGAGCCCACACACATCGAATTGTCCGACGAAATCCAGTCCGCCGGGCAAAGTCCGCCGTAATGTCCGCTCGTGTGTACGCGGCATAAGAGTTTTTTAAGGGAAAGAAGTGGAATGTTATGCAATGGCCAAGTCAATCACCTGATCTGAATCTGATTGAGCATGCATTTCACTTGCTGAAGACAAAACTGAAGGGAAAATGCCCCAAGAACAAGCAGGAACTGAAGACAGTTGCAGTAGAGGCCTGGCAGAGCATCAACAGGGATGAAACCCAGCGTCTGGTAATGTCTATGCATTCCAGACTTCAGGCTGTAATTGGCTGCAAAGGATTTGCAACCAAGAATTAAAAAGTGAAAGTTAGATGGATGATTGTTAATCTGTCCCATTACATTTGGTCCCTTAAAAAGTGGGAGGCACATATACAAACTGTTGTAATTCCTATACCGTTCACCTGATTTGGATGTAAATACCCTCAAATTAAAGCTGAAAGTCTGCAGTTAAAGCACATCTTGTTAGTTTCCTTTCAAATCCATTGTGGTGGTGTAAAGAGCCAAAAAGATTAGAATTGTGTCAATGTCCCAATATTTATGGACCTGACTGTATGTTGCACTATGTTATCATATGGATAGGATGTATTTATATGCTGTCTGTTTTTTTTCTCTCTTTCAGGTGTTCCTGAACCCATGTGTGAACTGCCACTTGCTCATATAAATGTGTATGTTTTGTATATCTACTTCTATGGTACGTATGTATTGTATTGTTATTGTTATTATTATTCTTTTCCTGTTTCCCCACCCATCCCAGTTTTTGCCAGGACATTTGCTCTCAGGCATGAGAGCTCAAATTATTTTTCTGCAAACCCTGAGACATCGTTTTTCTAGGCAGGGGGAGGATGTAGCACCCTGAAGTTTAGGCACCCACCTATACAGAAGTGGTGTCCGGCTGGAGGCCTTCACCTGTATAGCTGTCTACCTATAGAAGTCTTGGAGTCTGCTAATTAACTTTGCATCTACCTAAGAGTGTCCTGGCCCTAACCCTCTCTCCCGCAGTTCTGTTTAAGAGACAATAAATCTCTTTGCATTCAAAAAGTGTCTGGCGCCCACCTGTTAATCTTGAATAAACCCACCTTGTAACCCACTCTACATTGAAGGATGTCAGCTCTCCCTAACTCTGGAGGGCACCATTAGGCTTAAAGAAGCCTGGGGCTTTGCTACACCTGTTAAAAGGGGTTGTAGCAGCTTAAGCACATTGGCTTGATACCAAGCCATGAAGACGGAAAAGATTGCATTTGCCACCTACTATGAGGTAACTATTCAGCTTCTTCTATTGCAGCTGAAAAGTGGCTGGATCTTTTGGGAAGACATGACAGAGTCTCTTTAATTACTTACCTAAACATTGTTTATATCATAGGTGTGGTGCTCTTGTTTTTCTCTTTACTTTTCTGTATTTACCTAAGGTGTCTTTGAGGCCCTTTCACATCAGAGTCCTGGTACTCAGCAATATGGACTTATCTTCCCACTGGGAAAGGAAACCAACTCAGCATCCAGTACCTCCTGCCCAAAACCTTTATACCTTCTTTAGAATAATGTCTTTGTTCTAATTTTTCTTTCCTCTCACCTTTTGACACAATGGTATTGTCACAAGTGTAGCGGGACCCCCAAAAGGGATATATAGTAACTTGAGTCCTCCCCTATTTGTAGAGAGGCTGCCAGCCTACCAAAGCACAGTCCAAAGCACATTGACACAAGAAAGCAGTCCTGGGGAATATCTTTTTATGATTTATTGCTCGTACTTCAACAGTGGGCTAGGGTGCAGGGTATGGGATACTCCGAACTGTGTGACTCACTCTCTTCTGTGCTACACTCCTCAGAGATGGATTTTCTGCTAAATTGCAGTATACAGTTCAGAATACAGAGAATACAGTTCAGAATACAGAAACTAAGGGAAGGCTAAAGGTGGGGACCCCATAAATGAAGAACTATTTGGCTGAGGTATCACAATAATACAAGATCATGTAGAAGAGTCAGTACTCACAAAGCCAGGGAGCAGCTGTGCCCATTCAGCTTCCTCCAGACACCTTCTCGTGAGGCTTCGCAGACTGGATCTGTCAGGTGAAATCTTGGGGTGTTGCAGACAACTTTAGCAGTAGGCCCCCTCCCCCCGCCCCCCCAGACTGGTGGAATCTCTTCAACAGAATGACCTTGCTATTTTGGATTTCACACTATTTATCAGCCTCTCTGGACACCTACTGGGCCACCCTCCCCAAGGAATTGGCTGGAGCCCAATACATATTCAGGATACCTATTTGACTCTCCCTACCCTATGTTCTGGAAACATCTAGAAAGCAGGAGGGAGTAATGAAATCTGCAGCCTGTAACCTCCAAAACAGCCCAAAGCACTTGAAGGCCAATTAAATGATTACAGTAATACCAAAGAGAGCCTACCTAAGAGGGTGCTAGACAAGGACAAAAGGTGAATAGAAATTAAATGAAATGTAAAATGTAATGCTCTGTACACACGATCGGAATTTCCGCCAAGAAAACCATGGATTTTTGTTCAAAGGATGTTGGCTCAAACTTGTCTTGCATCCACACGGTCACACAAATGTTGGCCAACAATTACAAACGTGGGAACGTGGTGAGGCACAAGACGTACGATGAGCCGAGAAAAAGGAAGTTCAATAGCCAGTGCGGCTCCTTCTGCTTGATTCCGAGCATGCGTGAACTTTTGTGCATCGGACTTGTGTACACACGATTGGAAATTCCAACAACAACGTTTTGTTGGCAGAAAATTTGAGAACCTGCTATCAAACATATGTTGGCGGAAAGTACGACAGCAAATGTTCGATGGAGCATACACACAGTCAGACTTTCCGACAACAAGCTCACATCCAACATTTCCCGTCGGAAAATCAGACCGTGTGTACGTGGCATTACAGTTTCCACCAGCACTGGAGTAGAGGGGATGTCCCCTGAGACATCTCATTCACTGATACACTCGTCTCATTTACTATTGTGTGTATTGGGACAGGAAGTGTGGTAAGAACTCCCCAGCAGGGATATAAACAGAAGTATACAGTATAGAGGAGCTAACTTCCCATACTAAAAACTCACATCTAAATCTAGAAATAGAATTTTAACTCAAGCCTTACTCTAAAAGGAACATAGGAGAGATTTGCTTTTCTCAAATGGTAGGGGGACTCGTAAAAAAATTGCACACAAAATCATCCAACTGTGGCCCATGGGGCATCATACATCAAAGCTGTCAACTATTTTGGCATCTATTAAAAGCTCTGTTGACTGGGAAAATCCACATGACTCCAAGTCCTCGTTAAAAGTGGGGTGGATTGGGAATGTTGTGGGAAAGTTGTGGGAAAGTCACTGATTTATTGCTGTACATTGACAGGGTCTGGGAACAGCAATGGCAGATCATAAAGGGGTTATACAAGGCATTAGAGAGAGTAGATATAAAGGCAGGAATTCTAGGAATAGGGTTTATTTCGCAGTCTGCAAGAAATCCGGAATTGCTGAAGATACAATGATGGATTCACTATTTTTATTTATAGCTCTGATAACACTCAGCAATGGAGAACAGTCCTGTCCAGGTAAGTTTAAAAGGAACTTTTTTTAATTTGAGGCAGCTACAGATAAGCTTAATCACTGGTCAAAGTATTAAATCTCTAAAGAAGTAGGAACGTCCATCTGGAGCTGTCTAGAGACATCTTATTGATGCTCACTTCAGCCAAAACTTAGACAAGATAAGGAGCCTTATGCCGCGTACACACGAGCGGACTTTACGGCGGACTTTGCCCGGCGGACTGGATTTCGTTGGACAATTCGATGTGTGTGGGCTCCAGCGGACTTTGTTTTCTCAAAAGTTGGACGGACTTAGATTTGAAACTTGTTTAAAATTTATCCGTTGAAATCGAGTCCGGTCGAAAAGTCCGCCGTCTGTATGCTAGTTCGACGGACTAAAAAGCCACGCTAGGGCAGCTATTGGCTACTGGCTATGAACCTCCTTATTTTAGTCCGGTCATACGTCATCACGTACGAATTCGACGGACTTTGGTGGATTGTGTGTAGGCAAGTCCGTTCATTCAGAAAGTCTGTCGTAAAGTACGTCGAAAAATCCGCCGGGCAAAGTCCGCCGTAAAGTCCGCTCGTGTGTACGCGGCATTACACCTACTGCTGCAATCTTTATACTTTTTTTAGAACACTGTGAGCAGGCAGGTAGGCTTATTTTATTGCAGAAGAGACATTGTATGTTTCATCTGCATTAAAATAAAGAGCTGCCTGCTCACATTTTTTAGTAGCGCTTTAAAGTAGATCTAAACCCTAACTAGAGGACATATCATTTTCTAGGGTCCCCTGCACCCTAAACAATTGTTTTTTTCTTGTTTTTTTTTTTCCATTAAAATAACGTATTCCCCTTTTTTCATCTTTTTTTTTTTGCATCTCAGCACTGCTGATCTCCTCCAGCCTTTTCCAGACACTTTATGTCTTTATGTCTACATGCGCTTATTCCTGTATCAGCTGCAAATCATTGCTCTGGACTAGTGACTAGGTTAGGGCCAAACCCACAGGAAGCTGCCACATGATAGAGCCACCGACTCAGTCAGCTGCAGCTTGGGAATTCCCTGCCTTGCAGCTGCAGGTAACAACGGGGGAGGGGGGGGGGATAATGATGACTTTATTATCTGGCCTTGCATGGCCACATGGCCATATTTGGACAATGTCATTACACAGTTGAACCTTAGTTCATATTCTGGACCAACTTCTTCAAAATAACAGTGGTGGACTGCGCCTGCCCACTGTGTATTGGCCACCTGTTGTTTCCACCATGAGTACATGCGGCAAGGTGACAACACAAGAGCAAACTAGAAGATTGTTGTCACCCCATAACAGGAAGTGTGGCATGATCACCAATATTCTTTTAACGAAAGCTGCAAAACAGAAGGATTATTATTATTATTTAATTATATTAAATCTCAAATGAGATTTGAGTGATTGAGTATGGTTATTATAAGACATTAGTATGAACTAAGTTGTGTTTTTTTTTTTTTTTTCATGTCAATATCGTTTCAACTGTGTTATGCAGAAGTGAAAGTTGTCAGTGTTGGAGAGCTGGAAAAGCTGACAATTCTCAGGGGCTGTCCGGGTCACACTGGACCTCCTGGACAAAAAGGAGAGATTGGGACAGGAGAGAAAGGTAGGTGCTGCTACTGCTGCGTCTTAAGGAATTCACTATTTACATCACAGACCTAATTTATCAAACTCTATGAAATTAGAATTGTTTCTACTGGGGCTATCAACCAACTTCTTCTAGGTGTCCTACCCTAAAGATGGCAGTGGTTGTTGTGTGTGCGTGTGTGTGTGTGTGTGTGGGGGGGGGTTATAGGCTTGTTTTAAATTAGTATTGCTACAGTATATGTATTGTTTGTAGAGAATTTGTAAGACAATTTCACTGAATTTAGTTTGTCCCATTTTGGGCTATTCATTCTAGGTCAGCAGGGATCAACAGGGAAAAGAGGAGCTCCTGGTGTACAAGGTTGGTATAGTGTAATCCACTTAAAAATAAAAGTATATGTATAACCAAACTTATTTTATATTATTTCTGCATGGAGGTGGCTAAAACCCCGGCTAGTTAATTTTTTGCTGTTTGTGTACCATTGGCCAAATTTCCCTTCTCTTCCTGTGTCAGCGATACAATAGAAAGTAAGAGCATATCTTCCCAAAGTGAGTGGAATTCTCCTCTTATGCCCCGTACACACGGTCGAACATTGATCGGACATTCCGACAACAAAATCCTAGGATTTTTTCCGACGGATGTTGGCTCAAACTTGTCTTGCATACACACGGTCACATAAAGCTGTCGGAAAATCCGATCATTCTGAACGCGATGACGTAAAACACGTACGTCGGGACTATAAACGGGGCAGTAGCCAATAGCTTTCATCTCTTTATTTATTCTGAGCATGCGTGGCACTTTGTCCGTCGGATTTGTGTACACACGATCGGAATTTCCGACAACGGATTTTGTTGTCGGAAATTTTTTTTAGCCTGCTCTCAAACTTTGTGTGTCGGAAAATCCGATGGAAAATGTCTGATGGAGCCTACACACGGTCGGAATTTCCGACAACAAGGTCCTATCACACATTTTCCGTCGGAAAATCTGACCGTGTGTATGGGGCATAAGGCTGGAGATTGTGGAGAGTGACCAGCTCTCTATGGAGCCGGTTCACACATCTCCGCAGTGGCTCCGATGCGAATTGCACACAGGAGTCCTGTGAGTCTTTTGGTCCATTTCAGGTACAAATTCAACCGAAAATTCGGGCTGAAATCCGACCTGAAACGGTGAATGTAGACGTACCGGACTCTTGCTGTGAGCTTCTGCATGTTCTAATGTGAACCCAGCCTTAAGCTGGCCATTCATAGTTATGCCCCGTACACACGGACGGATTTTCCGATGGAAAATGTTCGATGGGAGCTTGTTGTCAGAAATCCCGACCGTGTGTAGGCTCCATCTGACATTTTCCATCGAAATTTCCGTCACACAAAATTTGAGATCTGGATCTCAAATTTTCCGACAGCAAAATCCGTTGTCGTAAATTCCGATCGTGTGTACACAATTCCGACGCACAAAATTCCACGCATACTCAGAATCAAGCAGAAGAGCCGCACTGGCTATTGAAATTCATTTTTCTCGGCTCGTTGTACGTGTTGTACATCACTGCGTTCTTGACGTTCGGAATTTGGGACAAGATTTGTGTGACCGTGTGCATGCAAGAAGAGTTTGAGCCAACATCCGTCGGAAAAAATCCATGGATTTTGTTGTCGGAATGTCCGACCGTGTGTACGCGGCATAAGTGTTTATTTGTTCAGCCAGCAGGCTGAGTAAAAAAAAAAAAAACACATTCCTCCATCTACACAAACAAGGAGGATTGAAGAATCTCCCAATCTCTCTCCCCCCCCCCCCCCCCCCTTGCTACTGTCAGAATACAATGATCAGAAGCTGTGGCTGACTAGCAATTTGGAAATTGAAAATTTCTCCTGCATGTCCTATCAACAGAAGTCAATCAAACAACTGATTTTCTGTTGAGGGGGGATCAAAATTCATCCGGACCCTGCTGAATTGGCTGAATTTCAAGTGTTTACCCAGTTTTCCCCAATGAAAGATTTCCCTTTACCTGTTCTGGGGACAGCTCTTAAAGAGGTATTCTGCCTGGGAAAAAAAAAAATTAAAAGTCAGCTGACTTTTAATATATGAACACTTACCTGTGCAGGGAGCACACGATGTCAGCACCCCAGCCCAATTTTGGATCGGCTGTCGGGTGCTGCCGCCACCATCTCCACTAAGGGAAACAGTCAGTGAAGCCTTCTGGCTTCACAGCCGCTTCCCTACTGCGCAGGAGTGAAGCGCACTGTGCTTTCTAACTGGCCCGGTGGTGGAGGAAAGAGTAGGGGGCTGAACTTCAGAGGGACGGTGCCGTGGACCCGTTACCGGAAGTGGGGAAGGGTACCTGTCAAAAACAGGTACCCCCCCTCCCGAAAGGTGCCAAATGTGGCACCAGAGGGGGGGGGGGGGGGGGAGCAGATAAGCGGAAGTTCCACTTTTGGGTGTCCTGCTTTAAGTTCAGAATTTTCCCTCACTTTCTTTTTTGTTGACAATGGTCCTACAAATAGAGGGTGAATCTCCCCAATGGGGACACATACAGCAGTAAACAATTGAGAGAGGGTCTAGCTCTTCCCTGCTCTAAAACAAAATTTAACTGCTTCACCCCTTCAATATTTTACCCCCTTCCTGACCAGAGCACTTTTTGCGATTTGGCACTGCGTCTCTTTAACTGACAATTGCACGGTTGTGCGACGTTGCACCCAAACAAAATTGACGTCCTTTTGTTTCCACAAATAGAGCTTTCTTTTGGTGGTATTTGATCACCTCTGCGGTTTTTATTGTTTGCGCTATAAACAAAAAAAGAGCAACAATTTTGAAAAAAAGCATTATTTTTTACTTTTTGCTATAATAAATATCCCCCAAAAATATATAAAAAAACTATTTTTTTCCTCAGTTTAGGCCGATGTGTATTCTTCTACATATTTTTGGTAAAAAAAATTGCAATAAGCGTATATTGATTGGTTTGCGCAAAAGTTATAGCATCTACAAAATAGGGGATAGTTTTAGGGCATTTTTATTATTAATTATTTTTTTATTATGTAGCGCCCTGCTCCTGAAGAGCAGACGCTATTTCTTTTGAAATTTAAATTAGTTGAAGCTACAGTTTGGCTCAACTTATTATTGCCTAAATGTAATGGTTTCTGTACCAGTTTGGCTGGACTGTGCAGATTTCCATCCAACCATGGGTGGTGCTGTCATCATTGGTGGATGTGGGAAATACAGTCTGGTCGAACATATTGACTACTCTTTGCTCAGAAGCTATTCGGTGGGAGTGGTTCACACGCCAGACATTCTGGGTAGGGGTATTTAAAGTGGGGTTCCACCCAAAAAAACAAACATATCTAAAAAAATTCTAAAAAAAACCCCAAAAAAACATTTGGATATTTTTTTTTTTTACTCACCTCTAAATGCCTGTTGCTAGGTGGTCCCTCGTAGTCTGCCCCTTCCTCTGCCTGGGCTGGTGACATCACTTCCCCCTGGCACAGGAAGGGCTCGGCTCTTCTCCCTCCCTCCTGTCAATCATCTGGGACCCATTACAGGTCCCAGGTGATTGAGCGGCCAATCACGGCGCGCGGCGCCGCTCGCGCATGCGCAGTGGGTGCCAGGCTGTGAAGCCACAGCCCGGCGCCCACAGTTGAAACGCCGGCGCCGACGAGCGGAGGGGGGGACGAGCGGGGCTTCGATCCCCCGTATCGCTGGACCCAGGGACAGGTAAGTGTCCAATTAAAAGTCAGCAGCTGCAGTATTTGCAGCTGCTGACTTTTAATTTTTTTTTTTTTTTAATGGCCCGCCTGGGTGGAACTCCTCTTTAAGGAACAGACACCATCTTGTTTTTTTTTGGGTGTGAGTTCGCGTTTCCTGACCTCCGAGCCTGGGGGGAGTCCGCGCTCCCTGACCTCATGGTCCTCCTGGCCTGGGGGACTGCGGTTCTTTTAAGTTCTGCCTTGAGGTTGGCGGACCTAAGGCCTAGCTACTAAAGGAAGGAACAGAGTTTTAGTGGCCTATTGGTCCGAATGATGGTCTATTTGCTGTCTGGCCTGCGGGAAGAAGCAAGGGATTGCAGTGACCAGGGGAGGACTCTTCGGGAGAGGACTGAGCATAAGGCTGGTATCCTGAGAAGAGCCTGGGAACTCAGTCGGAGACGCATCTTGGATCGAGCACAGCAGTCAGTTCATTCAAGACGGTAAGGTCCGTGGCAGGGACCGTGTTAATCACAGCAGTCAGTTCATTCAAGATTGTAAGGTCTGTGGCAGAGACCGTGTCCGAGCATCGCATCGGCTGCTAGGCCGGTGAGAGAGGCCTATCCGGTGGTTGCTGAATCCAGCTGTGGAAGTGCTATTCGCTGGATGTAGAAGTTACCTCAAACCGCAAGATACAAAGTACCTGAATCCCGTTTCACCCTCTACCTTTCTATTGCGTGTGTTGTTACTTAATAAAACTTGGAAAAAAGGACTTATGCCGCGTACACACGAGCGGACTTTACGGCGGACTTTGCCCGGCGGACTGGATTTCGTCGGACAATTCGATGTGTGTGGGCTCCAGCGGACTTTGTTTTCTCAAAAGTTGGACGGACTTAGATTTGAAACATGTTTTAAATTAATCCTTCGAAATCGAGTCCGGTCAAAAAGTCCGCTCGTCTGTATGCTAGTTCGATGGACAAAAAGCCACGCTAGGGCAGCTATTAGCTACTGGCTATGAACTTCCTTGTTTTAGTCCAGTCGTACGTCATCACGTACGTATTCGACGGACTTTGGTGGATTGTGTGTAGGCAAGTCCGTTCATTCAGAAAGTCCGTCGTAAAGTACGTAGAAAAATCCGCCGGGCAAAGTCCGCCATAAAGTCCGCTCGTGTGTACGCGGCATAAGTGTTGGAGCCAGTGTTTCAATTGAGCGAGTGATGGGTGCCCCTAGGATGAACACTGTGAAGATGGTAACGGTAAGCCCGAAAGAAAATTATTAGCAGTTGCTTCGGGGCCAAAAGAAAAGCTTTGCTACAATTAGTAATGGCGGCGATCTGCGATTTTTATCGGGATTGCGACATTATGGCGGACACATCGGACACTTTTGACACAATTTTGGTGACCATTGTCATTTATGCAGCGATCAGTGCTATAAAAGCACTGATTACTGTGTAACCTACATGCACGCACTCCAGTGTCAGCTGCAGATCAATGATCTGGACCCTGATAATGACAATAGTGGGCTATGCCTGCTGTTGTCACCCAATTACAGGAAGTGTCGGAACTTTTATAGAAGGGTCACTGGATATTATTTTAAAGAAAGGCCCGAAGCAAAAAAAAAAAAGGTGAAGGGCAGGCATGACTAGGCTAGCCGGGTAGTTTGGCAATAGAGGGTTAATAGAATATTGTCAGTAGTGGGACAACGTGTGGAGACAGTGTTTAGGTAAAATGTAAGGTAGTAGAGGGCAACATAGGTGGGAAGGTGGGGTCGTTAAGTCGGTGGGGCACTTGGAAGAAACGGACGAAGAAGAAGCTTCTCACCCTCCTGCCCCTGTGGATGGTGGACTTGTTGGGGGATTGTAGTGATATGGCAGTGGGGGTCCTTGGAGGCGTCCAAAGTTTTGTTGTAATATCAGAGTAAGGACCCGTCTATGGTATGGCATCCTATGGTTAATCCCAGTTAACGGTGGTTTAACAGGAATTTGTGGAAATGGAGGTACATTTTGCACTACCTCTGGTATGCCTTTGTGATTAAAACAATTATTAAAGTTACACTACCATGTTAGAACTTACAGTATATGAGATTTTAGTGATTGGGTTCAGATCTACGTAGGGCTCTATTAAAATGACACTAAACTCTGGTTTCAAAAATATTTATTCAAGTATGTATTCTTTTTATCTCAGAAAAGTTCCTTCTATAAGACCCCTTTCACAGTGGGGCAGTTTTCAGGCACTTTAGCGCTAGAAATAGCCTCTGCAAAGCACCTGCCATTCATTGCAGTGTGTCTTTTCACACTGGGGCAGTGCGCTTGCGGGACATTACAGAAAGTCCTGCAAGCAGCATCTTTCTGGTGGGTTGGGAACGCTGTATTTAGCGCTCCCAAAAAGCCCTGCCCTTTGCAATGAATGGACAGCGCTTCCAAAGCATCTGAAAAGCAATTTGAAAGCGCCGCAAAACAGGGGGGTTTTACCTTTTTTTATGGAGGCTAAAAACTGCCCCACTAGTAGCAGGAAAGCTATGCGAGAGCACCACTAAACAGCGCTAAAGCGCTGCAAAAACGATCACCACTTTAGCGCTAATGGCCGGCGCTGCAAGTGTGAAAGTAACCTTATTCTCAGCCTCCTCCAAATCTTCAAATTCCTTCATTTTTTCTCCTGTGATCCAACTTCCTGTTAGAGGGTGGCTAAATTTGTTCTCTATGGTCCTACTGAACGTAGGAATGTAGCCTCCCTCTCTTGCTTGCTACTGAGATGGACTGTGGACTATGGCCTCTGGGATGTGTGTAGTGTGCATAGAGCAGTGTACATGATTACAACTAATGTGCACTGCTTGACCCATACAAAGCTGGTTTAGGCTCTGTAGGGGTCCCGACAATAATGTTGGGATGCGCCCAGGTTTCTGACCGGCAGCTGGCTCAGCCTCTCAGCACACCGCTGAGAGCCTGAGCCAGTTGCTCACTCCCCCTTCACTGTCCAGTGCTCCAGTGAGCTCTGGAGGGGCAGAGCAGAGAGCGGTGACTGACAGTCACCGTTCTTTACTCAGAGCAAACCCGAGAACTGAGGGACCAGTGGTCTTTGATCAGTGTAGAGCCAGCGGGGGACAGATGCAGCATTGGATCGATGCTGCAGCCATCTAGGTGAGTATGTACAGTATGTTTGTTTTTTTAAATCTCTTCTCTTTTAAATAATGGACGTGCATGGATTATTTTTGAAGAATAAGGATGTCCCTTAGGCTGCTTTCACACTGCAGCAGGCAGGCGTTGATGGTAAAACGCCGCTAGTTTTAGCGGCACTTTACCGTCATTTTAGCGGCACTATTCGACCACTAGCTGGGGGCTCTTACCCCCCGCTAGCGGCCGAATAAAGGGCTAAATTCGACCGTGTAGCGTTGCTGCCGAATCGCTTTGCAGGCGCTTCGGCAGCGGTGCCCATTCATTGGAGCCAAAGATGTTGCTCGGAGGACTTTTTTTAACGTCCTGCCAGCGCAGCGTCCCAGTGTAAAACCACTCTGGCTCTCACACTGGGACTGCAGGGGAGGTGTTTTTCAAGCGCTTTACAGGCACTATATAGCCCAAAAGCACCTGAAAAACACCCCAGTGTGAAAGGGGTCTTAAGGCCCGTACACACGATAGGACTTTTTGACAACAAACATGCAAATTAGCTGTTTTAAGGCAACATCAGACCGTGTGTACGCTCCGTCGGACAAACTTTTTCGGGTTTTCATTGGACAAATGTTGGCTGTGCGAACAGACAAACTTGGCGGCAACAAAAGTCCTACATCGGCAAGTCTGATCGTGTGTACACAAAACCATCGGACTTTAGTACAAAGTACAAACACGCATGCTCAGAACCAATGCAAAAGATCAGACAACAATACAGAAGTTGACCAAAGGGTGGCGTCGGAGAATTGAACGTCCTCTTTTGAAGTGTCGTCAGTAAGTTGAAACGTCACTACATTCGTTTTTGTTGCCTAAAAAGTCCTGCCGTGTGTATGCAATACAAGTTCACGGCCAACGCCCTTTGGACAGAAATCCACGGAAACGTTTGTTTAAAGTCCGATCATGTGTACGAGGCTTTAGTGTTACTTTAAGGCACTTTAATATTAAGTGTAATTCTGCAGTTTTGATTAAATAATGATTATTGTCAAATACCAACTATTTAGTAGCATGTAGCTGACTTACAGAATCTTATTTTCAACCTATAGGAGAGAAAGGAGAGAGCGGTGTCAGAGAGGCGTTATATG
The DNA here is from genome assembly GCA_037952835.1 of Lithobates septentrionalis. NCBI lineage: Eukaryota > Metazoa > Chordata > Amphibia > Anura > Ranidae > Lithobates > Lithobates septentrionalis. The sequence continues at coordinate 1,548,881 of JBBDGP010001258.1, forward strand.
GTAAGTACACAATATCCAGTAATCTTATCTCTTATTAAAGTGCCTCAGAAAAACAATTTCTTGATTGGCCTATCAAACAACCAATCAAATGCCTGTGTGCCTGGGAATGACCATTGGACAGTTTGTTTCCATCTGATTTCTTGATTTGGAGGAACACAGACAGCCTTTCTTTTTCAGCAGCTTGATCAATAGCAGATCAATCCAGACCATTTAGTAGCTGTTATGCCGCGTACACACGAGCGGACTTTACGCCATACTTGGTCCGGCGTACCGGATTTCATTGGACAATTCGATCGTGTGTGGGCTCCAGCGGACTTTGTTTTCTCAAAAGTTTGTCGGACTTAGATTTAAAACATGTCCGGTCGAAAAGTCCGCTCGTCTGTATGCTAGTCCGACGGACAAAAACCCACGCTAGGGCAGCTATTGGCTACTGGCTATGAACTTCCTTGTTTTAGTCCGGTCGAACGTACGAATTCGTCGGACTTTGGTTAATCGTGTGTAGGCAAGTCCGATCATTCGGAAAGTCCGTCGTAAAGTCCGCCGAAAAGTCCGCCGGGCAAAGTATGCCGTAAAGTCCGGTCGTGTGTACGCGACATTACACACAATGCAGGTTGATCTAACCTTTTCTCCTACCCCATCTGGAAAGTTGCTCTCATCTATCACAAAAGGGTTTGAGTAACAAGTTGGTGCTAAGGTTGGCCACACATTATACAATTTTCTGGTACAATTTTCCTTTAGATTTGACAAAACCACATAATATGAGGTCAGACCTAAACACTTTCAATTTGTATGTAATCAGGCAGGCCCTTGCACTACATAGTTGAAGGTAAATCTAAAGGAAATTGAATAAGAAAATTGTATAATGTATGCTCAGCTTTAGGCTCCATGCACACTGAAGCTCATAAATGGCCGTTTTTAGGAGTTTGGGTTTTTTTTTTTTAACAGCCCATAAACTCCCCTCTATGTTATCCTATGTGTCCATGCACACATGGACGTTTTTGGATGTTTATCAGCAGTGGAGATTATGGGCTGTTTTCTGTACACCATAAAATGGCGTTCAGGAGTCGTTTTTCTGACAAAAAAAGCCAAGCATTAATAAATGTTGATAAACGCTCAAAAACGTGGCTCACGAGCATACACACGGTCACATAAAGTTGGTTGGAAATTCCAAACGTCAAGAAGCCGAGAAAAATGAAGTTCAATAGCCAGCGCGGCTCTTCTGCTTGATTCTGAGCATGCGTGGCACTTTGTGCATCGGAATTGTGTACACACAATCGGAATTTACATGAACAGATTTTGTCAGTAAATTTTAGAGCCAGCTCTCAAACTTTTTGTGTCGGAAATTCCGATGGAAAAAGTCCGATGGAGCCCACACATGGTCGGAATTTCCGACAACAAGCTCCGATCGCACATTTTCCGTCTGAAAGTCCGATCGTGTTTACAGGGCATAAGTGTGTTTTCCCATAGCAATCCATCAGATTTAATTAAAATCAAATCAATAGATGAAATGTTATTAGTTGCTGGGCTACTTTGACTAAAGTTGATCTGCTTTGCATTACCTAATTAGAGATAAGTACAGCTAATGTTGTTGCAGCCTTCCAGTTCTGGGGCAGGACATTGATTGTGTTGGATACTTCAGAAGCGTGTGCTGCCCAGTAGTGGAGTGGGGTGCCCATTTACTCATATAACCACAGGACCCTAAAACTCCATTTCCCACATCAACCTTATTTTCTGGACACTCTCAGGGTGCATAGGTGTGCACAGCCTATTGCATTAGGGTGTGCGCCTCAAAGCTCGAACATATTTGCATGTGTGTGCATGTGTATATATACTGACGGTGTCAGTGGGGCAGAGATTGGTGTTAGTGCAGTGAATGGTGTCAGTGGTTTTTATTTTTATTATTTAAAAAAAAATTTTTAAGAGCCCCATTAGGGGGCAATAGTGAAATATCAGGGGTCTAAACAGGGGGATTCTGTGCCACACAGGGTGGTTAGGGTGTGCCCAGGCACACCTGGCACCCCCTGTGCGCACACCTATGTCAGGGTGTATACATTGTTCAGCTTCCCTCCCTCAGTGACTCAAAGAGCTGGGCATGTGATCTCCAGCCAGGAGAGAGGCCCTCCATTGTCAGAACCGGAGTGCGAGCAGCCAAGCTTGGACCTAGAAACCTAGAAACTGGCAGATTCTGTAGACTAGAGTACTCTAGTCCCAATGGGGTGCCCCCCACCTGTGTCCTTGGGCCTCGGATCCCTCCAGCTGTTTGCCTGTGTTACCAGAACTACCCTGGACTTTACTGAAAGGGATGCTATCAATGAGGGTAATTGCAAGGCTTGTATTCTGAACTGCTTTACTGAAGCAACGATTCCCACCTAGTCTCTTTGTGGATTGCGAGCATAATTCGTTCCAGAAACACGCTTGTATTCCAAAGCACTTGTATATCAAATACACTGCTGTGTTGTTGAAACCGTAAATCAATTGTACTAGCCATCATTGTATCTCCCCCTTTCTTTTTCTCTTTTAATGAATGAATTCTTATTTTGATCCTCAAAATAAAATAATTTTTTATATACTATATTTGATATTGTTTCCAATTTATCTGCACATATAAAGTCCCCGTTTCTGTGTTTCTCTATTATGTAATTCTGGGATGTGGTGCTAAAAATCATTTGGTGTGTTTGTGTTCATAATAACCGAATTTCCCCATAAGAAATAATGGAAACTCAAATTATTCGCTCCACAACCATTTATTCATAAGTCCTTCAGTTTATAGTCCATATAAAAAGACTATAGCAATGTGATTATAGCAATGTCCATTTACAAATGGAAGCCTCCAGAGGGGGATTAGAAGCAAAATCCAGCAGGAGCTACAGAGTATTAAAGAGAAGAGAGGCGCCTCTAAGTGTAGCAATATGGTTACATTTAATGAAGGTACAACATTTAGCAACTCACATGGTTGATGATTAAAAGAGGCGCATCTAAGTATGCAGGCATCCGGGGTAAAGCTGTTCATATAGATCATCCTCTGCACCACCGGCTCTCACTGCTGTCAGTATGAAATCCTGACCGGGAAGACTACCCTGCAGTAGAGCGTTCTGAAAGCGAGGCTTGAACCACTCGTGGAGCGCAGCGTGGAAGGGATGACATTGAGGGCGGTGCGGAGGACAGGCTATGTGGACAGCTTTACCCCGGGTGTCTGCATACTTAGATGTGCCTGTTTTAATCTTCAACCTTGTGAGTTGCTAAATGTTGTACCTTCATTAAATGTAACCATATTGCTACAGGCGCCTCTCTTTTCTTTTATACTCAGTTGTGACATGACGCTACTCTTATATCAAGTCATCATTTGTATATCAAGTCAAAATGTATTAAAAAATGTTGCTTGTCTTGCAAAACGCTCTCAAACCAAGTTACTCTCAAACCAAGGTTTTACTGTATTTCATAATGTTTTATATTACACTGCCGTGTATTTATGACCTTTGCCATCCTGACCCTGTTTTCCATGATTGATTCTAGCTTTGCATAGGTTTATTATACTGTTACAGTGACTCCTTGTCTGATCATTCTGCCCATCCTTTTAAAGAACTAGAACTGCTACTGGAAGTCAGCCAATAATAGCCTCTAAAAAAAAAGGGTAGAAAATACCGCGCCAATCAAAAACGTGAAATAGCAGCCAACACTCCAATAAGACCAAATTGTGCAAAATACATAAACATAAATAGTGTAGCGCTAAAATATAAACCTCTATATAAAAATTAATTTCCAAAAGGAGAAAAAATTATTCCACAGTGAAGTAAAGAGTAATCTTATCTCGTCTCTCGATTACATATTTTTGAAAAATAAATATCAAATGTGTAGTGTAACAGCATATGAAAACACTCATTTATCAGTGAAGATAAGGAAAAAATGGTGAAATACAATAATAAAAAATAACGTGAAAACTTAAAGTGTCCACATTCCAAAAAGGAAAGTAAAAACTTGGGTGATGATGTCCAAAATTAAAATAAGAGGTGTGGCCACCAAATGGGTCTGGAAATAATCTAGTCCCAATGATATATCATGCAAATAAGGCGGATTCCATACAATGCAAATGATCCATAAATATCTCCTCCGTAACGATCTTAATCAACATAAGGGATAAGGTACTCTTACCAACTGTGGTGGACTCACAGGCCGTTGGCGGTGAGTCAGAAAAGGCTTGCACTGTCTCAGGATGAAGGACAGTAGGGAGCAGGTCATGTGCTGGTAAACCTCTTCCTCCAAATGGGGGGCCAGGATCCTGCCCGGATGGTCTACACGATCTCCGTCTTGGTCAGCAATGGTAACCATGTATAGAGAAAGAAACAAGAAGCCTCCACATGGTGTAAATCCAAAAATTCAATTGGCATTTATTTGATCCATTACGATCATCAATATTCCATAAAAGTATAAAACAGGTATAATAGAATCGATTCCAATAATAAAAAAGGGCAAGCGTGGTGTGGGTGGCTGGGTACAGCAAGGAGACCCGACGCGTTTCGTCTGAAGAGACTTCTGCTGGGGTATAATAATAGCCTCTAACCTTGGATGGGAGCCTCAACTCTGACAGAATACAGCTATACTAAGGTGCCCATAGATGACATAATTATCCTGGGCAGGTTAGGTCATTTCAGATCTAGTCTGGCAACAATTGCGTCAACATAAGATAAGCAGTAAGGAAGTGTTACTGCTGATCAGCTGCCCGCAGCTTGGTCCAATGAGCTTTTGGCGCAAATCCCAAAATCCCAATAGAACAGAGATGATATTTTAAGCACACATTTTCAAGAGATTTCATTTGGAGTTATCAGTAAATTTAATTACCAATTAAAAGTCTCTTTACACTGCCCACTGAACATGACAGATGGAATATTTCATTTTTTTTATTTCTTTGCTTTGTGCCGGTTGCATGTAAACAGCCCTGTGTCAGTGTAGTGTTGGGGTCTGCCCGAGGGATAAACCTAAGGGTTTTAGGGGCCTAAAAGAAATGCACAGAGATCTACCAACATTATGCTTGGCTCTACCGTGTGCCGCAAAGAAAAAAAAACGGTTATGTTATAAAGCGGGGAGCAGAACCTGCATATCAGCAAATATTGCTACCCCTCTGTGTACATATGTAATAAAAATATAATACATATATATTATAATACGTAGAAATAAGGTTTAAAAAAAAATATTATAGACTATGAATTCCTTTAGGAGGATTCAGTTGCAGTTGATTGATCTCTTCTACATTCTCTTCTTTCACAGCTGCCAGGAGCTGCAAGGAGCTTCAGAATCAGGGTGAAGTTCTGAGTGGCTGGTATACCGTATACCCAGATGGCATCCAGCCCATGAAGGTCCTGTGTGATATGGACACAGACAATGGTGGCTGGATTGTAAGCTTTAAAGTAGAGAGAAAGTAGAGTAAAAATGAAACAGTTGTAAATCATTGATACCATTTCCGTGTAAAGTGACACATCTACTACCTAATGGCCCTGTAATCCGTTTTTGTTTTTTTTTCATGAAATTGTCTCTTTCTGCTTCCTTGTATCATTCTCCATGAGTTCTCAAACCTATCCCATTCCCTCTCACATCTATTTGTCTAAAACAAGCAGTGCACCCTCGTTGTGATAAAGTGCACTGCTCTATGCACACTTTAAATCCCATAGTCATGATCCATCCGTCTAGGGCAGTGGTTCTCAACCTCTCTAGTGCCGTCACCCCTTTATAAAATTTCCCAAGTTGTGGGGACCCCTAACAGTAAAATTATTTTCGTAGCATGGGTTGTCAGCACCCAAGGCAAGACAAGTAATTTGCGCCCCTAACCCATGGACGTTTAGCGCTCCCTTCCACTCGTACACTATTCAAAACCCCTTATGGTACATTTTGGGATGTACCACTCTCTCCTTGTTCTCTTTTCTTTCCATTTTATCTCTCTCTATCCTAATTTCTTGTTTTTTTCCCCATCCCTCTCTCTAGCCATCTTTTTTGTTCCTCTCCCTTCCATGTATTCTCTACTTTTATACTTCTCTTACTCCTTGGTGGGGGGGTGGGGGGAATGGGATGAGTGGCAGAGCTGGGGGGAGTACTGATCAGCCAACTTAGGTTCTCTTGATCAAGGTCATCTGCTGGTCTGAGAACTGTAGTGGGGACTTTTAATGGCAACTATAATCACAGGTAGTGTTACTCACTGTGTCTCCAGCTCTGTGGTGTGTCACAGCAGTGGCACCTATGCCGAAATCAGGACATAGGGTCTCCTCCAGGCCCTCCCACTTCACATTCCTCACAAGTCAACTGACCTCTAGTCTCTGCCCCGCACCCATGCCGTGAACTGAATAGACAGCTGGAAAAAGGCTGAGTGGGCAGCCGCGGGCTCCAGGCACAGCCCTGCTGGGCAGCCGCGAAAGGCTGGGAGAGCGGTGCGGGCTTAAGGAACATCCCAGGATTCGGTGACCCCTGGCAAATTGTCATTCGACCCCCGAGGGGGTCCCGACCCCCAGGTTGAGAACCACTGATCTAGGGAGTGAGTAAGAGAGGGTGACTATGTTTCTACATACAGTGGAACCATGGAGAATCAAACCTGAGATTTGGAGGAGGCTGAGAATAAGAGAAGGTACTTTTTTTGAGTTAAAGGTGTTGTAAACCCTCGTGTTTTTTCACCCTAAGGCATTAAGGTGAAAAAACATCTGCCAGTCACTGGCCCCCCAGTCCCCCCGTTTTACTTACCTGAACCCTCTCTTCAGCTGGGACGCGCTGTCCCTCTCTCCCGGCTCTTCATTGGATAGATTGATAGCAGCGCAGCCATTGGCTCCCATCGCTGTCTATTAAATCCAAGGATATAGGCGCTGGGGGGGGCGGGGCCAAGTCCGACATACGTGTCTATGGACGCAAATGCTGGACTCGGGAGCGCTCCCGCAAGGTAACCCCCTCTTGTGAGCGTTTCCCCTAGCTGGTTATCTGATGCAGGGAGGAGCAGCGAGAGCTGCGGGGGACCCCAGAAAAGGATGTTTGGGATCACTCTGTGCAAAACGAGCTGCACAGTGGAGGTAAGTATGACATGTTTGTTATTTTTTAAAAAAATTATCCTTTACAATCACTTTAAAGAAGTTGTAAACTTCCATTTCCAGGTTGTACCCATAGGTGAGCCTATAATAAGGCTTACCTATAGGTACAGTAAATATCTCCTAAACGTGTGCCGTTTAGGAGATATTTTTTTTTGAAAATCTTTTTATTGAGTATAAGACATACAAACAAATAACAACAGTAAACCTGCCACAGCATTGGGACTAGACCCACGCGGGAGTCAGTGCCAGCCGGCCATTGGGCTGCTTCCAGCATTAATATCATACAGCTGTAGCACGTCCCAAAGTAAAGAACAAACAAACAAACCTAGTGTTGTATTGGGTCCTGCTCACTTAAAGTATCTCAGGATCTTTCTTGTAAAAAAAAAAGTATCTCAGGATCAAATCTATCAGTCGAGACCCAAGGGACAATAATAGATAATAAATTAACCCGTATCAGAGATTACCAAAAAATCGACCAATGTATCAATGTCACTTTCCCCCGTAGAGTGGTATTATGTACATGTTCAATCAGTCTGCAGTTGCCGTTGAGGCATCAGCTAACCATTTGGCCCACACTCGATCGTATTTTTTGGGGCATCCCCTATTTTGGTAGGTTTCCTTATAGCCATTTAGGAGATATTTACTTTGTACTGCGCCAATGATGTCATCAGCGCATGTGCTGTGAAGAAACGGGATGTGATGTCCTGCGACTCCGGCCAGTCACAGAGCCGGAGTCTGCGGCCCCAGAAGGAAGAGGGGAGAACATGGATGCGGCCTCCAGTGGAGACAGAGTAGGGTTTGTTTGCAGGCAAGTGTCACATAATGTGCTAGTACTGTATGCGATGCATACTAGCACATTATGCTTTTACTTTGCAGGGAACAAAAAAGGAAGTAAAACCCATCAGAGTTTACTGAATACATACTTGAATTTATATATATATATATATATATATATATATATATACAGTATACAGTACTGAATTGTTTTTTTTTTATCAATTTACAAAATGCAAAGTGAGTGAACAAACGAAAAGTCTACATCAAATCAATATTTAGTGTGACTTCACTTTGGCTTCAAGCCAGCATCAATTCTTTTGCCGTGTACACACGATCAGACATTCCTACAACAAAATCCTGGATTTATTTCCAACGGATGTTGGCTCAAACTTGTCTTGCATACACACGGTCGCACAAATGTTGTCGGAAATTCCGAATGTCAAGAACGCAGTGACGTACAACACGTACGACGAGCCGAGAAAAATTAAGTTCAATAGCCAGTGTGGCTCTTCTGCTTGATTCTGAGCATGCGTGGAATTTTGTGCGTCAGAATTGTGTACACACAATCGGATTTTGATGTTGGAAAATTTGAGAACCAGCTCTCAAATTTTTGTTGTCTGAAATTCCGACAAAAAATATCCGATGGAGACTACACACGGTCGGAATTTCCGACTACAAGCTCCCATCGAACATTTGTTGTCGGAAATTCCGATTGTGTGTACGCAGCATTACACTTGCAGCACAAAGCAGAAGCACAAAGAAATATATACAAATATATACATATATATAGATATATATATATATATATATATATATAGTGCATCCAGCGCTTCACTTTTTTCACATTTTGTTATGTTACTTGAACCCGACTGAACATCTCTGGAGATGTTACAGCCTTATTCCAAAATAGATTATTTTCCTCAAAATTCTACAAACAACACCCCATAATGACAACGTGAAAGAAGTTTGTTTGAAATCTTTGCAAATTTCTTAAAAATAAAAAAGGGAAAAAATCCCCTGTACATAAGTATTCACAGCCTTTGCTCAATACTTTGTTGAAGCACCAATTACAGCCTCAAGTCTTTTTGAGTATGATGCTAAAAGCTTGGCACACCTATTTTTGGGCAGTTTCTCCCATTCTTCTTTGCAGGACCTCTCAAGCACCCTCAGGTTGTATGGAGAGCGTCGGTACACAGGCATTTTCATATCTCTCTAGAGATCAATCGGGTTCAAGTCTGGGCTCTGGCTGGGCCACTCAAGGAAATTTACAGATGTGTCCCGTACCCACTCCTTTGTTATCTTGGCTGTGTGCTTAGGGTCGTTGTCCTGCTGGAAGATGAAACGTTGCCCCAGTCTTAGGCCCAGGTTGTTCTGGAGCAGGTTTTCATCAAGGATGTCTCTCTACACTTTTACATTCATCTTTCCCTCGATCCTGACTAGTCTCCCAGTTCCTGCCGCTGAAAAACATCCGCATAGCATGAAGCTGCCACCACCACGCTTCACTGTAGGGATGGTATTGGCCAGGTGATGAGCGGTGCCTGGTTTCCTCCAGACATGACACTTGCCATTCAGACCAACAAGTTTCATCAGACCAGAGAATTTTGTTTCTCATGGTCTGAGAGTCCTTCAGGTGCCAAACGCCAGGTGGCCTGTCATGTGCCTTTTACTGAGGAGTGTCTTCTGCCTGGCCATTCTACCATACATGCCTGATTGGTGGAGTGCTGCAAAGATGGTTGTTCTTCTGGAAGGTTCTCCTCCCTCCACAGAGAAATGCTGGAGCTCTGTCAGAGTGACCATCGGGTTCTTGGTCACCTCCCTGACTTAGGCCCTTCTCCCCCAATCGCTCAGTTTGTCCAGGCGGACCGTTCTAGGAAGAGTCCTGGTGGTTCCAAACTTCCATTTATGAATGATGAAGGCCACTGTGATCATTGGGACCTTCAATGCTGCAGAAATTTTTCTGTATCCTTCCCCAGATCTGTGCCTCCATACAATCCTGTCTCGGAGGTCTACAGACAATTCCTTGGATTTGGTTTGTGCTCTGACATGCACCGTTAACTGTGGGACCTTATATAGATAGGTGTGTGCCTTTCCAAATCACGTCCAATCAACTAAATGAACCACAGGTGGACTTCTAACAAGTTGTAGAAACATCTCAAGGATGATTAGTGGAAACAGGATGCACCTGAGCTCAATTTTGAGTGTCATGACAAAAGGTCTAAAGAAAAAGAATTGCGCTAGGTGCTCAAAAAAACATATGTATGAAAATTGATTATGATAAAGTAACTGTGAAGAGGAGGTCCTGCTGCTGGACACTATAACCCCAATACAAGGGCACAAAACATAGATTTAAAAAGAACAGTGCAGCGCTGAACAAGTATCACAAGTGAAGCTGTGAGGATAGGGTCTGCAAATCCACCCCCCCAAAGCTAACTGCTTATAAATAGACATCAACTGCCTGTGACCCTTGCACCAAATACCGTTGTGGTTTATCTGCACTACTGGAGTCCCCCCTCTTTTCTCTTTGGGATACATGGTTCATTTCCGCCTGGTCTCTCTGGGAACAAATATCGATCGTCACACAGGAAGCGTCCTTGGGACTACACTACCGTTCAAAAGTTTGGGGTCACATTGAAATGTCCTTATTTTTGAAGGAAAAGCACTGTACTTTTAAATGAAGCTAACTTTAAACTAGTCCTAACTTTAAACAAATATACTCTATACATTGCTAATGTGGTAAATGACTATTCTAACTGCAAATGTCTAGTTTTTGGTGCAATATCTACATAGGTGTATAGAGGCCCATTTCCAGCAACTATCACTCCAGTGTTCTAATGGTACAATGTGTTTGCTCATTGGCTCAGAAGGCTAATTGATGATTAGCAAACCCTTGTGCAATCATGTTCACACATCTAAAAACAGTCTAGCTCCTTCCAGAAGCTACAAAACTGACCTTCCTGTGAGCAGATTGAGTTTCTGGAGCATCACATTTGTGGGGTCAATTAAACGCTCAAAATGGCCAGAAAAAGAGAACTTTCATCTGAAACTCGACAGTCTATTCTTGTTCTTAGAAATGAAGGCTATTCCATGCGAGAAATTGCAAAGAAATTGAAGATTTCCTACAACGGTGTGTACTACTCCCTTCAGAGGACAGCACAAACAGGCTCTAACCAGAGTAGAAAAAGAAGTGGGAGGCCGCGTTGCACAACTAAGCAAGAAGATAAGCACATTAGAGTCTCTAGTTTGAGAAACAGACGCCTCACAGGTCCCCAACTGGCATCTTCATTAAATAGTACCCGCAAAACACCAGTGTCAACATCTACAGTGAAGAGGCGGCTGCGGGATTTTGGGCTTCAGGGCAGAGTGGCAAAGAAAAAGCCATATCTGAGACTGGCCAATAAAAGAAAAAGATTAAGATGGGCAAAAGAACACAGACATTGGACAGAGGAAGACTGGAAAAAAGTGTTGTGGACGGATGAATCCAAGTTTGAGGTGTTTGGATCACAAAGAAGAACGTTTGTGAGACGCAGAACAAATGAAAAGATGCTGGAAGAATGCCTGACGCCATCTGTTAAGCATGGTGGAGGTAATGTGATGGTCTGGGGTTGCTTTGGTGCTGGTAAGGTGGGAGCTTTGTACAGGGTAAAAGCTAAGGAAGGCTATCACTCCATTTTGCAACGCCATGCCATACCCAGTGGACAGCGCTTGATTGGAGCCAATTTCATCCTACAACCGGACAATGACCCTAAACACACCTCCAAATTGTGCAAGAACTATTTACAGCAGAAGCAGGCAGCTGGTATTCTATCGGTAATGGAGTGGCCAGCACAGTCACCAGATCTGAACCCCATTGAGCTGTTGTGGGAGCAGCTTGACCGTATGGTACGCCAGAAGTGCCCATCCAACCATTCCAACTTGTGGGAGCTGCTTCTAGAAGCGTGGGGTGCAATTTCTCCAGCTTACCTCAATAAATTAACAGCTAGAATGCCAAAGGTGTGCAATGCTGTAATTGCTGCAAAAGGAGGATTCTTTGATGAAAGCAAAGTTTGATGTAAAAACAATGTTATTTCAAATACAAATCATTATTTCTAACCTTGTCAATGTCTTGACTCTATTTTCTATTCATTTCACAACGTATGGTGGTGAATAAGTGTGACTTTTCATGGAAAACACAAAATTGTTTGGGTGACCCCAAACTTTTGAACGGTAGTGTACATTTTCTGTATTGGAGCCCTGCTGTTGCTGAGGAGTCGCCCAGGAAGGAGGCTGACCCTCCTGAATAAGGGCGGTCGCAGGCTCTCTGGTAAGCCTTTACTACTTTATCACCAGGTGGCGGGCAGCACTGGCGGTGGATTACTGATCGAGATTTCCACATGGAATAACTTTTGGATTTCACTTACACCATATTTTAGAACTCTTATTTAATCTTTATTGCATTTGTTTTTTTATCACCCATGGACTTTGGATTGGATGCTTATTTATCAGTCACTATCATTTTTTGCCATTTATTATTGTTGTTTAGTTTACACATAATTTTTTTTTAACTCCTTTTTTTTTACAATTCTTTTCACTTGTGATACTTGTTCAGCGCTGCACTGTTCTTTTTAAATCAGTGTCATGACAAAGGCTGTGAATACTTATGTACATGGGATTTTTTTTTTTAATACATTTGCAAAGATTTCAAACAAACTTCTTTCATGTTGTCATTATGGGGTATTGTTAGTAGAATTTTGAGGAAAATAATGAATTCAATCCATTTTGGAATAAGGCTGTAACATAACAAAATGTGGAAAAAGCGAAGCGCTGTGAAAAATTTCCGGATGCACTGTATATCTACAAATAATATAATTAAACGAGGAAAGGATTGCTGCACATAACATTTAATAGAAAAAAAAAACAATATACAGAAAAAAAAAATAAAATATAAAATATATATATATATATATATATATATATATATATATATATGAATATATATATATATATATATATATATATATATATATATATATATATATATATATATATATATATATAATTGGTCAAACATTATTGTCACTTTATACAAGTTATTTTCTTTTTTTTTTGTTTACAAACTGTTATTAATTGTAAAAAACATTGGTACAAAAAAGTTGTATACATATGCCATGAAAGTACAAATATGTAATATTATCATAATGTATACAATATTTGGAAGAAATTTTTAGTAAATGTTAATTAGTAATATAGCTTTAGATACAAGTTATTTTCTTTTTTTTTTTCAACTGCAATGGTGCAATGGAGAACATGTTAGTCTCATTTCTCACCAGAAGGGGGAACTCTTTCCTTATTTATAGCTGCATTCTGCCTCCCTAGGAATCCTGTATAATAATAAAAAATGGCAATAGCTGCATATAATGGGAATTAGAGGACACTGGAGATCACGTTTTGCATTTTTTTTATTTATTCTGGAGGAAAGTTTTACTCTCCAAGTACCAGCCACATAATTTGTGATGTGAATGGCTACCTAGATTGGTGCTTAGACACAAATAAATCTTTAAAGTGAACCAGTGGGGCTAGAAATATTGGCGGTGCTACTGCTGGCTTTATAAAGGTTTTAATGAAGGTTTCAGGGCTGTTTTGCTGATCCTGACTTTACCACCTACTGAGTCACTGAACCAAAGAAAGCATGCAGGGAGAGAAGGAAAGATAAAGTTGTGCATCTACAACTACTTGCAGAAATCTAACAAAAAGTTAACTGCAATAAATAGGAAATTTGTGAGCTTTATGTATCTCAGATGCGTTTTCGGCTCTCTCGGCAGGTGTTTCAGCGACGTTGGGACGGGTCAGTGGATTTCTTCCGGAACTGGGCAGACTACAAGAAAGGGTTTGGCAGCCGTTTGAATGAGTTTTGGCTGGGAAATGACAATCTTCATAAGATAACATCCACAGGTAACAAATGAAAAAGGTGTACAAATCAAATTTGATACTGCATATAATTAATGTATTCAAAATATAGATATTATACATCGTTTACACCACGGTGCTGTCATTGCATGTTTGCTCCGTCATATTTTTATATATCATAGCCAGGTTTTCTTTCTCCAGCGATCATTTGTATGTCGCCTTCTGAAGTCAGCACTAGGGATTTCAATATCTAGACAGCTAACATCAGGCATGACATACAAAACCCAAAAGAAATGTTCAAAACATGCGCAAAAGGCAGCCAGCTATGTTGAGTGCATGTGGCCTTGTATGGTTCAGGAGGGGGTTGGGCGATCGCTATTCTTGCCTGTTTCCTAGCTGGCCCTGTTGTATGCTTTGAAAAAGGATGTGGTTTGGATTGGTGAAGGCAGCTCACAGCCTTTTGAGAATGGAGTGGAGTGTGAAGTTCCCCTTTAAAAGTAAAAGCTAGCCCATGGTAATCCAATGGGTTAGATGGGAGAGACAAGAGCATTGGAGAATGGAGTGTGGAGTTCCCCTTTACATAGTTGCCAACATTGCAAAAAAAATATGTGGGACACTTTTTTGGCTGTAGGCGGAGCCGTACAATAATTAGGGGACGGGGCATTCGTTTGTAGGCGAGGCTTAGCAATAAAAAATACAAGTGCGGCACGTAAGCGTGGTTTACGTGAAATAGTGGGCGTGGCTTAAATGGGCGTGGCTCAAAGAGGGTGTGGTTAGAGTCTGAGATGAATGAGGGATAGAGAGGGAAAGGGGGAGAGAGGAATGACGGGACAGCAGCCCCAGATCCTACACAATAGAAATATGTGTATTCTAGAAAGTTTAACAATCAGCAGATAAAGATACTCCAAACACCTGGTGTTACCGCTTCAATCATCCCGGCACATGATTGTTATGGTGTCAGGATGATTGAAGCGCATTATTTCTATTATTACATTGTAATATAAAATTAAATCATTCAACTCACCATAATGCCGAATCAGTGGGATCCCTGAGCGTGTCACCTGCCACGTCGCCTGCCACCAGCAGAGTCCATCCTTGCATCAGGTGCCACCAGCAGAGTCTGTCCTTGCATCAGGTGCCCCTAGCAGAGTCCGTCCTCGTATCAGGTGCCCCTGGCAGAGTCCCTCCTTGCATTAGGTGCCCCCAGCAGAGTCTGTCCTCATATCAGGTGCCCCTGGCAGAGTCCCTCTTTGCATCAGGTGCCCCCAGCAGAGTCTGTCCTCGCATCAGGTGCCCCCAGCAGAGTCAGTATAGACCCCCTCAGTGCAGACCCCCCTCCATCAGTGCAGACCCCCTCAGTGCAGACCCCCCTCCATCAGTGCAGACCCCCTCAGTGCAGTACCCCCTCCATTAGTGCAGACCCCCTCAGTGCAGACCCCCTCCATCAGTGCAGACCCCCTCAGTGCAGACCCCCCTCCATCAGTGCAGACCCCCTCAGTGTAGACCCCCTCCATCAGTGCAGACCCCCTCAGTGCAGACCCCCTCAGTGCAGACCCCCCTCCATCAGTGCAGATCCCCCTCCATTAGTGCAGACCCCCTCAGTGCAGACCCCCTCCATCAGTGCAGACCCCCTCAGTGCAGACCCCCCTCCATCAGTGCAGACCCCCTCAGTGTAGACCCCCTCCATCAGTGCAGACCCCCTCAGTGCAGACCCCCTCATTGCAGACCCCTCCTCTATTAGTGCAGACCCCCCTCTGTGCAGCCCCCCCTCTATTAGTGCAGACCCCCCTCAGTGCACTTCACCTCACCCCATAATATTGGCACCTCCATCTTCTGTCAATATTGATTTGGAGATGCCGTGGTCCATGTCCATAGTGGCGCACAGATTGCATTCTCCCATGCGCCGAGATTGCTATATTAAATGGGGGTTTCGAGCTCTGTTACCGGCGCACCAAATATGGAAATGTGCTTTGTGCCTCTACTGATGGCGCACAGCTTTTGTAAACCACCCCCATAGTGTATGTAACAAAATATTACACAATTCTTTGGTATAAAATTACAAAGGCAAGAAATCCACAGAAAACATATTGGCGCCTTTTTTTAAAAAAAATTGGCGTGGGATTCCCCTTCAAGATCCATACCAGACTCAAAGTGCCTGGTATGTATCTGGGGGGGACTCCACGCCATTTTTTTTTTTTTTATATATACATTTGGCGTGAGGCTTCCTCCATACCAGAAGCAAAGGAATTGTTTTGATTGGTCAAAGGACAAGTTGCAATCATCTCAAAGTTGGATCCTGTTCATTGAGTTCGTATGGAAGTTGGACATGAAGTCGCAGGGCAAAGTCGGATCGTAAGTCACGGGACCTCCGTGTCAGAGCAGTGTGAACCTGGCCTTAAACACAATAGAATTTTTTCACAAATGTCTGAAGTTCAGTTTTAGGCTTCATGCTATAGTAGACTGTTTATAATAAATATTAGCTCTCTATAGGATTCATTTATAAAATCCAGGCTACAACTACCTGGAGAAAAGGCAACCTGACCAGACTCACTCACAGAATGTTGCAGCAAAGTGTACAGCCATAGGTTTTATGTGCACCGACAGCATCTGTCTCGTGGGACGGAATGTGGCCTGATCAGTAGGTCCCCCATTGGGGGACTTGCAGGAATATTAGCGTGTCCCCGCTAGGGTTACCACATCATCCCTTTAATTCAGGACACATATGAATTACCCAGGTTCTGAGGCTGATTTAATGCAGATAAGGAACCCAGTGGGTTTAATTACCAACCTAATCAGCCACAGAACTTGTGTAATTAATGTGTGTCCTGGATTAAAGGGATGATGTGGCAACCCTAGTCCCCGCTCTTTCCCTACTCATCTGGAAATTCTCCCTGACGCTAATTAATGTCCCTGACAGACAAATGACCTGTCTCTACACTACCCATATGCGAAATGCCCGCCAAGCCTTGGAGCCAGGGTCTTAAATAGAGTCTACCTGACTCAAGATGGCTGCCAGAGTCATATGGTTTGCCAGCATCAAATCAGATAACTCCCCGCAAGTGACCCAGAAATCCATAGGGGCTGATCCTCCCTTGGATTTTTAGAGTGGACTTCATCTACGCTATTTCCTTAACCTTCCTCCCGTAACCCAGGCATTGACCGTCTGCTTAATGGTTTTGAACCTTTGTGTCATAGGGGGGAACTTTTGTTTTCTCAAAAGTTGGACAGACTTAGATTTGAAACATGTTTTAAATCAATCCGTTGAAATCGAGTCCGGTCGAAAAGTCCGCCCGTCTGTATGCTAGTTCAACGGACAAAAAAGCCACGCTAGGGCAGCTATTGGCTACTGGCTATGAACTTCCTTGTTTTAGTCCGGTCGTAGGTCATCACGTACGAATTTGACGGACTTTGGTGGATTGTGTGTAGGCAAGTCCGTTCATTCAGAAAGTCCGTCGTAAAGTCTATCGAAAAGTCCGCCGGGCAAAGTCTGCCGTAAAGTCCGACCGTGTGTACACGGCATTAGTCTTACTCTTATTCAGAGAAAGAAAATTCTACAATTTGCCCAAAAGTCGTCTACCGCTACCAGGGTTCAGAAGACTAGATACAAAATCCTCACCAGATGGTACAGGGTCCCCATCCAACTTCACCGTATTTTTCCACAGATCCCCGATGCCTGCTGGTGCTGTGGTGTGGATTGTGGGACCATGCTCCACATTTTTTCGGAATGCCCGAAAATCCAGCAGTATTGGCAGGATGTAACCCCTGTCATTAAACAACTTACCGCTGTTGACCTGCATGACAACCTGCCGCCCTGCCCGTTGCACTTGACGGAGAGGCCATGTTAAAAAATACAAAACCCCTCTCAGTATACAACACCTAAATGCTGCTAAGGCCTGAATTCTGCTTTGCTGGAAAGATGCTTAACCTCCTACAAAAGCTCTCTGGTTTTCTAAAGTTAACAACCTCCAGGACATGGAAGACCTTACAGCCACACTTCACAATACGGAAGAGTTGTTCATTGAAACTTGGAGACCCTGGAACTACTTTGTGTATACTGACACCTACCTCAATGAGCTGTCCAACTCTTTGTGAACCCCTGCTCACCCTGTCCTTACCTGGGAGAGGGGTGAACTTGTGTTCCCTTGACCCTTGCTACCCCCCTCGCCCCTCCTTTCCCTCCCTCTTCTTTTCTCCTTGCCCCCTTCCTTGTTTATTTTGCCACACACTCACACCCTGTCTACTCAAAGCACTTCCATCCATACTCTCTATCCCTCCCCACCCCTGTCCACCCTTTCGAGTGACAACAGGTCCCGTACTTGCTAATCTACTATGCTCTTTCATGGTTTTTGGCCCGGTGTCCACCCACCGTTCATTCCCGTTATTGGCAGCATTGCGCCATTTTGCATTATGTTGTTTTGTTTGATACTGCATTGCAGCATATGCTACCTCTTAGTTTAATGTTAATACTGGTTTCATTATCTGAAGGATAACTCAGCGTGACTGTCCTTGATTATGTTTTAGTATTGGACTGTTCTGTAGGCCTTTTTTTATAGTTCAGTTTTGCCGTGATTTTGCCAGGATTTTACTGCAATTTAGCCACAATTTTTCCTTTTTTAATCTGCCAACAACAAATTGGCAAAAAAAAACACAAAACAGAAAAATGGAAAATGCTAATCACGGCAAAATCACAGTAAAATCACGTGTGCAAAAATGCACAGCAAAAAGCACTGCAGAAACGGGTCAAAAGCAAACTGCATAATGTGAACCGAAGGTAATTATTGCTGGGCCAAGATTATGACGCTAGTGACACTATAAAATATATTATTTCTGTTGTAAATGGCTAAACCTCTTTCTCTGTAAAGGTAAATGGGAACTGCGCATCGAACTCCAGGATTTCGAAAATAAAATGTTATTTGCCAAA
Organism: Lithobates septentrionalis; assembly: GCA_037952835.1. Classification (NCBI taxonomy): domain Eukaryota; kingdom Metazoa; phylum Chordata; class Amphibia; order Anura; family Ranidae; genus Lithobates; species Lithobates septentrionalis. The sequence goes on from JBBDGP010001258.1 coordinate 1,567,520, forward strand.
TATGCAGAGTTCAAAGTTATGGATGAGATGGAAAAGTACCAATTGCTAATTGGACCCTATAAGGAAGGTGATGCAGGTGAGTGACAGCTTGGTAGAATGCATCAGTGTGTATTAGATTATTGTGCTTATTTAAGTCGTACTATAAAGAATATTCTCAGTGGGTTTAAGGCCGGGTTCACATACACTATATTGTCAAAAGTATTGGGACGCCTGCCTTTACATGCACATTAACTTTAATGGCATCCCAGTCTTATGCCCCGTACACACGGTCGGACTTTGTTCGGACATTCCGACAACAAAATCCTAGGATTTTTTCTGATGGATGTTGGCTCAAACTTGTCTTGCATACACACGGTCACACAAAGTTGTCGGAAAATCCGATCATTCTGAACGCGGTGACGTAAAACACGTATGTCGGGACTATAAACGGGGCAGTGGCCAATAGCTTTCATCTCTTTATTTATTCTGAGCATGCGTGGCACTTTGTCCATCGGATTTGTGTACACACGATCGGAATTTCCAACAACGGATTTTGTTGTCGGAAAATTTTATCTCCTGCTCTCAAACTTTGTGTGTCGGAAAATCCGATGGAAAATGTCCGATGGAGCCTACACACGGTCGGAATTTCCAACAACACACTCCGATCGGACATTGTCCATCGGAAAATCCGACCGTGTGTACGGGGCATTAGTCTGTAGGGTTCAATATTGAGTTGGTCCAACCTTTGCAGTTATAACAGCTTCAACTCTTCTGGGAAGACCCAGTACTCGCTGATCCATGTTTTTATGGACCTTGCTTTGTGCACTGATCCAAATCATGTGGTGGAGGGGGGATTATGGTGTGGGGTTTTTTTCAGGGGTTGGGCTTGGCCCCTTAGTTCCAGTGAAGGGAACTCTTAAGGCGTCAGCATACCAAGACATTTTGGACAATTTCATGCTATCAACTTTGTGGGAACAGTTTGGCGATGGCCCCTTCCTGTTCCAGCATGACTGCGCACTATTGCACAAAGCAAGGTCCATAAAGACATGGATGAGCGAGTTTGGGGTGGAGGAACTTGACTGGGCTGCACAGAGTCCTGACCTCAACCCGATAGAACACCTTTGGAATGAATTAGAGTGAAGACTGAGAGCGAGGCCTTCTTGTCAAACATCAGTGCCTGACCTCACAAATGCGCTTCTGGAAGAATGGTCAAACATTCCCATAGACACACTCCTAAAACTTCCTAGAACAGTCGAAGCTGTTATACCTGCTAAGGGTAGGCCAAATTAAAAATGTAACCCTACGGACTAGGAATGGGATGTCATTAAATGTTATGTGCGTGTAAAAGCAGGTTTCTCAATACTTTTGAAAATATTATGTATATGCGAACTGGATGCAGGTTTCTCCGCATCCAATTCGCATGACAGGCAAGTATGACCGGCGAGTGTGACCGGCTCTCAGTGGAGCCAGTTCAAACAGGTCCAGGGCGGCTGCGATCTGCATTCAAAAAGGCTCCTATGGATTACAGGTGCGAATTCAAGCAAAAATTCGGACCTGAATCGCACCTAAACCAGTAAACAGACACCGGACCCCAGGCACCAACCCGCAGCCGCACATATGTGAATCCAGCCTAAAGCACATGAAGACAGAATTAGATATGTAGTTGGTTAGAAGTGGTACTAAAAACCTCCACTTTTATATTGTTAGTCCTCTTTCCTGTTACAGTAGTTGTGTAGTCCAATAGGAACCATAGATCCACATAGCGCACTCAGTGATCAACACTCAGTAACTTTATTGGTCAGATAAATGCTTTTCATCCATGCCAATACAAATTTGTGTGCAAAAGGCCCCTTTCACATGGGGCAGATCTGTCTAAGTAGAATCCGCCTGCTCAGCAGGGCATCTCCCTGCTGATCCCCGCTGAGCAGGCAGATGACAGGTCCTTGTCCAATCCGCTATGCAGAGCAGACACAGACACAGCTCGCTCTCCTCTATGGGGCTGGCAGATGGAAACAGACTGCATGTCTGTTTCTATCTGATTGTCATTAACTGGATCGCCAACCGTCTGTTTTCAACTGATTTTGTTGAATCGGATGCCCAGCGGGTAACAGCGGACACATGTCCACTGACATGCACCGCCCCATAGCGACAGTGGGTGGTCTGATTGGGTCCGCTTGAAGAACTGACAGGCGGAACCGATCAGTCCGATCATGTGAAGGGGGCCCAAGAGTTCACTATTGCACTGTTAATGACCTGACATTCAGCTTCTTGCAGTTATACCTCTCTGTACCACTTTCCAGGTGACTCGATGTCCGGTCAGAACGGCATAAAGTTTAGTACAAAGGACCAGGACAATGACACCTATGAACACCACTGTGCCCAGCTCTACAAAGGAGGATGGTGGTACAGCAACTGCCACTCCGCAAACCTGAATGGATTGTACCACCTGGGGGTGCACACATCCAATGCTGATGGGGTCAACTGGTATAGTGCCAGAGGACAAAACTACTCATTTAAACACGTGGAAATGAAGATCAGAGCTTTTTTAGATTGATAAGAAAAAAAATGTAGAGGGAAATAGAGATGACGAAAGGCACTTTCATTTTTTTTTTAATCATAAGAAAACGTGTTGAGAAAAATATGGAGCCTGCCAATGTTAACCATCTTCTGAAAATATCATTCCAACCAATAGCTTCAATACTTTCTGAGTTGCAGCCCTAAAAAAGTATGCAGCCAGCTAAATTAGGACTCCAGATTGGCATGCTTTTCGAGGGCTACTGACTCAGAAAGTACTGGAGCAACAGTCAGATCAACTGCGAAAGCCAGACAGCTAGCATTTTTTGGAAGAAGTCAGCAAAAAGGCAGCTTCCTTATCTTTCTCAGCTCAACTCTGGCTACAAAGCAAAATTTTGTTTTTGCTTGTTTTTTATTGCTTGCTTTTTTTTATATTATTATTGCTTGCTTGCAAATATTGCTTGCTTTTGCCAAAAAAGGGCCAAAGAGGCATTAAAGTATATGTAAACCGCCAACTCGTGAAACAGCTAATTCAGTTTAAAATAGAAATGAAAGGCAAAACATTTGTGTGTGTGATATATATATATGTAGGAAGGCCAGTATGGTGGCCTGAATTTATGGGAGGAGCCCGGGGGGTACTTAAGCAGCCCGCTCACCTGTGGTGCTTGTCGGTTTCCTGTGCGCGATATACGTCACTAGGCCGACTATTCGATATACCAGCGTCCGCAAGTTCTTGCCTCGCAAAATTCCGTTTTCGATACCGTCTCAAAACTTTCGAAGTCCGCGTTTTTCGTTCGTAGTTTGTACCACGCGGCTGGCTTGGCTGTCGCAGGTAAGGTCCCGTCGGACTTTTCGTTTTCATATCAGGTCACTAAACCGTAATTTCAAAAATTTTCGTTTCACTCGCTTTTCATAAACTGCAATGTATATCGCATTTTTCGTTTCATGTCATGTCACTAAACCGTACTTTCAAATTTCGTTACTCGCACTTCACTATTGTAATGTATATCGCTCGTACTTTCGATATGTTACCATTTCGACAGCACCGCGACGCAGACGTCGCTTCATTTCTAGCATGTCGGTGTTTAAAAATATGTATCAGTAAACAGCCATAGCAAATCGCAATTGCAAGTTATCGGATCAAGTCAGTTCGATACCAATCATTTCTCATTTCTGAAAACATTCTAGAACTCATTTCTGACATTTCAAATCATTTCAAAACATTTCTCATTTCAGTCACCTACCGCGCTCCGATTCGAATCCAGTCGCATCAAAAAGATGCACCGATTCGTTCCGGTGTGCCCCAGTTATTTGGCCTCATTTCTATACATGCTCCAGAGTTACGTTATTGTCTGTCATTAATACCTCTGTCATGTTTTTCACGTATCACGTTCCGTCACGAATCCAGTCGCATGCAAAAATGCACCGATTCATCTCGGCGTGCCCCAGGATTGGCCTCATTTCTATACATGCTCCAGAGTTTTGTTTGTCAGTCATTCATACCTCTGTCATGGTTATCATTTCATTTCCACCTATCACGTTCCGACATGAATCCAGTCGCATGGCAATGCACCGATTCGTCTCGGCGTGCCCCAGGATTGGCCTCATTTCTATACATGCTCCAGAGTTTTGTTTATCAGTCATTCATACCTCTGTCATGGTTATCATTTCACTTCCACCTATCACGTCCCGACATGAATCCAGTCGCATGGCAATGCACCGATTCGTCTCGGCGTGCCCCAGGATTGGCCTCATTTCTATACATGCTCCAGAGTTACGTTTTCAGTTATTCATACCTCTGTCATGGTTATCATTTCATTTCCACCTATCACGTTCCGACATGAATCCAGTCGCATGGCAATGCACCGATTCGTCTCGGCGTGCCCCAGGACTGGCCTCATTTCTATACATGCTCCAGAGTTACGTTTATCAGTAAATTCGTACCTTCTGTCATGGTTATCATTTCATTTCCACCTATCACGTTCCGACATGAATCCAGTCGCATGGCAATGCACCGATTCGTCTCGGCGTGCCCCAGGATTGGCCTCATTTCTATACATGCTCCAGAGTTTTGTTTATCAGTCATTCATACCTCTGTCATGGTTATCATTTCACTTCCACCTATCACGTCCCGACATGAATCCAGTCGCATGGCAATGCACCGATTCGTCTCGGCGTGCCCCAGGATTGGCCTCATTTCTATACATGCTCCAGAGTTACGTTTTCAGTTATTCATACCTCTGTCATGGTTATCATTTCATTTCCACCTATCACGTTCCGACATGAATCCAGTCGCATGGCAATGCACCGATTCGTCTCGGCGTGCCCCAGGACTGGCCTCATTTCTATACATGCTCCAGAGTTACGTTTATCAGTAAATTCGTACCTTCTGTCATGGTTATCATTTCATTTCCACCTATCACGTTCCGACATGAATCCAGTCGCATGGCAATGCACCGATTCGTCTCGGCGTGCCCCAGGACTGGCCTCATTTCTATACATGCTCCAGAGTTACGTTTATCAGTAAATTCGTACCTTCTGTCATGGTTATCATTTCATTGCCACGTATCACGTTCACACATGAACCCAGTCGCATGGAAATGCACCGATTCATTACGGCGTACCCCAGGGCTCGGCCTCATTTCTGATACATGCTTCAAAGTCCGGATCATAGCTAATCGCAGACGTCGGGGGACGGATCCATGTCTCTGCCATACAGCTTACTACCATTTCACTCCCACAACGCATCACCGTTCCAGAGCCAGTCGCATCTGACATGCACCGATTCTTTACGGAATGCCTTGCTGGTTCCAAACAGCATTTCATACCATACTAGAGCTCGGTTGGTTGCCAGTCGCAAACACGGCACAACCAATTCAAGCCTCAGTCTAATAATCATTTCTCTCATTTCATTTCATATGAGGCGCCGATTCGAATCCAGATGCATCAAACAGGCACCAGATCGTCCCGGGTGCACCAATGTTTTCACTTGCCTCATTTCAATACATGCTCCAGAGCCCGGTTCTCGGTCGAATCAAAGATGACGACCAGGCCAGACCTCTGTCATGAAGTCCATTCATAATCAAGGCAAACATTTCGAATCATTTCATTGTCATACAAATCGTTGCTTCAAAAAATCAGTTAGCAATCTCTTCACGAAGTGTCACCTTTTCGTTTTTCTCAGGTCAGTCAAAGTCAGTAGGTCCACCCTGCACCAGGTTGGACGATATCCCCCCAGGTAAAAAAAAAAAAAAAAAAAAAAAAAAAAAATGGGAATGGGAGAATAAGTCGGGTAAGTATGACTCAGCGGATCAAAGAAAAAACTTGAAATTCATCTCACCCCTAATAGGTTACAGTCAACCAGGAAATAAAAGCTCAAGAGAATCCTCACCAGAGCAACCATGTCTCAGTCCGGCAGCGAAGACCTCACGGCCCCGCTGTCACCTTCTCCGGTCTCAGAAAGCGGCAGCGTGCAATCCCTTAGGGGATGGACTATCCCCAAACTGACGGCAGAGCTCAGACGCAGAGGTGTCCCCTTCCCCGCCACAGCAAGGAAAGGCGAGCTTTTCAAACTCCTCTTTCCCCCACCAGCAGCAGGACCCAGTACCCAACAGGCATCCCTTCAGTCGATATCATCGGCCATTGCGCAATTACACACGATGGTGTCATCTCTATCCACCTCAGTTGCAGACGTCCAAACCAGGGTTGCAATTCTCGAGGCCCGACCGGCCACGGCTGTCCCCGACCCAACGGCAACTCAAAGCTTGACACCTCTTCCTGCAGGTACCTCAGGCTCAAGCCACATTGTCTACCCCTCCCACCTGGTCCCAACCAGTATCAGGAAGGACATCTTGGACGGCAAGGACGTCAACCTGGCCTCTCTCCTCATTTCCGTACATGATTTGGCAGAAAATAAAGCCTACTCCTGGGGTGACATATCAGTGGTCCTTAAAGCCAAAGACCCCAGATTGAACCGCAAGCTAACAGTCTCAGAGTTTACCCTGGCCTTTGGCATGCTCAGAGATGTCCTGTGCTCAGCCACCCCTAGCAGGCGGGAAGAGTTAGATTTGTATCTCCATACTGTGGTAGACTTGGGCCACAAGTATGGAGGTACTGCCTTTTACGATTACCATCGTTCCTTTTCAGCCAAGGCCGCGGCCAGACTCATACAGTTCCAGGTCACGACAGATTGGAGTCTCATGGACACAGAGCTCTTCTGCCGCCACTTTGCCGGCTTACGCTCACCTCTGTGTGCGATTTGCCAGTCTTCCACCCACACTGCCACCTGGTGCGCCAATACGGCAATCAGACGGCCTTTCGAGTTTCCCTCTACCTCAGGTTCAGTACAGGGTCAGCCGATCCCTGAACCAACGCCTCAGGTGGATAGACTCGGACGCCCAGTCCGAACCGTGGGAGGGGCAGCCATCTGTAATAACTTTAATCAGGGGTCCTGCAACTTCAGCCAGTGCCGTCTACTTCACCTCTGCACCATATGTCATAGAGCCCACCCTAGGATTTTGTGTGAAGTCAAGCAACACAAGAAGGCGTGACTAAGCCGGATCAACCTCCTATGGTTAGGATGGTATCTCACTTCACATCCCACCCCTTCCCTGGCCACCTTCCTTATCCAAGGCTTCACAGCAGGCTTTCACACCGGCCTCATTTCACTACCCCACACTACTCACGAATGTGCCAATCTTCGTTCGGCAGCCATTGACGAACAAGCCATAGATCAGCTCTTGCAGGCAGAGGTGGATCGAGGTTATGTGATAGGCCCTTTCAGTTGCCCCCCTTTCAACACATGGAGAGTCAGCCCTATTGGGCTTGTCAAGGGCAAGTTTTCAAATAAATTGCGTTTGGTGTACGACTTGTCTGCGCCTCATTCTTCCCACATACCCAGTCTCAATTCCCTGATCCCCTCCGAGGAGTTTTCCCTAAAATATTCTTCCGTGGACATGGCAATACAAGCGATCATCAAAGCAGGCACAGGCGCCTGGCTCTCCAAAGCCGACATCTCGGATGCCTTCAAGCTCCTGCCCATCCACCCAGCCCTTTGGTGCTGGCATGGCATCAAGTGGAAGGAAGCATATTATTTTGCTACAAAGCTCACCTTCGGTTCGAAGAGTAGCCCGTGGCTCTTCGACACGTTCGCCCAGTCCCTCGGTTGGATACTACTACACAAGGGTCAATGCCATGAAGTCATCCATTATCTAGATGACTTCCTACTGATAGAACCACCCAGCAAGCCCCCAGGAGATCTCGACAAACTTAGGGTAATTTTTGGAAACCTCAATGTTCCTATTGCCGAGCACAAAGTCGATGGCCCAGCAAATAGCATCACTTTTCTCGGGGTCAGCTTGGATACCTGCGCAATGCAAGCCAGTCTCCCCCTCGACAAACTAACACGCATTAGGGCAGTTCTTCACGAGTTTACACACACCAAGGACTGTACCAAAAAACAGTTGCAGTCCCTCCTGGGTATGCTCAACTTCGCTATGCGAATTATTCCACAAGGCCGCACATTTGTATCACGCTTACTCAGATTTCTGTCGGAAACTCAAGACCCTGATCAGATTTTGAATTTAGACTCCGCAGCCATAGCGGACCTATCCATGTGGGAGGAATTCTTGTCCGCCTGGAATGGCATATCTCTATTCATACCTATAGTTTCGGTCCATTCACCCCAGGTGGTAACGGACGCCGCAGCCTCCACAGGTTTCGCGGCAATTTTTGGCCATCATTGGTTTTCAGGACCCTGGCCTCAACAGATACTATTGATACCCGGCTTTTCCCAAACATCTGCCCTCTTTGAGCTTTACCCCATAGTGGCAGCCGCACAACTCTGGGGCCACCACTGGACAGGACAAACTGTAGTCTTTAGCACCGACAATCAGGCCACGGCAGATATCATCAACAAAGGCAGGTCCAAGTCCCTAGCAGTCATGTCCTTCCTGCGCAGGTTGGTACAACTGTCGTTACAACATCAGTTCAATATACACTGTGCATTTATTCCCGGCAGATACAACTCAGCAGCTGACGCACTGTCACGTTTCAATTATTCCTCTTTTTTCAAACAGGTTCCCGATGCCGATCCAATGTCGGCCCCTATCCCTGTCTGGTCACAACTGACCCTGGACTAGTTCAACACTTACACGGAGCTACACAACTCATAAATCATTCCCTCTCCTACAACACACTTAAAGCCTACCAGACAGCTTGGAAGGCCTTTAACAAATTCCTCACGTCCTGCCGTAAAGGACCAACAGATATCAAGCAGGTACTGGCCTTCACTGCACACTGCCACACGCAGTTGGCCTTATCCTACAATACCATCCGGCTATACCTAGCCGGCATTCAGCATTTTATGGCGCTTGAAGACCCCACGAAATCTTCACTATTCACATCTCACGCTATACGAGCCGTGTTAAGGGGAATTCAGAAACAACAACCAGTCATCAGCACTAAGCGCTTGCCCATTACGGGACCCATCTTTAGGGACATGTCAACGATCCTGGCTACCTCGCCATTCGGTCTGCTCCGCAGCACGGTCTTACAAGCAGCTATATATCTAGCGTACTATGGGTTCTTGCGCCCTGGCGAATTCACCTCTAACAAATCCACAGACCGAGTACTATGCAGACGACACTTACTTAGATACCAAGACCATTTCATCCTGCACCTCGAGGTCTCTAAAACCCAGCAAACGGGCTCAGGAGCGAACATTCACCTCTACAAAACCAACAACAGCTGGTGTCCAGTCGCCGTACTCAACCGGCTCCTGTCACTCCTGCCTGAACAACCAGACAGCAGTCCCCTTCTACCGTTCCCAGTTAAACCCTTAAACGCCTCTCAGTTTGTGGAACACATAAGAATACTTCTCCGCAATCTTCATCTTAACCCTAGTCAGTATTCCGGACACTCGTTTCGCATCGGAGCAGCCTCCGCGGCATCCCGCCACGGTGTTCCAGACCACATCATCAAAAGACTGGGCAGGTGGAAATCAGCCTGCTTCGCCCGGTATATCCCCAACCCACAAACAGAGATGGCACAGGCATTCTCCAAATTGGCTCAATAAATAATTGAAAATCAATAAAATCATAACACTACCTGAATGTTTTTGCCCCCTTATTTTGGCATACCGGCCATTAGACCAAGGCACACTTTCAGGTCCATTTCATATGGTAAGTCCACACTTTCAGGTCTATTTCCGATGGTAAGTCCTATCTTTACTGTAAGTGGTATCCACGTACATACCGGACATAGGGCTCCAACCATAAGTAGGAAGGCCAGTATGGTGGCCTGAATTTATGGGAGGAGCCCGGGGGGTACTTAAGCAGCCCGCTCACCTGTGGTGCTTGTCGGTTTCCTGTGCGCGATACCCACCCTCCCATCCCCATTTCACAGCATTTCTCAAACTATTCATTTCATTCATTTCTCTTACAGAATAATCATTTCTTAAACCAGGGTATGCCCCCTTATTTTGGCATACCGGCCATTAGACCAAGGCACACTTTCAGGTCCATTTCATATGGTAAGTCCACACTTTCAGGTCTATTTCCTATGGTAAGTCCTATCTTTACTGTAAGTGGTATCCACGTACATACCGGACATAGGGCTCCAACCATAAATATATATATATATGCCTGATCACCGGACAGGCAGAAAACTGACCATGTTGGGAAGGATGTGACTTCTATGCCTAGCATCGTCAGTTTCAAATAGGAAAGCAGGGGGACTGGCGGGATCACCAGGTATTTTTTCTTCACACATAGAAAGCAATACAAAGAGAACAGGATACTTTTTAACACAAGTACATGGTAAAGCAGGCACATGATTATTATTATTATACAGGATTTATGTAGCGTCAACAGTTTACGCAGCGCTTTACAATATAAAAGGGAGACAATACAGTTACAATACAATAAAATAAGGGTTAAGAGGGCCCTGCTCAGAAGAGATTATAATCTAATAGGGAGGGGCAGGTGGTACAAAAGGTTGTAACTGTGGGAAATGAGCTGATGGAAGTGGTAAAAGATTAGCTGGAGGTTTGATAGGCTTTCCTGAAGAGATGAGATTTCAGGGATTGCCTGAAGGCAGCTAGAATAGGAGATAGCCAGACAGATGGCGGTAGCGAGTTCCAGAGGATGGGAGAGGCTCTGAAGAAATCCTGGAGACGAGCATGTGAGGAGGAGACAAGGGAGCTTGAGAGCAGGAGGTCTTGAGAGGAGCAAAAAGGACGGTTTGGGTGATATTTGGAGACAAGATTGGTGATGTAGCCTGGGGCAGAGTTGTGAATGGCTTTGTATGTTGTGGTTCGTTTTTTTTATTTAATTCGCTGGGCGATCGGAAGCCACTGAAGGGATTGGCGGAGAGGGGTAGCAGGCACTGAGCGGTTGGTAAGGTAGATGAGCCTGGCAGAAGCATTCATGATAGACTGAAGAGGGGATAGCCTATGGAGAGGTAGACCTATGTGAAGCGAGTTGCAATAGTCAAGGCGAGAGATAACAAGAGAGTGAATGGGAAGTTGGTGGTATCATTAGTTAAAAAGCGGCTTATTTTAGAGATGTTACGGAGATAGTCTACAAGCTTTTGACAATGATTGGATTTGGGGCTAAAAGGACAGGTCAGAGTCTAGTATTACACCAAGCACCCTGGCGTGAGGGGAAGAATTGATGGTTGCATTATTGATTTTGATGGAAAAGTCATGGAGGGGGCATGGGTGGGGGGGAATATTATGAGCTTGGTTTTAGAGAGATTTAGTTTAAGGAAGTGGTGCGACATCAATGCTGATATGTTAGTAATGCAAGAGGAGACTCAAGGTGTGAGGTGAGGAGTAGACAGATAGATTTGGGTGTCATCTGCGTAGAGATGTTATTGGAAGCCATGGGCGGTTATCAAGTGACCAAGGGAGGAGTTGTAGATAGAGAAGAGAAGGGGTCTAAGAACAGACCTTGGGGGACCCCCACAGAAAGGGGCAATGGAGAGGAGGAGACAGAGTTGTAGGTAATACTGAAGGAGTGCTGTGATAGGTAGGAGGAGAAGCAGGATAGAGCAGAATCTTGAAAGCCAAGGGAACTAAGTTTATTGAGAAGCAGCTGGTGGTCAACAGTACCAAAGGCCGCAGAGAGGTCAAGCAGTAGGAGTATGGAGTAGCGGCCATTGCTTTTAGAAGTTAGTAAATCATTAGTGAGTTTTATTAAGGTAGTTTCTGTGGAGTGCTGCTAGCGAAAGCCAGACTGTAAGGGGTCAAGACCGTTGTAGACTAAGCGTTCTAGAAGTTTAGATGTGAATGGGAGCAATGAGATGAGTATCAGCAATATGAAATGTTGGGGTAACAAACACTATAACACTCACCTTAATCCACAGTTCCACAATCTCCCCCTCCATAGCCAGTCCACTAAAGCCATTTTTCGTGCCTGTCCCTGACCAGTCTTGTGGCCTTCCCTCTCACCAATGTCATCATGCCTACTCTGTAATCAGTGTAGGACTATCAGGATGGGTTGTGGATGGTGGTGGGAGTGCCTGCCCACATCCCAGTGCTGTTGCTGGACAGAAATGTGAGGAAAATAGTATTACTGGGTGTTAGGTGCTTTTATATATTTCCAAAAATGAGCAATTCTTTATGTATCAGAAGGGGTTGGAGTTCTGGTCTTCCTTCTGTGTTTGCGGGCTCCGGCTGTATGAATGGCCGGGGCCTCGAGTACGTCACTTCTGCGCATGTGTGCAAGAGCCCTTAGTATGCCGTTCCTTCAGCGCGCATGCGCCGGTGACATCACCAACTGCATGTTGTGTGAATATCTCCTAAACAATGTAGGTTTAGGAGATATTCAGTGCACCCGCCTTATTATGGGCTTACCTGTAGGAACAAGTTTAAAAGTGGAGTTTAATTCTACTTTAAGTTGGAATTCCACTTTAAGCTTGACTGAACTTTTATTTTAAGTCAACAATATATTCTGCTTCATATGCTGCTTTATGCTTTGACATAGCTACATTGTTATTTAATTTTTATCAGAACGAAAAATAGGAATAAAAGTTTTTTAGGCCTGACCATAATAATAAAATACATTCAGTATGCAATAGAGAAAGAATGAAAAGTTCCGCTTGATCAAGTTGTCCACAAAAGTGTCAGTTAAGGCTCGGTTCACACAGGGGCAACACGATTTCAGCGCGACTTTGGAAGGCGACTTCAACGCGACTTCAGCGCGACTTCAGCGCGACTTTAGGCAAATTGCAACACGACTTCAAGTCGCCTCCAGGACAGGCGACTTTGGCTGTGGCCAATCACAGGATAATCAGCTCTCTGGGAGGGAGGGGTTTGCCTGGGCAAACTAAATTTTTTCCCTGTAAAGTCGCTTGACTGTAGATAGAGATCCGACTTGGAGGCGACTTCCATTGATTTCTATGGTACAGGTCGCCTACCAAGTCGGATCCAAGTAGTACAGGGAGTACGCTCTGAAATCGGAGCGACTTCAGTAGTGTCTATTAAGACGCTCTGATTCCCTGTAATGTGAATCTCTTCTTGGGGCGACTTGGGGCGACTTGAGGGCTTACAAGTCGGATCCCAAGTCGTCCTAGTGTGAACCGAGCCTTAAGGTTGAGACAAACTATTTAACACTGACAGGGGTGCTTACAATAATCAGATTTTATTCATTCAAAAGAGAAAAAAACTGTTGCTGTAACTGCTTAAAAAGTGTTAACTGAAATTTGGCTTTAATTTGTTAGTCATTTATGAAAAGTCCATCAAAATCTACTTTAACTAAAACTACAATCTCCACAGGTTAATGCCCCGTACACACGGTCGGATTTTCCAATGGAAAATGTCAGATCGGAGCGTGTTGTCGGAAATTCCGACCATGTGTGGGCTCCATCGGACATTTTCCATCGGATTTTCCGACACACAAAGTTTGAGAGCAGGCTATAAAATTTTCCGACAACAAAATCCGTTGTCGGAAATTCCGATCATGTGTACACAAATCCGACGCACAAAGTGCCACGCATGCTCAGAATAAATAAAGAGATGAAAGCTATTGGCCACTGCCCCGTTTATAGTCCCGACGTACGTGTTTTACGTCACCGCGTTTGGAACGATCGGATTTTCCGACAACTTTGTGCAACCGTGTGTATGCAAGACAAGTTTGAGCCAACATCCGTCGGGAAAAATCCTAGGATTTTGTTTTCGGAATGTCCGAACAAAGTCCGACCGTGTGTACGGGGCATTACAGTGCTGCTGTTCATAGGGTTGCAACGTTGTTCCTCTATAGATACAATGAAGAAGTGAGCATAGTCACCCTAATGCCCCGTACACAGGATAGGATTTTCCGACAACAAAATCCTGGATTTATTTCCGGCGTATGTTGGCTCAAACTCGTCTTGCATACACACGGTCACACAAATGTTGTCGGAAATTCCGAACGTCAAGAACGCGGTGACGTACAACACGTACGATGAGCCGAGAAAAATGAAGTCCAATAGCCAGTGCGGCTCTTCTGCTTGATCCCGAGCATGCGTGGAATTTTGTGCGTCGGAATTGTGTACACACGATCGGAATTTCCGACAACGTATTTTGCTGTCGTAAAATTTGAGATCCAGATCTCAAATTTTGTTTGTCGGAAATCCCGATGGACAATGTCCGATGGAGCCTACACACGGTCGGAATTTCCGACAACAAGCTCCTATCGAACATTTGTTGTCAGAAAATCCTATTGTGTGTACAGGGCATAAGACTGGATTTGGCTGCTCAATGACCAGGCCATTTTTTGCGATACAGCACTGCGTCCCTTTAACTGACAATTGCGTGGTTGTGCGATGTGGTACCCAAACAAAATTGACGTCCTTTTTTCCCCACAGAGCTTTCTTTTGGTGGTATTTGATCACCTCTGCAGTTTTTATTTTTTGCCCTATAAACAAAAAAAGAGAGACAATTTTAAATAAAACACAATATTTTGTACTTTTTGCTTTAATAAATATCCCCAATTTTTTCTTTCCTATTAAAAACTGACCACACTAGACAGAAGAACACACTGTGGTCAGTTCTCTAGCTGTGGGAACTCAGCCTGCTCTCCTCCAATGATCAGACTTGTCCTGACACACCCCTGTACAGCTTAGTGTGCTGTTGCTTCTCCTCCCCCAATCTCTTATGTAGCTGAGTACAGAGGGAATGTGATCACTAAAAAAAGGGGGGAAAAAAGGTATTTATAATGTTTTTTAAATTCATACACATATTTTTTCCTTTCATTTTTATTTTAAACGGAATGGGTTGTTTTACAAGGTGAGCGTTTACAATAACTTTATGTCTGAATAACTGTTGCAATGGTTAAAGAAAAATCTGTCCACATATTTCTAAACATTCTGGTATTTTTTTTTTCTCCAGCACTATAGCTACTCCTATAGTGTAGAGGTCCAGCGTTATTGTCACGGACGCCAATGGCAGTAATCCTCGCTGCACCAATCAGCATGCAGGATTGGAATTACAGTGACTGCGAGGACGTTTTTCCCGCCTTTGGAGAGAATCTATTTGTGAGATGTTGTGAAGTGTCAGGCCAGTGAAAAGGAAGCGTTTGTAGTCTGTGGCAGATGGCGGCACCGTTGGCTATTATCAGCGTCCTCCAGCATCCTACGAGGAGACACCACCCCACCCTCACTCAGTGATTCAGCACATTGTGGCTGGTCGCAGAGCTCCAAAACAACATTTCAGAAATCTCACATTTTGTAACGTACTCTGCAATTAGCGCGGGCAAATGGCCGTTGTCTTTAGTTGATGATTGATTTCCACGTTAAATTGTGTATATATCCATTTTACCAAGATTAGGTTGCTTCATTAGACTTGACAACAGTCTAGAAATGTATTCTGCAAAAAAAAAATGAAAATGACTAATTATAGGAAACCCATAGCTGTCAACTGTCCCTTATTTGGAAGGACTGTCCCTTTTGTAGATTTAGACAATTATTTTGGACTAATAATTCTACATGGTTCTCCTAACCAAGGGGGTGGCACAGGTGTGTCATTTTGACTGCATACTTTATGCTATAACAGCCATTCTCAACCAGGGTTCCGTGGAAGCTTGGGGTTCCTCCAGAGGCTTCTAGAGGTTCCTTGAGCTGTGGCTGATGAACCACCTTTTTGATGGTGCCTACAGAGTTCAAGGTTCAACATACCTTAGCAAAGCCAGCAGCATGACACAAAATATCTTTTTAGCTGTCTTTAAGGGTGGCATTCTGAGCACCACTTTAAGGGGAACATTCTTCCTATTGACCACCAATATAAGGAGCATTGTTTCTACTGTCCCCTAATGAATTGGTTTTAGTAAGGGTTCCTCGAGACCTGAAAATTATTTCTGGGGTTCCTCTAGGGTTAAAAGGTTGAGAAAGCCTGTGCTATAAAGTGTCCCTGTTTGCCATCTTAACCTTTTGCTGCGCATAGAATACGTATGGATGGCGGCAAAGGGGGTGGACTTTACCACCCACAAACCGCACATATGCGGCAAAGGTTTCTGTGCTGAAAGCAAGCTTACTGTGCACTCCCAGCAAAGAGACGAGGCGGTCAAACACAGCTCCTGGTATCTAGTAATGACCACTAGCTGGCGGGACCGGCACCCAATCATGTGACCACTGTGGCAGCCAATCACAGTGGTCACATGGTCAGGCAGACCTTCCCACTTCCCAGGCCTAATAGCTCACTTAAAGGGATGCCAGAGCTGGGCAGGAAGGGGGGTTAAATAGCTAAGAGGTATGGGAAGGCTGTAGTAAGAGAGTATGGATGCTATCACTGCTGACGTCTTTTTCTGAAAATGCTAGATGCCTGGCTGTTGTACTGATCAAGTCATTTCCATACTTTCTGAGTCAAAGACCCTGAACAAGTATGCAGATCAGAAGTTCTGACTTTACTGGCTGCCTGCTTGTTCCAGGTCATCGACTCAGAATGTGTTGAAACCAGAGAAAGCCAGGAAGCTAACATTTCCAGAAACTCATCAATGGCAGCCCCCCATATTTTACTCACTACAAGTTTCCTTTGAAGTATATTTAAAGCCTGCTTTTTTTTTTTTTTTTTTTTCTAAAGACTTGGACAGAGTAGGAAAGGATCAGAAATCTTGTCAGGTTTTTCTAGCAATCAACGAACATGTATATGACGTCCCATATATAGGAAACAGATCTATCAGTATATAATAATTTCAACAAAAGAAAATGGAGAATAATGCTTATGAAATACTACTTGTAGAGAATAATGCAAAAATATTATAACAATTCCTCTATATACAGAAAAGATGTACACATCATACTTTGTAATAAATCCTTCAGACATATTGTTGAAATGTGATCACGAGTGGTTCTCGGCCTGGCTTCCTGTGACTTTACAGTGCCTTGAAATAGTATTCATACCCCTTGAAATTTTCCACATTTTGTCATGTTAGAACCAAAAATTTTAAATGTATTTTATTGGGATTTTATGTGATAGACCAACACAAAGTGGCTCATAATTGTGAAGTGGAAGGAACATGATAAATGTTTTTTAAAACTTTTTACAAATAAATATGTGAAAAGTGTGGCGTGCATTTGTATTCAGCCCCCCCCTGAGTCGATACTTTGTAGAACCACCTTTTGCTGCAATTACAGCTGTAAGTCTTTTTGGGGATGTCTCTACCAGCTTTACACATCTAAAGAGTGACATTTATTCCCATTCTTCTTTGCAAAATAGCTCAAGCTCTGTCAGATTGGATGGAGAGCATCTGTGAACAGCAATTTTCAAGTCTTGCCACAGATTCTCAATTAGATTTAGGACTGGACTTTGACTGGGCCATTCTAACACATGAATATGCTTTGATCTAAACCAGTGGTTCTCAACCTGGGGGTCAAATGATGATTTGCCAGGGGTCACCGAATCCTGGGCTGTTCCCGAAGCCCGTGCTGCTCTCCCAGCCTTTTCGTGGCCACCCAGCAGGACAGTCCCTGGAGCCTGTGGCCTCCCAGCTGGGCTGTTCATGGAGCCCACTCAAACTCTTCGCAGCCGCCCATTCAGTTCGCGGCATGGCTAGGGGGCAGAGACTAGAGGTCAGCTGACTGGTGAGGAATGTGAAGTGGGAGGGGCTGGAGGTGACCCTATCTTCTGATTTTATCATAGGTGTCACTGCTACAAGACACCACAAAGTCGGAGACACAGTGAAGCTGGAGACACAGTGAGTAACACTACCTGTGATTATAGTTGCCATTAAAAGTCCCCACTACAGTTCTCAGATCAGCAGATGACCTTGATCAAGAGCACATAAGTTGGCTGATCAGAACTCCACCTAGCACTGCCACTCATCCCATTCCCCCCACCAAGGAGTAAGAGAAGGAAAAAAAATAGAGAATACATGGAAGGGAGAGGAAAAGAGGGGGAGGAACAAGGAAAAAAGGGAGAGGAGGAATAAGAGCACAAGAAAGACGGCTAGCGACAGGGATGGGGGGAAAAAAACAAGAAATTAGCATAGAGAGAGATAAAAGGGAAAGAAAGGAGAACAAAGAGAAAGAGTGGTACATCCTAAAACGTATCATAAGGGGTTTTAATATTGTACGAGTGGAAGGTACTCAGGGAGAGCTAAATGTCCATGGGTTAGGGGCGCAAATTACTTACCTTGCTTTGGGTGCTGACAGTCCACGCTACGAAAATAATTTTGCTGTTAGGGGTCCCCACAACTTGGGAAATTTTATCAAGGGGTCACGACACTAGGAAGGTTGAGAACCACTGATCTAAACCATTCCATTGTAGCTCTGGCTGTATGTTTAGGGTCGTTGTCCTGCTGGAAGAACCTCCGCCCCAGTCTCAATTATTTTACAGACTCCTAACAGGTTTTCTTCTAATATTGCCCTGTATTTGGCTCCATCCATCTTCGCATCATCTCTGACCACTTCCTTGTCCCTGCTGAAGAAAAGCATGCTCATAACATGATGCTGCCACCACCATGTTTCACGGTGGGGATGGTGTGTTGAGGGTGATGTGCAGTGTTAGTTTTACTCCACACATTGCATTTTGCTTTTAGGCCAAAAAGTAAAACTTTGGTCTCATATGACCAGGGCACCTTCTATCACACATTTAGTTTGTCCCCTACTCCCCTACATGGCTTCTCACAAACTGCAAACAGGATTTCTTATGGCTTTCTTTCAATAATGGCTTTCTTTTTGCCACTCTTCCATAAAGGCCAGATTTGTGGAGTGCACGACTAATAGTTGTCCTGTGGACAGATTCTCCCACCTGAGCTGTGGATCTCTGCAGCTCCTCCAGAATTACCATGGGACTCTTGGGTGCTTCTCTGATTAATGCTCTCCTTCCCCAGTCTGTCAGTTTAGGTGGACGGCCATGTCTGGTATGTTTGCAGTTGTGCCATACTCTTTCCATTTTTGGATGATGGATTGAACAGTGTTCCGTGAGATGTTTAAAGCTGGAGATATTTATTTATAACCTGACCCTGCTTTAAACTTCTCCACAACTTTATCCCTGACCTGTCTGGTGTGTTCCTTGGCCTTCATGATGCTGTTTTTTCACTAAAGTTCTCTAACAACCCTCTGAATTCTTCACAGAACAGCTGTATTTATACTGAGATTAATGTAAACACAGGTGGACTCTATTTACTAATTAGGTGACTTCTGAAGGCAATTGGTTCCAATAGATTTTAGCTAGAGGTATCAGAGTAAAGGGGGCTGAATTCAAATGCACGCCATACTTTTCAGATATTTATTTGCAAAAAATGTTGAAAACCTCTAGATGTACAAAGCTGGTGGAGACATCCCCAAAAAGACTTGCAGCTGTAATTGCAGCAAAAGGTGGTTCTACAAAGTATTGACTCAGGGGGGCTGAATACAAATGCACGCTACAATTTTCACATATTTATTTCTAAAACATTTTGCAAACCCTTTATAATTTTCCTTCCACTTCACAATTATGTGCCACTTTGTGTTGGTCTATCACATAAAATACCAATAAAATACATTTAAATTTTTGGTTGTAACATGACAAAATATGGAAAATTTCAAGGGGTATGAATACTTTTTTAAGGCACTGTATATAGCCAATTGATATATATTTATCATGCTATATTTTATATAAAAATATGTTTTGGGGGCTGGGTGGTTTGGTGTGGGTACTGCAAAGTTTGATAACCTGACTGTTTTATTCTAAAGAATGTGAGTATGTGCGATGATGTGCAATGTCATTCCACTGTATGTTTTATATGTCCTGGAGATGTATTGCATTATCTTTTTGTATAATTCCTTTTGGTTGAATTTACAGTTAACACTTTTCTGATGTAAAAAAAAAAAGAATGTGAGTATTTTTATATGAGTAATCAATAAAGTTCTTAGATCATGGTTCATGATCAATAAACCTATATAATGTTTTTATAATCTTAGGTGAATGACTTTATAAACCTTTTTTGAATTATTCCCTACAAATATGTTTTTATAATGTTTATTATTCCCTACAAATATATGTCTGTGTCCACAATGGGGAGATTCGCCCTCTCTGATTGTCTTGGTAACCATTGTCAACGAGCCAGAAAGTGATGGGAAGTACATTTTCCTGTCGCCAACATGGCAGCATACATGTTATAGTATGGTGCCATGTGTTGGCGCCAAGAAAGGAAAATCACGGTAAGTTTTTGATACAATTTTTTGTCTTCCTGGTGCCAACATGGCAGCATACTACTACATGTATGCTGCCATGGATTGGCTCCAGGAAAGGAAAATCACGGTAAGTTTTTGATACAATTTTTTGTCTTCCTGGTGCCAACATGGCAGCATACTACTACATGTATGCTGCCATGGATTGGCTCCAGGAAAGGAAAATCACGGTAAGTTTTTGATACAATTTTTTGTCTTCCTGGTGCCAACATGGCAGCATACTACTACATGTATGCTGCCATGGATTGGCTCCAGGAAAGGAAAATCACAGTAAGTTTTTGATACAATTTTTTGTCTTCCTGATGCCAACATGGCAGCATACTACTACATGTATGCTGCCATGGATTGGCTCCAGGAAAGGAAAATTACAGTAAGTTTTTGATACAATTCTTCATTTTACAGTTGTCACTGGAACAGGAATACAGGGGAACTCTTCCAAAGAGGAAATTTCCATTCTTTTTGTGTCTCCAATACAGGAAGTGGAGGGAAATCTTCCCAGCAAGACACAGACAGCAATAAAAACCTGACATGCGTTTGAACCATTCGGCACTCCAATGTTTTGGCTGGAGTTCTACTTAAAGGCACAGTGCTGGAGAAAGTGATTGACTGCTCTGCGCAGTGTTGCTTTGTGGCTTTTATTTTGGGCGTTGTTAATCTTTCCAGTCTGAACAGTGAATATCTGAAGTGTCATGCTCTGCTCTGTTTCCCCCTGGTCATCATTCAGTTCTGTCTTCTGGTATACTCCTCAGATGTTGAAAGAAGATAACTTCCCAGAAAGACTGGCTTACCACAAATCCTTATGTGCTGGGGATGATAAACTAGTTATTTTTGCTTTTCCTTTAGTTGGGCTAAAGGGATTTTCAGAAAAAAAAACCTTGTCACTGGGTTCTCTGCATATACTGTATGTGCAAGTATATTGAGTAAGAATAGGGAACGTGCAATAATGGTGTGCAAAGTGCAGAATCCCGAGGCGGCCAATCAATGATAGCTAGATCACTTAGGGCCCCTTTACACCTATAGACCCTCTCTTGATTAAAGAGGAAATTCCATGTGAGTCCATGTTGGTGCAGCCTCCTGGGATATGTGATGAGATGCATAGACATGTCATTTTTCTTCTGGTGAGAACGGTGGCATGGAGGAGGGACTGGACAAAAAAAAGGAATGGAAATAACTTGGCATTTATATTGCGAAGAGGGGAATTGCAGGGAGCTAAAGTGGATCTGGGGAGTGAAGGTCTGCTTTAATGTCTTATAGGCCCTTTACAAGCTTCAACACATCAACAAACATGGCTGACCCATGTGTATTCACATATATGATTATTGCGCTGATGTGCATTGGAGGCAGTGCCGGAACAAAGTCACCTAAAGCCCAGGGCGAACATGTCAAACTGCCCCCTCCCCCCCCAAAATGCATGAGCAGTATGTGTCAGCAAAAATCCACACACAAAAAACACTGAGCACTAACCTGCATACGTACCCCCAAAGCACAAATCTCTTCACCCCAATCTTGTTGTGACGCCCTCCCACTTCACATGATACAACAGTGAGCAGTAAGCAGCCACCCCTCTTGCCCACCCCTTGTCCCAGCCCTGATTGGAGGCCCAATGGAAATGATTGAGATGCCTCCCAAAATGAATGTACTTTTCTGCTACCAAGGCACATTAATGCTCATAAAACCTTACATAGGTGAGGAGCCAGCCTAAAGACATGATTTGTGATTGGTTACTGTGAAATGCTGCCTATGGATATCATAGTTCTATGCTCTTCCGTATTGAATAAGCATAATGGGTGGTGATGGATATGAGACACAAACTATTTAAAAAGTAAGTCTAATGCCGCGTACACACGAGTGGACTTTCCAGAAGACTTGGTCCAGCGGACCGGACTCCGTCGGACAATTCGATCGTGTGTGGGCTCCAGCGGACTTTTTTTCCCCAAAAGCCCGATGGACCTAGAAATAAAACATGTTTCAAATCTTTCCGACAGACTCGAGTCCGGTCGAAAAATCCGCTCGTCTGTATGCTACTCCGACGGACTGAAACCGACGCTAGGGCAGCTATTGGCTACTGGCTATCAACTTCCTTATTTTATTCCGGTCGTACGTCATCACGTACGAATCCGTCGGACTTTGGTGTGATCGTGTGTGTCCAGGTCCGTTCGTTTGAAAGTCTGGCGGACCTACGCTGCAAAGTCCGTCGGAAAGACTGTCGGACCTAGTCCGTCTAAAAGTCCGCTTGTGTGTATGCAGCATAAAAAACTGACTTTTTTTTGGTGGATGCTGGAAAGTTAAACTGACCTACAGTTTCATATATCTTTGAAGGACTCTATTTGTGGGATCTTCTCTCTGGGTTCCTGGATCTTCACACTTGCTGAGACCATTATGAGGCGTTCCCAATTTCCCTAATGGATTTTTATTGATTTACTTTTTGGGAGAATATAACAGGAGGAGCTGGGACACACAAAGGGGGGTGGGAACATCCAAACCTCCCAAGTGGAGAGGAACAGAATTCTGAATCATGGCAGGAATATCACACTGTTATATCAAAAAAGTATAAAAAGCCAAGGGTTGATTTAGCTCACTAGGCTACACCTATAACTAAAATATCACTTTTTTTGCGGACTGACCGTTTAAAGCCTAAGTGCAGCCAAAAGCAAACAAACTGAAAAATCAGCACAAGGGACAAAACTCACTCAGTCACTAGGATGTGTCCCTTGTGCCGATCTTTCTTCTTTTAGTTTAAGTCCTCCTATGCCCATGATCCCCCTCCACTGCCACCGTTGTAAATTTCCAGTGCAGTGGGGGTTAATACAACTAAGGGACTGTCACAGGGTCTCTTTAAGAGACTATGTTCTCCCTTTTCGCCCAGCTCCACCATTAATAAAAGCTGTACTAAAGCTTCTATGAATGAAACAAGATCTATGGATAAAGAATGGGCAGAAGATTGATAGGTCACCCCCCTCCATTCATAGATCATGTTTCATCCATAGAAGCTGCAGTATGGCTCCTATGAATGAGAGGGCTGGGCAAAAAGGGCAGGCATAGTTGGATTAGAGCCTGCGACAGCCCCTTAGTTGTATTAACCCCTGCCACATTGAAAGATTATGTCGGTGGGGTGGGGGTGGTGTCATGGATGGAGGAGGATTTCAGCTAGGGTTGCCACTTTTTCTTCAAGCCAAACCCAAACACTTTAGTGGTGCACAGTAATTTTTGTTTTTGTTTTAGTATATACTATAGGATTGTAACAGACCTGGGACACCTTTGGGCACTCCAAAGAGAATAGTAATGCGGCACACATAGTGCCCCCTCACCCTCCTGTCAAGCCCTATTCCGACCCAGGTGAACTGAAACCCAGACACATGATTCAAAACCTGGACTGGTGAATCCTGGACAGGTGGCAACCCTACTTTCAGCTAAAAGAAGCACAAGCGACACATCCTACTGACTGTAAATGGCGTCCCTTGTGCTGATATTTCTGTTTTTTATCTCGGCTGCACTCAGACTTTAACTAAGTAAGTTACCATTTAAACAGTTTGCAATTATAATCTATTTTTCTATCATTGAAATACTTGATCTGTCTGGGGACAGGGGATAGATGCAGCATCGTGTTTTCAGTAAGGTTGAGAAAATCCTACTTAGCTACTAAACTAATTGCTGGTTATGCCCTTCTCTGTGAAGTAAAGGGCATGAGCATTTTACTACACCTGCACCACATTCCTTCATTGGTCAAGCTTGAGGATGGGGGGGGGGGGGGTAGGTTAGAAGCTTCCAGTAATATTTGGGGCTGCAAAGACCTTTGCGCTCTACCTCTACCCGTTCTTCTCCACCAGAGATCTTTGCTTCTTTGGGATGCCTAATAGCCAGAAACCAGCTTCTGATTATACTGTAGTGTCTACTGTTCTATATGCAACCCCCCCCCCCCCCCTTTCTTTTCCAGGCCAACATTTCACTTGCTGACAGTTAGCATTTGGAGGGAAGAGATAAAGATATCACTGTACAAAGTCTGGAGTCATCTCTGCTCCTCCCCAACCCTCAGATTTCTCATATGCGTTTTCTATAACACCGTGTTTACTGTATTCGGTTCTTTACAGAATAATTCCAGGCATGGCTATGTTATACTTAGTTACATTGGTCCCGTTTATCATAGCATATCATACCTGGCTGATGCCCCTGGAAGCTGAAAATTACTGAAGTAGACACCGCTACTCCAGTGATCTCCACCAGCTTCCAGGTCCCATCCTGAGCAGCCAGCCTAATGCATTGTAAAAACACGAGGTCGCCCGCTCAGCATGGGCGCTATTCAGAGAGTGGTTTGCATTTTCTGAATGAATGCAAAGTGATCTTTGATTGGACTAGGTGGAGAGCTTGACATCACCACCCCTCCTCTCCTCCTCATCCAGTCAATCAGAAAATGCAAACTATTCTCTGAATGGCGCCCGTGTTGGGTATCTGACCTCCTGTGTTCAGTAAGCAGGAGTGAAGACGCTTGGCGCGTGACACGGAAGCAAGTGGAGGCACCGCTACTTCAGTGATTTCCAGCTTCCAGGGGGGATCAGCCAGGTATGGTATATATTTTACATAATTGCATTGGTAAAAGCTGGACCAATGTAACTATGTATAATATAGCCGTGCCTAAATTATATACTTACTGTACTGTACCTACCTACTGACTGAAGCACCAGAATTTTGTGCACAATGTGCAAGCCTAGTTATAGCTGGATCCCAACATAATGCATAAATACATACTTTATGCAAATATATATATATATATATATATATATATATATATATATATATATATATATATATATATATATATATATATATATATGTATATATATATATATATAGTTTATATATAATGCAAGACATGCAATGGATTTAGGTGTGTATACAGTTACACTTATATATATATATATATATATATATATATATATATATATATATATATATATATATATATATACCTCCCAACATTTTGAGATGGGAATGAGGGACACCCACTAGCAAATGTATGTAGGCATAGGACACGCCCCCTGCCACACCCCCTTAAAGGAGAATTAACCCAAAAAAGGTTAATTAAATCCACAAGTGCTTTTTTTACCACTACTATTCCTTTCTATTGGCTTTTAAAATGTACAAATGCAGCAATTTAGAAATTGGATGAAAGGTTTAGCACTGGGAAACACTTTTTGAAAGATAAAAAGTGCATTCTATATACAACTATATAGATCAGACCAAAATGAGGGACAAATGAGGGGGAATGAGGGACAGAGGGACTTCATTCCAAATCAGGGACAGTCCCTCGAAATCATATATATATATATATATATATATATATATATATATATATATATATATATATAGATAGATAGATATAGATAATATGGGACGGAAAGTATTCAGACCCCCTTAAATTTTTCACGCTTTGTTATTTTGCAGCCATTTGCTTAAATCATTTAAGTTCATTTTTTTCCTCATTAATGTACACACAGCACCCCATATTGACAGAAAAACACAGAATTGTTGACATTTTTGCAGATTTATTAAAAAAGAAAAACTGAAATATCACATGGTCCTAAGTATTCAGACCCTTTGCTCAGTATTTAGTAGAAGCACCCTTTTGATCTAATACAGCCATGAGTCTTTTTGGGAAAAATGCAACAAGTTTTTCACACCTGGATCTGGGGATCCTCTGCCATTCCTCCTTGCAGATCCTCTCCAGTTCTGTCAGGTTGGATGGTAAATGTTGGTGGACAGCCATTTTCAGGTCTCTCCAGAGATGCTCAATCGGGTTTAAGTCAGGGCTCTGGCTGGGCCATTCCAGAACAGTCACGGAGTTGTTGTGAAGCCACTCCTTCGTTATTTTAGCTGTGTGCTTAGGGTCATTGTCTTCGGCCCAGTCTGAGGTCCTGAGCACTCTGGAGAAGGTTTTCGTCCAGGATATCCCTGTACTTGGCCGCATTCATCTTTCCCTCGATTGCAACCAGTCGTCCTGTCCCTGCAGCTGAAAAAACACCCCCACAGCATGATGCTGCCACCACCATGCTTCACTGTTGGGACTGTATTGGACAGGTGATGAGCAGTGCCTGGTTTTCTCCACACATACCGCTTAGAATAAAGGCCAAAAAGTTCTATCTTGGTCTCATCAGACCAGAGAATCTTATTTCTCACCATTTGGAGTCCTTCAGGTGTTTTTTAGCAAACTCCATGTGGGCTTTCATGTGTCTTGTACTGAGGAGAGGCTTCCGTCGGGCCACTCTGCCATAAAGCCCCGACTGGTGGAGGGCTGCAGTGATGGTTGACTTTCTACAACTTTCTCCCATCTCCCGACTGCATCTCTGGAGCTCAGCCACAGTGATCTTTGGGTTCTTCTTTACCTCTCTCACCAAGGCTCTTCTCCCCCGATAGCTCAGTTTGGCCGGACGGCCAGCTCTAGAAGGGTTCTGGTCGTCCCAAACATCTTCCATTTAAGGATTATGGAGGCCACTGTGCTCTTAGGAACCTTAAGTGCAGCAGAAACTTTTTTGTAAACTTGGCCAGATCTGTGCCTTGCCACAATTCTGTCTCTGAGCTCTTCAGGCAGTTCCTTTGACCTCATGATTCTCATTTGCTCTGACATGCACTGTGAGCTGTAAGGTCTTATATAGACAGGTGTGTGGCTTTTCTAATCAAGTCCAATCAGTATAATCAAACACAGCTGGACTCAAATGAAGGTGTAGAACCATCTCAAGGATGATCAGAAGAAATGGACAGCACCTGAGCTAAATATATGAGTGTCATAGCAAAGGGTCTGAATACTTAGGACCATGTGATATTTCAGTTTTTCTTTTTTAACAAATCTGCAACAATTTCAACAATTCTGTGTTTTTCTGTCAATATGGGGTGCTGTGTGTACATTAAAGAGGAAAAAAATGAACTTAAATGATTTAAGCAAATGGCTGCAAAATAACAAAGAGTGAAAAATTTAGGGGGTCTGAATACTTTCCGTCCCCACTGTATATACTGTATATATGTGGTTTAATGTTGTGTTGGGTGCCTTTAAGAAATCCTGAAATGCACCTGATTTTATTGACCTGCATACCCCCCACTTTCAAGTGAGGTATGCTTTTTGAGTTTATTTTTTATTTATCATGCTCCACTACTGAATTGGCATGTGCTCACCCTTATGTGCACTTGCAATTCATTATGTATTATTAATATGGCCGGTAGTTTACATTTATGTCTATTCATGTGATCCCTACAGATTTGGACCTCCTGTATCGCCAGATTCCTCGGCTTTGGGTTGGGTTCATCCTCTGGTAGCTTGTTGCTCCCCCTTTTTGGCCTCCACCTTGGTGGTCTTGGGTGCACCTTTCCCCTCACACCTGGGTCATCGTGTGGCCGGCGCAGCCGTTCTTTTTCCTTGTCGCCTGTCTCTCCCCCTCTGTTCTACTTCTGATGTAAAAGCATCAGGATATCTGCATGTATGTACACATATATACGGTCAGTAAATAATGTTTTCCAAAATTAAATATTGCTTGTCTATTGACAAATTTTTGTGTCCTAATTTGTGTATGCATATATTTTGTATTTACTCATATCTTTATGAATTGTAGATTGCATAGATTTCTACACCACTTGCTCCTGACGAAGAGGAATTACACCAAAAAACCTCAAAACGCGTAGAGCTTCACTCTGTACAATTGCACGTGAGTGTTGTAAACAGTGGTTTGAATATGCTCTTCTATCTATGACATCAATTTACCATGCAGTTTTGACAAAAGCTTTTATGTATTGATGTTTTTTAGAATTCGTATTAAATTATATTTTTCTATATTTTTTAGTCTGCATACACTATTCTTGGAGTCATTGCCCTAAAAAGTCCCGTTAGAGGGTCCCTTTGTGTCTTTTTGATGTACTATTAGGGATGTGGGCAATTTCTCCTTCTACTCACTAGAATTTAACAATTTTTGTATATCTGCATATAAAGTGCCTCCCTTCTGACACCTTCCATCACTATGACTAAGCCTTGATTGACGAAATGCGTTGGTGCAGGAGGTCTTTGGGCAGGGACTAAGGCTAGGGTCTATGAGCCTTTGTTATCGATATGTCATCGGTGTGCAGCTGGTTTGCTTTTCTCCAGTGGAGGGTTTTGAAGTCAGGACAGCTCCCTTTCAGCCAGCACCCGAGCTCCAGGAGACAGCAGGATTTTTTGCTTGTGAACGGAGGATATTCACTGGTCACTTCAAATGAAAAAAAATGTGAATATTAATCTGTGTGAATGTTTACCATTGCTCACCAATCAGTCCACAGAATAATAAAGCAGTATTAACCACTTCAGCCCCGGAAGCTTTTACCCCCTTAATGACCAGGCCATTTTTTGCGATACGGCACTGCGTTACTTTAGCTGACAATTGCGCGGTCGTGCGACGTTGTATCCAAATAAATTTGATGTCCTTTTTTTTCCCCCACAAATAGAGCTTTCTTTTGGTGGTATTTGATCACCTCAGCGTTTTTTATTTTTTGCACTATGAACAAAAAGTGACACTTTTGAAAAAAAAAAACAATATTTTTTACTTTCTGCTATAAATTATATCCAATAAAAAAATGTAAAAAAAAATCAAATTTCTTCATCAATTTAGGCCATTATGTATTCTGCTATATATTTTTGGTGAAAAAATCCCATTAAGCGTATATTGATTGTTTTGCCCAAAAGTTATTGCATCTACAAACTATGAGATATTTTTATGGCATTTTTATTTATTTATTTTTACTAGCAATGATGGCAATTATCGATTTTTAGCAGGATTTAGTATATCTGGGGTGGGCGGTCTTTAAGTAGTTAAACCCAAAAACAAAGCTATGGTGGCTGCATTTGTTTTCTTTTTCTTAGTTTTTTTTCCCTTTATTTTCACCTGATTGTCCAGCAATCAAGTCTGCTATTTTTTAATTTCCATTAACAGACCAAGCTGTCCAGCAAAATAGGGAGTTAGAGGATTCAGACAAAGCATTTAACGCTGATAGGGGTTCTTACAATGGTCAGCTATTTCTGTAAAACCTTTATTCCAAAAGGAAAAAAAAAACTATTGCTGTAACTGCTTAAAACATGTTAGGTGGAATTTGGCTTTAATTTGTTGCTCAAGTCTATCTAAATCAGCTATGCAACAAACACTATTCTCTCTCCAGATTTAAAATGCTTCTGTCCAAAGAGTGTCACCGTAGCTCCACCATCCAGAGTGGAGAGATACCCTAAGACCCAGTGTGTTACTGGCTGGATCACCAGATGAAGACAAAAGGGGAAAAAATGTATAAAGGAAAACGAATGCAGCCACCTCATTTAAAGTAGAATTCCAGCCAAAACCTAAAAGGTCTAAAACAATGTTGCTTCCCCCCTCCTCCTACCTATACTGACTAACCTGTGTAGAAAACTTGTATATACTTACCTATTTTCAGCCTATTGCAGTTCGGTCACGTGATCCAGATCCCCTGCGTAATTCAGCGGTGGCTGCAAGGGAGAGGAGGAAGGGCAGACAAAGGCTGGGACATTGAAAACTTTAGGTGATGTCACCGCTCTAGGCTTTTCCAGCCGTTGTCAATCGCTCTCTCTTCTCCCCTGCAGCCACCACCGGCTGTCACAGGGGATCATGTGAATGGACTAGAGCGGGCTGAACCTAGGTATGTATATACTGTACATTTTTTTTACACAGGATAGTCAGCATAGGTGTTAGGAGGGGGAGAGGACATTTCTAATAATTATTAAATTAAGGCTGGAATTCTATTTTAAGGTTTGGTAAGCTTTAATATATTAAGGCTGCTTTCACACTGATCCATGTTTCTTCCACTTTTGCGTTAAAAAAAAAAAAATTGAAAGAAAAATGCGGGAGCATGCAATCCTATGGAACTCTTCACACTGGTCACTGCGTTTAGTTAAATCCTGCTTGCTGCATTTTTGGTGCAGGCTTGGTACGGTAAAAAAAATGCACCAAAAACGCACCTCCCCATTGAAATGCATAGAATACGCATCAAAACGCATGAAGAATGCACCCGTGATTACATTTTTTATGTGGTTTTGAGTCACATGTCCTTTTAAAAAATGCACCGCAAATGCGGTAAAAACACAGCAAAAACGCACACGCGTTTTACTGCGTTATTGCTACGGATCAGTGTAAAAGTGCCCTAAATGTTTGTTTTTGGGATGATAAATTAGGAGTTAAAACTAAAGTGGTTGTAAAGGCTCAGATTTTTTAAAATTAAAATAATAAACATGTCATACTTACCTGCTCTATGCAAAGGTTTTGCACAGAGTGGTCCCGAACCTCCACCTCTTAGGTCCCTTTCCAGCGCTCTTCGCTCCTACTCTTCTGCGTCTGCCCCCCATAGAAACACACATTGTGGCTTGGCCCCGCCCCCTGCTCCCCCTCACAGGATTTGATTGACAGCAGAAGGAGTCAATGGCTCCCACTTTTACCTCTGTGGCTGTGAGGTAAGAGAAAGACTCAAAGGTTTTTTTGTTTTTTTTTAACCTTAAAGCATTAAATGCATTATTGTAAAAAAAAACTTTAGCCTTCTTTAACCACGTGCCGACCGGCTCACGTCAATATACGTTGGCAAAGTGGCACGGGTGCGCATAATCACGTACCCGTACATCGCTCGCGGCCGTGGGTCAGGGGCGCGTGCCCGCGGCAATTAGATTCGTAGCAGAACCGATCAGTCTTCAGGTCCAGGAAAATAATTTCTGTCCTGGACCTGCTGATCGGTTCTGGAGAATGAAAATGCTTTCCCTGTCTGTAAGTGTAAACACAGACAGGGAAAGTGATGTCATCTCCCTCTGTGGAATTCTTTTCTTACCGTAAGTTGCACAACACTACACTAACACCAGTACACGTAGGTACACTTGTCACCCCCCGATTGCCCCCCCCCAGGTAACCACTTCACTACCTGTCACTGTGTCACCAATTGCAGTTTTCAGATTTTTTACTGATCACTGCATTGGTGTCACTTGTGACTCTAATCAGTGTTAGGGCAATTAGTAGGGTACTGCCCAAACCCCCTTAATAAGAGTTTAATCCCTTGATTGCCCCCCAGTTAACCCTTTCACCCCCTGTCTCAGTGTCACTAATAGATCTTTTTTCTGATCGCCATATTAGTGTCACGGGTGACTCTAGTTAGCCAGTTAGTTGATTAGTTTCAACGTCAGGTTTTTATAGCGTCAGGTACCCCCATATATTACCTAATAAAGGTTGCCCCCTAGTTAACCCTTTCACCCCTTGTCACCAGTGATCACCTTATTAGTGTCACGGGTGACGCTGGTTAGTTTGTTTTCTATAGCGTCAGGGCACCCGCCATATATTAGCTAATAAATGTTTAACCCCTTGATCACCCAGCGGGTGATATAGGTTAGGTTTTAGCGTCAGTCAGGGTCTGCGTTGCCCCAGGCAGTGTCAGATTAGTGCCAGTAATGCTAACACCCACGCACGCACCATACACCTCCCTTAGTATAGTATAGTGTCTGAACGGATCAATATCTGATCTGATCAGATCTATACTAGCGTCCCTAGTAGTTTAGGGTTCTCAAAAATGCAGCATTAGCAGGATCAGCCCAGATACCTGCTAGCACCTGCGTTTAGCCCCTCCACCCAGCCCACCCAAGTGCAGTAACACTCGATCACTGTCACTTACAAAACACAAAACACATAACTGCAGTGTTCGCAGAGTCAGGCCTGATCCTTGCGAATGTTAACAGTTTTTTTGGTAGCATTTGAAGCAGTTGCTGACAGTCAGGTGCTCTTTTCTCCTGTGAGTTTCACTAGTTGTACCAGTAAATTTAGAGGCCACAATGTCCAATCGAAGGTACACTAGTGAAGAGGCCTACACATTTCTGAGCTTGACAGATAGTGAAGAGGAAGTCACCCATCTGTCAGATTCAGGCTCACAATACGATCCTGTAGACAGCAGCAGCATCCTGGCAGATAGCTCTGACGACGGAGTTGTGGTCCCTGCCAAGGTCAGGCGTGCCCGACCCCGTTCTTCTGCTGTTGTTGAGGTACAAGAACTGCAGGGCTCTTGTATGGAGCAGAGAGCCAGTACTAGTGCTGCTCATCCTTCTGGTGAACTGGCAAGCACCAGCGGCCTAGTACACCCTGGTCGTAGTCAAACCTGCACTCTAGTATCACGTGATGATGTGGCGAGTCCCATAAGTGCAGTTCAAGCTGGTGAGGTGGCTAGCACAACTAGTGTCCTGCAGCCACCAAGAAGACAAAGACAGGCCCGTCAAGCCCATAGTGCCCTTCCTGCTGCATTTTCAAATCTGAATTGGGAGCCCACCACTTCTGTAGCATCCATACTTTCCCATTCACTGGCCAACCCGGAATTCAGGTGGAAACAGTTGATTTTACGTCACTTGATTTTTATTTGCTCTTTTTCACGGAAGATATCTATAGATCTATTGTGGACCAAAGCAATTTGTATGCTGGTCAATTCATCGCCGCTAATCCCCAGTTGACCCTTGCCAGAGATTGGAGACCTATCACGGTCTCCGAATTTAAGACTTTCTGGGCCTATCCCTCCTCATGGGCATAACTAAAAAGAGAGAGTTGTGGTCATATTGGTCAACTGACTCAATTCACCATATGCCCGTGCTCTCTGCCTCCATGACCAAAGCTAGATACAAGCAGATCTTGCGATTTATGCACTTCAACGACAATGAATGTCGTCCCCGGGGTAACCCTGAATACGATCAGCTCCCCAAAATTAGGCCCCTCGTAAACCACTTCAAGCACCAGTTTGCAGCTTTGTATACTCCCGATCAAGTTGTCTGCGTTGATGAGTCCCTGATTACGTTTTCTGGCCACTTGTCATTCAAACAGTATATTCAGCTCTGTGACAGTGCAAAAGGCTATACATATAGTTTTATGGTTTACGAGGGAAAAGATAGTCACGTGGAGCCGGAGAACTGCCCAGACTACATAGGAAGCACTGGTAAGATTGTGTGGGACTTGGTGTCACCCTTATTCGGAAAGGGGTACCACTTGTATGTGGACAATTATTACACCACTTTATAGTCACTTGTTTGATCATGGAATTGGCGCATGTCGCACCATGCGATCTATTCACCGGGGCTTACCCCAGCGGCTTGTAGATTTCCGTCTTAGGCTGGGGGAGAGAGCCTACTCGAGAAGTAATAATTTGCTTGCAGTGAAGTGGAAGGATTCATGGAATGTTTTCGTTCTGTCCTACCTTCACGCAGACATGACGGTTCAAATTCAAACGGCGAGTCGACTAGAGCGCATGTGGTGGCGTCAGAGAGGAGCGGCGCCATTGAAGATTGAGGGATCCAGCTGATAAGCATTTATTGCTATACGGCAACATCATCCACTGAGGATTTCAGCTGACACGCATTCATTGCTATACAGCGACTCCCCTCACTGAACACCTGAGACAACCTAAGACCGGAGATACTGGAGGATCCTATGTCCCTGCAGAGGGCTATTTCTGCCTGCTCATCTGACCCTGCTCTTTAGGGGGTCCATCATCTCTGGTAAGAGTCATTATATACAGAGTCGCACACCTGAGTTGCCTTTCGTTTGTTTACACTGAAGTACAGAGTTCATCATCAAGATTTTGCTATTGTGGACTTTATTACACATATATGTTTATACACTAGCCCTTCTCATCTAAGGGAAGACACTTTTTTTGTATTACTTTATGGACCCTTTGAATGATTTATTGAGGTTTTGATTTTCCTTATTTGATTTTTTGTCACCTGTATTCACTTTTTATTGATTCCTAGTTCACTTATAAATGTCCAGGTGTATCGATTTAAGATTTTATATGCCAGTCATTTTTGCATGGTATTAATTTAGCGCAACTTTTTTATTTTGTTTTTGAATACTACCATTAGATATTAGATGGTTTATTGTTGCGGCTTTGGTTTTTAGGAGTTATAGTCTGAGCGCGGTATTCTTACTTATTTAACAAATTCAAACGGTGACTGATGTTGTGGAGAAACCCCTGTGTCCACGAATACAACTTTAATATGGGAGGGGTGGACCTCAATGACCAGTTGATGGCGCCGTACTTAATTGCCCGTAAGGGCAGATGCCGGTATAAAAATGTGTCTGTATACTTATTACAATTGGCTCTGCTGATGCTTATGTGCTATACAAAGCTTCAGGACGAACTGGATCCTCCCTTAACCACTTCAATACCAGGCACTTAGACACCTTCCCGCCCAGCCCAATTTTCAGCTTTCAGCGCTGTCACAATTTGAATGACAATTGCGCGGTCATGCCACACTGTACCCAAACAAATTTTTTATCATTTTGTTCCCACAAATAGAGCTTTCTTTTGGTGGTATTTGATCCCCTCTGCGGTTTTTATTTTTTGCGCAACAAATAAAAAAAGACAGAAAATTTTGAAAAAAAGCACGTTTTTCTTTGTTTCTGTTAAAATTTTTTGTAAATGAGTACGTTTTCTTCTTCAATGACGGGCACTGATATGGCTGCACTGACGGGCACTGATACGGCGGCACTGATGGGCACCGATGAGGTGGCACCAATGAGGTGGCACTGATGAGGTGGCACTGACGGGCACTGATGATGGGCACTGATAGGTGGCACTGATGCGCACTGATAGGTGGCACTAATGGGCACTGATAGGTGGCACTGGTAGGTGGCACTGATGGGCACTGATAGGTGGCACCGATGGGCACTGATAGGCGGCACTGATGGGCACTTGTAGGTGGCATTAATGGGCACTCGTAGGTGGCGTTGATGGGTAGTTATGGGTGGCACTGATAGTTGGCACAGATGGGCACGGATGGGCACTGATAGGTGGGCACAGATGGGCACAGATGGGCACTGACAGGTGGCACCGATGGACACTGATGGGTGGCACTGATGATTCTGATTGATGGCAGTGATGCCCCTAAGTGTGGCATTGCTGGGCATCACTGCAACATAATTGTGCCAATCAGTGCCCATTTGTGGGCACTGATTGGCACAGATTTGGCACTGACTGGGCACATGTGGATGGCCATGGGGTACATACCTGGCCATCCACATGTTTCCCTTCCCTGGTGGTCCTAGTGGCGATCCCTGGTGGTCCAGTGTGGTGATCTGCGGGGGGGCTGCGCTGATAAACAATCAGCGCAGACCCCCCCTGCCAGGAGAGCCGCCGATCGGCTCTCCTCTACTTGCGTCTGTCAGACGCGAGTGAGGAAGAGCCGATCAACGGCTCTTCCTATTGACAGCGTGATCAGCCGTGATTGGACACGGCTGATCACGTGGTAAAGAGCCTCCGCCGGAGGCTCTTTACCAAGATCGGTGTAGCGGTGTGTCAGACTGACACACCGATCCACCGATCGCCGCGATGCGCGCCCCTGCGGGCGCGCGGCGGCATGTTATCCTGAAGGACGTCATATGACGCCCAGTCAGGATAACACAACCACCGCCCGGCCGTCAATCCGCTATAGGCCGGGCGGGAAGTGGTTAAATTCCAGGAAGAGATCATCACAGCCATTCTGTTTCCAGACGGTGCTGTGCCCCAACTTCCCAACGGAAATGCAGTAAGCCAGCTGCGTGGGAGGCATTTTCCGTATGTCCTCCCTGGTACCCCTACCCAACGATCACCCCAAAGAAGATGTCGTGTTTGTAGCAAGGGCAGATATAGGCGTGACACCCGCTATTATTGTCCCTCCTGTCCTGACCATCCTGGTCTTTGCATTGGTGAATGTTTCGAATGCTACCACACACTACTGGAGTATTAGAATAGGGTACAGCACTGTACAGACTAGGACACACTTTCACAGGGTCTCCCAAGATGCCATCGCATTTTGAGAGACCCAAACCTGGAACCGTTGCAGTTACAGTTACAAATAAAAGCGTAAAAAAATTAAAAATTAAATTAAATTAAATTAAATTAAAAAAAATAAAATAAAAAAGCCAAAAATAGTTGTCGTTTTATTGGTCTCTCTAAAAAAAATAAAAGCACCCCTGTCCCCCCGTGCTTGTGCGCAAATGCAAACGCAAGCGTCAGTCTCGTGTCATATGTAAACAGCAATTGCACTGTCAGATCGAGGGCAGTAATTTTAGCAGTAGACCTCCTCTGTAAACCTAAAGTGGTAACCTGTAAAGGCTTTTAAAAGCTTTTAAAAATGTATGTAGTTTGTGGCCGCTGCACGGTTGTACGCAATTTTAAAGCATGTCGTGTTTGGTATCTATGTACTCGGCATAAGATCATCTTTTATATTTTATCAAACATTTGGGCAATATAGTGTGTTTTAGTGTATTAAAATTTAAAAAAGTGTTTTTTTTTCCAAAAATAAATGTATTTGAAAAATCGCTGCGCAATTATTGTGTGAAAAAAAAAAATTGCAACACCCACCATTTTAATCTGTAGGGCCTTTGCTTTAAAAAAATATATAATGTTTGGGGGTTCGGAGTAATTTTCTAGCAAAAAAAAATATTTTTCCATGTAAACAAAAAGTGTCAGAAAGGGCTTTGTCTTCAAGTGGTTAGAAGAGTGGGTGATGTGTGACATAAGCTTCTAAATGTTGTGTATAAAATGCCAGGACAGTTCAAATGTCCCCTTTTTGTAAAGTAGACACCCCAAGCTATTTGCTGATAGGCATGTTAAGTCCATGGAATATTTTATATTTTGCCACAAGTTTCGGGAAAATTACAAACTTTTTTTTTTTTTTTGCATAAAGTTGTCCCTAAATGATATATTGCTCAAACATGGCATGGTTATATGTGAAACTACACCCCAAAATACATTCTGCTGCTTCTCCTAAGTATGAGGATACCACATGTGTGAGACTTTTTGGGAGCCTTGCCGCGTACAGCATAGCTCCCAACTGTCACTGATTTCGAGGGACTGTCCCTGATTTGGAACAATGTCCCTCTGTCCCTCATTCCTCCTCATTTGTCCCTCATTTTGGTCTGATCTATATAGTTGTATATAAAATGCACTATTTATCTTTTTTTAAAAAGTGTTTCCCAGTGCTAAACCTTTCATCCACTTTCTAAATTGCTGCATTTGTAAATACCAAAAGCCAATATAAAGGAATAGTAGTGGTAAATAGCACTTATGGATTTAACCAATCATTTTTTATTTAAACAATTCTCCTTTAAGGGGGGTGTGGCAGGGGGTGTGTCCTATGCCTACATACTTTTGCTAATAGGTGTCCCCCATTCCCATTTCAGAAAGTTGGGAGGTATGCGGACACCAAAAACCAAGCACCGCCTTCAGGATTTCTAAAGGCGTAAAATTGTGATTTTACTCCTCACTACCTATCACAGTTACGGAGGCCCTGAAATGTCCAGATAGCACAAAACCCCCACAAATGACCCCATTTTGGAAAGTAGACACCTCAAGCTATTTGCTAAGAGACATGGTGAGTATTTTGCAGCTCTCATTTGCAGCGAGATCTGCAAAATGCTCAACATGCCTCTCAGCAAATAGCTTGGGGTGTCTACTTTCTAAAATGGGGTCATTGGGGGGGGGGGGGTTGTGCTATTTGGGCATATAATGGCCTCCGAAATTGTGATAGGTAGTGTTGAGTGAAATCAAGAATTTACGCCCCTAGAAAGCCTGAAGGCGGTGATTGGTTTTCGGGGTCCTGTACGCGGCTAGACTGCCAAAAAGTCCCACACATGTGGTATCCCCGTACTCAGGAGAAGCAGAAGACTGTATTTTGGGGTGTCATTTTACATATGCCCATAGCATGTTTGAGCAATATATCATTTCAGTGACAACTGTGTAAAATGTCTTTATTTATTTTTTTTGTCATTTTTCAATCACTGACAAAAAAATACATTTTTCAATGTTCTCAATAAGCCTCTCAGCAATTTCCTTGGGGTGTCTACTTTCCAAAATGGGGTCATTTGGGGGGTATTGTATTGCCCTGCCATTTTAGCACCTCAAGAAATGAGATAGGCAGTCATAAACTAAAAGCTGCGTAAATTCCAGAAAATGTACCCTAGTTTGTAGACGCTATAACTTTTGCGCAAACCAATAAATATTCCCCTTATTGAGGTTTTTTTACCCAAGACATATGACTGAATGCTTTTTGGCCTTAAATGTATGACTAAAATTTAGTTTATTGTATTTTTTTTATAGCAAAAAGTAGAAAATATCATTTTTTTTTCAAATTTTTTTTATTTATATATCAAAAAATAATAACCACTGAGGTGATCAAAAAACAACAAAAGAAAGCTCTATTTGTGGGAAAAAAAGGACGCAAATTTCATAGCCCAGTGCCAATTTGTAAAAAGTGCTCTGGTCAGGAAGGGGATAAATCCTTTCAGGACTGAAGTGGTTAAAGTAGAACTCTAATCTATTTGTTTTTGATAGAGTATGGAAAGGTTTTTTATTGCTGTGTGTGTCCCCATTGGGAAGTCATCTTAACAGGTTTCCGCATTAGAATATTGTCCTTCGATTCATTTCTATTGACAAGCATAAAATTTTGGATTCTCTCTTACCTTTTTTGTTTTGTTTTTAGGCGATAACTTTAACGTTTGGATTTCTCATGCATCCCTCTCCCAGTGACAATGGTCACCATGATTAATACATAGTGTAAAAACCCAGCTCTAGCCAAAAGTTTTTTAATTTCGTTTTGGATAGAGGAAAGAGGGATTAGAACCCCAGTCAGTTAAAAAAAAAATGGCATGAAGTTTGGCTTCAGTTTTTCAAATGGGGACATGGACAACAATAAAAACAAAGGGTCTAATCCCTTTCCAAACTGTATCATAGGTCCAAACAAGCTCCTATTTACACCTCACTAACTGATCTGTGGGTGCCCCTCTGCCAATCCCTTCACTGGCTTCCACTAGCCCAACGTATAAAACCCAAAATTTAATAACCACAACATACAAAGCCAATCATAAGAATGCCCACAGGTACATCACCAACCTCATCTGCAGATATCACCCAAATTGTTCTCTTCACTCTTCCCAAGACATCTTGCTCTCTAGCTCCCTTGTTACCTCCTCCCATGCTCATCTCCAGGACTTCTCCAGAACCTCTCCCATCCTCTGCGTCTCCCTATCCCAGTATGTCCACTTAACTCCTACCCTCATCTTTATGTGATCCTTGAAAACTCATTTATTTAGGGAAGCCTACTCCTCTGACTCCTCCACCTAAAACTGTACTTCGGCCACCTCCATCAGATCATCTCCCACAGCTATTACCTTTTGTACCATCTCCCCCTCCCTTTGGATTGTAAACTCCATGAGCAGGGCCCTACTATTTCTTCTTCTGTATTGAACTATATTGTAATTGTACTGTCCCCCTTTATATCGTAAAGCACCGCGCAAACTGTTGGCACTATATTAATCCTATATATTGCACAACTCCCTTGGGGACTGCTTGGATTCACCTGCTCATCTTCACCGCCATGACCTTGTGAACATTCCAACCCACCTGACACTCTGGGTCTTGACAGCAATGTCCACGTTGCAGGCCTGATGGTCTTCACTGGCATTCGAAGCTTATTAACTACCGGAACATCCAATAAGGTGCAGTAACCAAACAATGGTATTTCTTGGAGAGGGTGAAGCTAAAGATGTCTATGTACAGTGTTCAAAGATAGGTGCAGTAAACTATTCCCAAGATAAAGCTTTCTGTACACAGTGTTCCTTGAAGTAAGAAGAAAAGGTTTGCAAAGGTGGGCAATTGCCCTCTCACCAACGACCAAGCCGATTCAATGCCTTCTGGTCAGCAGCTCCCGGAAAGATGTCCTTGCGGCGGATCCTCTGTGATGATCTCCCGATGCGAAGCTCGAAGCAAAAGTTGTTGGATGACCAAGATGGTGCTGGATGGTTGTCTGACGAACAGCAAGCAGTGTTAGGCCCTTCTCATCCGGGTTGGAATGTTGTACCCCGAATGGTAGGTCACGACCTCACCCCCCCTGCATGGAGAGGTCTGTCATGCTCGAGGCCCAGGAGGAAGAGAGCGTGAAGCGGGTCTCTGGCTTCTTTCATAGCTCCTCCCAGCAATCTCCCTGATGGTAGCAAAGATTCCTGGGATATGTAGTCCAGGTGTATAGTCATGCTGAGCAATTGCCATTCTGGGGAACTACTAATCCCACAATTCCTTTGGTTTGGCTCACAAATATAGACTAAGAGGGTGGTGGCTGCGCTGTGATAGAAAGGGAAGGGGAAAGGGGTGGGGGTGGGTGGAGGGGGAGGGGGCTATACTAAATAAATAAATAAATATCAAATGACCTAAAAATGTGAATAAATAATGTGGAAGCGTACTTACAAATGCAAATATATAAATAAAATATAATATAAGCACAAACAAATATCAATAGATGATAAATCACAAATTCCTGTGATCAAACCAAAAATAAAATAAAAATGAAAAGGCTGGAAATGTGTACCAGCAAAAAATGTGCAGGGGTATGTGAATCTGCTAAAAAAGGAGCATAAATCCGAAATCTATCATAATAACATGAAAAAGTTCTCCAATGACATTACTAAAGCCATGTATATATAAAAATATAATAATCAACTGATAATATAGGTGCACACGTGAATAATAGACAATGTGAATACAGAGTAAATATAGGTGTCCATAAAAATAGTCCCAGTGGTTGGTGTTGGTGTCCCGCCAATACTTGGCGAAAAAATACAATAGAAAAAATAGAAATAAAAATAATAGTAAAATTAACAAAATGACGACAGTCCCACCACCAGATGTGACAATCCCGGATATAGATAAGATATTGATGAATCAGGGGGAAGGAAAAGAACGGTGTGCTGACAGGTGGGGGCACCTTCGTGTTCCCAGGCCCCTTACCTTACAGCTGTAAGGTATACAGCATATGCAGAGGAGGCCCCGCAAACGGATGCAATAGTTTACAGTAGCCGTTCTCAAGCCTTTTAACATGGAGGAGCTCTTGAAATAACTTTCCAGTCTCAGGGAACCCCTGCTAACTAACATATCTACAGGTAACGGTACATTAGAGTGATGGTCAATGGGAAAAATGTTCCTTATATATCTGGGGGGGGGGGCAAAAATCCCTCCTCACATACAGCATCTCACAAAAGTGAGTACACCCCTCACATTTTTGTAAATATTTTATTATATCTTTTAATATGACAACACTGAAGAAATGACACTTTGCTAAAATATAAAGTAGTGAGTGTACAGCTTGTATAACAGTGTAAATTTGCTGTCCCCTCAAATAACTCAACCCACAGCCATTAATATCTAAACCGCTGGCAACAAAAGTGAGTACACCCCTAAGTGAAAATGTCCAAATTGGGACAAAAGTGTCAATATTTTGTGTGGCCACCATTATTTTCCAGCACTGCCTAAACCCTTTTGGGCTTGGAGTTCACCAGAGCTTCACAGGTTGCCA
Organism: Lithobates septentrionalis; assembly: GCA_037952835.1. Lineage (NCBI taxonomy): Eukaryota > Metazoa > Chordata > Amphibia > Anura > Ranidae > Lithobates > Lithobates septentrionalis. The sequence continues at coordinate 1,609,008 of JBBDGP010001258.1, forward strand.
CTGGAGTCCTCTTCCACTACTCCATGATCATATCTTTGAGCTGGTGGATGTTAGAGACCTTGCGTTCCTCCACCTTCCGTTTGAGGATGCCCCACCAATGTTCAATAGGGTTTAGGTCTGGAGACATGCTTGGCCAGTCCTTCACCTTTACCCTCAGCTTCTTTAGCAAGGCAGTGGTCATCTTGGAGGTGTGTTTGGGGTTGTTATCATGTTGGAATACTGCCCTGCGACCCAGTCTCTGAAGGGAGGGGATCATGCTCTGCTTCAGTATGTCACAGTACATGTTGGCATTCATTGTTCCCTCAATGAACTGTAGCTCTCCAGTGCCGGCAGCACTCACGCAGCCTCAGACCATGACACTACCACCACCATGCTTGACTGTAGGCAAGACAAACTTGTCTTTGTACTCCTCACCTGGTCGCCCCCACACACTTGACACCATCTAAACCAAATCAGTTTATCTTGGTCTCATCAGACCACAGGACATGGTTCCAATAATCCATGTCCTTAGTCTGCTTGTCTTCAGCAAACTGTTTGCTGGTTTTCTTGTACATCATCTTTAGAAGAGGCTTCCTTCTGGGACCATGCAGATCAATTTGATACACTGTGCGGCGTATGGTCTGAGCACTAACAGGCTGACCCCCCACCCCTTTAAACTCTGCAGCAATGCTGGCAGCACTCATACGTCTATTTCCCAAGGACAACCTCTGGATGTGACGCTGAGCACGTGCACTCAACTTCTTTGGCTGGCCATAGCAAGGCCTGTTCTGAGTGCTACCTGTCCTGTTAAACCACTGTATGGTCTTGGCCACTGTGTTGCAGCTCAGTTTCAGGGTCTTGGTTTCTTCATATAGCCTAGGTGCCATATTGAACTTCCAGTGACCAGTATGAGAAAGTGAGAGCGATAACACCAAATTTAACACACCTGCTGTCACGTACCTGGTGGTTTTGAGCCAGAACTGCAGAGAGAGACCTCCCCTATGGCTCCCACTCACGGCCCCCTGGAATGGGGACAGAGAGCACAGGAGTGAGGAGCGGTATGGGTGCCCGGCAGGATCAACAGCAGGTGAGTAGGCAGAAGCCTGGAGTGCTGGACTGGAACCAGGAACAACTGAAGGCAGGAAGACTGGAAACTGGATGCTGGACTGGAACCAGGAACACAGCAGGCAAGTAGACTGGAGACTGAATGCTGGACTGGAACCAGGAACACAGCAGGCAAGTATGCTGGAGACTGGAATGCTGACTGGAGCCAGGAACATCAGTAGGTGAGTAGACTGGAGACTGGATGCTGGACTGGAACCAGGAACAACAGCAGGTGAGCAGACCGGAGACTGGAAGCTGGACCGGAACCCGGAACAACAGCAGGTAAGCAGACTGATGGCTGGTTGGTGGACTGGAACCAGGAATACAGCAGGCAAGTAGACTGGAGACTGGATGCTGGACTGGAACCAGGAACAACAGCAGGTGAGCAGACCGGAGATTGGATGCTGGACCGGAACCAGGAACAACAGCAGGTAAACAGACTCATGGCTGGATGGTGGACTGGAACCAGGAACACAGCAGGCAAGTAGGCAGATATCAGGAATCAAGCAGAAGGATAGTCAAACAGGCCAGTGATCGGTATCAGACGGACAGCAAAGGTACCAAGGATCAAACAGGAGAATAGTCAGGGCAAGCCCGGAGGTCAGATGCAGACAGGTAGCTGGATTGGTCACAAACAGATAGCCGGGTCAATTAACAGGTAGTAGATCAGATCAGGTAACACACACAGAATGCCATAGAGCAGACAGCGGAGACTGAGTGTGACAGGCAGGTTTAAATAGCCCGTCTGGCGCCAACAGGGATGCGCGTGCGCGCGCCCGTGCACAATGGCGCCCGCAAACACGCACCAGTGAGCCTGGGACGCCAATTAATGGCAGGATCTTCCTGACACCTGCTCCCCATTCACACCTGAGACCTTGTAACACTTATGCTGCGTACACACGGCCGGACTTCCTGACAGAAAAAGTCCGATGGGAGCTTTCGGTCGGACATTCCGACCGTGTGTATGCCCCATCGGACTTTTTCTGTCGGCATCTTTCCATCAGAAAATCGAATCCTTTCCATCGGAAATGCCGACGGAGTTTAGTCCGTTGGCAAGTCCGGCCGTGTGTACGCGGCATAACAAGTCACATGACACTGGGAGGGAAAAAAGGCTAATTGGGCCCAGTTTGGACATTTTCACTCAGGGGTGTACTCACTTTTGTTGCCAGCGGTTTAGAAATTAATGGCTGTGTGTTGAGTTATTTTGAGGGGGCAGCAAATTTACACCGTTATACAAGCTGTACACTCACTACTTTATATTTTAGCAAAGTGTCATTTCTTCAGTGTTGTCATATTAAAAGATATAATAAAATATTTACAAAAATGTGAGGGGTGTACTCACTTTTGTGAGATGCTGTATGTGAGGAGGGATTTTTGCCCCCCCCCCCAGATATATAAGGAACATTTTTCCCATTGACCATCACTCTAATGTACCGTTACCTGTAGATATGTTAGTTAGCAGGGGTTCCCTGAGACTGGAAAGTTATTTCAAGAGCTCCTCCATGTTAAAAGGCTTGAGAACGGCTACTGTAAACTATTGCATCTGTTAATTAAAAATAACATTATAAAGGAAAAACAGTGATGGAAAAAGGTCCTTTTGGGTTTAGCCAATCATTTATTATGGATTACGGTAATTCTTCGTGGCCAGTGCAAGTGGGGGCATGGGAGAGGTATATCCTTTTCCTACAATTTGGCTAAACAGTGTCCCTCTTATGCCCCGTACACAAGGTCGGACTTTGCTCGGACATTCCGACAACAAAATCCTAGGATTTTTTCCGACGGATGTTGGCTCAAACTTGTCTTGCATACACACAATCACACAAAGTTGTCGGAAAATCCGATCGTTCTAAACGCGGTGACGTAAAACACGTACGTCGGGACTATAAACGGGGCAGTGGCCAATAGCTTTCATCCATTTAATTATTCTGAGCATGCGTGGCACTTTGTCCGTCGGATTTGTGTACACACGATCGGAATTTCCGACAACGGATTTTGTTGTCGGAAAATTTTATATCCTGCTCTCAAACTTTGTGGGTCGGAAAATCCGATGGAAAATGTGTGATGGAGCCCACACATGGTCGGAATTTCCGACAACAAGGTCCTATCACACATTTTCCGTCGGAAAACCCGGCCGTGTGTACGGGGCATTAGTCATCTCAAAAGGTTGAGAGGTATACTCTATGCAAATAAAAAGTTTAGGCTGGAGTTCTACTATAAGAAACATTTTCTCTTCACATAATAATTCTTAGTAAATCTAGCCCAGCCTTTCCTAGTAGATGAAGGCTGGAGTCGCTCTTCCCCAGGAGTTAACAGGAATGACTGATTTCATGACTCTTCTTCTAACAGGAAGAATCTGATCTGCAAAGCAAATGAAAAAGAGGTTGTACAGGTCAGAAAGAAAGACTCCATTCATGCTTTCCAACAATGCAAATCTGAGATCAGGAAACAGTAATCTGTCAAACAGCGCAGGATGGCATCATAAAAAACAAATGAAGGGCTCTATTGAACCCCGGACACCTGTAAAAGGTCATTATCTGTTGGGATAATAGCCACTAATAAAAAATTCAAAATCAGTTTTTATTTTTTAACCTTGCACTGCAAGTGCCTTATTTTTAAGTCTTGAAATCTGTCTTCCATGATAGAAGGCCCCCTTGTCCCTAAAACTAAACACGCCATAAGAAAAAAGCAGGGGATGCATCTAAAGATGCTAGATTCATGGTGGTGATGCTGACCTTTAATACTTCCTGAATCATTAACCAATGTGCAGATTAGCATAAAAATTATAGAAAAAAAAGGCTTGATTATCATGTGTATAAAGTATGTACCTATGAATTCGTGATTGTTCTTCAGCCCCTCTGGCTTCAGTTCTTTTGAGCAACTGACCTGGAAAAAGTATACAGGTAAAGGCTTATGAATTTTCTTTGAGTTGGCTAATCTGCACATTGCAAAAAACTATATGTCCCAGATAGAGGGGGGACCAAGAAAAAGATGGGGCTTACTGAGGAGCAATACACGTGAAAGTTAATTAATCCTGGGGAGGTGGTTGGAGTGAATGTGTGGGTGTGTGGGTGCATAATGCACTTTCCAGTGACGGTACGCTAATGTCACGAATAGCAAGTGGGAGCAGAACACAGTGGATGATATGTACAGCCTCCATAGAGTCTAATGGTACTCACCCGCGACCCGTAAGTGGTAATGTACTATGATGTCCCCACTCTCTGTTTACCACTGACATCACCACAAAAGTTGCTTGTTGCTAATGCCGATTGCTAATTGAAATATCTTCTCACCAGTGTACACATCAGTACTATACATGAATGTATAGACTCTGTTATCGCCAACACTCGATTGGTTCCTCCAACTTATTCATCATTGTTAACAGACCATATACGGGACTATCTCCCCAGTACAGTCCATACTGTGATATAGCGCTCTTATTTCCTTCCTCCTCTTGCCTCTTCCTTTCCCTACTTGGCTCGAGCCTTACCCGGGGGGTTGATGTCAGCCTAAATTGCCATACTCAGCATTAGCTGGATTATCCCATTGGTGATTATCCCATTGGTGGTTGGCTGGGCAGACATCAATTTCCTTTGCGTCTGGACGCCGTTGTTTGTCATTTTTTGTCGTATATTGTTTTGTCCCCCAGTCTGTGGTTGTACCGATTGACCCTCACAGGCCAGTCGGCAATCTGTATCAAGGGTAGTTGAGCAAACGGTTTATACTCTTTTATCCATGTGTTTTATTTTTTGTACCACTTTAATAAACTTTTGAATAATTCACTTTCACGTGTATTGCTCCTCAGTAAGCCCCATCTTTTTCTTGGTCCCCCCTCTGTCTGGGACATACAGTTTTTTTGCAATGTGCAGATTAGCCAACTCAAAGAAAATTCATAAGCCTTTACCTGTATACTTTTTCCAGGTCAGTTGCTCAAAAGAACTGAAGCCAGAGGGTCTGCATGACAGCCAGCCAATTCAGCAGTGGCAGCAGTGCCAGGTCAAGCTTGCCCTGCGCCCAAGGGGAAGATGCAGAACTGAGCCCCTCTCCCCCACTGCTAACACATGACATAGATGGATATACCAGCCTGCAAGCTCTGGAATGCCCATTCTCCTCCTGCCCATACTTCTGTTGTCCATAGTTGGAATGGAGGTGCATGGCCATTCGCTTATTCCAGCAGTTGAGGGTGGGTAGGAGGTTGCACAAGCACCGTGTGTTTTTTGTGTTGGATGTGGGCATTTAGGGTTTGGGGACGGAGGGTGGGCATGTTGGAGCGTGGTGTGATAGCAGTAGCTGCCAAAGCAGACAGAAAGCCACAGCCTGGTAAAAGGGAGGCAGTGATCCGCCAGATGCTCATCACCGTTCTAGAGCATGCATAGGTGCCAGAGCACTGGACCAGGGAAGGCTGCCTGTCTTGATACCTTCCCACCTGTCCTGGCTCTAAGTGGCAACTTCTGTGTTTCTCTCATGACTAATTTCCTGTATGCTAATATGTGAGGGTATGATAATGACCACCACTACTTTTAATGTACAATGATTTTAATAGGAAAGAGATCATAAGGTTGGTATTTTATCTTAGCAAACACCCAGTTTTTCACTAACCCCTTCTGTAACAACCAATCACTCACCCTGAGCTTGACTTTGTCATAAAAAAAACATGATGGGCAAAACTCCTGGCCCTGATGGATTCACCCTCCATTATTACAATTTGTTTCATCTCCTCTCCCCCCACTTTATCTTAGGCAAGAACATACTGCCAGCTAGCCACTTTATTTTTTTGGATGCGCTCTCGCTGCCCACATTATAGTCTGCCCAAAAGAGGGAGAGGACTCTATGGCCTACACCAGTTACTGACCTATCTTCCTCCTAAATGTGAACATTAAATTATTTGATAAAATAATGTACCTGCACCTACTACCTCACCTGCAAAAAATGATCCACCTGTTAACATTGTAGGAGGAAGTGAGCTGCCATCTAGATAGGGGAAGGCCTGTGGATGTGGTGTATCTGGATTTTGCAAAAGCATTCAATACAGTTCCCCATAAATGCTTAATCTACACACTGAGGTCTGTAGGCATGGACCATAGAGTTTTTTCATGAATAGAAAACTGGTTACAGGGGTGTGTGGTGATAAATACGGTAATTTGTACTCAGACTGGTCTGGAGTGCTAAGTGGGGTACCCCAAGGCTGTGTCTTGGGACCAAATCTATTTATTTATTCATAAATTATATAGAGGTCAATATAAATAGCTCAATCTCATTTTTTGCAGACGACACAAAAATAAGCAGGGCAATAACTTCACATCAGAATATAGACAATTTACAGAAAGACCTAAATAAAATAACGGAGTGGGCAACTACATGCAGAGGTTTAATGTGGAGAAATCTAAAGTGATGCACTTGGGGGCTAAAAATATAAATGAAAACTATTCACTAGGGGGAGAACGTCTGGGGAAATCAAGGATGGAGCAAGATCCGGGGGTCCTAGTAGAAGACAGACTGAGCAATAGCAGGCAATGCCAAGCTGCAGCAAGCAAAGCCATCAGACTATTAGCTTACATAAAAAGGGAATTTACTCTAGAGATAAAACTATAATCCTGTCACTTTATAAAACTCTGGTTTGGCCATATCCAAAGTATTCCATACAGTTCTGGTCACCAGTCCTCAGAAAGGATGTGCTGGAGCTGGAGAGAGTCTAGAGAAGGACAACTAAATTAATAAGCGGACTGGGGGACCTCAATTACGAGGGAAAAACTACAGGCACTAAATGTATTCTCCCTGGAGAAGAGATGCTTGAGAGGAGATATGATAGCGGTATACAAATACCTCAATAGCGATCCCAGCGTAGGAAGAAAACTTTTCAGTCTCAGGGAGTATAAGAAGACACAAAGCCACATAATGAGATTGGAGGAGAAGTGGATTAACCTTAAGCTGGGTAGGGGGTTTTTCACTGTCAGGGTGATAATGATGTGGAACTCCCTTCCACAATTGGTGGTGTCAGCGGGGAGTATTGATATTTTTAAAAGACTCTTAGACATGCATCTTAGTGAACACAACATACAGGGATATGGGAAATGATTACCGACATTGACACAAACACAATTGCACAAGTTGAACTGGATGGACTATTGTCTTTATTCAACCTTACCTACTATGAAACTATGAAGAGACAAGATCACCATGGTGTAGAATTTCATGCATGCAGCACTGTTGAAGGACATTCCATTCCCTCTTCTTTCCCCAGATGCGGGGAAGGCTTTTGACAGGGTCAACTGGTCTTTTATCTGTCTCATCTTCAAATCTATAGGTTTAGGTCCCCACCTGACTAACGTGAGTACTGCGATTTTATTCTACCTTCTGCTAACGTCAATGGGTAAACAGGTTTGCTCCCTTTTTCCCATGTATAATGAAACCATACATGGCTGCCTGTTTTTATTTGACACTAGAACCAATGTTGAACACCATCAGGGCTAATCCTAACATACTGTATCTGGTATACAACTTGGACATCACCAGCACAAGATCGTGGCATACTCTAACATTCTGATCTTAATTCCCTCTCTGAGTTTATGCAGTGTAAGAAAATATCCAGTTTCCACATTAATGCCCCGTACACACGGTCGGAATTTCCGATGGACAATGTCCGATCGGAGCGTGTTGTCGGAAATTCCGACCGTGTGTGGGCTCCATCGGACATTTTCCATCGGATTTTCCGACACACAAAGTTGGAGAGGAGGAGATAAAATTTTCCGACAACAAAATCCATTGTCGGAAATTCTGATTGTGTGTACACAAATCCGACGGACAAAGTGCCACGCATGCTCAGAATAAATAAAGAGATCAAAGCTATTGGCCACTGCCCCGTTTATAGTCCCGACGTACATGTTTTACGTCACCGCGTTCAGAACGATCGGATTTTCCGACAACTTTGTGTGACCGTGTGTATGCAAGACAAGTTTGAGCCAACATCCGTCGGAAAAAATCCTAGGATTTTGTTGTCGGAATGTCCGAACAAAGTCCGACCGTGTGTACGCCCTATAACAGTCAAAAATCTGAGGCCAATCATTTTCCCTATCCTCAACCACCTTTTAAAGGTTCTATTTAAATGGACTTCTCACTCCATTAAATATCTGGGTATCAATCTCCCCAGGGATCTTTCCCAAACCTATGCTCTGAACTTCCCCCCACTTTTACATAGAATCTGATAGGGCTTTCAGACATGGTCTCAGAAAACCTTCCCATGGATGTGGAGGTGTAATATTGCAAAACAGAGCATACTGTATTATCACGACTCCTTTATCCACTACAAACACTTCCTATACATATACTATGCTCCTTTTTAAGAAAGTCTCAATTGATTTTGAACAAATTTCTCTGGGCCAATAAGCCTGCCAGTTTGAAACACAATATGGCATTACACCGTACAAGGGTGTTAGATTGGTGTAGGAAAAAAAAGTCCAAACTTTGAGGCTCTGCAGAATCAACTATATCACCTATCCCTTTCTCTGCTCTTCCTCTTACTTGGTGGATGGGCTGTCTCCTTGCAGCTTTGAAAATTCACCCCATGATTGAACACACCTGAAAGATTGCCCAGAGAGAATTCCTTTCCTCTGTTTCCGATTCTTGGAAACCTGCAGTTTCCACCTGGGCTATCAGATCTTGCCTTTATCCAACTCTGAAGAGATGGTAGGTTCAGAGTGTCACACATTATCTTGCGCTTCTCTTGGCTTATGTACAGATACAATATGTCCTCACATTCCAACCTAATGGCTTTAGGTTATTGGAGGCAGTGGTCACATTTTTTGGCCTCTCTACCTCCAGCCAAGACTTTTCTTTGCTTCTTTTGCTTTAAACATTGTGTAGGCAGTTGACACTGTTCCCCTTTGTTACAAACTACTTCTTCAAACCAATGTAGATTCTCTCTTGCTCGTCCTGGACAAATAGAAACAAGATCTCCACTTGACAAGCAGGAAAAGAAGACCAAGCTTCTCATCTTGCCTCTTAAATCCTCTATAAGCAACAAATTTCAGGGATCTCGTTATACAATCATGACAAAGTGGTACCCTACACACCTTGTGTTTTATATTACCACAGTTAGACCAATGTTGGAGGTGCAGAGAGTTGCCAGGTGACCTTCTAGACATTTTCTGATCTTGCCCCAAACCCACGTTTTTGGGCATTAAGTCCACCAGATCACTCAAAAATTTACAGACGTCCCCATTCCTAAGGCCCCAGCGTTTTCCCCGTTCTATCATTAATTCCCTTTTAAAATGTACAAGCGGTCTATAATCATCCATTTGGTCAATGCATCTCAAGGCTGTGTACCCACCTTATAGAAGCAGTCTTAAGCCCTTCCTAAAGCTGGGTACACATTATGAGAAAATCAGAAGAAAAATTCTATACGAGGCACGATCTCTTGCTTTTCGTATAGTGTGTACACAACTTTCAACATCCGATTCAGACTTTCCAAACGAAAATTTCCGAAGGGACAAATGCCCACATTTTTCTCATATGTAAAAAGAGCAAATAATTTTTGTTTATTGAGTACTGTTTTCATCTGGTTTTTGTATGAAAAAATCACATACGAATAACTGCGCATGATCAGAAACAATAAACAATAAAAAAATGCTTTTGTTGTACGAGAATTTACGTACATTATTTCCATCCTCAGTTGCAAATTGCTGTGAAACATCGCGCAAAACCAGATGATCATTTGTCCAATTCTCTTATAGTGTGTACCCACCTTAAGAGACATTGGTTTAGAGTTAATGCCATTAAAGCCACGGATAACCATACTAGCTCCCTTGGGAGTACAGACTACCACATAGAAATATATAAAACAAGGGTTGTGGCGCTTCCTAAGGGGTACTAGATGGGAAGGGTGGTTGTGATGTACACGGGTAGTTTCCCTCAATAAATCCTAATGGGGGTCCCTGGTGGCTACCAGGGGAAAGCTGTGTTGCCGTGAGGGTATATATGTCTGTACCTACACATACACACACATATATCCACAAGCCCCCACAAATATCAACAGAGATAGTGTCTCCAATGGAGGTTCATTCAGACCTTATTTTAAGGGGTGTGGGCTGAGGCCCCTATAGCTGTGATACATATGCCCCCAGTAGGTGAGATACCTATACCATATGTGTGTAACCTTTGTGCGCTCTGCTGCCAAAATAATCCAAACACTCTACTACCCGTGCAAAATAAACGTCCATGAAAATATGTTACCAAACCATTAAATATTATAATCAAAATTAGTGCAAATAATCATAATGTGATCAAAATAAGTGCAAAGAAGACCAGTATTAACAATTTTTCAGTGATTATAGTCCTTAAGGAAAAAAACTTTTTCAAATCCAGTGTTCCAAACTATTTCGTGACTTGAGTGCTCCCAGATAATTCCTGTGACTTTTGTGCGCCCCCTTGCGGATCCCCACTCACCAGATCCAACAACCCCGAAGAGGGGCAACCAGCATGAGATGTCTCAGTCACGGTCTCTTCTCCACGCTAATCGAGCGGGCTATACAGGATGATTTCCGTTGGTTTTCCCAATAGATTCCCGGGACCTCCTGTTTCAGATGGAACTGGTAGTATGGGGTATTCCAATCACGATTTTCTCTCCCCCACCGTTCTCCCGGGTATCCAGGTACCTTCCTACTGTTAGGTAGAATGTTCACAATGGCTCCCTCATGGAAAGAAAAAATAGGAAGCTTCCATGGTGTAGTATGTATGAAGGCTTTATTCAAAAAAACTCCATCAACAAGCAGCGGTGTAAAATACTGAACTAAGATACATAAAACAAACACTAAAAACAAACCGCTAGCTCAAAAAAAGGAGCCTGAGAGCAGGCCCGTAGCGGTATGGAGACCGCGCGCCGCTGGTTGGAGCTGTTTGCGCTCCACCTGCGTTCCAGCTAGGGTCCGTAACCGGAAGTGACGTAGCGTGCGTGGCGTCGTTGTACGCGTTTCGTCATAGACGTCTTCAGCAACGATGCCAGCACGCCACGCGCTACGTCCATTTAAGGAGCTGTCAGTCTAGATCCGCCCCAAGTTTCTACCTCATCCAATCCTATCATACCAAGGCGAGGTGGCACTCCCACCTCGTCTGGAGTGTCAGCAAGGGATGAACATTCACTTTTACTCATATTGCAAACCCAACTACTGGGTTAGGAGCTGCATTGCCATCCTGTATACAAAATACATTATCCACAGATCAAATGCGCAATAAAAATCTAAAACAAAAATTAAAAAATATGAATAAAAATAAGTATATGCCCAGAACATTGTGAAACAGTAAATATGGAAAACACGGTGAAACTCATTATGGACCAAATTCGTGAAGGAGAAAGCCTTTCCATAGACTTGTTCTCAGACACTATAATGTATCATCAGGTGATTGTCCTAGTCTAATCCCTACTAAGGAGGGGGGGGGGGGGGAAGGGGGGGGGAGGGGGGGGGAAAGGAAAAAAGGAACATGTGACTAGTATTCCCTGGTTTTACTCATCTCGGGCCTTGGGCACTTATAGGGGGTATTTGTAGACCCCAGTGTTTCAATGTTCTAAGAGAGGCCCTCCTTGGGAATAATGTTTCACATATTGCTGCAAGTCGAACCCACCAATATTTCAAATATTTGGGGGTACGGCCTATTAGGGTTTTAACCTTAAAGTCAGATGGGTTCTAGAATGAGATTTGGGGTTGCCCCCATGTTCTTAGTGTAAGAGGTTAAAGGGCTATATATGCACTACCTTGCACCTTATATCCATACATATACCCCTATCCCTCACGGGTTAGCCAGAAAACAGTTTAAGTCGATATCCAGGTTGAGGCCCCTCGGAGCAAGGGACCTCAACCTGTATATCCATGCGGTTTCGTTTTGTGATATAAGTGTGGTTTTGTTGCCCCCTCGCCAGTGATCCCTCACACAGTCAATCCCATAGAAGATCATTCCTGTGGGGTCCCGGTTGTGTACTGTGTCGAAGTGGCGGGAAAGATGGTGTTTTGGGAACCCTTTTTTGATATTTTTTATATGTTCCCGTATTCTCACATATAGGGGTCGGGTGGTTCTGCCCACGTATTGCATTTGGCACGGGCACTCGATGACATAGGTCACGTGCGTACTCTGACAGGTAATAAGTTCCCTGATCTGATATTGTTTATGGTCTGATCTTGATTTGAAGGTTTCCCTTTTTCGGGGTTGTTTCTTGGTGACCCTACATGGTAGACATTTTTGGCACTTATAAAACCCTTTCATGTCTGGAAAAATCCGAGTCGTCTTAGGGGGGTTGATAACATTATGTACTAAAAGGTGTCGTAGATTGGGCGCTTTTCGGTATACTATCTTTGGTTTCTTGGGTAATATACCAGCTAATGTTCTGTCCTCCTTTAGGATAGGCCAGTACTTCTTCAGGATCTCCTCAAACTCTTTATATTGAGAATTGAACCCTGTAATGAACATCAGTTCTGCATTATTTTTCTTCCTTTTGGGTTTTGTCAATAAGTCCGTACGATCTAATTTTGCTCGTAGCAAAATTAGATCGTACGGACTTATTGACAAAACCCAAAAGGAAGAAAAATAATGCAGAACTGATGTTCATTACAGGGTTCAATTCTCAATATAAAGAGTTTGAGGAGATCCTGAAGAAGTACTGGCCTATCCTAAAGGAGGACAGAACATTAGCTGGTATATTACCCAAGAAACCAAAGATAGTATACCGAAAAGCGCCCAATCTACGACACCTTTTAGTACATAATGTTATCAACCCCCCTAAGACGACTCGGATTTTTCCAGACATGAAAGGGTTTTATAAGTGCCAAAAATGTCTACCATGTAGGGTCACCAAGAAACAACCCCGAAAAAGGGAAACCTTCAAATCAAGATCAGACCATAAACAATATCAGATCAGGGAACTTATTACCTGTCAGAGTACGCACGTGACCTATGTCATCGAGTGCCCGTGCCAAATGCAATACGTGGGCAGAACCACCCGACCCCTATATGTGAGAATACGGGAACATATAAAAAATATCAAAAAAGGGTTCCCAAAACACCATCTTTCCCGCCACTTCGACACAGTACACAACCGGGACCCCACAGGAATGATCTTCTATGGGATTGACTGTGTGAGGGATCACTGGCGAGGGGGCAACAAAACCACACTTATATCACAAAACGAAACCGCATGGATATACAGGTTGAGGTCCCTTGCTCCGAGGGGCCTCAACCTGGATATCGACTTAAACTGTTTTCTGGCTAACCCGTGAGGGATAGGGGTATATGTATGGATATAAGGTGCAAGGTAGTGCATATATAGCCCTTTAACCTCTTACACTAAGAACATGGGGGCAACCCCAAATCTCATTCTAGAACCCATCTGACTTTAAGGTTAAAACCCTAATAGGCCGTACCCCCAAATATTTGAAATATTGGTGGGTTCGACTTGCAGCAATATGTGAAACATTATTCCCAAGGAGGGCCTCTCTTAGAACATTGAAACACTGGGGTCTACAAATACCCCCTATAAGTGCCCAAGGCCCGAGATGAGTAAAACCAGGGAATACTAGTCACATGTTCCTTTTTTCCTTTCCCCCCCCCTCCCCCCCCCCTTCCCCCCCCCCCCCCTCCTTAGTAGGGATTAGACTAGGACAATCACCTGATGATACATTATAGTGTCTGAGAACAAGTCTATGGAAAGGCTTTCTCCTTCACGAATTTGGTCCATAATGAGTTTCACCGTGTTTTCCATATTTACTGTTTCACAATGTTCTGGGCATATACTTATATTTATATTTTTATTCATATTTTTTAATTTTTGTTTTAGATTTTTATTGCGCATTTGATCTGTGGATAATGTATTTTGTATACAGGATGGCAATGCAGCTCCTAACCCAGTAGTTGGGTTTGCAATATGAGTAAAAGTGAATGTTCATCCCTTGCTGACACTCCAGACGAGGTGGGAGTGCCACCTCGCCTTGGTATGATAGGATTGGATGAGGTAGAAACTTGGGGCGGATCTAGACTGACAGCTCCTTAAATGGACGTAGCGCGTGGCGTGCTGGCATCGTTGCCGAAGACGTCTATGACGAAACGCGTACAACGACGCCACGCACGCTACGTCACTTCCGGTTACGGACCCTAGCTGGAACGCAGGTGGAGCGCAAACAGCTCCAACCAGCGGCGCGCGGTCTCCATACCGCTACGGGCCTGCTCTCAGGCTCCTTTTTTTGAGCTAGCGGTTTGTTTTTAGTGTTTGTTTTATGTATCTTAGTTCAGTATTTTACTCCGCTGCTTGTTGATGGAGTTTTTTTGAATAAAGCCTTCATACATACTACACCATGGAAGCTTCCTATTTTTTCTTTCCATGAGGGAGCCATTGTGAACATTCTACCTAACAGTAGGAAGGTACCTGGATACCCGGGAGAACGGTGGGGGAGAGAAAATCGTGATTGGAATACCCCATACTACCAGTTCCATCTGAAACAGGAGGTCCCGGGAATCTATTGGGAAAACCAACGGAAATCATCCTGTATAGCCCGCTCGATTAGCGTGGAGAAGAGACCGTGACTGAGACATCTCATGCTGGTTGCCCCTCTTCGGGGTTGTTGGATCTGGTGAGTGGGGATCCGCAAGGGGGCGCACAAAAGTCACAGGAATTATCTGGGAGCACTCAAGTCACGAAATAGTTTGGAACACTGGATTTGAAAAAGTTTTTTTCCTTAAGGACTATAATCACTGAAAAATTGTTAATACTGGTCTTCTTTGCACTTATTTTGATCACATTATGATTATTTGCACTAATTTTGATTATAATATGTAATGGTTTGGTAACATATTTTCATGGACGTTTATTTTGCACGGGTAGTAGAGTGTTTGGATTATTTTGGCAGCAGAGCGCACAAAGGTTACACACATATGGTATAGGTATCTCACCTACTGGGGGCATATGTATCACAGCTATAGGGGCCTCAGCCCACACCCCTTAAAATAAGGTCTGAATGAACCTCCATTGGAGACACTATCTCTGTTGATATATGTGGGGGCTTGTGGATATATGTGTGTGTATGTGTAGGTACAGACATATATACCCTCACGGCAACACAGCTTTCCCCTGGTAGCCACCAGGGACCCCCATTAGGATTTATTGAGGGAAACTACCCGTGTACATCACAACCACCCTTCCCATCTAGTACCCCTTAGGAAGCGCCACAACCCTTGTTTTATATATTTCTAGTCAATAGAGAATCCCTAGGGAAGCTCTTTTAAGGGAGGCAGCATACCTAACCCATTGTTCTAAGCGCAGCTCTTTGCTTCTAACCACAGACTACCACATGGTTTCATTGGTTTGACTTTCACACAAAGGACATAAAGTGGGGAAAATAATTATTTGATCCCCTGCAGATTTTGTAAGTTTGCCCACTTGCAAAGAAATGAAGGATCTATAATTTTTATCATAGGTGTATTTTATGCCCAGATAATATGCAGCGCTTAATAGAAAATATACAATAGTTCATAAAAAAAGTCCTTATGTTGCAAATGCTAAAAGAAGGAAATCCCAGCACCAGGTTCAGTGTGACTAACAGATCCACCCAACACCACTGTGATTAGGCAATTTCTCTTACCAAACTAAGTGGACCCTCAAATTATAGAGTGGTCAGTCTCGCCTCGTTGTCATCAAAGAGAAAGCCTCAATCCAAGCTGTACCTCACATCACATGGAATGATTCCAGCAGATAATAAGAAGCAGGTGCTTAGTGGACAACCATAAAAACCTTCAATAGCCAACACCAAGGCACATGTCCTTATCCAGTGCTGATATCAGTGGCATTGCTAGGGGGGGCGGGGGTGCGGCCCGCACCTGTGTGACACCCTCAGGGGGGTGACACCATCCCAAGTGCGGCGGAGGGTCCTGGAGGTAGAACTCTTCAGTCGCAATGAGCCGGCGCCACGCTATCCCTGCCTGAGTGAGACTCCTCACTCTCACTGCCACTGCAGCTGCCTCCTTTCACTATATACAGGAGCGCCACCTGGAGAGTGACAGTCTGAGCAAGCAACTTTCCGGGCGGCTGCACACTAAAGCCTCCTCTGCCCATCACCCAGATGCATGAGGGGGGTCTGCACTTATTCAGGGGGGTCTGCACTGATGGAGGGCGGTGGTCTGCACTTATTGGGGGGTTATCCTGAGGGGGGTCTACACTGATGGAGGCGGGTGGTCTGCACTTATTGGGGGGTTATCCTGAGGGGGTCTGCACTTATTGGGGAGTTATCCTGAGGGGGGTCTGCACTTATTAGGGGGTTATCCTGAGGGGGTCTGCACTTATTGGGGGGGTTTATCCTAAAGGGGGGTCTGCACTTATTGGGGGGGTGGTTTATCCTGGGGGGTCTGCACTTATTGGCGGATTTATCCTGAGGGAGGGTCTGCATTGATGGGGAGGATGGTTTATCCTGGGGGGGTCTGCACTGATTGAGAGGGGTGGTTTATCCCGAAGGGGGGTCTGCACTGATGGAGGGGGTGGTTTATCCTGAGGGGGGTCTGCATTGATGGAGGGGGGTGGTTTATCCTGTGGGGGGCCTGCACTGATGGTATATCCTGAGAGGGGTCTTTACTGAGGGGCAACTATAGTTGGTGGGTGGGGGGGGGGTGACGCCACTGATATGGATTACTCTCTTCTCCTGTGTCAAGATGCTGTTAGTAAAGGTAGATGATATTCTAGGATCAGTTTCAGTAACTTGTCTACTCTCTAGCAGTGCAAGAAAAGGGGAAATTAAAACTGGGTACTGGAACAAGGGGAGCAGAAGTAAGGCAACATGGTACAGGATGCAAGGCTAGCTCAAAAGCTGGAGCAGGATAAAACAGCATTCTGAATCTGGCAGCAAGCAAGGCGATCAAAACACTGACACTTGGTCAATTTTGTTCTCATCTGACCAAAGCACTTTCTCCCAATCCTTCTCTAAATGAAAATTGAGCTCTTTGGCATTAACTCGACTCGCCGTGTTTGGGGGAAGAAAAATGCTGACTATGACCCTAAGAACACCATCTCTACAGTCAAGCACGGAGGTGGAAACATTATGCTTTGGGGCTGTTTCTCTGCTAAAGGTACAGACTGATTTTTCTGCATTGAGGGGCCAATGGACAGAGCCATGTATTGTAAAATCTTGGATGAGAACCTTCTTCCCTCAGCCAGAACACTAATAATGGGTTGCGGATGGGTCTTCCAGCATGACAATGACCCAAAACATACCACCAAGGCAACAAAGGAGTGGCTCAAGAAGAAGCCCTTTAAGGTCATAAAGTGGCCTAGCCAGTCTCCAGACCTTAATCCTATAGAAAATTTGTGAAGGGAGCTAAAACTTCGGGTTGCCAAAAGACAGCCAAGAAACCTTAGGGATTTAGAGAAGATCTGTAAAAAAGAGTGGACCAAAATCCCTCCTGAGATGTATGTAAACATGGTAACCAATTCCAAGAAACGTCTTACCTCTGTGCTTGCCAACAAGGGTTTCTCCACCAAGCACTAAGTCATCTTTTGCTTGGGGATGAACTGAACTGCAACTCAATTTATGACATTTGTATCATGTCTATCTGGATTTTTGGTTGATATTCTGTCTCTATCATTTAAAATACATCTATGATAAAAATTATAGACCCTTTATTTCTTTGTAAACTTACAAAATCTGCAGGGGATCAAATAATTATTTCCTCACTGTATACCAGCTTCTCTAGAATTCTTAAAGCAACTAAATTATTCCTTGGAGTATTAATGATGCCCATCAGTTTTCCCTCCTCCCTGATCTTTTTTTTTTTCTTGTCTTCTTCTTCTATCCCTACCCTTTAAACTCCTTCCCCACTCCTGCCATAGCATTTCACTGCCTCCAGTTCCCCCAATTTTCTTTCTCCATGCTGTTCTTTCCATGTCTACTTTTCCTTTCCTTTCTTGCCTGCTCTCACCTATAAAAAAAACTTCCACTTCAACTTTCTTGGACCCTGTAAAGTGTTCGGTGTTATCTGGCACCCAGTAGTCTACCCTGTTTCCCCGAAAATAAGACCTAGCGTGATTGTCAGTGATGGCTGCAATATAAGCCCTATCCCCCAAATAAGCCCTACCCTGTTTCCCCGAAAATAAGCCCTACCCTGAAAATAAGACCTACAAGGACTTTAACTAGGGCTTATTTGGGGGGTAGGGCTTAAATTGCAGCCATCATCGACAATCACGCTAGGTCTTATTTTCGGGGAAACAGGGTACTTTCCCTTAGGGCATTATATTCAACCCTTTAAAGTTTATCTACACTGAAACATGTTCGTTGATTTGTACTGGAATTGTTAGCTTTTCCTACTTATTTTCAATATTATATTATATATATATATTATATATTATTTTTAATATTTTCAATATGTAATTTACAGTCATGTCCCTGTCATCATGCATCACTTTCAGTGCAATGACCTATCTATGCACTTATACTTTTTGATTGGCTGCACTTTACTGTGTACATTGGTTTTGTACTGCATTTCTTCTGAATAAAGAATTTATTAAAGAAAAAATGTTGTCAAAATGATGTACGTTGTGTGATTTACTTTAACCATATTAAAATGTCCTGTGTTTGTACAAGCTAGTGTTACTTGATGCATTTTGATGCAACGGCCACTTGCAATTTCCATTGGAAACCCTTGTGATGGGGTGAGGTCACTGGAACACAATTGGGAGACAAGGAGAGAGTGTTGTTACCCTCTAACAGGAAGTGTCTGAACAAGGAATTTCATGGCAGGATTACCAGGTATTATTTAAATAAAAGCTGCAGATTTAGAAATAGCGAATAGCCTCAATTAAATTGAGATGTTAATGTTTAAGAAATTATAGTAATTGGGTTTGCATATACTTTTATATTTAAATAGTGGGATTCTTGCATTAGCCCAATCGTGACTAGTTCTCTTATGAAAAAAAACCCAACACCAATAATTGTGCAAGCGTGAGATTAAAGGGGTTGTAAACCCTAGTTTTTTTTTTTTAAATAACAAACATATCATACTTACCTCCACTGTGCAGTTCATTTTGCACAGAGTGGCCCCGAACATCGTCTTCTGGGGTCTCCTAGCGGCGCTTGTGGCTCCTCCCCGCATCGGTAAACCCCCTAGGAGAAGCGATCTCCCTGAGGGTTATCTTGCGGGTGTGCTCCTAAATCCGGCCCTGCCCCCCGATGCCCATGTCATTGGATTTGATTGAAAGCCGTGGGGGCCAATGGCTGCACTGCTATTAATCTATCCAATCAAGAGCCAAGAAATCCGGCATAGAGGTACAGCGGGCTCAGGTGAGTAAAACTGGGGGGGGGGCTGGGGGGCTGCTCAGTTTTTTCACCTTAATGCATAGGTGAAAAAACACGAGGGTTTACATCCCCTTTAAGTACATACAGGGGGAGATTTACTAGAATCTGGTGCAGCTATGCATGGTAGTCAATCAGCTTCCAACTTCAGCTTGTTCAATTAAGCTTTGGCAATAAAAGCTGTACGCTGAATGGTTTCTATGCAGAGCTGCACCAGATTTTGCACTCTCTGGTTTTACCCTAGGTTCACATCTATGCAGCTGCGGTTGATGTTTTCAGGTGATTTTTGCTGTGCGTTTTGCATTTTTAAACATGCGTTTTGCTTTATTTTTTCTCTTTAACAAACTGTGTATAGCTGATTAATAATACCATACCAAACCCTAAGAGCCCTTTCACACTGGGGCGGTTTGCAGGCGCTATTGCGCTAATAATAGCGCCTGCAAACCGACCCGAAAGTGCCGCTGCTGTATATCCAGTGTGAAAGCCCCGAGGGCTTTCACACTGGAGCGATGCGCTGGCAGGACGGTAAAAAAAGTCCTGCCAGCAGCATCTTCAGAGAGGTGAAGGAGCGGTGTGTATACCGCTCCTTTACCGCTCCTGCCCATTGAAATCAATGGGATGGCGCGGCTATACCGCCGGCAAAGCGCCTCTGCAGAGGCACTTTGCGGTGGTATTTAACCCCTTCTCGGCCGCTAGCGGGGGTAAAACCGCCCCGCTAGCGGCCGCATACCGACAGTAAAACGCCGCTAATAATAGCGTTTTACCGCCAACGCCGCCCCCCGCCCCAGTGTGAAAGGGCTCTTATCCAAGCATGCAGGTCAGGAAAGGGAGGGGATGAGCTCCCCCCCCCGAACCATACCAGGCCACATGCCCTGAACAAAAGCACTTTGTCCCCGTGTTGATGGGGACAAGGGCCTCTTCCCCACAAACCTGGCCGGTGGTTGTGGCATAGCTCCCAACTGTCCCTGATTTTGAGGGACTGTCCCTGATTTGGAGCAATGTCCCTCTGTCCCTCTTTCCCCCTCATTTGTCCCTCATTTTGGTCTGATCTATATAGTTGTATATAAAATGCACTTTTTATCTTTCAAAAAGTGTTTCCCGGTGCTAAACCTTTCATCTGATTTCTAAATTGCTGCATTTGTAAATTTTAAAAGCCAATATAAAGGAATAGTGGTGGTAAAAAAAAAATCCCTTGTGGATTTAATGAACCTTTTTTTTGGTTAATTCTCCTTTAAAGGGGTGTGGCAGGAGGCGTGTCCTATGCCTACATACGTTTGCTAGTAGGTGTCCCTCATTCCCATCTCAAAATGTTGGGAGGTGATTTCTTGTTAAAAAAAAAAATGTTGGGAGGTGTGGTTGTGGGGGTCTGCGGGCAGGGGGCTTATTTGGAATCTGGAAGTCCCCTTCTGCAATTGTTTTAGTTTTAGTCGTATTGAGCCCGGGTTCACACCTATGCGAATTAGATGTGCGTTTCCCCGCATCTAATTCGCATAGTAGGAGAATGTGACTGGCTCCCTATAGAGCCGGTTCACATATCTCCGGGGCGGCTGCGAAGCACACTGCACAAAAACGCTGTGCGTCTTTGGCTCTGTTTCAAGGCCGAATTCAGGCATAGAATCGGCCCTGATTCGTCCCAGAAACGGGGAACAGGGACACACAGCGCTCCTGTGCGATCCGCAGCCCGGTATAGTGTGAACCCGGGCTTAGTGGACTAAATCTCCAGTACATTTTAGTAGACTAAAATGTCCTACGTTTTAGTAGACTAAAATGTCCTACGTTTTAGTCGACTAAAATCTCCAGTATATTTTAGTCGTCTGAAACTCATTTTAGTCGTCTAAAATCTAATGGGTGTAATTCAATTGGAATGCATTAGTTAACAATTCTCTACAATTTGCAAACTCATTATATACTGCTGGAGTGAAAAATCGAATATGTTATTTATCATTACATTGAGGTATGAACATGCATTACAAACCAGTGTTAATTTTGAAGTCAAATTTCAATTTAGTTTTAGTCCCATTTTAGTCTTTTGACTAAAATGCCATTTTAGTTTTAGTCCCATTTTAGTCTTTTGACTAAAATTCCATTTTAGTTTTAGTCGTATTTTAGTCATTTCAGTTGTTTCAGTTTTAGTCGTATTTTAGTCGACTAAAATAATATTCATTTAGTCCAGTGGTTCTCAACCTGGGGGTCGGGACCCCCTCGGGGGTCAAATGACAATTTGCCAGGGGTCACTGAATCCTGGGCTCTCCTAGCCTTTTCGCGACCGCCCAGCAAGGGCTGTCCCTGGAGCCTGCGGCCGCCCACTCAGCCTCTTCGCAGCCGCCCATTCAGTTCACGGCATGGCTGGAGTGCAGAGATTAGAGGTCAGCTGACTGGTTAGGAATGTGAAGTGGGAGGGGCTGGAGGAGACCCTATCTCCTGATTTCAGCATAGGTGTCACTGCTAGGAGACACCACAAAGTCGAAGACACAGTGAGTAACACTACCTGTGATTATAGTTGCCATTAAAAGTCCTCAATACAGTTCTCGGACCAGCACTGCCACTGATTCCACCCCCCACCAAGAAGGAATAAAAATAGAGAATACACAGAAGAGAGAGGAAAAGAAGGGGAGGAACAAAGAAAAAGGGAGAGAAAGAATAAGAGAAAGAACAAGAAAGACACCTAGAGTGAGGGATGGGGGAAAAAAAACAAGAAATGATGATAGAGAGAGATAAAAGGGAAAGAAAGGACAACAAAGAGAAAGAGTGGTAAATCCTAAAATGTACCATAAAAGGTTTAAATACTGTGCGAGTGGAAGGAGCTCAGGGAGCGCTAAATGTCCGTTGGTTCGGGGCGCAAATTACTTGTCTTGCCTTGGGTGTTGACAACCCACGCTACGAAAATAATTTTACTGTTAGGGGTCCCCACAACTTTGGGAATTTTATCAAGGGGTCACAGCACTAGAAAGGTTGAGAACCACTGATTTAGTCGACTAAAATGTTTTAGTTGTTTTAGTCGACGAAATTAACACTGCCACCGTCTCCCTGCTCTGCCGCCTGACAGTTCTTAAATAGGTAAGGGGCAGGGCCACACAGCAACATCACCTGGCGGCACCACCCCCTGTGACGCTGGCGGCCCAGAATGTACCGGTCGATGATCTGGGGGAAAAACGCTTGGAAAAACGCATCACAAATGCAACACTTGCATTTTTGGTGCGGGTCCCTTTGAAGTCTATTACATGCAAAACGCAAACTGGTGGGGGGAAAAGTCCCTGACCCTTTCCTTTAAATAGACTGTAGAGCGTTTCTGCAAAATGCACTAAAGAACGCATAGGTGTGAACCTAGGGTTAGTAATTTCCCCCAAAGAAGATACAGAATGACCTATTATTGCTGTCACTGATTGGCGAGACTCCAAGAAAAAGATTGTAATCACTATGTGATACTGTAAATTTATTGCAAACACTATAACACAATAAAATATGTAAATTGTAAACAAATTATTAATACACGTGATATAAAAATGACACTGAAGGTTACATCTAAACATAAATATAGTTATACAAATGAGCCCTTTAAATATTTACATTAAGGCAGTAAATAATGCTTAAAGTGGACCTATCACAAGCCCGGGCAATGCAATCTGAGCATATAATAAAAAATGCAGAGAAAGATTATTTGTTTAGTGAAATTCCAAATGTCAAATGATTATTAAATCAGAAGATACAGGGAGCAGAAGTTACATGGTTATTTAAAAGTCAAGCCTGACCCCAACTCATCCTGTCTCCTGAGCCTCTTATTGGCCAAACTAGTGATTTTAAGGCTTACTGGCCAATAGACATGGTAGGAGGCAACACCAAGCTCACTTTTTGCAGGAAAAGTGTATATAAATTTATCTAGCTATATCTTTGGATGGATTCATTTTTGATGAGGTTTTCATTGTTTATACATTGATTCATCCAATGTTCAGTTTATATTGTCCAAGTTTGTAGAAAATTTACTTTAACCCCTGAGAAATGTGGCATCTCTAAGCAAACGTATCAATCAGCTCTGTAAATTTCTTTTACTGCTTATCTTATCCCATTTTGTTTCTACAGATTTTTCAACTTCTTGCTCTGCCTAACTGGAATCTATAAAGCGTTACATTACATAAGTACCTGAGGGCAGGGCTGTTGGCTGATAAGGCACTACAACAGGTCCTGATGTACTGGGCTCAGGCCTCATCAGATAAACAGGGGGGCCCAGGCAGCTTTTTTGTTCATTTCTGCCTAAATGAATAAGGCTATGTTCTCACTATTCCGACACAGAAGTTGCACAACTTCTTATCCGACTTTTCCCTGCAACTTCATGTCCGACTTCTAAGTGACTTCAATTAATGGGATCCAATATTGAGTCTGGTATGAATCTTGAGTGGGAACCCCATGCCCAAAAAAACAACAACATTGGGTCCCACCCAAGACCAGACCCTTTGGATCTGGTATGGATTTTCAGGGGAACCCTCACGCCAAAATCTAAAAAAAGGGTGGGGGGCTGGGATCTGGGGGCCCCTTGTTAAAGGGGGCTTCCAGATTCCGATAAGCCCCCCGCCCATAGACCCCCACAACCACCGCCCAGGGTTGTCGGGAAGGAGCCCTTGTCCCCATCAACATGGGTTCCTCAGGGGGGGAGGGCATGTGGCCTGGTATGGTTTAGCGACAACGTTGTCAGTTATTACTATGTGCAATTACCTATTGTTTATGTTTTCGTTTCAATGATAAATATTTTTTTCTACTAAGTGTTCTAATAAAGTTATATCAGGTTAAACCACAATTTGTTCCTTTTCCTTCACTGAAGGCAAGGACACCTTGGGTCCTATTCCCACTTCCCTTTTATTTTGACTGGTATGGTCTAGGGGTGGGGGTGGGGGGGTCACTCGCTTCCCCCCCCCCTCCTGTTTCCGGACCTGCCGGGCTGTATGCTTGGATAAGGGTCTGGTATGGATTTTGGGGGGGGCACGCAGTTTTTTTTGTAAATTTTCGCGTGGGGTTCGCCTTCAAGATCCTCAGAGCACAAGTTGTATGCCAAAAGATGAATCAGTTAGGACGATGATCCGACTTGGATGTGACTTACATTGAAATCAATGGGCTGAAATCGTACCCAAGCCAGACCAAAGTAGTGAAGGGAGTATTTTCAAAGTCGGACTGACACAAGTCGGACCAGTTAAAACGGCTCTCATAGTGAACCATTCATTTTGACTTGTCATGCGACTTGTGCTCTGGAAGTCAGAGCGCATGTCCGACCAGTGTGAACCGGTCCTAAATTGGTTTTACTGGACCACACCCCTGCTCCCACTTGCTTACCAGGGCTTAAATTACATTTCCCTGGGCCCCATCACGTCAACAGAGGGACACAGGAGGTGGGAGCAGAGGAGGGACCTTTTTTTTTTACATTTTCAGGGTATAGGTGGATAAAGGTAGTGACGCTATTCCGCTGAACCTCAGGGAGGTTTTTGGGGGGAAGGGGGTAGGCAGGGTCCCATCAGGAAGGCCCCACGATTTCTTAAAGCAGCCCTGCCTGTGGGTTACATGTGGAAGGGACTGAGCCCCCATTCAGACATTCAAGGAATTAACGTCCCAATGTCAGTGTTTCTACTTTTTAAGGAGAGAATAACTCCAAGCATTAAAATACCAATGGAGGGACTCTGCTGATCATCTACGTTACAGCAATTGGATAGCTCAAACAAATTGACATATCCCCAATGACCAAATAATAAATCCTTGCTACTCCAAACATTATTATCTAACTGAAGGAAGTGGATAGAAAGGCGGGAGTGCCTTAGGGGGGTCACACGCAAAATACAAATTACATCACTTCCAATCATACGCTGGAACTACAGCCAAAACCTTTTCTAAAGCTTGGATAGAGTCTGGAAGAGTTACAGCCTCTGTGAGGCTTCGGTGTCTGGAACCTCCCAGGGGGGGGGGGAATCAAAATTTTACAGCTGTCAATATAAAAGGGAAAATTTCCCAATGCTTCTGTTAAAACCTGCAAAGATGGAGTTTCAGCTAATTTTAAAGAGATATTATTTTCACTTCTGCATATCTGTGTAGCACCCTCCCAGATAGACTGCTAGATTTGGTTAGCCAAATTTAGTTCTGTGGCTCTCTTGTATTCAGCAAAGCAGCATGTGATTGTTTTGGGTTGCTCTGGGCTCTGCAGGCTGCAAGTTTGATTGCTTCCCCCTGTCTTCTGGAAGTTTACAGAATGTAGTGGCTGGGGGAGTCAAATGAGCAACCTGAATATTTATGCAGCTCCAGCCAATCCCTGGAAAAGCATCAAAGCATCAAAGAGTGTTTTTTTCCCCAGAGGTGAGGTTCCCAGCCAGAAGGGCTGCTGCCCTTCCTAGTGGTCCAGCTGAAGATCCTGCCTTTCTCATTGAGGTCCCAGCTGTGCATAGCTGGTGGGTCTATCCAACTGCTAATTCTTTGCGAGCTGGAACAGGGGTTTCACTGAGGATCTGGTCTGGGGACTCTACTAAGGAAACTGTCTGCCTGAGCGTGAAAAGAGACATCCAAGTACCAGGGACATTGTGAGTACAGACCAGACAGAGGGATCCTAGTGACTGTTGCTTCTATAAACCCCTGGTGCACTAAATTTATTGGCTTGCCTGGCCTGGAACATTGCTAATGATGTCTCAGTGCTGTCCACTTTAAGTCCCACTGCTCAAAGGACTGTGTTAAGAAGTAGCTGCAAAGGAAAGAGTTTCCTCACATTCCTGTTCAGTGTTCTGGAGTATCCCACAGTTCCGTAAGCCCCATCCAAGTAAATATGCAATAAACTTTAAAGAAAGGCAACCCCTAGACTGTTTTCTGAGTCAGAGGAGTGATAATTGTTGTTTGCCTGACTGCTGCTGCACTAGTAGGAGTATAGCCTGGGACACAACTTAGTGGCCCTTACAGGGTTTGGTGCTACATCTGAGACAGGAAGTGATGAGAAATCTCCTCAATTGGGACACGGGCAATTAAAATCTGACAGAGCTTGTCAACCTTCCTTACTCTCTCAAAAGAAAAACAAAACTTTTGGCAAGTTATATTTTAACTACAAGGAAAATCCAGCAAGGGATTGAAATCCCTCTATTAATAGACTGGGTGGGTGGGCAAAGCTGAGAACTTGGTTGCAGAGATCTCCTTGTTTGTCTTCCCAAAAGATAAAAGCAGAACTGGTTGATTAAAACCCTTCAGATTGCAGGTGAAGAATCAGAGAATGGATGGTCCCTGTATACCCAGATAGGAGCTGCTGTTAACAGTCATTTTATTCCGTGCTGGTTCTCTTTGTGTCTGCGAAGGTCCACTTTGCGTTGAAAGCCTTTCCCGCACATATCACAGGTGAACGGTTTGAATCCCGTGTGCTTGCGGCTGTGTGTGATGAGGTTGGAGCTCTGACTGAATGCTTTTCCGCAGACCTGGCACTTGTGTGGCTTTTCTCCTGAAAGTGTAAAAAGAAAAAGGAACCTTTAATCATCTGTTTCTGAACTATGGTAATCCCCCACAGACTGCAAGATGGAGAATTTATACAATTCTGCAGCCTAATTTTAATTTAAAGTAAACCTTTGCATTGCTCATGCGGATGTAAAGTAACTTGTCCATTTTAACAGCTCTTCAGATACAGACTGAGGGCCACCAATAGGGTAGTAGAGCCTGCCTTTCTGTACTGGGCCCAAGCCCTTGCAGTTCAACAGGGGGCAGAGAGGTTCTCCTGAAAGTAGAATTCCAGTCAAATACTAACTATACTTAAACCTCCCATCCCCATTCTAAGCCTATTCTAATTACTCTGTAAAGGAAAGATGGCTATAGTCAGCTGCTCTCTGTTCTCAGGTGCATAGGAATCTTGGAGAACTGGGGGTGGAGAAGCAACAGTTCACTGATCTCATACCTCCTAACCATCCCAGATTCGCCGGGACCGTCCCAAGGTTTTAAGTAAATCCTGGTGTCCCGCGAATCTGGGCTTAATCCCACAGCGGAGCCCAGTGTCGGAACAAGTTCCGTTGCTTGACTCTACTAATCCAGCTGGTAGGTGTGCACCGCGCTGCAGCTAGCAAGGCTGAGACTGACACGCTCGGTGCCCAGCCAGCACAGTCCCCCATCTCCCCGTCCACTCACCCGACCACCTGCACTACAGGCTGCAGAATGGGAGAGGAGGTAGGCTAGACCTGCTCCACCTCCTCCCTATGTCCTCTGTATCCGCCCACAACCCCTGGCATGCAGCCAATACTGTGCCTGTAGAGAGGTTGTATGGGTGGGAATTTTAAAGCAGTGCTCTGGAGATCAGCCAGCCTCAGGTGACTGGACACAGCCTGTGACAAAGCTCACCCTCTCGCTCTCTCTCTCTTCCTACCTTCCATATAACATAGTGATCCTTCCTTCGTGCCTTCCATGTACCACAGTGATCCATCCTCCCTTACAAGTACCATAGTGATTCCTCCTTTCTTTCTTCCATGTACCATAGTGATCCCTCCTACCTTTCTTCCATATACCATAGTGATCCTTTCTTCCTGTATCTATGTACCATAGTGATCCTTCCTACCCTTAAGTCAAAAATGTAAAAGATGGTGCAGCGCTAAATAAACTAAACTAAACATCAAGGGATATTATATACAGTTGAATGAGAGAATCCCCATACAACATGAGATAAAGCGTTTAGGTATAAATCAAAGTCCAGAAAGTCCATGAAAATCCAAAAAATCTTAAAATATTCCACCAAGTGAACGTGATATCATGCTGATATAGGTGACTGATGTGCCCTTCACCGGTATCTGAAATAGCCTCTCACCTGACGACCAGGACCCTTTAATTACAGAGGGTCATGCAAGCCTTCCCTTACGGGTCATGTAAATGGATGGTATTCAGAATCAGGGACCAAGAGCTCCGTCACACACCGGGTAGGATAATTCAGGATGTTCCAATGGTGTATATAATAGAAGAGGGACAACATATAGTGCTCTCCGTTTGCCAAACAATTTATTTAAAATAGTAAAATTCACTTACATAGCCAGCACTTCTCAAGTGCCAGTGAAACAGCAACAAGCGGTGGTGTGTAAACACAGATGGAATAGAGCATGCGCGGTGGCCGCGGGTGACGTCACGACGTCTCGTTACAGAACCATTCAAGTGAATGGCTGTGCAGTGTTGGTGGGGGGGGGGGGGGGTGCGTGTTAGCAGAAGTCTGACCATTGGAGGGCAGGCAGTCTGTTCTACCAGCACAAAATTATCAATATATTGGTACATGTTCAGTGATCACTTACCTGTGTGAATGTAAGTATGCTTTTTCATGTCAGACTTTTGATGGAAGCGCTTGCCACAGAACTGGCAGGGGTAGGGCCGTGTGTCAGAGTGGATGAGCAGATGGGTAGACAAGGTAGAGGATCGCTTAAACGTCTTTCCACACATCTTGCACTCAAAGCTCCTTTCCTGAAAAAAAAAAAGTTAGTCAATGAAGGAAAATTTCTAAGTTTCAACTAAAACTGGTAAGTTCATTTTTGGTGGAGGTTGGAAGGTTCCCAGAAAGTATTAAATCCAAAGGGTCAAAATAGGTAGTCAATGATTATTTTAGAAGAAAGTCAGCAAGGGTAGCCCTCGTATTTCTTTTAGGAAAGGTTTATTTTAACTTATCTTATTTGTGGCCACTGAGCTACTGTCAGATTCTCCATCAGAAGCTAAAATTGTCTGAGATTACACAATGCCATGTACAGGAACAGCCTAAAGTTTTCCCCTTGTGCTGCTAAAACCATGCCCACCTCCACTTAGCCGTGCCCATATTTCAGGGGATTGCACCTGGTAGTCTCCAACTATTCATCAGTTTGGTCCTCACCTGTGAGTGGACGTTCAGGTGCTGCTCCAGGCTCACTGCATGACCAAATGACTTTCCACAAATTTCGCAAACAAATGGCCTGGTCCCACTGTGAGATCTTCGTACATGTACCTCAAGACCATGGGACGTAGAGAAGACCTGCATGAAAATATACAGAAAGCCTCAAAATGGAATTCCAGCCGAATTAGAACTCGTTAGGTTTTATTGTTGTGAGTGTCCCAATTAGAGAGATTTCATGTGTGGCCAACAGGTCTTGAAATGAAGGTAAATCTCTTCAATGCTGGCAGGAACAGCAATAAAAGCACTTGCTCCAAGTCTGGTCCACAGGAAGTATTAACGTATAACTAAAGGCAAAACTTTTTTTTTCTCATTTCTGATAGAATGGAGATGGTTTAGAACACCTATTATTAGTTTTTTTTTTCTTTTTGCTGTCTGTGCCCCCGTTAGGTAAGTAAAAGTAAACCCTAATTTTGGGTTGTTCCCAGAATGGTAATAGAGGGGAAATTCTCCAGTGGGGACATCAGTTCCGGTTACCTGGGGTCCCCAAGGGATTCCCATAATTTGCAGGGATTTTATCCTACTTCCTGTTTGGCTATGGGACGTGAAAATAAATCTCCCCAATGGGATGCAGATGGCAAAAAAATAAATTGACAGGGCTTATAACTCTCCCTTACTCTATCCAAAAAGAAAAAAGTATAACAGCTAGGAAGCAAGGTAGGCAGAAAGCTGCCTATTCCATCAGATTTTTAAAACTTTCTGTAGGTTAATTGCTTCCTCTTCTGAACATCCGTAGGGGAGTCTTTAAAATGATTGCCTAATGAGATTGACCATAAGCACAGCTCCTACAGCACCCCTGCCCATTGAAATCAATGGACAGCGCCGCCGAAGCCCCAGCAAAGCGCAGCTGCAGCCTTCCGCCATTAGCGGGGATTAAAAGCGCCCCACTAGCGGCCGAAAAGCGCCACAAAAATGACGGTAAAGCGCCGCTAAAAATAGCAGCACTTTACCGCCGCCGCCCGCCCGCCCCAGTGTGAAAGTGCCCTTAGATGAAGCTCTCACACAGCTCCATGATGCTTCCATCATGTGCATTTATTGGTCCATTGCAGTGTTGGCAGACCAATCATGGTGAATGGACTGTCTTAAATCAATGTGATTAGTGATCATGAAGCATGAATAGGGCATATGAGATGGTGAAGTGATGCAAAATGCAGGGGATGGGGGCCGAGGTGGACATACCATACTGTGTAGCTGCACAAGAGCCCTCTGGTGCTTGGGGGCCCAGCTATTCTAGATGTGGGTCAGGTCGGTGATTGCAGAACCTTATGCTGGCCATACACTATACGAAAAATCGGCCGAAAAATCGTTCGTATAGACGCTTTGTTCGTTTTTCGGCAAGTTAATGGGCACAAATCGATAATCTTTGTGACGTTTTTGTGGTAAAAAAACGAACGGGAAGTTTGGTAAATTTCTGCCGAACGTACGATAAATTGCAAGGTTAATGTGTTTCCCGTCCGAACTTTCTGCACTAGGTATATGTAAAAAAACAAACACAAAATTATTTATTCATGTCCACTGAACAGATTATCGGTCATTATATGATGGCACGATCGTTTGCGGTCACGGTCAAACGTTCGTTTTTCGAAAAGGGGTTCGGCCGATTTTCTGTATAGTGTATGGCCAGCATTAGTTGCAAAGCAAAACAAACTCCCTATCTCTGTTATATATATCTAGGCCGTTCACAATTGTGACCCAATTTAATGCATGCACAGCTGCATGCAAAATACACAATGAGATCTGTGCTGTTACAGTTAATGACAATGGAACTGCATGCAGAAAATACAGATATCAGAAATGTCTGTTTCACTCTAATGACAAAGCTGTCATCATGCATTTGACTCCAGTTTAATGTTAATTTTAATTGCACTAGAAATGATTAAAGTGGTTGCAAACCCTAACATATACCCAGTGAAGTAACTGGCCTCAGGTGATACACAGAGATGAAACAAATCCTCCTACATAAGTTGTACTTGTTTATCTGTAGTCTTCTCTTCTCTACACCTGTTCAAAGTGCCAAATTTATAACGCATGTCTGAGATGTCAGAAAAAAGGGGGCAGAGAGCTCAAGTTACACTCTCCTCAGTGATTGAAGGGAAGAGACACTCTTCCCTTCAATCACTTGTAAAAAGCTCATGTTGATAGAAGAGGAACAAAGCGGCAGACAGAAATTACACTTAGTCCTCTTAATTGAGACAAGTAAACACTATAGAGCAAGGATATGCAATTAGCGGACCTCCAGCTGTTGCAGAACTGCAAGTCCCATGAGGCATAGAGAGACTCTGACAACCAAAAGCATGACACCCAGAGGCAGAGCATGATGGGACTTGTAGTTTTGCAACAGCTGGAGGTCCGCTAATTGCATATCCCTGCTATAGAGGGATATGCTTTGTTCATATTTCATGTCTGAAGTTTACAACCAATTTAACGTGATCCAATGTTTAGCCCATGCAGGGTCAACCACCACCTTCTTTGAATAACAAACCAATGAACACAAACTTACTTTGCTGCACTTTACACAGTGGTAAGTTTCCATAGCTGAAGTGTACCCCATGCTGTAATTAAGGGGAAGGTCATACTCTGAGTTAGTTGTAGAAGAACTATTGTACAAGTTTAAAGAGTGCTGTAGCATGGAGGGGTGTAGATGGGATGGAATTTGCTTGAAGCTGTAGGCAGAATGTAGGGAGTCCCAGGAGAAGTTCTGCTTGTAGAAGGCGGACAAACCAGGAGAACTGTAAGCCTTCAGAGGAAGCAAGGACAGGGAAATGCCTGGAAAATGCAATGAGAAGAAGGATAAAATAATAATTTACACCAAACCATATAATAGAGTCTACTAGAATATTCTTGATTATTAAAGCTGAACTCCAGCCTAAGCGTCAGTCTTGCACAATTGTACAGGCTCCTCTACTGTGCTGAAATTGCTTCTACTGATTTCACTGCTCACTGTGAGCTTCTCACAGCATGCATTAGAAACTGCAGCAATTTAGACAGAGCCCACCTTGTTTCCTTAGAGGATGACTTGTAGCATCCAACCCTTTCCTTCCCAGCCATACTCTCCCTTTCAATTGTTGGATTTCAGTTCTTCAAATCATGGAGGCTAAACATTGCATGTTGCCATTACCTAGGGAAGTCTGCATGTAAATACAGCCCTCCTAGGAATACTCCTCTAGACTGAAATTCGCTCATTACAGCATTTTCATATTTGCATAACTCCTACCAAGAGCCATTCCACTGCTTACACCAGAGCTGAGGGGTCTTGAGAGGAGTACTGAGGCAGGGTGCTGTGATGTTTTAAGGAAGCTATGTAGCGCACCATGCTGGCCCCTCCCACCAGACATGAACTGCCTGTATTGCCTAGGTATGCAAAGAGACCCTGTGGTGACATACAAAAAGGAAAAAAAGGAGTGCACTGGTCTTGTAAAGCACATTCTACCATGTATTTTTAGCACCCTCTAGTTAGGTAAGTCTTAGAGAGTGAGTGTTTTTCTGGAGAGTATGAAAATTTAGGCAGGCGTAGCTGGTGGCTAGGCTTGTTTATTTTTAATCTGGGCTGGGAGTGGCTCAGGGCAGGGCTGGTTGACTGACAGGTAGCAACACTGTCACCTCCCTCTTCCTTCTAGAAGGTGCTGGAAGTAAAGGAGGGAAGGAGAGGTGGCGCTGCCTGGGGTATCTTGAGGAGCCTTGACCAATCCCCAACTTGGATTGACAGAGGGCAGGCCTTCTCAAATACCTGGGGTTAGCCCAGCTAGGGGGGAGTTGTCAGGTGGAAGAGCTGGAGTGAGAGAGTGTGGAGGCTGTTGGGGCCCACGGGGAGCTCCCTAGTCTGGGGGGATGACCCTGGGCCAGGGCTCGGGTGCTTTCAGGAGGAGTGAAGAGATCCTGGAAGGAGAGGCAAGTAGAGGACAGAGGGGGAGAGCACTTCTAAGAGACTCCAGGGAGGACAACTGGTCGCAGGCTGGAGGGCTGGTGAGTAGAGCACAGTTGGGAGGACTGGGGAGGCACGCCTGAGAGAAATGGGAGATTGCAGTTTGAGATGGGTGCAGAACCAACAGAGGGGACTGTGGGTGGGGCAGTGGAAAGAGGTAATTGCAGCCAGGCTGGCTGACAGGGCCTGAGAAGAGCTATCTGGGATTGGTAGCAGTGCAGAGGACAGTTAGCACCTAAACTATTTCTACACCACAGGGGCCCGAGGTCCCTGCCCACAAAAGACAGACTAAGGCCTGGCTGAGTTAGTGACAGGCCCAACCATGCGGTGCTAGCTAGTCTGGATGAGTAAACAGTCTACAGAAAGTGAAGTGCTGGTGGAGTAACAGTCTGCAGCAAGTGAAGTGCTGGAGGGGTGAAGGATAAGAGGTCTTAAGCAAGAGTTTGTGCTGAAGAGAAGACTGGAGTGTATATACTGAAGTGTATATAGAAGTCTCAATCAAGTTTGCACTGAATATTCCTGGCATCCCATAATTTCCCTATTTCCCATCCAAGTTTCCTCAATAAAAAACAAAGCTTATGAACTGTTCTATGTCTGAGTGTCTGAGAGATGGATGTCAGGCTGTGAAGGGTGAGATGTGAACCACTAGCATGAGCCTACCGCCACACAACCAAGACCATCACACTCAGGTAAGGGCCAACTTTGGGTAAGTAAGAAGATGCGGGAGAAAAGAGTGCAATACGCAATGACAATTGTGCCTTCTTGTCTTTTTCAGCCTGGCAGCTCACACTCCCGCTCTAGGAGGTCCAGAGACCCTCTGGATAATCAGGAATTTTCCAGGGCAGAAAGTGACTCCTCCAGTCCTGGCAGACCCCAGTACAAAGGGCACAATTGTACGCTTAAGAGAAAGCACACAGCTTCTCCTCCGAGGTCTCAATGCCTGAAAGGCAAATGTTGGTCATGTGGAGATGACCCTATGCCAGGAAAGCTACTTTGCAGCAACTGCTTTAGGCAGCTTGCCAGAGACCAGGAGTATGAAAGTCAGCAGGTGTCATCCTTGCTTAAAAAAGTAGTCCGCGACTCCATGGCAGAATTTTTCAGTCGTCTCGGACAACCAGGGACAGAAGCGGACAAACAGTGTGGGCCCTGCACCAGGTCTAAACAAAGCCATTCAACCCTCTCTAACTAGAGGGCTACCAGGCACTTCAGGGGTGACTCCAGCCCAGCAGATTAGGCAGGCTGATTCCCCAGACCCAGTATTACAGCCACCCTTCCAGGCAGAGGGAGAAGATACTGCCTCCTCCTCGGCTGAGGATCCTGAAGGTTCAGGCTTTGAATTGGCAGCGGTGCAACCATTCATCAAGGCCTTAAAAGCTGCACTGGAAAGGGAGGACCCGGAACCTTCTCCAAAGAAGGAGAAAACGTATTATCCCCATCTAAAGAAACAGCTAGCTAACTTTCCTCTTATGACACAAATAAGAGGCCTGTTTCAGGAAGAATGGGAAAAAGGAGAGAGAAAATTGTCTTCAACCAATAGGTAGCAGAAGTTGTATCTACTCATGGAGGAGGATGCGGCTCCTTTATCTAACCCACAAACGGTGGATACGGTAGTCACCAGATTGGCCAAAAATGTGACACTTCCGATGGAAGACTCTTCCTCCTTTAGATATCCTTGATAGACGCATTGACATGGACTTAAGAAAGTCTTACCTCGCGGCAGGTGGTACCTGTAAGCCCGCCGTTGCTTTAACATCCATAGCAAACGCTATGCGAGTGTAGGCGCAGAACTTGGAGTAGGCTATTAAAGACCAGCTGCCAAAAGGAAAAAAGGCTTTTGATGAGATAAAACTCTCGGTGGACTTCATGGGGAGGCAGCTAAAGACATCATTCGATGGTCCTCCAGAGCATTGTGACTAAAACCCTGGGTGGCCGACCCATCCTCAAAGCAGAATTGCTGTAAACTGCCTTTTGATGGGAAGGCGCTGTTTGGCCAAAAAGTGGAGAATGCCATCTCTAGGGTTACAGGAGGAAAATGAGGCGTTTTACCCTAAGATTGAAGATCCAGACGCCAGAGGGGGCGACCAACCAGAGGGGCGCCAAACAGGTACCGGGATTTCGGAGGTTTTCGCCCATCCAAGGACTCCAGAAGGGGTTGGAGGGGTACACAGTCAACCTCTCTTAGATCGCAGAGAGCTAAGGCACCTGCGGTTCCCTCAGATACCCAGAAGACCTTTTGATGCCAGGTCCTCCCAGGGGGTGGCAGTTGGAGCCGGGCTGCTCAAATTTGCACAGGTCTGGCAAGACCACTGCCAAGATCGGTGAGTGCAGTCTACAGTGGCGCAAGGCCATTACTGGCTATTCAAACAGCAGCCTCCAGAATACTCCTTCACCCCCACCAAGACAACCCAGTCGCCCCTGAGGTTAGCTGCTCTTCAGGAGTACATCAATATCTTGTTGCTTCAAGGGACAATCATATCAGTTCCGGCCTGTCAAAAGTTTACAGGCGTTTACTCGCCACTCGTCCTGGTCCAGAAAACAACGGGGGACTTAAGACCAGTGATCGACCTCAAGAAGCTGAACCATATTATCCGGATAGAGAGATTCAAGATGGAGTCTCTCCATACCATAATTCAGGTAATTCAACCAAGGGACTGGATGTTTGCGGTGGACTTACAGGATGCCTACCTGCATGTCCTGATTCTTCAGTCATACCAACAGTTCCTCATGTTCGCCTTGGGGGACAGACATTACCAATTTGTCTGCCTTCCCTTTGGTCTATTCACTTCTTCTTGAACCTTCACCAAGGTTCTGATTGCAGTCTTGGCCCCAATGAGGGAGAAAGGGCTCAGAGCCCATCATTTTTTGGACCATCCTCCTGGCCCAGGACCAAGACCTTTTACAGACGCAGAAGGAACTCCTGCTGTCCACATTACGGTCATTCCGCTGGATAGTCAACTATCAAAAAATCCAGCTGGAACCTAAACAGAGTATGGCCTACCTGGGGGCCCAGTTCAATACTCGGGCAGCCATAGTTTCTTTGGCCCTTCAGAAACTCCTCAAAATCAGCAAGTTCCAACAGGCATTGACTACGCCAGTGATGTCAGGATCCCAGTGCATGAATCTTCTCGGAACGATGGCTTCATGTATCCTGATGATCCCTGGGTCTCACTGGAAACTCAAAGTTTTCAAACAGGGCTGCCTGATGCAGTGGAAGAAGGTTAGTCTAGCCCAGCCAATCAGGATCACCAGCCATATGCACCAGAGTCTCTGGTGGTGGACAAAACAAGAGAGGCTAGTACAGCATCGTGCATTAGGGCCGCAACCATGGATCATTGTTACCACAGATGCCAGCGCAGCAGGGTGGGGCGCCACCTGCAAACAACTCAAGACCCAGGGCAGATAGTAATTTCACACTCAGGGCCTAGTTTCCAATATTGGAATTTGGAGGAGCATTCATGGCATTAGCCACCTTGCTGCTTCACATTCAGGGTCACCCAGTCCTGCTCCGTCTGGACAACACGGCAGCAGTGTCCTACATACAGTGACAAGGCGGGATGGACAGCCAATCCCTCTTGAGAGAGGTGGAGCCGATCATGACATTGGCACGACAATATCTTCCAGATTTGAGGGCCATATATTTTCCAGGCTGTCAGAACTTGGAAGCGGATCGCCTATCCAGACAATTCAAGAATCCCAACAAATGGTCCCTTCACCCGAAGTGTTTAACAGATCATCCACGGCTGGGGGTGTCCGCAACTGGTTCTTTTTGTCTCATCAACCAACTGCAAGGTGAGCCAGTTCCTCTCACGCTACCCTCATCCATTAGTGGAGGGGACGGACGCCTTGACCCATCCTTAGGTTGCGCAACTGGCCTTCCCTCCAATTTCTTTAACCTGGAAATTCCTGAGGAGATTGTTGGCAGAGAATCTGACAGTCATCGCAGTACTACCTTACTGGCCTCGCAGACCATGTTTCTCTCTGGCAATGGATCTCAGCATGTGTCCACCGATCACTCTGAGGCTCAGCCTAAGTTCACTTAAGGTGCAAATTTCAGCCATCTTGGCTTTTACCCAAACGAAATGGGCAGCAAACCTGCTGGTGGAGCACTTCATGAGAGCGGTACTTAGATTACACCCTCCCAAGAGAAATGGGTTCCCTCAAGGGGACCTGGCAGTAGTCCTCAATTTTCTAGCAAACCCTCCTTGTGCTCCGACAGAAGACTGTTCATTATGGGATATCACCTTAAAAACGGCTTTCTTAATAGCCATAACTTCAGGGGGAAGGTTGTCGGAACTCCAAGAATTGAGGGCAGCCAAACCTTATACCATAAAATAATAGAAAAATAGGGCGCAAAACCATATACAGTGCCTTGCAAAAGTATTCGGCCCCCTTGAACTTTTCAACCTTTTGCCACATTTCAGGCTTCAAACATAAAGATATAAAATTTTAATTTTTTGTGAAGAATCACCAACAAGTGGGGCACAATTGTGAAGTGGAATGAAATCTATTGGATATTTTAAACTTTTTTAGCAAATAAAAAACTGAAAAGTGGTGCGTGCAAAATTATTCGGCCCCTTTACTTTCAGTGCAGAAAACTCACTCCAGAAGTTCAGCGAGGATCTCTGAATGATCCAATGTTGTCCTAAATGACTGATGGTGATAAATAGAATCCACCTGTGTGTAATCAAGTCTCTGTATAAATGCACCTGCTCTGTGATAGTCTCAGGGTTCTGTTGAAAGCGCAGAGAGCATCATGAAGACCAAGGAACACACCAGACAGGCCCGTAATACTGTTGTGGAGAAGTTTAATGTCGGATTTGGATACAAAAAGATTTCCCAAGCTTTAAACATCCCAAGGAGAACTGTGCAAGCGATCATTTTGAAATGGAAGGAGTATCAGACCACTGCAAATCTACCAAGACCTGGCTGTCCCTCTAAACTTTCAGCTCAGACAAGGAGAAGACTGATCAGAGATGCAGCCAAGAGGCCCATGATCACTCTGGATGAACTGCAGAGAACTACAGCTGAGGTGGGAGAGTGGCAAGAAGAAAGCCTTTTCTCAAAGATATCCATAAAAAGTCTCGTCTAAAGTTTGCCACAAGCCACCTGGGAGACACACCAAACATGTGGAAGAAGGTGCTCTGGTCCGATGAAACCAAAATCGAACTTTTTGGCCACAATGAAAAACGATATGTTTGGCGTAAAAGCAACACAGCTCATCACACTCAACACACCATCCCCACTGTGAAACATGGTGGTGGCAGCATCATGGTTTGGGCCTGCTTTTCTTCAGCAGGGACAGGGAAGATGGTTAAAATTGAGGGGAAGATGGATGCAGCCAAATACAGGACCATTCTGGATGAAAACCTGTTGGAGTCTGCAAAAGACCTGAAACTGGGACGGAGATTTATCTTCCAACAAGACAATGATCCCAAACATACAGCAAAATCTACAAAGGAATGGTTCATAAATAAACGTATCCAGGTGTTAGAATGGCCAAGTCAAAGTCCAGACCTGAATCCAATCGAGAATCTGTGGAAAGAGCTGAAAACTGCTGTTCACAAACGCTCTCCATCCAACCTCATTGAGCTCAAGCTGTTTTGCAAGGAAGAATGGGCAAGAATTTCAGTCTCTCGATGTGCAAAACTGATAGAGACATACCCCAAGCGACTTGCAGCTGTAATCGCAGCAAAAGGTGGCTCTACAAAGTATTAACGCAAGGGGGCCGAATAATTTTGCACGCCCCACTTTTTATTTTTTTATTAGTTAAAAAAGTTTCAAAAATCCAAAAGATTTCGTTCCACTTCACAATTGTGTCCCACTTGTTGGTGATTCTTCACAAAAAATAAAAATTTTAAATCTTTATGTTTGAAGCCTGAAATGTGGCAAAAGGTTGAAAAGTTCAAGGGGGCCGAATACTTTCGCAAGGCACTGTAAATATGTTTATGAATGTGAAATCACCCAATCATGCGTGACTCCATAGTGACTCCAACACCGTGCCTTGCTAAAGTGTAGTGTGCTTGATTCTTATTAAACAATAGTGCTTCACCCGAAGTGTCATATAAATCTGCTCACCAGATATTGAGGGCAGCACAGTGGTGTAGTGAGTAGCACTCTCACCTAGCAGTAAGATGGGTCGCTGGTTCAAATCCCAACCACGACACTACCTGCCTGGAGTTTGCATGTTCTCCCTGTGCCTGCGTGGGTTTCCTCCGGGTACTCCGGTTTCCTCCCACACTCCAAAGACATGCTGGTAGGCTAATTGGCTTCTGTCCAAAATGGGCCCTAGTATATGAATGTTAGGGACCTTGGCTCCTTGAGGGTAGAGACTGATGTGAGTGTGTGATATATGTGTGGAGCGCTGCGTAAAAATTGACACAGCGCTATGTGTGGGTACCTATGTGTGGGATAATTGTAGACACGCACCCACACTCGCTCAGGTTGAACTCGATGGTCTGGTGTCTTTATTCAACCTTACTAACCATGTAACCATGTAAGATATCTCTGGCCACAAAGTGACCACCAGGCATGTAATAGAGGGAAAAAACTTTTCTCCGCTAGCTGTGATCCTCCAAGCCAGATATAGCTCCAAAACCGTTTCCAATATCGATCAAGATTCATTCAATCATGGATGGTGAATGGTAATTCTTCAAAAGAATAATTCCTCAAACTATTACACTCTGAAGTGTAAATCCAACGCTCCTCATCTTTAAATCTGTGAAGTTTGGCTCCCCCATAAACGAGCCACAGAGAGGCAATATAGTGTGGCTCATTTATGGGGAGGCCAATCTTCACAGATTTAAGGATAAGGAGTGTTGGATTCACACATATTGGAAACGGTCGATTGGAGCTATATCTGGCTTGGAGGATCCCAGCTAGCGTAGAAAAGTTTTTTCCCTCTATTACATGCCTTGTGGGCACTTTGTGGCAAGAGATATCTGGTGAGCAGATTTATATGACACTTCGGGTGAAGCACTTTTTGTTTAATAAGAATCAAGCACACTGCACTTTAGCAAGGCACGGTGTTGGAGTCACTACATATACAGAAGAATTGAACTAATACATGTGTTTTTTAGATAGAATTTTTATCACTTATACTGGACTGTTTTGGTGTCATATTTTGGTATATGTGCTAGTACATATGGTGCACTCACGCATGATTGGGTTATTTCACATTCATATACATATTTATATGGTTTTGCACCCAATTTTTCTATTATTTTATGTTTTGTTCGTTTTCACAAATTTTTGGTGTGGCATTACAATATTGGTTGTTTTGTATTTTTGGCGCCGTTGCTCATTTAACATTTTTCACAAACTTTATACCATGTTCTTCTCAGACAGGGTTGTACTGAGACAGTTGGATCACATAGCCCCAAAAGTGGCATCGATATTTCACCTCTCCAATGAATGGGTGCTTCCAGCCTTCCCAGCGGAATCAGATGCTGATTTGCGTGAGTTGGACAATCAAAAGTTCTCAAAGACTATTTTCAGGCTACTTCTGCAGTCAGACATTCTGACAGACTTTTCATCATACATACCGGAAAATTTAAAGGGAAAGAGGCCTTGGCCAGAATCATCTTGGCCTGGATAGTAAAAACGATTCACCGGGCATATAGAGCAGCTGGGAAGGACCCTCCGAAGGTGGTTAGAGCTCAATCAACCAGGGCAATGTCTTCTTCTTGGGCAGCTAGAGCAGCAGTGTCTCTGGAGACAGTATGCAGTGCCTAGATGGTCATCCCATCATACAGGGTGGATCCAGCAGCTCTTACTTCAGTAGAGTTTGGGAGGTAAACTATCCAAGCCTATATGTCTATTGTCAAATAAAGACTAAGTTTGCAACATTAAACCCCCCCTCTTAAAAGTTTGACAAAGTGTCATATGTATGCTGCCATGTTGGCGTCAGGAAAATGGAAAATTGTATCAAGTACTTAACGTAATTTTCCATTCCTGACGCCAATACATGGCAGCATACGCACCCTCCCTCTGATCTTTGTGCTTTATACGGTGAAAGGGGGGAGGTAGCTCTTAGTCAGACTTTTATATAGCTAAACAGGTCCTGTGGGTGGATATAGGGGCGGAGCTATATCATATGTATGCTGCCATGTATTGGCGTCAGGAAAGGAAAATAACACTTACAATTTAAAAGTGTCCCGTTAACACCACAATGTTACTGGTGGATATGTGGTGTGGTGCGGAAAAATGCAGACAGGCATTTTTCCATAGTACATGGTCATATTCCAGTAAAATTTGGTTATAAATTTTGTTTTTGGAACTTTGTTCGATCTTTTAATGGGGTCAAAGTCATGTTCATTTTTGACCGTAGTGATTGTAAAATCCAAAGGAGCAGGATGGTGAATTTTTCTTAAACAAATGAGTTTCTAACAATGTTTGTGGTTTTTGTTAAGGGAATTCCATGTATTCCAAAGAAGAAAGTTAAAAGTTGAAAGTCAAATCTCTCTTGGTATTAACAAATGTACTACAGAGATTTTTTGTTGGAACATCTGTTTGAAAATCTACTAACTTATGGGCATCTACTGGGCATGGAAAAATGGGCATCTAATGGGCATGGAAAATCTACTAAGGTATGGGTATGTACTTTTGGTACATTAGTATCTTTTACTGAATATGGCAATTATGCCTTCAGTTTAAGTGCTTTTAGAGTTGTTCACCTGTAGTAAGTAAAGCAAGTGAGCCCATTCAAATTTGCATTTCTTCTAATCCTTTAATTTTACACTATAACACACCTCCCTTAAGCTGGCTGTACATTATACATGTAGCCATAGTGTGCGCAGCAGTGCATAAACACTTCTCTTATGGCAGAGCCGATAAGAGGGAGATCTTTCCCATCTTCCTGCTGGCCCACAGAGCGATAATGCTAATGCGCGTGGGGCAATTAGGGTGTGCTCAGGTACATCCGACACACCCTATGCGCACACCTATGCATGTATCACTCTCCTAGATAGGTGCTAAAATGTAGTTAGTTTATATAGTGTGGTCTCATGCTTACCAGGAGATTACTAGGTAAAGCATAGCATCTTTTCTGCTTAACAGGAAAGTTAAAAATTCTTAGTGACAGTATCCTGTGTGACTTACAATGCTGTGATTGGCTCCTCTGTTTACAGACAGCCTTGGAAGGCTCTGGATGAACAGGAGTGGCCAATGCAGATCAGCAGTATTAATATGTATGCCTTCCCAGTCAATTACAGGGAGTGGTGCCCCTAAGCTTGTTGGGTGCTGGTATATATATTTAGTGAGCACAGGGGATCTGGGTCTTCCCCCAGAGAGGCGAGGTCCAGTTGGGAAGGGGGGCTTTCACCTCTCCCAAGCACAAGCTGCCATGCGGCCTCGGGTGGGCGACCTGAGGGCCTGAACAAATGAATAAATGCTGAAACCCAGGGTTCTCCTGAGAGCTGACTGAGGGATGATGTTCATGAATCCTGTCTGATATCATGGAGGAAGGTAACCTGTGACCAAGGCCTTGTGAGTACAGGCCCCCTAAAGGGATCCTACAGACTGGTGTTGCCGAATCCCCTTCTGGGTGCTAAAAGTCAGCTGCTGGGTGTAGGCTAAAGGGGACACCGGCTGGTGTCTTGAAGAGCAGGGTCCATTCAACTCCTTCTACTGAGAAAGGGACTTTGCTCCATTCTATACAGTCTGCTACACAGTTCTACCGAAAAAAGCTGTCCTCAAGTGTGAATAGTTTAATTGGAGTATCCCGCTCTACCCACTTCTCCTATCCAAGTTACTAAGCTAAAATAAAACAACAAAAACAACACTACAATCCCTAGACTGATCATTGGAGTAACGAGTGGAAGTTGTGCACCTGGCTGTGGGAAATACT
This sequence comes from Lithobates septentrionalis, assembly GCA_037952835.1. Taxonomy (NCBI): domain Eukaryota; kingdom Metazoa; phylum Chordata; class Amphibia; order Anura; family Ranidae; genus Lithobates; species Lithobates septentrionalis. The sequence goes on from JBBDGP010001258.1 coordinate 1,652,045, forward strand.
GTGTGTCTGGCTGCGGGGCTGAGACAAGGGAAAATTCTGGAAAATACCAGCGTCTCCTACGAGGTCACGCTACATACAATTTTCTTATTGAATTTCCTTTAGATTCACCTTTAACTGTGTAGTGTAAAAGCCTGCCTGTTTGCATACAAATTTAAAGTGTTTAGGTTTGACCTTGTCTGTAATTGCAATTGTAACTGTAACTGTATTGTTTATTATTATTTTTTTCTATTAAAATTGATTCTTTATAAAGTTTTAACTCATCTTTATATCTATTACTTTACATTGATATTGAGTACCGGAATAGTCCCACCCCTTCTCTATTTGGGGGGTCGAGGCGGGAGTTGACAGTAGCAGCAACTGCATTTACGTCTCCACCCCCTCATTTCCCTTGATCACGATATTCTGGGATGATGTTACTTATACCCATTATATACTTTACATTGTAACTTAGGCCGTATTAGCTCTGTAGTATACATAGGGTGGATAATACACCCATTTTTTGTTGAGTATCTCTTGGTGGGGGATTTTTATTGGGTCCTGCATACCCACGGAAACTGCCTGAGCGGGTGAGCTTGTCCTTATCTTTACCCCATTTGTATGAAGTGCTTTGATATTTTTGTAAATGGTTTTGCTGCAATAATTTGATATACCGTATATACTCGAGTATAAGTCGTTCCGAGTATAAGTCGAGGCCCTAATTTACCACCAAAAAATGGGAAAAACTTATTGACCCGAGTATAAGACGAGGGTGAGAAATGCACAGCTACTGTAAGTGGAAAAGAGGGTCAACAATGCCCATTTGCAGCCTCACTGTGCCCATTTGCATGCCTCACTGTGCCCATTTGCAGCCACAGGTCCCCCAAACTACAAACTCGGTAGTTAAGGGTTCCTAGATGCCCCCTATCTGCAGCCAAAATTTGGGGTCACTAAACCCAAAGGGTCCCAAAATGACATTGCTGCAGATAGACACAGTTGGCCAAATTTGGGGCCTCGTATCTTGGGGCCACTTAGTGCTAAGAACCCCAAATTTGGTGTGCAAACCCAGTGGAACTAGCACCATAAAATGTCCAAATCTGGGGTTTCTAGCACCAAGTGGCCCCCAGATACAGGGCCCCAAAAATCGGTTCAGAAAATGTCAAGCACTTTTCTGCAGCAGAGAATGACATTTTCCGAACCGAATTCGGGGTCACTTAGTGCTAGGAACTCCATCTTTGGATATGTTGTGGTACCAGTTCCACTGGGTTTGCACACCAAATTTGGGTTTCCTAGCACCAAGTGGCCCTGAGATACAGGGCCCCAAATTCGGTTCGGAAAATGAAATTTTTTGCTGCAGAAAAGTGCTTGACTCGAGTATAAGTCGAGGGGGGCACTTTCAGCACAAAAAAATGTGATGAAAAATTCGACTTATACTCGTGTATATACGGTATATATCCCTGTATATGTTAAAGCCATTTTATATCATGTTTTAGATATGTTTCTCCTGAAGAAGCGGTGTTAACCGCGAAACCGGTCGAGATTTAAAGCTTTACATACACTCCTCATCTAAAAATCTGCGGAATCCACTTGCTTAGACAGTGTGGTATATCCCTTTTATGATTATATGTAGTGATGTTGTCTGTAATTGCAATTGTAACTGTAATGCCGCGTACACACGGTCGTACTTTTCGTCTACAAAAGTCAGACAGCCTGTCCGACAGACTTCCGGCAGACTTTCGGTGGACTTGCGGCGGACTTGCGGCCTACTTTCTAACGAACGGACTTGCCTACACACGACCACACAAAAGTCGGTCGGATTCGTACGTGATGACGTACACCGGACTAAAATAAGGAAGTTCATAGCCAGTAGCCAATAGGTGCCCTAGCGTGGCTTTTTGTCCGTCGGACTAGCACACAGACGAGCGGATTTCGGGGTCCGTCGTAGTTACGAAGTAAAGTTTTAAAGCATGTTTCAAATCTAAAGTACGTCGGATTTGAGGCTAAAAAAGTCAGTTGAAAGTCCGGAGAAGCCCACACACGATCGGATTACCAGCCAGCTTTAGTCCGTCAGCGTCCGTTGGACTTTTGTAGACGAAAAGTACGACCGTGTGTACGCGGCATAACTGTATTGTTTATTATTATTTTTTTCTATTAAAATTGATTCTTTATAAAGTTTTAACTCATCTTTATATCTATTACTGTACATTGATATTGAGTACCAGAATAGTCCCACCCCTTCTCTATTTGGGGGGTCGAGACAGGAGTTGACAGTAGCAGCAACTGCAATTACGTCTCCACCCCCTCATTTCCCTTGATCACGGTTTAGGTTTGACCTCATATTATATGGTTTTGGTAAATCCGAAGGAAAATTGTACAAGAAAATTGTATAGTGTATGGCCAGGCTTCTTCCTGTCTCTATTAAGGGCAAACAGAGTGGAAATTAGAGTTTAGCAGAATACCTGGAGTGGAAGGGCTTGAGTTGCTTTTGGTCAGAAATGTTGACTTCCCCTTCTCATCTTCTTGGTACTCCTGAGCCTTGTTCCTGGCCTGGTCTTCAGGGCTGTTTTCTTTGAGGTCACTGCATAGTAAATCTCCTTCTTGTGGATCCTTGGATTGCTGATCTACTCAAAAGCAAGATGGATTAATAATTACCAGTAATCCTTAATTAATGAGCAGCCATACAATAAAACATGAAACAGAGTTAAGCATCTTCAAACTCAAGCCAAGGCTTGAAAGACGAAGTGATCCAAACATCCAGTTTTGTGTATTTATTATCACTTCATAGTACCCTACTTACTAGATGCCCTTATTGTAGAGCTATTGCCTCCGGAATTCCCAATTGGCACTAAAATTACAAAGCCAAAAAATGGACAGCAGAAAGAAATGATAGCTGGGGGGGGGGGGGGGGGTCGAGAGAATGAAAGTGGAGAAGGTGTAGTTGGTATGTCCAAGGTCCATAATTAGTTAAGTAAGCACAAGTACAGTGCCTTGCGAAAGTATTCGGCCCCCTTGAGGTTTTCAACCTTTTGCCACATTTCAGGCTTCAAACATAAAGATATAAAATTTTTATTTTTTGTGAAGAATCACCAACAAGTGGGACACAATTGTGAAGTGGAACGAAATCTATTGGATTGTTGAAACTTTTTTAACTAATAAAAAAATGAAAAGTGGGGAGTGCAAAATTATTCGGCCCCCTTGCGTTAATACTTTGTAGAGCCACCTTTTGCTGCGATTACAGCTGCAAGTCGCTTGGGGTATGTCTCTATCAGTTTTGCACATTGAGAGACTGAAATTCTTGCCCATTCTTCCTTGCAAAACAGCTCGAGCTCAGTGAGGTTGGATGGAGAGCGTTTGTGAACAGCAGTTTTCAGCTCTTTCCACAGATTCTCGATTGGATCCAGGTCTGGACTTTGACTTGGCCATTCTAACACCTGGATACGTTTATTTGTGAACCATTCCTTTGTAGATTTTGCTGTATGTTTGGAATCATTGTCTTGTTGGAAGATAAATCTCCGTCCCAGTTTCAGGTCTTTTGCAGACTCCAACAGGTTTTCATCCAGAATGGTCCTGTATTTGGCTGCATCCATCTTCCCCTCAATTTTAACCATCTTCCCTGTCCCTGCTGAAGAAAAGCAGGCCCAAACTATGATGCTGCCACCACCATGTTTGACAGTGGGGATGGTGTGTTGAGTGTGATGAGCTGTGTTGCTTTTACGCCAAACATATCGTTTTGCATTGTGGCCAAAAAGTTCAATTTTGGTTTCATCGGACCAGAGCACCTTCTTCCACATGTTTGGTGTGTCTCCCAGGTGGCTTGTGGCAAACTTTAGACGAGACTTTTTATGGATATCTTTGAGAAATGGCTTTCTTCTTGCCACTCTTCCATAAAGGCCAGATTTGTGCAGTGTACGACTGATTGTTGTCCTATGGACAGACTCTCCCACCTCCGCTGTAGTTCTCTGCAGTTCATCCAGAGTGATCATGGGCCTCTTGGCTGCATCTCTGATCAGTCTTCTCCTTGTCTGAGCTGAAAGTTTAGAGGGACAGCCAGGTCTTGGTAGATTTGCAGTGGTCTGATACTCCTTCCATTTCAAAATGATCGCTTGCACAGTGCTCCTTGGGATGTTTAAAGCTTGGGAAATCTTTTTGTATCCAAATCCGGCTTTAAACTTCTCCACAACAGTATTACGGACCTGCCTGGTGTGTTCCTTGGTCTTCATGATGCTCTCTGCGCTTTCAACAGAACCCTGAGACTATCACAGAGCAGGTGCATTTATACAGAGACTTGATTACACACAGGTGGATTCTATTTATCACCATCAGTCATTTAGGAAAACATTGGATCATTCAGAGATCCTCGCTGAACTTCTGGAGTGAGTTTTCTGCACTGAAAGTAAAGGGGCCGAATAATTTTGCACGCACCACTTTTCAGTTTTTTATTTGCTAAAAAAGTTTAAAATATCCAATAGATTTCGTTCCACTTCACAATTGTGTCCCACTTGTTGGTGATTCTTCACAAAAAATTAAAATTTTATATCTTTATGTTTGAAGCCTGAAATGTGGCAAAAGGTTGAAAAGTTCAAGGGGGCCGAATACTTTTGCAAGGCACTGTATATCAGTAATATCACTAGATATGCTATTCTCGTGTGTTTAGCACAACGTGGCTCCTTTATGCTATGCATACTGGGTAATATTAAACTGCCTTAATGAAATAAATGTTGGTAAACAGCAGGGCCACAGTGCTATAACTGTGTGTATGATTTATGTGTAATTTGCTAAAACCTGTGCTACAGAATGCATGTGTTGACACAGCGTGTGTGTGACTGAGAAACCACAATGTTTATATAGACACTTGGCCAATTTATTTATGTCTGGAGATCCGGCTTTGATTGAGCTGAGAAAACATATCATAACTGAGAATCCTCGTCATGCACAGAACAGCTGAAGTAAAATATCTCAGTAAAGCTTTCTTACACTACGCACATCTCTAAAAGCTCCATATAACCGGCGGCCTTGCACACTGCGGCTGCAGACACTATTGCCCGGGCCTTGCGCAGTAGTTTGTTGTTTTACAGCATCGTCCTTCCTAATTCTGAGCATAGAAAATCATTAAGGGTGGAGCTGCTTTAGAAAGGATATTGTCTTAAAAATGTTTGGATGGTGGGTAAAAATGTAGGCTGTTAGAAGATGTCCATGGCCATGGGGACCATGTGACTCTTGTAGTTTATGCAAGGCTTCCTCTCTTCTTTCCCATTGGTATGAGCAAAGTATTGGTCTATCTTAAAATGGACCTTGCAGTAAAAATGAAAGGTCTGCTTAATACATTGGGGACCCCTCCCCATCACAATAAGCAGCTTACCAGTAAAAAGGAAAACACCTGTATGGAAAAAACTATTAAATATACTTACCTTATTCATGGTTTTGCCCATGGCAACTAGTTGAGCGTGACATCATCCTACTTCCAACTAGATCAAGGTCTCCAAACTATGGCCCACTACAAGATTTTATCTCGCCTGCAGCTAGGCTCAGGGCCGTCTTTAATATCGATTGGACCCTGGGCAAACGTTTTCTTGAGCCCCCCCCATACAGTTTTGCTCTCCACCTGCTCTGAGATAATACAATAAATAGCAACTAGACTTAAAATCAGTTTACTGTATCAGATCAGGAAGCGATTGCGATTGGTTGCCAGAGGTTACAGTGTATCATTACCCTTACGGACTGGTTGCTAGAGGTTACATCACACATTAAGGCTCATTGATTAGTTGCTAGATGTTACAGCACATGATTTCTGCTTGTTGATTGGTTGCTAGAGATTACTGTACAGTAATACTGCTCACTGATTGGTTGCTAGAGGTTACAGCACATGATCTCCTCACTGCAGGGGGCATGATATACATATGAATACCGCCTTTATTTACATATTTATGCCGCCTGCTGCTGCTATTTACATATGAATGCCGGGTTATTTCCATGTAAACACAGGGTCTGCAGGTGAGTCATCTGTACACAACAATAGGGCAGAGCTGGGCAACATTAGTAGCAGCACTTCACACTGAGATATTAGGGCACAACAAGGGACTAAAACTTTAAGGGACAAGGGAATTTAAACTGGGATAGTTGGCAAGTATGAGGCAGCTGCTTTGGGCCCCACAACAATGACAGGGCCCAGGGCAGCTGCCCCTTTTGCCCTGCCTTAAAGACGGCCCTGGCTAGGCTCAGTGGTGTATCCTTAATGCTACATATGGTCTCTGCTCCTCCAATCTCCACCACCCACAGTCGCCATGACAGGTGCTGTGCTGTCATCATCCTATAGTACGGCCACTAGGAACTTCCTCCATCCAGACCCGCTCTGCTTCATAGCTCCTGCCCTGCTGCTACAGTCACGCTGTATACCTTACAGTGCTAAGGGGGACTCTAATCGGAACTCTAATGTAAGGGGGTACTCTGATGAGAATCTGAAATAAATGGGGAACCCTGATATAAGGGGCACTCTAATGGAGATCCTGATCTAAGGGGGGACTCTGATGAGGAGCTGATGTAAATGAGGGGCTCCTCATGTAAGGGGGACTGTGATGAGGATCTGAAGTAAATAGGTGGCCCTGATGTAAGGGGCACTCAAATGGGAACCCTGATGTAAGGAGGTACTCTGATGAGGATCTGAAGTAAATGGGGGACCCTGATATAAGGGGCACTCTAATATGGATCTCAATGTAGGGGGGCAGTCTGATGGGATCCTGATGTAAGGGGGGACTCTTACTGGGGTCCTCATGTAAGGGGATTCTGATGAGGATCTGAAGTAAATAGGGGGTCCTGATGTAAGGGGCACTCTATTGGGGATCCTGATGTAAGATTCGGTTTACACCTATGCAGTTTGCGTTTGATTAATTTCTCCAGTGCTTTTTAAGGTGCATTTTGTGTTTTTTGCACACGTGTTTTTGATACATGATTCACACGTTTTTTTGATGCGTTGTGCATTTTTTATGTTTTTTTTTTTGTCCAATTTGTTGTTAGGCAGGTTAAAGGGGAAGTATAGCCAAAGCTTGTTTGGCTGTACTTCCCCTGTGGATCACAGGAGTGCAATTCGTTCTGCACTCCTTTGACTTGTTTTCAGCAGACATCGGGCTGTTGGTGTTGCAGAGAGCGGGTGATTGCCAGTCACCCGCTCTCTGCTCAGGGAGCTCTGAGAACCAAGCGATCAGCGGTGTTTGATCGCTCGGTTCTCAGTCTTAGAGCCGGTGTGGGACATATGCAGCATTGGACTGATGCTGCATCCACCTAGGTAACTAAAACATTCTCATACATCTCTTTTTCAAAATGCAAAATTGTGGCAAAAACGCACTACATGCTTTTCTGCAGCTTCTCCATTGAAGTCTATTGAACCAAATGTTGGAAGAACAACAGAAAGTTGCTTTGTAATGTGAACTATATATATACAGGCATACCCCACTTTTAAGTACACAATGGGGTTTATTTACTAAAGCTGAAACGTGCAAAATCAGGCTAATTTCTGCATAGAAACCAATCAGCTTCCAGGTTTTATTACCAAAGCTTAATTGAACAAGCTGGGGTTAGAAGCTCATTGGTTTCTATGCAGAAATGAGCCTGATTTTGCACTTTGCAGCTTTAGTAAATAAACTCCATTGTGTACTTAAAAGTGGGGTATGCCTATATATATATATATATATATATATATATATATATATATATATATATATATATATATATATATATATATATATATATATATATATATATATGCATTATACCTGTCTATATCAGCAGGTGGCGCTGCAGTGTTATAGTGTGTATTCTAAACTGTAATCACAGGATGTTCTGTCTATGTTCAGTGTGTACTTGTTTGTATCCTGTTCCTGTCTCCATGCTATAAGACATGTTCTGATATTTCTCCATAAAAGTAAAGTATTCTCTGCATCCAAGAAGCTTCCAGCGCATTATATCGATACTCTGGTAACACCAAGAATGCTGTCCCTTTGCTTTAAAAAAGTCTTTGACCCTTTTCAAAAAGAAAGCAGCTGAAAAAAGCATAGATGTGAACGTATCCCATAGGAAACCATGTTAAATGGACTATAGTGCGTTTCTGCAAAAAGCAATAGGTGTAAGCCATCATTCACACTGGAGTAGTTTGTCATGCGATTTGACAGGTCAAATAACATTAAAAAGTCGCACCCTATTGCAGGCAATTGCACTGTTCAAATCGGTGCGACACCGACTATGCGCTGTCGCACTGATTTCAAAACGTAGTTCCTGCACTACTTTTGGCGCTTTCAGGTGCGACTTGCATAGACACCTGTGCATGAAACCGCACAGATGTCTTCCAAGTCGCACCCAAAGTTGCACTGACATGCGGCTTTGAAATTGTGCAATTTCAGATGAAGTCGCGTGATTTCAAATCCGCAGCCAATGTGAACGAGGGCTTAGGGGGAATCTGATGGGGATCCTGATGTAAGGAGTGACTCTGATGAGGACCAGATGTATATGATGGACTCTGACTGGACTCTGACTGGGATCCTAATGTAAGGGGAACTCTGAAGGAGACCCTGATGTAAGCGGAGTCATTCCTTTCTAAAACTGATTTTTCTCGAGCTGCAAATTTTTGTAAAATATACAGTGGGGCCCTTGTACTAAAAAGTTTGGAGACCCCTGAGGGGACTTGATTTATTAAGTGAGCTTTGCAGTTTGCTGCAAAGTCTCCTTTAAGCTGACCATACATGCCACAATATGATTGTGCAATGTTAACTGCTTAACGACCGCCCACCGCAGATATACTGCGGCAGGGTGGCCGTTCTGCGCGGGATCACGTACCTAGTACGAGATCTGCACGCCGGGGTAGAGAGCGTGCCCGTGCCGCCCCAGCTGTGCTGCGATTGGCTGCAGCACCAACCAATTAGCAGCTGTCGACCGCTGACTAGTCGCCAGCGCCTGACAATCGGCTCTGTAGATTACCGAAGAGAGCCCTGTGTAAATAACAAACGGAGGGCTCTCTTCTGACAGCAGCAATGTGCTGTTTTTTTCAGTAAAAACAGCACACACAGTAACACATGTTAGGTACACATTTAACCCTTTGATCGCCCTAGATGTTAACCCCTTTCCAGCCAGTGTCATTAGTACAGCATATTTTTAGCACTGATCACTGTATTGGTATCACTGGTTCCCCAAAAAGTGTCAGTTAGGTGTCCATTTGTCTGCTGCAATATTGTAGTCCAACTGTAAGTTGCTGATCGCCGCCATTACTAATAAAAAATAAATAAAAATTACATAAATATATCCCATAGTTTGTAAACGCTATAATCAATATACGCTTATGGGATTTTTTTCAACAAATATGTAGCAGAATACATTTTTTCCTAAATTGATGAAGAAATGTGGCTTTTTACCTTTTTTACCTTTTTTTTTATTGAATATGTTTTTATAGCAGTATAGATAATAATCAGTGTAGCGCTGGACACAAATAATAAATAGGGATATAATGATAATACTAAAAATTGATGAGAAAATATTAACCACAAAATATGTTATACACAATTCATGGTATTGCTAGATCTCCAATGAGTGAGATATCATCAGTGAGGAAAAATATATCAAAACGAACAATGTAGCGTTAAACTAGTGGTACAATACACATATATGTTATGAACACATGTGAATTATTGACCTAAACTTATTTCGTCATAAAATAAAAATAGTGAAAATCATATAAGTGATAATCATTATTAATGTGAGTCCACACCCTGAAAGGGTGTATACAAAAAAAAACACAAGTGCAAAATAAAAAATATAAAATATAAAGTTCATAAGTGCAAAATAAACTAAAGTTCATGAGTGTCACAAATGAAAAAATGAATCCAAAGGAATCCAGAAAAGGCTATTTTAGGGTTCGGGATGACATGATCCACCTTTAGTGCAGCCCACCACCAGATGGTAAAATTAGAGGCTTACCAGAAAGCCTGCGACCGCCCTTACTCAGGGGGGTCAATACAGGCTTAGTAGTGGAAATGATAAGTTCCCTAGACTGTTCTCCCGCTCTCCTCGCCAAACCGATGGTCCGCAGCAACGGGGACTCCAATATGAAAGAAGTGCTCCCAGGGATTCCTTCAGTGCTTCTTCCCGGATGGGCCAGGCACAAATAAGCCACAAATCCCAAGAGAAAAAAACAAAGGGGACTCCAATAGTGCAGATTGACTAAAACAATCTTCGGTTTATTGAACTATAGCAAAACAATAAATATAAAGCACTGACAGCAGAAGTCACAGTAAAAAAGCTCCTTAGCTGTTTAAAATAAGTTCGTGCATGCGCGATGCGTGTCGGCGTTGTGACCCTACGGCCGTTTCGTCACAACTGACGTCATCAGGGGTACGGCCGTTTCGTCACAACTGACGTCATCAGGGGTACCCCTGATGATGTCAGTTGTGATGAAACGGCCATAGGGTCACAACGCCGACACGCATCGCGCATGCGCGAACCTATTTTAAACAGCTAAGGAGCTTTTTTACTGTCACTTCTGCTGTAAGTGCTTTATATTTATTGTTTTGCTATAGTTCAATAAACCGAAGCTTGTTTTAGTCAATCTGCACTATTGGAGTCCCCTTTGTTTTTTTCTCTTGTTATTTGTGGCTTATTTGTGCCTGGCCCATCCGGGAAGAAGCACCGAAGGAATCCCTGGGAGCACTTCTTCCATTTTGGAGTCCCCGTTGCTGCGGACCATCAGTTTGGCGGGAGAACAGTCTCGGGAACTTATCATTTCCACTACTAAGCCTGTATTGACCCCCCTGAGTAAGGGCGGTCGCAGGCTTTCTGGTAAGCCTCTAATTTTACCATCTGGTGGTGGGCTGCACTAAAGGTGGACCATGTCATCCCAAACCCTACAATAGCCTTTTCTGGATTCCTTTGGATTCATTTTTTCATTTGTGACACTCATGAACTTTAGTTTATTTTGCACTTATGAACTTTATATTTTATATTTTTTATTTTGCACTTGTGTTTTTTTTTGTATACACCCTTTCAGGGTGTGGACTCACATTAATAATGATTATCACTTATATGATTTTCACTATTTTTATTTTATGACGAAATAAGTTTAGGTCAATAATTCACATGTGTTCATAACATATATGTGTATTGTACCACTAGTTTAACGCTACATTGTTCGTTTTGATATATTTTTCCTCACTGATGATATCTCACTCATTGGAGATCTAGCAATACCATGAATTGTGTATAACATATTTTGTGGTTAATATTTTCTCATCATTTTTTAGTATTATCATTATATCACTATTTATTATTTGTGTCCAGCGCTACACTGATTATTATCTATACAGTTTTTGCCTTATATTGGGGTTATAGTGTTTAGCAGCAGGATTTTTTATCACAGTTTTGTCATTAATGATTCACTTATTTTATGTTTTCACTATTTTTGCACTTAGCGCAGTTCTTCGCTTATTTTTATGTTTCATAGCAGGAAGTAAAAAATGTTTTGTTTTTTTTCAAAATTGACGGACTTTTTTCGTTTACAGCACAAAAAATAAAAACCGCAGAGGTGATCAAATACTACCAAAAGAAAGCTTTATTTAATTGGAAAAAAAGCGCATACGTTTTTCTTTCGGAACAGTGTTGCACGACCACGCAATTGTCAGTTAAAGTACCGCAGTGGTGTATCGCAAAAAATGGCCTGGTCTGGAGGGGGGTTAACTTTCCAGAGCTAATGTGGTTAATGTAAATTTATTAACAGCTAGGACTTGATAGCATACAAATTGATAAATCGTTTAGGTAGGCCATTAAGATACCCTATCCTGGTAAATTTAAAGTTGAATATATAGAGATTGTAGAATCAGATTGTAATGTGTATGGCCAGTTTAAAACCTCTGGTGCTGAAAGGTGTTCCTAGCAAGCAAGCAGTGATGCTCAGGCTAAATATGAATGCAAGAATTAGTTCCAGGGACTGAGACACATAAGCACAGAGCTCTTGGACCCGAATCTAGCCCTGTCTATCTAATAAATAAACAGTGATGTGAACATAAGATCAGTTCCAGGGAAACAGTTATACATGCTTGTGGATTACACAGAAAACCGATCCACACTGCAAGATTTGACTACAGCTCATTTGAATAAGCCTGAAGGGTTAGGAATAACTGTTGGCACTACACAGGCTGTGTAGTAATGATTCACACGGCCGCACCTGACTGCTCTCTGCGCCTCTAAAGCAAACCTGTCATGAGACAAATGGTATTGGGTTTGCCAAAGCACCGTGATAATAAACAACTGATATTTTTAACAAAGTTCATTGTAAGGTCTCAGTGCTGCTTTTCTCTACATCCTTTTTGCAGCCACTTCCTTTCTTCAGTTTTAATACTTTTTTTTTTATATATTTTTTTTTGTAGACAATACACAGAGCCATCAATTAACTTCAAACATATGGAAGTACCCATTATAGGACAGTATACATAGGGGAAATCCAGGTGCAGGTGCATTATGGTAATGTGTGTTGTGAGTGTGCAAGTCCCCCAGCCTGGTATAAGTGGGAAGTACACATTAGACCGAACCACACCAGAGGCCTGTTAACAGCTAACTTTGGAGTTGATTTACCAAAACTGGAGAATGCAAAATCTGGTGCAGCTGAGCATAGAAACCAATCGGCTTCCATTTTTTTTCAAAGCTTAATTGAATAAGCTGAAGTTGGAAACTGATTGGCTACCATGCACAGCTGCACTAGATTTTGCACTCTCCAGTTTCAGTAAATCAACCCCTTTGTGTACGAATAATGAAGGATTGAAGCTGCAGTGGGGGCACGCACATCAGAAGACCACCCTGTAGTCTTGTTTCTGGGCAATTAAGATGTAAATGGGATTGGGAGGAAAAGTTGGTGTCAGGCCGTCGTGGACGTTCTTAAGTGAAATGATGCTTCAACCCCTTGGGACCAGTGAGGGTTAAATTGTCCATAGAGAATCATTCAAATCTACCAAGAAATATTGAGAGATCCATGGATTTTAGATCTTTTTACATGCTTTTACTGTGTCATGGGGAATAGCTGCCAACATTTCATTAAATAGGTACCTTTACATTTTTGTCTAACCTGTGTAACAGTCAGGGTACCAGACCACCAGCCTTTGGCCCGTCAAATCAAACATTTTTGGACCAGGGTCTACCAAACAGTTGATACTGTTCTAGGCACCAGCATCCCCAAGAAATCCTTATGAAGCAGTCAGGTGGTTTGAGATTCAGTAGAGCTTCGTGAGGATTTCTTGGGGATGCTGGTGCCTAGAACAGCATCAACTGTTTGGTAGACCCAAAAATGTTTGATTCTAAGACAGTCCTACCATATATGTATTAAAGTTCCAGCTGCTCTTTTACCAATAGTCCAAGGTGCCCTGAATAAATTTGGCCAATCTATAGATTACTATCTAAATAATTATTTATAGTCGGCCTTATTAAATGATGAGTATAGCGATCCATGCACAATCATGTCTGGGTCCACTGATGCAGCTCAAGGGAACCACCCAAATACTTTCCTATTGAGCAACACAAGGTGGAGGACATACAATGTCACATTCCAAAAGAGAACCGTAGATCGAGGATACCTTATCCTTGGAGACAGAGTTGCAAAGGCATGTGTTCAAAAGGAGTGCATATAGTTTTGAATTAGAAGATATCAGAACTTCTCAGAGGAAGGAATATGATGGGACAACTGGAATAAGGAGAAGCTTAACATATTGCGCACATTTAGCAAGTCATACACCCAACGGAAGACTGCTTTGGTCCACCACAAGTGGCTCTTTTTATCCCAAGGGGAAAGAGGGGTTGTTAGCAAGAGGGAGCACATGGGTCGACAATAGTCTCCTTGAGTATTTCACAGGGTCCCATATTTTCAGTGAATGATTAAGCAGAAGACTGGTGATATGCATATGTAGATCAGGAGGGTTCCATAGAACCGTGCCTAAAGCCATAGGCACAACCAGGTACACTTCTATGCTGACAGATAATAGGGTATTAAAGGATTCATGATAGGAATTTAGAGAGGTGATTTGTTATGCCCAATAATAATTAATGTATCACCAGTCCCCCTTGGACTTGGGATGAAATAGGACATTTTTAGAGAACCCTGGTCTACGTTCCTGCCAAATAAACCTACAACATGCCTGCTGCATTAACTATAAAATGTGCAATGGAATATAAATAGGGGGAACTCTAAAAGGGTAGAGCAATTTAGGAAGCAGTGTCATTTTCAGGACAGCTATTCTGCCCAAACAAGTTATCCAGTGTCTTCCAAGATTCAAGGGTTGATGTTGTTTGCATCAGAAGAGATGCATAATTGGCTGCATATAGAGTCTTGTAGGAGGACATGATCTAAATTCCACAGTAGGGAAGGTAGGATGTCACCCAACAAGAGGGAAATTCTTCTTAAGAGATTGGACTTGGTCGGCTGTAAGCATGATATTCAATGCCATGGAGCAGCCACTTCTTGTCTTCATGCACTATAACTGCATGGCATGACAGAATTAAGTTTCCAAGAGTGGGTTTTTTGATGATGACCACAGTGGACCATGCTTGCCCAATGTGTTTTGAAATGGCCATTTGTGTTCTCTATCAGAAGCCTGTGTAACAGGGTGACAAATCAGAAGCATAGATGGGAGACAGGGATTGAGCAAGCCCGTTCTATAACAGGAAGTGCCTAAACAAGGATATTAATGGCAGGATCATCAGGTATTATTTAATGTAGACCTAAAGAGGTTGAAATTACTTTTTTGTGAGTTTAGTTGTTGGGTTTACATATTCTTTCATATAAATTGCATCTTCACTTTACAACTATTGAGATAAGTGCACTTAGCTGCACTGAATGCTATTATCAGTCAGGTCAGACTGATGTAGGGGCTTATATTATGGAGAATATAAAAAGGAGCTGGAACACGCAATGGTGGGTGGCAACACCAACAACTCCCAGGTGGACAGGAACAGAGTTGGGGTATATGGCAGGGAGAGCCTACTGTAGGAGCATCCAATATTTACAAGAATCCAGGGGCTTTCTCAGTCTATCAGGCTCCACTTACAACTATGGCAGATATCACTTTTGGGTGCATTGATGTAGTCACATTGACAGTATAAGTTAGAACCAACCATGCCACAGACCATATAGAAGTATACAAGAAGACTGAATTTTGGCCAATGGATGGGCATGTAGATATATCTGTCTGTCATCTCTCTCCCAAACCAGTCTCAGATGTCCCCAAGCAGCTGGGCCATGCTGAGCGGTACACACTGGCCCTTTATTTTCTAAGCCTCTTGCAGGCACCCCAACATGGGTTCAACACGTGACCACATTAACTCACAAAGGTTGCAAGCACACATCTCAGTCAAATCACAATCTGCCCTCATACTAATGGGTGGCTACTGTTTGTGACATCCATTCATCCTCATTGCTGTATGTAATGTCCAATATAAACATGGATGTTATTAAAGTAATATGAAACTGTCCTTTCTGCAGCTGATTTAATCACTTACGGAGTATGCAGCATCTTTAATTATTAATCCTTGCCTATGTTCCACTTTAGACTAAAAAAAAATGCTGAGGGTTTAATACTTCTTTGATCTACTTAATCATGGTGTTTATAAATTACAGTATTAACATTGCGGAGGAAATTGTTACGTGACTAATGTACCTGTCAACACATAACTGCTCTATCCGCAATGTATAGATAATACAATCATACGGGTCTCCAGAAGCCAAATATACTAACCTAGACATAAAGCTGAGACCGGGTCATCTCGCATCAACGTGTCATCTGAGTAGCGGTGCTGTTGGTATGTGTGAGTTCTCTTTGTCTTAACCAGAAAGGACCGAGGCATTTTCCTGCAATAAAAATACAGGTTTACATTGTACAAAAGTAAGGTACACTCCAGGTAATTAAAGCCTACCAGCTCAAGGCTTCAGTCTTTCAGGCACTTTCGTGAAGTACCAGTCTAGCTGATTATTCTGATGATTCCAGAACCCCCTTTGCTCCAATGTTTGTAATAAAGGAATACAGGACAGCGATTCCCTAAAACACCCACTACAGGCCACTCACAAGCTTTTACATGCAGAAATTATAACCCCAAGCTAAAAAAAAAATAAAAATTGCGCAGGGCTAGCATGTCTGGGAGACCGGGGGAATCAGGGAGAGAGGGTTAATTTAAAAGTTAAGAAAGAGGTGAGTTCACTTACTGTGATTGGTGAGTTTCACAGTGGGGAGGAGGGGCTACAGGGGGTCTTCCAGGAAAGTTCCCGACATCCAGTGAAGGAACGTGGATGAAGAACGTTCCCGCACCTGCACTGGATCAGTTCATCTTTAGGTGATCATAGTGGCCTGGCAGGTGGGGTCTTTGGAGGCATTTTAAAATGTGCTGTAATTATCATATTAGGGACCCTTCTAAGGTATGGAGTCCCCTGTGGAATACCAGTTAATGGTGGGTTAACTGGTAAGTTAAACTGAGAGGTATCTGCAGAAAGTTGAGGTTGTCCCCGAGCCAGTGTGGTGTGGCTGGTGATCGTGTAAGTAGTTCCGCAGATACAAAGTGGATACTTGATACCTTGTGCCTCCTAAGTTCAGTAACCCCTTTGTTTATTGTTATTGTATTATTCATTTTGTTCCTGTTTTAAGAAATGTTCGTTATATTTGGTTATTGGTTAATAAATCGCGGCTTCAGCCAATTTTACTCCAAAATGGTGTCATGGTGCTTATTGCAGTTTAGTTGGGGTAAAAGGGTCGGGGTAGGATAGCAGCCATTATTACATGGGTGCTGATGCCATCTGTGGTGCTTTAGTCAAGACTGACGCATCAAACTGTAGAAATAGGTTCTTTACAATCTCCATTTAAACCTTTGTAAATTTGAATCTGATAGGCTAAACTGATGGAGAAGAATTGTCACAACACAGATTGAGGAAGAAGACCCACCCACCCTATGTGTGAGATACTCCATGCAACCTGGATGTAGTGGCTTGGACAGAACTCAGATGAAGGTAATCTTTGGGGACCTCTTGATTTTAACACAGGTACGGTGTTTCCTGGATAGCACAGTCAATTTATTCAATGTCCTTGAACTTAAAGTGCACCTGACCTGACCTAATCTAAAAACATTTAAAACCTTGTTCCATCTGCAGTTAGTATACAAATTAGTCCCCGTGGAGCCTTCTTGGACCCATGCTGTACAAGGAGCCTCAACTACTCTTAAAGGCAATGTTAGGCAGCAACATTGCTGTGGCCATTCAGGGCAAATCAACAGGATTACTTTAAAGGCAACCTACCGCTACTTACTTACACTCATTTTTTATTTTTTCCATCATTTTGGAAGAAAGTTCCTGGTATTTCCAGATACCAGGCAGACAAAAAAAGAAAAAAAAAAAAAGAAGAAAAAATCCATACAAAGAAAAAAGAAAAAAGGGGTCAGACTTGATGGACCACTTGGTCTTTTTTCTGCCGTCACTCTTTTTCTAGATATATGGAGCACATGACTCACTCCCTTTCCTCCCATGAGATGGTGGTTGGTGAACACTGAAGATGTCCCTGACCTTGCTTGAAACCACCTCCAGTAGAATGGGTGTCACCTGGAAATGGAGATACTGGTAGTGATAATAACTTGACAGGGCTTAACCTTTCGCCACCCTATCAAAAACCAAAATAAAACATTTTGGCTGAGGTTGGGCTTTAGCGACTTGACCTCTGAAAGGTTTTGCCCCTTCATGATCAGGACATTTTTTGATATTTAGCTCTATGCTAACTGACAATTGCTTGGTCATGCAGCATTGTACGCAAATAAAATGTATATATGTATTTTTTTTCACACAAATAGAGCTTTTGTTTTGCTGCTAGAGGCTTACGAGCTTGCCGCTCGTTGGATGCAATCCACTGTTTTTACTTCTTTTATGTGAGTACCTTTATTTTTTAATAAAAACGATCTGATTAAATGGTATTACACTATTGGGATCCTCCTTGCTCTTTACATATCCCCCTGCACCACATCTGAGGGAACCATGTCCCGGATTTAGGACCTGGAGGGACGCGTTGGAGCCCCTAGGTGGACACCCCAAAGGCTTGCTGACTACATGCGCTTGCCCTATTACCTTGAGGTAAGGGGCCACTACCCACTTGTGTGTTTGCACACGAAGACGCATGCGAAGTGATCCACATTAAGCACTTTAATTGCAACGGCCGCATGCTGAACCGTTGCTGTCACATATTTTGGTTTTACCAAGGGACGTTTGTGTATAGCACCTTTGCACTTAATTGTTTGGGACACTTTATGTTATTCTTTGGATGAACATTTTTTGCACATCTGTCACTTTGTATCCAGTATTGGGCACGTATTCATTTGATTGGAATACCCCACTGCACATTGTCACTTTCTCCGAGCTAGTTTTTTGCACACAGTTTTTATTATTTATATTTATGTATTGCACTATATGACAGAATGTTTTTTAATTGCAAGGTCCACTAAATTGCTAACAGGCCATTTTTATGTGTCACTATGTTTATTTCTTCACGTATATAAATTCCACATTTTAGATATATTTTTTCCACTAGATAGTTTTTACCTACTGACTAGTGCCTTACATCACGTTTATATTTTTTTCCTACTTTTTTGGTCTATGGATTAAGATTTTATTTTATGAACCTTATACTCACCTTTATGACACAAGTCTGTTTTGTGAGGATTAGCGCAGCACCACCCATTTATACATGTTCTTTTTTCTGTTATAAAACCCATCCAATAAAAAAAAAAAATTTCTTCATAAGTTTAGGCCAAAATGTATTCTGCTACATGTCTTTGGTAAACAAAATCCCAATAAGCGTATATTAATTGGTTTGTGTGAAGGTTATAGCATCTACAAACTATGGTATATTTACTGGAATTTATGCAGCTATAGACACTATACTGATAACGGTGGTGATCAGCGACTTATAGTTGGGACTATGATAGTGTGGCAGACAATCTGGCACTAACAGACACTGGCTGGGAGGAACACTGTATATGTTGTAATATTGTACACTGACACTGTACTAATAACACTGGCTGGGAAGGGGTTAACATCAAGGGGAAATCAAGGGGTTAACTGTGTGCCTAACAAGTGTAATGTGTGTAATGTAAGCTGCTTTAACAGATCTGGCTGCTTCTTCTCCTTGCTTTTCAGGGAAAGGAAACAGCCAGATCGCTGTTCTGTGTACACAGAGTTCTGTGTGTTTGAAAACACAGAACTTTGTGTTGTAATTGGACACAGCCAATCAGCAGGTTTCAGCCCAAATCATTGTCTGAAACCTACTGATAAAAATGAGACGCGCACATGCGTGCCACAAACCTGAAAGAAATCCGGCAATGTACGTGTACGTTGTTGTGTCTGCACCTGCTGCCTGCATGCAGTATATTTACTCTGAGCAGGTTGCCAAGTGGTTAAACAGGAATAGGCACACAAATCTCTTCATCTACTAAACCAGGGATATGCAATTAGCGGACCTCCAGCTGTTGCAAAACTACAAGTCCCATCATGCTTCTGCCTCTGGGTGTCATGCTTGTGGCTGTCAGAGACTTGCTATGCCTCATGGGACTTGTAGTTTTGCAACAGCTGGACGTCCGCTAATTGCATATCCCTGCACTAAACCATACACTGGAAATGCAGAAAATTGAAGGATTTGACAGGTAAGCGGTACTCATAGAAAAACAGAAATGGAAGGCGCGCACACCTAGTGTATTACCAAAGATAATTTAATAATAAGAAACTTTTATATAAAAGTGGGTATTCACAAAATGCAATTAACAAAAGGCCATAAAAAGAATGCATGGACATGCATAGAACACGGGGTATAGCTAACGCATTTCGGGGGGCACACCCCCTTCTTCAGCGGTACTCATATCTGCTTGAAATTTAAAGCAGCATTAAACCCAAAAACAAAACAGTATTATATTACAACTTACCAATTCTTAGGTATGATGGCTGCATTTGTTTAATTTTTAAGTCTTTTTTCTTTATTTTCACCTGGTGATCCTGCAAGCAAGTCTGTTATTTTTAAACGTACTTTAACAGCCGAAGCTGTCCAGCAAAAATTGGCAGTTAGGGGGTTTAAACAAACTATTTACCACTGACAGGTGTGTTTACAATGGTCAGCTTTTATGCATTTACAGTATGTAAAACCTTTATTCCCCACCCCCCACAAAAAAAACTGTTGCTATAATTGCTTAAAAAAGCCTGGAGCTCCTCTTTAAGCTCTACACTACACTCTTTCCTGTGCAACACCATTTACATAGTTTTCCATGTAATACACGTTTCATTTCCCTGGTACATTATTTCCTGTAATCTTCTCTTTCCTTGACAACAATGCATTTTCCTTCTTTACTTTACATGCAAAGCCAAATTCCGCCTTTATGACAAATCTAATATTATAAACCAGAACAATATTTACTGTACGTATTATTTCATTTGTTCCTATTTGTTCATTTTTGATTTCTCACACTTTGATAGGCTCCTGAATTATCTATGGAATGCAATACTTTTGACTATACTTCTAGTCATTGCCTCCACTGTACTGACTGAGTGGGTAAGCTGGCCCCTCTATCCTTGGCTCTATCCCATGCTCTATATGTCTTTAGGTATGATACTTATCTTACAGGTGAAGTATGGTGAAAGCTTTTTTGGCTATACTTCTATGGATTACAGGAGTGCAGTTTGTTCTGCATTCCTGTGACCCGTTTTCAGCCGACAACGGGCTGAAACCCGTTGTCGGCTGACATTACCAAGCCCAAATGCTCAGGATCCACCCAGAAGCCTGAACCGGAAGCTGGCTCAGCCTCTCAGAGATCCACCGACAGCCTGAGCCAGCCCCTCCCACTCCCTCTACAGCCCAGCGCTCCAGTGAGGGGAGCGAAGGGGAGAACTGAGTGATCAGCTGTGTTTGATCACTTAGTTCTCAGTGCAGAGCGGGCAGGGGACAAAGGCAGCATCGGATCAATGGTGCATCCACTTCATTGAGAATAATAGTTTTTGTTTTTTTTTAAACCCCGATCTTCTCTTTTAATGGTGTGATACTGAGGCAAGTCAGTCACTCAGAGTAGATGAAACAAAAAGCTGGCCTAGGACATCAAGAAGTATAAATCTGGCCTCGATGAAGACACAAATAGTGAGACAAAAAATTGTTGACTTTTCCTTATAATTTAAATTTTACTTTGTTTTTATCAACCTGGACACGACTAAGGACCTTCTCTAGGAGCCAATGTTTTTTTTAACAGGATACCCTTTAAATACCTACATCATAATAATAACCAGCTATTCTCAACCAGGGTTCGTTGGCACCCTAGGGTTCCTCCAGATGTTGCTAGGGGTTCCTTGATCTGTGGCTGATTGACCTTCCATCTGAAGGTGCCTGTATAGTTGTGGGCCCAAACCCACTCGGCAGAGCAAGTGGTGTGACATCAATGATCTTTTTGTAGCTGTCTGTAAGAGTGGCATCCTCACCACCTCTGTAAAGGAAGCAAGCTTCCCACATCATCGGTGTAAAGGGCATTATTTCCATTGACCTTGATAAATTAATTTTAGCAAGGGTTCCCCAAGACCAGAGAATTATTTCAAGGCTTCCAGCTGGGTGAAAAAGCTTGAGAAAGGCTAATATACCATCAATGTTGTACATGTGACTTTGGCATATCAATAATTACCAGCAATGCCAAGCATTCAAGCAACCATGCTTAATAATATTAATACTATACTTTAGGCCAGGGTTTCCCAATCAGGGTTCCATGGAACCCTAGGGTTTCTTCAGAGTTTGCTAGGGGTTCCTTGAGCAATAAGCAATTTCTGCCTCTCACATAAGTTCCCACTGACACTATTGATCTTTTTAGCTATTTGTAAAGGGGGTAATTCTTCCCAATGACCACAAGTGTAAGGAACGTTTGCAAATTAATGCCAACACTAAGGTCTCAAAAAAATAGAAGAAACTTGTGGGTTCCACCTACCAGTTCCATCCGTAGTAAAATATGAGTTTTAGGTGCAAATTGCCTTTTAATTCTCTTCTTTATACTTGCAAAAATCTCAAAATTTTATTTTTACCCAGCCCAGATTTAGATAAACTACACAGAAGGCTTTGAGGGTCTCTATGTAGCTCTTGGTTGTGCATTATTGGTGGAGACACGACTGTATTTTTTAAACGCAGTTTTACCTATATTTCATCCAGTAATATGAATGGCTACCAAAAGCTAGCGTTCTATCTGAACATATACGTTTGCTATTAGCTTATATTGGTTATCAAATCCAAATGGCCAAATAAACTACTGTGATGACATCTGGAAAATGTCTGTTATTAGGTGCCATAAATCAAAAGTTAACTACAGGCAAAAAACAATCTTAATCACTGAACTACTATCCAACAGACATTTCAACAATGTTAAAGTCAGAAAGTTTAAGCAATTTACATTAAAAGATAAGTGCAGGACTTCAAAATAACAAACATGCATACTAACCTAGGTGGATGCAGCATCAGTCTGATGCTGTATCTGTCCCCTGCTGCCTTTACACCGGGAACTGAGTGATCAAAGCCTGCTGATAACTTAGTTCTTGGTTTTCAGTGAACAGAGAGCCAGTGACTCACTGGAGTCCTGAGCAGTGCACTGAGAGGCTGAGCCACCTGTTGCTCAGGCATCTGGGTGGATACTGACATTAAAGTCGGGATCCCTCCAGAGCCTGGACCGGCTGAGTGTCATCAGCTGGCAGAGGACTTTAGCCCGCTACCGGCTGAATCTGGGTCACAGAAATGCAGAACTAAGTGCACTCGCAGGAGAAGAATGGCCAAAACAGTTTTGGCCCTACTTCTCCTTTTCGTTTTGAATAGAGGGGAGAAGGATTAGAACACCTGTCAGGTTTTTATTGCTGTCTGTACCCCTGACAGGGAGATTCACCCTCTCTATTTGTCCTGTCTAAAGTGAAATGAAAAGAATACCCCAAATTTTGGATTGTCCCCAGAACAATAACAGAGCGGAAATCTGAATCTGGGTGAAACGTCAGGCTCTTGTCACATGATTCCCTCTACACTACAGTGTGTGAGTGATGGTGGACCAAGGGAACAAATTATTTAACATGTTTGGATTTAGGTAATTTCTTACACAGAACAAAGAATGCCCACACGAGGGTGTGAAGATCTGAGACCTTTCTGTGTACACTCTTTTGCCCCGTACACACGGTCGGATTTTCCGACAGAAAATGTGTGATAGGACCTTGTTGTCGGAAATTCCGACCGTGTGTAGGCTCCATCACACATTTTCCATAGGAATTTCCGACACACAAAGTTTGAGAGCAGGCTATAAAATTTTCCGACAACAAAATCCGTTGTCGGAATTTCTGATCGTGTGTACACAAATCCGACGCACAAAGTGCCATGCATGCTCAGAATAAATAAAGAGATAAAAGCTATTGGCTACTGCTCCGTTTATAGTCCCGACGTACGTTTTACGTCACCGCGTTCAGAATGATCGGATTTTCCGACAACTTTGTGTGACTGTGTGTATGCAAGACAAGTTTGAGCCAACATCCGTCAGAAAAAAATCCTAGGATTTTGTTGTCGGAATGTCTGATCAATGTCCGACCGTGTGTACGGGGCATTTAACTGTTATTGGCTACTTGTGTACTGTCTTCTTAACGGTGAATGGGGGTTCCTGTAGATAAATATTGACCCATACAACAATATTTTGGTCCATGCTCTGCACTGTCATCCACCGTGGTCTTCAGGAACCTTTGTTTATCAGCTTTCTGAAGATGGAAGGGTGGACCCCATAACATGAGGCCAATGTGTGTGACAACAAGATTTTCCAAGGTCAGAATGGTTCACTATCACCCCTAAGGTAGCGTTAAGAGGCCATGCCATTTAGGTATAACATTGGGCCCATTATGGCCAACATTGCCATTCCTCTATCTCATCAAGTTTGCCAGTCAACCTTAAAATAATGCACTTATAATGTGGATGAGATTTGCATGTTAACTTAATAAAACAGAAGCAAAAGCCAGTGAAAACATGATGTGCTTTTGCCCATAGTGGCTAACAAGAATTATTGTTTAATTCACAATAAAACGTGTTGCCATTGGCAATAATTCCACATATGTTCTCATCTTTTCTTGCATGTTAATGAATCCATCCCTTTTTATCAGCAGTAGTTCGGGGAGCCTGAGAGAGTCCATTGAAACACAAAGAAAAAAAGACCTTATATGTCATACAACGTGAAGGTAAGGTACATGATATTGTAATATGGTATTGATATCACACCCTTCATTTATTGGAAACCGTTTACCCTACAGGCATCAGTGAAGTCATAGGATGGGAAGATAGCAAATATGTATACACTGAAAAATACACTGTAATTTCCATAAGCTTCAGGAAAATAACAATAACTTCAATTTAAATCAGTTATGTATTTATTGAAAATGTTACTTTAATACAGTATGTAGAAGTAATTTAAGCCATTTTTGTATTAGCTTCCAATAATCATCTAAACAGCAGGACACGGGCAGAAAAAGGAAAGGTCAACAATGTAAGCTAAATAGTCTCTCTGCATTTCAAAGTGTGTCAATGTAACACTGGCAGCTTGCTGGAAGGAACAGGCAATAGTAGTAAGCACAGGAACTCCTTAGCATTGTAATGTTTCTTCACAGTCCAATCAGCTGGCAGGGGTGGTTCAGTGACCAGGGCAGTAAAGAGAAGTGAGGCCACCAACCAAGCTATACTGTTTGCAGGAGTGCCTGGATCACAAGACTCATTGAGCAGAATTTTAAATATTTTGGTAGCCAAGAATTTTTTTTGTGTATGTATTTAAACAGTGTAATTAACTGTTGGCCTGGAGTTTAGCATTAAGTGTATTTATACCAGCCACCTTATATGTGCATAGAACCCAGGTGTATGATAATAATGTCCCCTCATCATTGTTCTTCTGGCAGCTTGTGTGTGGCTCAGTGTTTGCTGTGTGTTATCACATAGCTGTTATCTCAAAATCTGCATAATCTTGAAACAGGTCTGAGAAAAATGATCTTTTGTTGGCACCAGACTTGATTTTAGCGAGAACTCATTTGTTTGACATTTGCATCTGTCCTGCAAGGATTTAGCGTTGTACTAATCATGCACACTACAGCATTGATCTATGGAGCTGGCTGGGGGCCCGTAGACAAACTTCTGATTGTTTTTGGAAACAAATACAGAAGAATGTCTATAAATAGAGCCACAGGGTATTGGGTGGATTCAGGGTTAAGGGAATCTGTCACTGTCTGACAACATTATTGGATATTTTGTAGAAGCCAGGTATTCTACCTGTTTGGATGAGGATGAAATGTTTATGGGTCCTGGGAACATAACTATAAGCAGGTTGGAGAACCTTGCTGAGAACCTTGCTGATCACTGGGACCTGGACTTTCTACATGCAGCCACCTAAAGTTGGCCATAGAGGGACTGAAAATCGCAAGGACTTTGAATTTGACCTTGAATGGATGGGGAATCTGTTGGAAAATTGTCCTTTGATCAGAGGAGAGGGTTTCTTCATCCACCTTGAATGTGTGGATGGGAAATCTGTTGGAAAATTGATCTTCGATCAGCGAAGAGGGTTCCTCCATCCACCTTGAATGTGTGGATGGGGAATCTGGTGGAAAATTGGCCTTCGATCAGAGGAGAGTGTTCCTCCATCCACCTTGAATGTGTGGATGGGAAGTCTCTTGGAAAATTGTACTTCGATCAGCGGACAGGGTTTCTCCATCCACCTTGAATACGTGGATGGTGAACCTGTTGGAAAATTGTACTTCGATCAGCGGAGAGGGTTCCTCCATCCACCTTGAATGTGTGGATGGGGAATCTGGTGGAAAATTGGCCTTCGATCAGAGGAGAGTGTTCCTCCATCCACCTTGAATGTGTGGATGGGGAATCTGTTGGAAAATTTTACTTCGATCAGCAGAGAGGGTTTCTCCATCCACCTTGAATATGTGGATGGGAAATCTGTTCATTCTTGGCTGATCAAAAAAAAATCTATATATGGCCAGGTTAACTCCTCCATTGACCTTAAAGTGACACTAAACTCTGGTTTTAAAAAATATATTCTATTCAAATATGTATTCCCTAACTCAAAAAACTTCATTCTATTGCTCTCAGCCTCCTCCAAATCTCCAAATGTATACATTTTTTTGATGCTGCGATCTGACTTTCTGTTGGAGAGTGGCCACACTGGTTCTCCATGGTCCCACTGTATGTAGAAACATAGCACGCTACAAAGATGGGCTAGGTTAACATACATATTGCCAGCACACCAGAGATCTTCAAGTAACATCCACAGATTTTTATTCAAAGTGATCACATCACAGAAAAAAGAGTGCAACGTTTTGGGGTCATGTAGGACCTCTACGTCAGACATGTGATAAGTGCATACAGTAGTGCAAGAAGATTTAAAGTGCTATCCACCAATCAGACAACTATTGTAGGAAGCCACCTCTCCTGACCTCTGACACTGTCATAAATCCTGCCAAAAGTACTGGACAGTAAACAGTAAATCAATAGATACTCCTACCTGTATAATTCACTATTTATGAATAGAAGCTATCAGTAATAAAAAGGGCACATACTGGGTAGGGATGTGGGCTACAGCGGGTGCCCAGTACCATGCTTCTATAATAATGCATATTGCCGATTGGATCTTCAAGGTTTGGCGGCATCATTGTCTGGAACACACCCCTAAGCGGATTTGAGAATCTTGCTTATCACTAAAGTCTTCCCTGGGGCCCACACTGTCAACATGCAGCCACCTAAAGCTGGCCATACATTATACAATTTTCAATTCCTTTAGATTTACCTTCTACTATGTAGTGCAAGGGCCTGCCTGATGCCGCGTACACACGAGCGGAATTTCCATTGGAAAAATCTTGGATGGTTTTTCCGAAGGAATTCCGCTCAAGCTTGGCTTGCATACACACGATCACACAAAAGTTCTCTGAACTTTCGACCGTCAAGAACGCGGTGACGTACAACACTACGATGAGCCGAGAAAATGAAGTTCTGCTTCCGAGCATGCGTCGAATTGCTTCCGAGCATACGTAGGAATTTTGCACGTCGGAATTGGTACAGATGATCGGAATTTCAGATCGGAACTTTTTCCGACCGAAAAATTGAGAACATGCTCTCAATCTTTTGCTGGCTGGAAAAGTCCAATGGACCATACACACGGTCGCATTTTCGGACCAAAAGCTCTCATCGGACTTTTGCTGGTGGAATTTCCGCTCGTGTGTACGGGACATAGGTGCACACAAAGTCAAAGGGGTTGATTTACTAAAACTGGAGAGTGCAAAATCTGGTGCAGCTGTGCATGGTAGCCAATAAGCTTCTAACTTCAGCTTGTTCAATAAAACAAAACTGGAAGCTGATTGGTTCCTATGCAGAGCTGCACCAGATTTTGCACAATCTAGCTTTAGTAAATCAACCCTAAAGTGTTTATGTTTGACCTCATATGATATGGTTTTGGTAAATCTAAAGGAAAATTGTACAAGAAAGTTGTATCATTTATGGCCAGCCTTACTCTTCATTGTCCTAAAGTGACACTAAACTCTGATTTAAAAAAATATATTCTATTTAAGTATGTATTCTTAACTCAGAAAAGGTCCCTTCTTTTGCAATCAGCCTCCAAAAATCTCCAAATTCCTTTTTTTTGCTGCTGTGATATGGCTTCCTGTTGGAGAGTGGCTATGTTTGCTCTCCATCGTCCGACTGTATGTAGCAATGTAGTCATCCTCTCTTGATATCCTGAGATCGACTCGGGGCTATGGACTATGGGATTTGTAGTGTGTATAGAGCAGTGCATATGATCGCAACCAGGGGCGTTGCTAGGTCTGCAGAAGATCTGGGGCAAGAGCCCAAAGCAGCAGTCAGCAGTCACCTACTTTTTGCAGGCCCAGGGGGGGAGGCACTCCGGTGGTAAGCAATTTTTCACGGGCAATGGCTGGTGTTGGCTCTTCAATCATCATGGCAGCATGGTTGATATGGTGTCAGGGTGATTGAAGGGCATTGTTTCTATTGTTACATTATATATTAGAATGTAACAATAGAAACAATGCACTTCAATCACTTCAATCATTTTGGGAGACTCCCACATGCCTTTTTGCAAACTCAAAACGTGCCATTTTGTTTTTTGCTGAAAGTAATGGCTTTCTTCTGGCCACTCTGCCATAAAGCCCAACTCTATGGAGCATACGGCTTATTGTCGTCCTCTGCACAGATACTCCAGTCTCTGCTGTGGAACTCTGCAGCTCCTCCAGGGTTACCTTAGGTCTCTGTGCTGCCTCTCTGATTAATGCCCTCCTTGCCCGGTCCGTGAGTTCTGGTGTGCAGACGTCTCTTGGCAGGTTTGCTGTTGTGTCATGTTCTTTCCATTTGGTTATGATAGATTTGATGGTGCTCCTAGGGATCTTCATCAAAGATTTGGATATTTTTTTATAACCTAACTCTGACTTGTACTTCTCAACAACATTGTCCCTTACTTGTTTGGAGAGTTCCTTGGTCTTCATGGCAGTGTTTGGTTAGTGGTGCCTCTTGCTTAGGTGTTGCAGCCTCTGGG
Source organism: Lithobates septentrionalis (assembly GCA_037952835.1). Lineage (NCBI taxonomy): Eukaryota > Metazoa > Chordata > Amphibia > Anura > Ranidae > Lithobates > Lithobates septentrionalis. Next base: position 1,680,614 of record JBBDGP010001258.1, read on the forward strand.
GCCTTTCAAAAAGATTTGTATATGTAATGACAGATCATGTGACACTTAGATTGCACACAGGTGGACATCATTTCACGTATTATGTGACTTCTGAAGGTAATTGGTTGAACGAGAGCTTTTTGTGGACTTCATAACAAAGGGGGTGAATACATACGCACATGCCAATTATCAGTTTTTTATTTCTGCTAAATAGTTTTATGTATATATTTTTCTAATTTTACTTCACCAACTTAGACTATTGTGTTCTGATCCATCACATATAATTCAGATTTAAAAAACACTGAACTAAAGGCTGTAATGTAACAAAACAGGTAAAAAGCCGAGGGGAGTGAATACTTTTGCCAGGCACTGTAGTCTAAATTTAAACATTTGCTAGAAGGAAGATATTTTTCTATTGCAGAGTAAACATATTGGGCCAGATAAACGAATGCCGTTACGCCAAGTATCTGGCACACAGAAAACGTCTCAGAATATGAGTTTGTCATTTCTTGGTGTTATAGAGGAGTGCGACAAGAGGTGATAGTAACACATTCTACAATGTGTTAAATAAATGATATGTGCTGCAACCTAATAGTTCATTTGATATGCAATGCACCAAACTCAGATGTTACGTGTGACAATCCACATTCCTCAATAGTCTAATGCCAAGTACACACGATCGGTTTTCTCGTTGGAAAAAGATATGATGGCTTTTCTGACGGGATTCCGCTTAAGTTTGCCTTGCATACACACGGTCACACACGGTCACGCAAAAGTTCACTGAAATTACGACCGCCAAGAACGCGGTGACATACAACACTACGACGAGCCGAGAAAATGAAGTTCAATGCTTCCGAGCATGCGTCAAATTGTTTTCAAGCATGCGTAGGGACATTGCCACAGACGATCGCATTTTCGGATAGGAACTTTTCCCGACCGCTTCAGAGGCTACTGACAGGGGGTGAGGAAGTGATGCAACACATACTCACCGCCCTTTTTTAACAATATCTTTGCAGACAAAGGCACTGCAAGCGTTTGTGGCACTTCCCCATTTGCTTGAATATGTAGCTTCCAGCCTGCTGATCGCTACATGTCAGGTACACTTTGCCATGCATGGAAAGCATCATGACTGCATCATGTAAACTGTCTGCTACTTATTTCAGCTTAACGGAGGGCAGCTTGCAAACCTCCAAGCAACAATAAAATCAATTCCTGCAACTGTGTTGCTAGATCCATCAAATGAACTTTAAAGTGTATTTATGGTCAAAAGGTAAAATCATATATTCAGTTCCACATTGGATCACAATTATTTCTAACCTACTCCTATTAATCTAAACCAATGAGGAGGCAGTGAGCCAGGAGAGCAGCTGCTCTCATGCACATTTCTGGATCACGATGGGGTTAAGGTAAGTATTAGGGGGGCTGGGGGGAGCTGCATTCTGATGGTTAGAAGGGTAGAATGCAAGAAGGTAAAAAAAAAAAAACCTCCAGCCTTTAGAACCACTTTAAGGGGGAACTTTAGAGGTCTACCTACTGGGTCAATGTGCTGCCAAATTGCTTTAACAGAATATTTCCAAGATCCTACATAAACCCATATCTCTGTACAGTATCTGGAGAAGATTCTCAAAAAACAACAACGTCTTTGTTTAGGCACTTCCTGTTAGAGGGTGACAACATTCTGTCCATGTTTCTCAATAGTATTCTTGCTTTGTCACCCTTTCACCCGGAATTTAAACAGAGAATGCAAGTGGCCATTTCAACCCAGTGCACAGCCATGGATTACTGTTGTTACCATCAGGGAACCTTCCCTGAGAAAAGCTATGCAGCCATTGCTGGAGGGCAAGTGGACAGGAAGTGGCTGCAAAGAGGCTGCAGCAGATCAGTATCACTGAGATGCAACAAATGATTAAAAAAAAAGGGGAAAAAGTATTTTTCTTAATAAAATATTTTAGAATACACAGTACTTGTCATTAAGTTAGGATTTACATTTACTTTAATCAGGGTTTTTGTTGTTGCCCTAAGGGTGAACAGTAATTACAATGCTTTGTAGAAAAATAATGTTTTCTTGGTTATACATCCCTGTGTACTGGTGCCCATAGGGCCAAACACAATACAATAGTTTACTATGGGTGGCCAATTAAAGGTACACTAATGCAGAACTAAGGTGACACATCTACATACCTACCCTGTTTCCCCGAAAATAAGACTTAGCGTGACTGTCGGTGATGGCTGCAATATAAGCCCTACCCCCCAAATAAGCCCTAGTTAAAGTCCTTGTAGGTCTTATTTTCAGGGTAGGGCTTATTTTTGGGGAAACAGGGAAGGCCTTTTTTGGGGGGTAGGGCTTATATTTCAGCCATCACTGACAATCACGCTAGGTCTTATTTTCGGGGAAACAGGGTAGGTGTCAGTTTTTTTTTATTTTTACATTTTCTTTTATAATTTCAATTAACCATACAAAATTCAAAAATTACAAAAAAAAAATATAGAGATATAGATATATAGATATATCTATATCTATATATATAGATATATCTATATATATATATATCTATATATCTATATATCTATATATATATAGATATACATATATATCTATATATATATAGATATATAGATATATATATATATATATACTTATATATATATATATTTATATATATATATTTTTTTTTTCTAAAAAGGTGCACTGCTGATTTCAAAGGAGAACTCGTCATGCACAAATATACTCTCTTTTTCACTACCAATCGCTTATGACGTTAGACATTTTCACAAATTTTTAAAACATAAGCGAAAGGGATTTATAAAACTTTTTAGTCTTCTATAGACTTATGCTGGCCATACACTATACTAAAAATCGGCCGAACCCATTTTCGAAAAACGAACGTTCGGCCGTGAGCGCAAACGATGGTGCCATCATGTAATGACCGATAAATCGTTCAGTGGACATAAATAAATACATTTTTTGTTAGTTTTTTTTTTTACATATACCTAATGCCCCCAGTTCGGTCGGGAAACATATTAACCTTTCAATTTATCGTTCGTTCGGCAGAAAATTTCCAAACTTGTCCTTCCTTTTTTCCGCTCAAAAACGTCCAAACAATTATTGATTTTGTGCCCATTAACTGGCCGAAAAACGAACGAACGGTTTAAATGACCGAATTTCGAACTATATATCAACTAAATATCATAATCAGATGTAAAAAATAAACTAGATAAAAGATAACGCTTGACAAATGACAAAAAAAAACATTCTAGATCTTCCTTTAGGGAAGGGTTCCCACTGGGGTTGCTGGGGGTTCCTTGGGCAGTGAGCAGTGGTAAAATGTTCTCCTGCCTACACTGACCACCAATGCCAGGTGGGGCAATTTTTCATTCGCCACCAATATAAGGGGCCACTTCTACACCGATTCTTTGAATACCCACATTTGTCTATAAGTGATTACTGCATGTCCTGTGGTAAATATGTCCATATTCAATTAAATATGTAGAATATCATAATCAGACATTAAAAAACAAAAAACAAAAAAACAAAATAAAAAGTAGGGTTTGACAAATAGGCAAATATTTAAAAAAATCTAGATCATCCTTTCTCAAGAAGAGTTTCCACTGGGGATTCTGGGGGTTCCTAAAGTACTGAACAGTGGCAAGTTTTTCCCCTGCCTAACCTGACCTGACCACCAATGCCAGAAGGGGCACTTTTTCATGGACCACCAATCTAAGGGGTCAGTTCACTGACCACTAATGTTAGGGGACACCACATCTTTTTCACTGTGTTTATTTTGTTATTATTAATATTACTTATTTAATTAAATATTTACTAAGAATAATTTTATTGTAGTATATTGGAGGTAAGTGTTAAAAAAACACTATTCTATCCAGGGTGTCAAATGCTGCATGTATACCATATTTTTTATTCTTCTATATAAAACTTTCTACAACTTACCAATTATGCTAATGTACCACAAGCTGTAGGTATAATGTTTTTAGCAGGTGTTTTCTAAGGACCTGTAATTATTTCAACGGTTTCCTCTAGGGTAAGGAGGTTGAGAGGCTGTTTTACATAGTTTAGCTATAACATAACATTAGAACTACAGCAATTATAGTAAAAAACAAAAAATAATAATAATAATTATTATTATTAAAATAGTAATAATAAAATAAAATAAGTATTAAGAAAAAATATTCAGAACATTTTGAAGTGCAAAAAGAAAAAGAAAGTTGCAAAAGTTTTTTTGCAGGTCATACAAATAATAATCCCCGTGCTAAACAAATGTACAAAGATTAATGGAAATTATGAATTTTTAAAAGTAACTTAACATATTTTAAATGTAATGCTTTACGGTAAGGATAAAATGCTCCCATATTTTAGACCCGTTCCTTTTACAGTTTTTTTTTTTCATCTGTACATGTGTGTTTTTGTAATTGCTCTTTGTAAAGAAAGTGGAGTATGTAGCTGATATATACCGGTAAATTATTATAGTTCAAAAAACAAATTGAAGAATAAAAATAAAAAATACAAATTTCACATGCTTAACTCTAAATTACTCCAGTAGAAAAATAGGATATTAAAAAGATCATTTAAAAAAAAAGCACAGCCCAATTCTCTCTACTAAATGCTTTGGTCTATCTTAGAGGTATATATATATATATATATATATATATATATCACATATCTGTGCTGATTCTAAAATATTTTCAAACACTGGTATATTTTTCTTAAATTCATTTCTTTATTAAATCCATCTTTCTGTGGAATAGATTTTTTTTTTTTAAATAAAAATCAGCTTCTTTTCTTATATATATATATATATATATATATATATATATATATATAGAAAAGAAGCTGATTTTTATTTTTTTTTTAAATCTATTCCACAGAAAGATGGATTTAATAAAGAAATTAATTTAAGAAAAATATACCAGTGTTTGAAAATATTTTAGAATCAGCACAGAACTGAATGCTGTACATTAATAATCACTAAAGAGTACCTGTCCAATCCTCCAGACACAAGGATAATTACAGGATCCCAGTCTCCACTTGCTTGTGATGTGTGACTAATGTGTAACCAAACTGTCCTCACACACTTCTATCTGGCCTGTTCTTCTCACCCCGCCCTGATTTTTCAATCTGATTACTTGTGTCAAAATCTGGTGGAGTCACAGCCAATAAGGAAGCTCTGAGCAATGACAATATTTGCTTATCAAAACTCCAGCAGACTCGGAGGGTTGAGCACAGCCTCTCCTTCAGCATGTACGATAAACAGTCCCAAAAACTTTCTCTGAATTCTGTTTTTGCAGTTGGAGCTTATCAAGGGCAGCCAAATGCATGCTGTGTTTTTATGTAAAAATGGTGATTTTTTTTTTCTACCAAGAAATACAATTTAAAGAGTACTTTAACCGCTGCAGCCCCGGAAGATTGTACCCCCTTCCTGACCAGAGCACTTTTTGCAATTTGGCACTGCGTCGCTTTAACTGACAATTGCGCGGTCGTGCGACGTTGCACCCAAACAAAATTGCTTTCCTTTTTTTCCCACAAATAGAGCTTTCTTTTGGTGGTATTTGATCACCTCTGCGGTTTTTATTTTTTGCGCTATAAACAAAAGAAGAGCGACAATTTTCAAAAATACCCAATATTTTTTGCTATAATAAATATCCCCCAAAAATATATAAAAAAAACAATTTTTTTTCCTCAGTTTAGGCCGATATGTATTCTTCTACATATTTTTTGGTAAAAAAATCGCAGTAAGCATATATTGATTGGTTTGCGCAAAAGTTATAGTGTCTACAAAATAGGGGATAGTTTTATGGCATTTTTATTATTCATTTTTTTTATTAGTCATGGCAGCGATCTGCGATTTTTATCATGACTGCGACATTATGGCGGACACATTGGACACTTTTGATACTATTTTGGGACCATTGTCATTTATACAGCGATCAGTGCTATAAAAATGCACTGATTACTATGTAAATGACACTGGCAGGGAAGGGGTTAACCACTAGGGGGCGATTAAGGGTTTAAGTGTGTCCTAGGGAGTGATTCTAACTGTGGGGGGGATAGGCTTCAACTCACATGACAGCTATCACTGCTCCCGATGACAGAGAGCAGTGATCTCTGTCATGTCACAAGGCAGAACGGGGAAATACCTTGTTTACATAGGCACTTCTGCGGCTCCGTGACACGATCGCCGGGAGACCGGCAGACATCGAGTCCATCCATCACGTGGGCTCGGTCACTCTGTATGCAGCGCGCGCGCACCTGCTAGCCCTGCCGATTAAAGGGGACGTACAGGTACGCCCATTTGCCCACCGCTGCCATTGTGCCGACGTATATAGACGTTCAGCGGTCGGCAATTGGTTAATACAGGTAAAAAATTGCTTTTCATTTTGGCCTTTTTGGAGCTTTTGTGTCTGGTGCATGTTTTCCGGTACCAATAATTTGTTGCAGTTTATATCAGCACAGGAATTTACACTGATGAGGTAAGGCTATGTTCACACTGATCCGACATGAAAGTCGTACGACTTATGATCTGACTTTGCCCTGCGACTTCATGTCCGACTTCCATGTGACTTCAATAAACGAGATCCGACTTTGATCTGACCGTACCAAACCAAGGGTCTGATATGGTCTTGGAGGGGGGACCCCACGCTGTTGTTTTTTAAAGATTTTTGTGTGGGGTTCCCCCTCGTGACTCATGATAGAGGCAAGGAACCTAGCCAAAAGACCTGGTGGACCCCTCTACGCTTGGCCAGCCGAAGCTGACCACCAAGTATTGGGTTAGGGGCTCTCCTGAACAGAGACTCTAAGCAGGGAAGGGAGGTACCAAAAGGAAACTCATCTTTCCTTCTAGACTTCAGGGCAGGCAGGAAGACCTGCACCCTTGTAAGCAGGCGCTTACAGGTTGGTTAGTTAGTTTTCCAGGCTATTCAGAAGGGAAGGGGTAAGTCAATCTCTGCATTTTCTGTGCTTTTTTGGTTCTGCTCTGCACCCTGTGTTGATATATAATTAGAGGAAAAGCTCTGGTTCGTGGCCTGCATGAGATAGTATTGAGAGGCTAAGTCTGCCTGAACCAGGATTCCACCACTTATGGACATTACTCTGGGGAAGCTATGCTCCAGACAGCCTGGGTATAGCTAGGTAAATATAAATTGTTATTGCACTGTTGGATTGTATTTCTGAGCTGTCCAATAAAGCCTGCTCAACTGTGTAATGTCTGGTCTGAAGTATTTAAAAGGGGTGCATGGAGGTATATGGCGTATCTAGGAAAACTAGGCCTGTAAAGCATATACGGAGTGAAGAGGAGGGATTGGAGGGCCACTATGAAGAGTTAACTTAGCAGAGGAGTTGGCGAGAAGTGTGTAGTTGCAACGAGTAACCATGGACTGCGGGGAATCTAATAGCTGCCAGACAGCAAAGAGTAGTACCTGGCAAGGTGACAGGTCCTCCTGTAGTGAAGGGGTTGATGCTCTGGCTCCCTCTCTAGCGGTCACTTCCCCAAAGTATCTGGTACTGAACCCTCGATATGGAGACCTCATGGACCTAGCCGCATGGTAAGTGAGAGCTGGAGGAGTTAAATGAAGTGCACGCATGAGGTTCACACAGTGCATGGTGGGACCCCATTATATAATCTGAGGATGTTTTGAAAGATGTTACAATTATTATTTTGTTAATTTGCTAAAATATCAATATCATTTTGGTGACTACTCTTTCAATGTGAGAGCCAAGGTCCTGAGGAAGCGGGTCATCCTGCGAAATGCATCGACCTACAATATATGATCTCAGAGTATTTTAAATGTATGAAAAAATATATATAAAACACAAAGCGCTGCGATGCTAAATAGCTGATAATTACACATAAAACCAAGTGAGGCTGCTATCAAAAGAGAGTGTTTTCAGAGTCACTTAAAAAGAATCAATAATGATATTTGAAGCGCTTCACAATGTGCATGAAAATGAATATATAAGAATAAATATAAATATAAATAGTCCAATAAATCCAGCGGTGAGTAAAACTTCCTAAAAAATCCAGCAATCAAAATAGTGTAAAATTATAAAAAATTTGTGACACCAAATGTGTAAAAAATTCACATAAAAAATCCACATAAAAATAAATATATAGGGATGTATTCAGAAGGTTCAATTATACAGGTGTAGAATCCTGATTGGTATAGAGCTTTTGATCACTAGCAAAGCTGTTTAAAAACACTTGCTTAATTAAGGTGCTCATTGATAGTACCAATGTGTTTTTTGCTTCTATTCACAACCAATGAGATTCTCACATTGGTTGTGAATAGAAGCAAAAAACACATTGGTACTATCAATGAGCACCTTAATTAAGCAAGTGTTTTTAAACAGCTTTGCTAGTGATCAAAAGCTCTATACCAATCAGGATTCTACACCTGTATAATTGAACCTTCTGAATACATCCCTATATATTTATTTTTATGTGGATTTTTTATGTGAATTTTTTACACATTTGGTGTCACAAATTTTTTATAATTTTACACTATTTTGATTGCTGGATTTTTTAGGAAGTTTTACTCACCGCTGGATTTATTGGACTATTTATATTTATATTTATTCTTATATATTCATTTTCATGCACATTGTGAAGCGCTTCAAATATCATTATTGATTTTAAATGTATGCTCTTCTACTACTTGTATGCTCAATCAGTGGTTGAATTGGCATCTGACTAAATATTTCTTATTTTATGAGATATGTTTTTAAATATGGGAATAAAGTTGTAATATTTTTAAGGATTTCTTTTATTAGTTGTGGTTATAATTATTGGAGGTATATTTAAACTCCCCACTACATACATAATTCTTCTGCATAAAGGTGCTATATGTGACTCTTCAGTTCCAGAGTCATCAGTCCCACCCGCCTCAAAACCGGATGACTCAGGACCCACATTACCACCTTGCCACCCGTTTTGAGAGACTCCAATCAGGAAACAACATTCAGCCCTTCTGGCTTGTAAACGCAGCATTCCTGCTCACGCCTTACCCTTTAGGCCTTGGTCTGTCTTCCACAGACTGGACACTCACAAACTCAGTGCATACAACTAGCAGCCTTGTACTGCACTGGTTTCCACCTCTCTCTCCTAGGTGAAGCCCTCTTGACTCCTGGGCCAGACCTCCTGTCTGCCGGGGTGGAGCCCGGCAGACAGAGCCCTGACCAATTAGTGTGCTGACTGTTCACTAGACCTGGACCCTGGCAGTGTACCGCCCTGCTACTTATTCCCTCCCCTCCCCGTTTTGACCTTGGAGGTGGCATAACACACCAGCCTAACCTCTTCAACTTCAGGTCAGCCTGTTGCTCACTCCTGGCACTCAGAGCAGGCTTCCCAATCAGACACACAGATCTTTGCTTTGCTGGGTAACTTTGCACCGGATGCTGGGACAAAGGGCACTTAGAGACAGCATGCCCCCACTCACTGCACCGCCAACAGTGCACTTGGCTAAGTGTATTGTCAGGGCTTCCCACACTGCATCTTCTTTCCAGATAAAAACTCTGCATCTCCATAACTGGTCTTTTTTCCCCAGCGTTGCTAGGGGCAACAGCCATTGTCTTCCTCCTTGACAAACTCTGTTCAGGCATGTATGGGGTTCATTCAGGCGGTAACAACCCTTCCAGCCACAGAGCCTGGTTAAACCGGGATTTTTTTGTCTTGTAACATGAGGGTTTTAAGTGCGTTATATGTACAGGTCTGGCATCACATTTACCTTATCTCTTTTTTAGAGAGTGGGCTATGTACTTCTGTTATTATCAATAAAGTTATATAGTATTAACCCAAACACTGAATTGTGTGACACTCGTGTGGCCATCTTTTCTTCTATGTCTCTTGTGGAGTTGCCTTTTCTTTTAAACTGGCATATGCCTACCCTGTGGTCCATCAAATTGGACAAAAGTATCCGACCACTGGCAAGTGGGTATCCTATCCAGACCCTGCCTTCTTTGTTTAACCTGACTGCCATTTTATTGGAGTAATACAGTGGGGACAGAAAGTATTCAGACCCCCTTAAATTTTTCACTCTTTGTTATATTGCAGCTATTTGCTAAAATAATTTAAGTTCATTTTTTTCCCTCATTAATGTATACACAGCACCCCATATTGACAGAAATTTGTATGGTTAATTGAAATTATAAAAGAAAATGTAAAAATAAAAAAAAACTGACACCTACCCTGTTTCCCCGAAAATAAGACCTAGCGTGATTGTCAGTGATGGCTGAAATAAAAAAATCGCAGTAAGCATATATTGATTGGTTTGCGCAAAAGTTATAGTGTCTACAAAATAGGGGATAGTTTTATGGCATTTTTATTATTCATTTTTTTTATTAGTCATGGCAGCGATCTGCGATTTTTATCATGACTGCGACATTATGGCGGACACATTGGACACTTTTGACACTATTTTGGGACCATTGTCATTTATACAGCGATCAGTGCTATAAAAATGCACTGATTACTATGTAAATGACACTGGCAGGGAAGGGGTTAACCACTAGGGGGCGATTAAGGGTTTAAGTGTGTCCTAGGGAGTGATTCTAACTGTGGGGGGGATAGGCTTCAACTCACATGACAGCTATCACTGCTCCCGATGACAGAGAGCAGTGATCTCTGTCATGTCACAAGGCAGAACGGGGAAATACCTTGTTTACATAGGCACTTCTGCGGCTCCGTGACACGATCGCCGGGAGACCGGCAGACATCGAGTCCATCCATCACGTGGGCTCGGTCACTCTGTATGCAGCGCGCGCGCACCTGCTAGCCCTGCCGATTAAAGGGGACGTACAGGTACGCCCATTTGCCCACCGCTGCCATTGTGCCGACGTATATAGACGTTCAGCGGTCGGCAATTGGTTAATACAGGTAAAAAATTGCTTTTCATTTTGGCCTTTTTGGAGCTTTTGTGTCTGGTGCATGTTTTCCGGTACCAATAATTTGTTGCAGTTTATATCAGCACAGGAATTTACACTGATGAGGTAAGGCTATGTTCACACTGATCCGACATGAAAGTCGTACGACTTATGATCTGACTTTGCCCTGCGACTTCATGTCCGACTTCCATGTGACTTCAATAAACGAGATCCGACTTTGATCTGACCGTACCAAACCAAGGGTCTGATATGGTCTTGGAGGGGGGACCCCACGCTGTTGTTTTTTAAAGATTTTTGTGTGGGGTTCCCCCTCGTGACTCATGATAGAGGCAAGGAACCTAGCCAAAAGACCTGGTGGACCCCTCTACGCTTGGCCAGCCGAAGCTGACCACCAAGTATTGGGTTAGGGGCTCTCCTGAACAGAGACTCTAAGCAGGGAAGGGAGGTACCAAAAGGAAACTCATCTTTCCTTCTAGACTTCAGGGCAGGCAGGAAGACCTGCACCCTTGTAAGCAGGCGCTTACAGGTTGGTTAGTTAGTTTTCCAGGCTATTCAGAAGGGAAGGGGTAAGTCAATCTCTGCATTTTCTGTGCTTTTTTGGTTCTGCTCTGCACCCTGTGTTGATATATAATTAGAGGAAAAGCTCTGGTTCGTGGCCTGCATGAGATAGTATTGAGAGGCTAAGTCTGCCTGAACCAGGATTCCACCACTTATGGACATTACTCTGGGGAAGCTATGCTCCAGACAGCCTGGGTATAGCTAGGTAAATATAAATTGTTATTGCACTGTTGGATTGTATTTCTGAGCTGTCCAATAAAGCCTGCTCAACTGTGTAATGTCTGGTCTGAAGTATTTAAAAGGGGTGCATGGAGGTATATGGCGTATCTAGGAAAACTAGGCCTGTAAAGCATATACGGAGTGAAGAGGAGGGATTGGAGGGCCACTATGAAGAGTTAACTTAGCAGAGGAGTTGGCGAGAAGTGTGTAGTTGCAACGAGTAACCATGGACTGCGGGGAATCTAATAGCTGCCAGACAGCAAAGAGTAGTACCTGGCAAGGTGACAGGTCCTCCTGTAGTGAAGGGGTTGATGCTCTGGCTCCCTCTCTAGCGGTCACTTCCCCAAAGTATCTGGTACTGAACCCTCGGTATGGAGACCTCATGGACCTAGCCGCATGGTAAGTGAGAGCTGGAGGAGTTAAATGAAGTGCACGCATGAGGTTCACACAGTGCATGGTGGGACCCCATTATATAATCTGAGGATGTTTTGAAAGATGTTACAATTATTATTTTGTTAATTTGCTAAAATATCAATATCATTTTGGTGACTACTCTTTCAATGTGAGAGCCAAGGTCCTGAGGAAGCGGGTCATCCTGCGAAATGCATCGACCTACAATATATGATCTCAGAGTATTTTAAATGTATGAAAAAATATATATAAAACACAAAGCGCTGCGATGCTAAATAGCTGATAATTACACATAAAACCAAGTGAGGCTGCTATCAAAAGAGAGTGTTTTCAGAGTCACTTAAAAAGAATCAATAATGATATTTGAAGCGCTTCACAATGTGCATGAAAATGAATATATAAGAATAAATATAAATATAAATAGTCCAATAAATCCAGCGGTGAGTAAAACTTCCTAAAAAATCCAGCAATCAAAATAGTGTAAAATTATAAAAAATTTGTGACACCAAATGTGTAAAAAATTCACATAAAAAATCCACATAAAAATAAATATATAGGGATGTATTCAGAAGGTTCAATTATACAGGTGTAGAATCCTGATTGGTATAGAGCTTTTGATCACTAGCAAAGCTGTTTAAAAACACTTGCTTAATTAAGGTGCTCATTGATAGTACCAATGTGTTTTTTGCTTCTATTCACAACCAATGAGATTCTCACATTGGTTGTGAATAGAAGCAAAAAACACATTGGTACTATCAATGAGCACCTTAATTAAGCAAGTGTTTTTAAACAGCTTTGCTAGTGATCAAAAGCTCTATACCAATCAGGATTCTACACCTGTATAATTGAACCTTCTGAATACATCCCTATATATTTATTTTTATGTGGATTTTTTATGTGAATTTTTTACACATTTGGTGTCACAAATTTTTTATAATTTTACACTATTTTGATTGCTGGATTTTTTAGGAAGTTTTACTCACCGCTGGATTTATTGGACTATTTATATTTATATTTATTCTTATATATTCATTTTCATGCACATTGTGAAGCGCTTCAAATATCATTATTGATTTTAAATGTATGCTCTTCTACTACTTGTATGCTCAATCAGTGGTTGAATTGGCATCTGACTAAATATTTCTTATTTTATGAGATATGTTTTTAAATATGGGAATAAAGTTGTAATATTTTTAAGGATTTCTTTTATTAGTTGTGGTTATAATTATTGGAGGTATATTTAAACTCCCCACTACATACATAATTCTTCTGCATAAAGGTGCTATATGTGACTCTTCAGTTCCAGAGTCATCAGTCCCACCCGCCTCAAAACCGGATGACTCAGGACCCACATTACCACCTTGCCACCCGTTTTGAGAGACTCCAATCAGGAAACAACATTCAGCCCTTCTGGCTTGTAAACGCAGCATTCCTGCTCACGCCTTACCCTTTAGGCCTTGGTCTGTCTTCCACAGACTGGACACTCACAAACTCAGTGCATACAACTAGCAGCCTTGTACTGCACTGGTTTCCACCTCTCTCTCCTAGGTGAAGCCCTCTTGACTCCTGGGCCAGACCTCCTGTCTGCCGGGGTGGAGCCCGGCAGACAGAGCCCTGACCAATTAGTGTGCTGACTGTTCACTAGACCTGGACCCTGGCAGTGTACCGCCCTGCTACTTATTCCCTCCCCTCCCCGTTTTGACCTTGGAGGTGGCATAACACACCAGCCTAACCTCTTCAACTTCAGGTCAGCCTGTTGCTCACTCCTGGCACTCAGAGCAGGCTTCCCAATCAGACACACAGATCTTTGCTTTGCTGGGTAACTTTGCACCGGATGCTGGGACAAAGGGCACTTAGAGACAGCATGCCCCCACTCACTGCACCGCCAACAGTGCACTTGGCTAAGTGTAATGTCAGGGCTTCCCACACTGCATCTTCTTTCCAGATAAAAACTCTGCATCTCCATAACTGGTCTTTTTTCCCCAGCGTTGCTAGGGGCAACAGCCATTGTCTTCCTCCTTGACAAACTCTGTTCAGGCATGTATGGGGTTCATTCAGGCGGTAACAACCCTTCCAGCCACAGAGCCTGGTTAAACCGGGATTTTTTTGTCTTGTAACATGAGGGTTTTAAGTGCGTTATATGTACAGGTCTGGCATCACATTTACCTTATCTCTTTTTTAGAGAGTGGGCTATGTACTTCTGTTATTATCAATAAAGTTATATAGTATTAACCCAAACACTGAATTGTGTGACACTCGTGTGGCCATCTTTTCTTCTATGTCTCTTGTGGAGTTGCCTTTTCTTTTAAACTGGCATATGCCTACCCTGTGGTCCATCAAATTGGACAAAAGTATCCGACCACTGGCAAGTGGGTATCCTATCCAGACCCTGCCTTCTTTGTTTAACCTGACTGCCATTTTATTGGAGTAATACAGTGGGGACAGAAAGTATTCAGACCCCCTTAAATTTTTCACTCTTTGTTATATTGCAGCTATTTGCTAAAATAATTTAAGTTCATTTTTTTCCCTCATTAATGTATACACAGCACCCCATATTGACAGAAAAACACAAAATTGTTGACATTTTTGCAGATTTATTAAAAAAGAAAAACTGAAATATCATATGGTCCTAAGTATTCAGACCCTTTGCTCAGTATTTAGTAGAAGCACCCTTTTGATCTAATACAGCCATGAGTCTTTTTGGGAAAGATGCAACAAGTGTTTCGCACCTGGATTTGGGGATCCTCTGCCATTCCTCCTTGCAGATCCTCTCCAGTTCTGTCAGGTTGGATGTAAACGTTGGTGGACAGCCATGTTTAGGTCTCTCCAGAGATGCTCAATTGGGTTTAAGTCAGGGCTCTGGCTGGGCCATTCAAGAACAGTCATGGAGTTGTTGTGAAGCCACTCCTTCGTTATTTTCGCTGTGTGCTTAGGGTCATTGTCTTGTTGGAAGGTAAACCTTCGGCCCAGTCTGAGGTCCTGTCAGAAAGCGTACCTCGGCGGGCAGGGTGCTCGCGGTGGTGTGCGTCGGAGCGCGTCGGCGCGCGTTGGCACGCGCATTCCTGCGGATTCCGCCGCGCGCGTTCCTTGCAGTGCTGGCATGTGTTTCCCGGGCAGGTCTGTTGTGTTTGCTGGTGTGCGGGGGCGCGCGCGCGGGCGTGTGCGGGTGCGCGTGCGTGCCGGTGTGCGCACGTGCACGTCGTTTGGCGCCAAACGGCCCATTTAAGCCGGCTTCCCTCTGTGATCAGTGCTGCCTGATCAACAGCTCTGCTGTCCTTAGTGCCTGACCCTTGTACCTGTGTTGATCCTGATATCCTGATGACCCGGCCTTGTTTCCTGAAACCTCCCATTGAACTCTGCCTGCACCCGACCTCTGCCTGTCTGACTATCCGTTTGCCTGCTCCACTGTACCTCTACTGCCTGCCTGTTGCCGAACCCAGCCTATCTCCTGACCATCCTGCTCAGTCTTGTCGCCTGTGTTCCAGCCAGTACCAGCCATCACAGCCTGCTCTTCCATCTGCATCTGGACTTCTGCCAACAGGCTCTCATACCACTCCGCACTCCTGTGCCTCCTGTTTACCTTACCAGGGGCCGCGAGTCGGACGCGTAAGGGAGCCTACCTTCTGCCCAAGCGGACTCACCGGTCTGGTAAGTAGGAGCCTGACAGTATCAGGCAGCCATGACCGAGTCCGGCAGGGGGCCTCCCCTATGGATGAACTTTGCAGACATTTGGCGGGATTAACCCAAGTGGTGAAAAGTTTACCAAACTGGAAGAACGTGTACATGCCCTGTCTGCACCCACCGGTCTCCAGGGGGCCTCAGCCGCAACCTCAGCACCCTCTGTAGTCATGCTCCCTCCAGAGCCCAAAGTACCTATCCCAGAAAGGTTCTCCGGAGACCGTAGCAAGTATCGTGCTTTCCGGAATGCATGTGGTCTCTATTTCGCTCTACAGCCTCGCACCTTCTCCCTAGAGGCCACTAAGGTGGGCTTCGTCATCTCCTTGTTATCCTGTGAACCTCAAACCTGGGCCCACCGACTCTTGGAGCAAAAGTCTGACACCTTGGAGAGTCTGGATGCCTTCTTTGTGGCAATGTCACAACTTTACGAAGACCCACAGCTAACTGCAACTGCCGAAGCCACCCTGCACTCCCTCCGTCAAGGCCGTCGAGCGGCAGAAGACTACGCTGTCGAATTCAGGCGCTGGAGCTCTGATACGGCGTGGAACGACGCAGCCCTGCGCCACCAGTTTACGATGGGCTTGTCCGACCCACTCAAGGATGAGCTAGCACGGGTCGGGGTGCCTCAGACCTTGGAAGAATTAATTAACCTGTCAATTCAGATTGACCGTCGGCTGAGAGAACGATGCACCGAAAGATCTACCAGTACCTTTCAACCCACCTGGATGCTTCCACAAGTTCCCAGTCCTCCCAGTAGGCCCTCCGCTTCACCACCTGCTCCTGCTTTTGATGTCCCAGAACCCATGCAGCTTGGCCTGCTTCGTCCCTCTTTGACTCCTGAAGAGAAGTTACGCAGACGTGCTCATAACCTATGTCTCTACTGTGGGGAACCTGGGCACTACGCCAGTGTGTAAATGTCGTTCCGCTGTTCGTACATGTGCCACTATTATGCCAAAACCAAGTACGCATCTAACTATCTCTGTCACTTTGCAGCTTCCCGGAAAGGCTATCCAAGTTCCAGTCATCATTGACTCCGGAGCCTGCAGCTGCTTCTTCGACCTGACCTTTGCTGCTCAACATGACATACCTCTTCGACCCAAGACCCAAAGCCTGGCTGTTCATCTTGCAGACGGTTCCGCCCTCCGTTCCGGTCCGGTCACTCTAGAGACCGTTCCCTTAGAAGCTTTTTTTGGCTCTCAGCACCGGGAATACCTCTGTTTGGATGCCATCTCCTCACCTCTCTTCCCAGTCATTCTTGGAATGCCATGGCTGCAGGTTCACAACCCCCAAATCAACTGGGCTTCTGGAAAAGTTGAGTTTCTCTCAGAGTACTGTCAACAACACTGTCTGCAACGAGCCGACCATGAGGTTCCTCAACTTCTCTGTTTGCACCCTGATGCCAACCTGCTCCAAGCTATCCCAGAGCCCTACCGAGACTTCTCGGACGTATTCAGCAAGAAAGGTGCAGAGGTACTACCCCCACACAGGCCCTACGATTGTCCTATAGAGTTGTTACCCGGAACCGAAGTACCTTTCGGCAGGATCTTTCCATTGACTGAGCAGGAGCTGGACACATTAAAACAATACCTTGATGAAAATTTGAAGAAGAAGTTTATCCGCCTGTCCACATCCCCGGCGGGCGCCGGCTTGTTCTCTGTAGAGAAGAAAGATCATTCTCTTCGACCATGCATCGATTACCGAGAATTAAACAAGATAACGATTAAAAATCGTTACCCGCTACCCCTGGTGCCTGAGTTATTCCAAAGGCTGGGAACTGCAAGGGTCTTCACGAAATTGGATCTTCGCGGAGCCTATAACCTAATCCACATCCGAGAGGGAGACGAGTGGAAGACCGCTTTTCGCACTCGTTTTGGGCATTTCGAGTATCTCGTTATGCCCTTTGGTCTTTGTAACGCCCCAGCCACATTCCAACATTTTGTGAACGACATTTTCCGGGAATTTTTGGATCTCTACGTCATCGTTTACCTTGATGACATCCTCATTTTCTCCTCTTCCTTGGCAGACCATCGCAGGCACGTCCGGAATGTCCTTGCTCGGCTCAGGCAACACGGACTATACGCTAAACTTGACAAATGCGAGTTTGAACTCAAATGTATCCAATTCCTGGGGCTCATCATTTCAGTTGAAGGTTATAAGATGGGCCCACAAAAAGTGTCCGCCATCCTGGATTGGCCCGCACCTACAGACAGGAAAGGGGTCCCACGCTTCGTAGGATTTTCCAATTTTTACAGGAAATTCATTAAGGACTTCTCTAAAATCATTGCTCCCATTACGGAACTAACAAAGCAGGGAATCCGATTCTGCTGGACACCCAGGGCACAATCGGCCTTTCGAAAAATTAAAGGGTCTGTTCACCTCGGCTTCTATCCTCAAGCACCCTAACCCTGCCCTGCCATTTATGCTAGAGGTCGATGCCTCAGAAATCGCTGTAGGGGCTGTACTCTCCCAACGCCAGGGCCCCAAGGCTCTCCTGTTCCCAATAGCGTTCTTCTCTCGCAAACTCTCTATGTCTGAAAGGAACTACGATGTGGGAGATCGGGAGCTGTTGGCCATCAAGACGGCTCTGGAGGAGTGGCGCTATCTTCTGGAGGGTGCTATACATCCTATTCTAATCTATACTGACCACCAAAAGGTGGAATATTTAAGAGCTGCCAAGAGACTAAAACCACGACAGGCCAGATGGGCACTTTTCTTCTCCCGCTTCTTATTTCACATCACGTACAGACCTGGCTCTAAAAATGTAAAAACCAGACGCACTGTCACGAATGTTTCATGACTCCAAAGAAACCGCCCCTCCGGACACTATCCTGCCTGCGGGAAATTTTTTACTTCTTCAGGGAGATTTAATCTTCAGAATAAGGCAAGCCTCCTCAGAAATTCCCCAACCTACTGGGACCAGCCTAAGCGATGGGTTGCTCTGGCACGAAGGCAAGATCATGGTTCCTGAGAATCTTAGGGTGCCGGTACTGGAGTTGTGCCATGACCACAAGCTGGCAGGTCATTTCGGGGCCCGGAAGACAACCGAACTGGTGCAGCGCACCTTTTGGTGGCCACAATTGGCCGAAGACTGTAGGAGTTATGTCAGTTCCTGCCACACTTGTGCCCGGAGCAAGAGTAACCGGACAAAGGCCTGGGGCTTACTGAAACCTTTACCAATTCCTGACAGGCTCTGGAAAATGATCTCGATGGATTTCATCGTGGAACTGCCCCCATCCGAAGGTTACTCTACTATCTTTGTTGTTATCGATAGACTGTCTAAAATGGCACATTTCCTCCCCATGAAAGGTACACCCACGGCCGTAGAAACGGCGAAGATCTTTGTTAAGGAAATTGTGAGACTACATGGGGTTCCCGCTAATATTGTGTCGGATCGTGGTGTCCAGTTCACCTCCCGGTTCTGGAAAGCACTGTGCGGTGTTCTTGAAATTGAACTGGCGTTCTCTTCGGCCTATCACCCCCAGACAAACGGCCAGACGGAGAGAACCAACCAAACTTTGGAGCAATACCTCCGTTGCTTCTCGGCCTTTTCTCAAGATGACTGGGTGCCCCTGTTGCCAGTCGCAGAATTTTCTTATAATAACTCTCTGCATTCAGCCATCAACCAAACGCCATTCTTTGCCAACTATGGATTCAATCCCTCCTTCCTACCCAGCTCTATCCCGGAATGTGCCCTCCCTGCAGTGACAGAAACAATAGTAAGCTTCTGCAGGAGACCATGGCCAAGTCCCAGGCGTCTTTTAAAAGGATGTTTGACAGGAAAAGACGTGGGGAACTTATCCTAGAGCCTGGCAACCAAGTGTGGCTATCCACAACTAACTTGAAGTTGGCTTGTCCCTCTAGGAAACTGGGACCTAAGTTTATGGGTCCCGGTAAAAAGGAAAGTAAATGACGTTGCATATGAACTCAACCTGCCGGATTCTTTTAGAATACACCCAGTTTTCCATGTGTCACTACTGAAACCAGTTGTTCCTAATCCTTTCACTGACCGTAATGCCAAGCCACCTGAGCCTGTTATGATCAATAACGAAGAAGAATTTGAAATCGAGGCAATCCTGGATTGCAGAAAAAGGCGTAATCAAATCCAGTATCTCATCAAGTGGAGAGGGTATGGACCCGAGGATAACTCCTGGGAGCCTGAAAGTAATCTTCATGCTGAGGAACTGCTACAAGCCTTTAAAGACTCTCACGCAACCAGGTTTGCCCAGATGGGCATCCGGAGGCTGCCCTTGAGGGGGGGGGCACTGTCAGAAAGCGTACCTCGGCGGGCAGGGTGCTCGCGGTGGTGTGCGTCGGGGCATGTCGGCGCGCGCGTTCCTGCGGGTTCCGCCGCGCGCGTTCCTTGCAGTGCTGGCATGCGTGTCCCGGGCAGGTCTGTCGTGTTTGCCGGTGAGCGGGGGCGCGCGCGCGGGGGCGTGTGCGGGTGCGCGTGCCGGTGCGCGCACGTGCACGTCGTTTGGCGCCAAACGGCCCATTTAAGCCGGCTTCCCTCTGTGATCAGTGCTGCCTGATCAACAGCTCTGCCGTCCTTAGTGCCTGACCCTTGTACCTGTGTTGATCCTGATATCCTGACGACCCGGCCTTGTTTCCTGAAACCTCCCATTGAACTCTGCCTGCAGCCGACCTCTGCCTGTCTGACTATCCGTTTGCCTACTCCACTGTACCTCTACTGCCTGCCTGTTGCCGAACCCAGCCTGTCTCCTGACCATCCTGCTCAGTCTTGTTGCCTGTGTTCCAGCCAGTACCAGCCATCACAGCCTGCTCTTCCATCTGCATCTGGACTTCTGCCAACAGGCGTTCATACCACTCCGCACTCCTGTGCCTCCTGTTTACCTTACCAGGGGCCGCGAGTCGGACGCGTAAGGGAGCCTACCTTCTGCCCAAGCGGACTCACCGGTCTGGTAAGTAGGAGCCTGAAAGGTCCTGAGCACTCTGGAGAAGGTTTTCGTCCAGGATATCCCTTTACTTGGCCGCATTCATCTTTCCCTCTATTGCAACCAGTCAGCCTGTGCCTGCAGCTGAAAAACACCCCCACAGCATGATGCTGCCACCACCATGCTTCACTGTTGGGACTGTATTGGACAGGTGATGAGCAGTGCCTGGTTTTCTCCACACATACCGCTTAGAATTAAGGCCAAAAAGTTCTATCTTGGTCTCATCAGACCAAAGAATCTTATTTCTCACCATCTTGGAGTCCTTCACGTGTTTTTTAGCAAACTCCATGTGGGCTTTCATGTGTCTTGCACTGAGGAGAGGCTTCCGTCGGGCCACTCTGCCATAAAGCCCCGACTGATGGAGGGCTGCAGTGATGGTTGACTTTCTACAACTTTCTCCTATCTCCCGACTGCATCTCTTGAGATCAGCCACAGTGATCTTTGGGTTCTTCTTTACATCTCTCACCAAGGCTCTTCTCCTCCAATAGCTCAGTTTGGCCGGACGGCCAGCTCTAGGAAGGGTTCTGGTCGTCCCAAACGTCTTCCATTTAAGGATTATGGAGGCCACTGTGCTCTTAGGAACCTTAAGTGCAGCAGAAATGTTTTTGTAACCTTGGCCAGATCTGTGCCTTGCCACAATTCTGTCTCTGAGCTCTTCAGGCAGTTCCTTTGACCTCATGATTCTCGTTTGCTCTGACATGCACTGTGAGCTGTAAGGTCTTATATAGACAGGTGTGTGGCTTTCCTAATTAAGTCCAATCAGTATAATCAAACACAGCTGGACTCAAATGAAGGTGTAGAACCATCTCAAGGATGATCAGAAGAAATGGACAGCACCTGAGTTAAATATATGAGTGTCACAGCAAAGGGTCTGAATACTTAGGACCATGTGATATTTCAATTTTTCTTTTTTTATAAATCTGCAAAAATGTCAACAATTCTGTGTTTTTCTGTCAATATGGGGTGCTTTGTGTACATTAATGAGGAAAAAAATGAACTTAAATGATTTTAGAAAATGGCTGCAATATAACAAAGAGTGAAAAATGTAAGGGGGGTCTGAATACTTTCCGTCCCCACTGTATACTACTTTCTTGTGCTTTTATTGTTATGCTAATATATTGTTATAACTGTTGTTCTTTTGCTGTAGACTCTATGGTACTGTTTTTGTGTTTAGATAAACTGGGGCGGCTCACCAAAAAAGGTAGGGGAAATCTAAGCAGGTGCTTACAGGTTGGTTAGTTAGTTCTCCAGGCTCCAGAAGGGAAGGGGTTAAGTCAATGTAGGGGGGTGGCTTTGTTCAGGGTGTCCGTGGCTTGCATGAGATGGTATCGAGAGGCCAAGCATGAAAATGTAACCTCCGGCATCATTATACTTTTAAAAGTCTGCCTGAACCAGGATTCCACCACTTATGGACTCTCACCTTTGAGGAACATATGCACCGGGCAGCCTGAGTTTAGCTAGTTAGGTATGAACTGTTATTGCACTGTTGGACTGTATTTCTGAACTGTCCAGTAAACCTGATTAACTGTTTAATGCCTGATCTGAAGTCATTCAAATGGGTGCATGGAGGTATATGATGTGTCTAGGAAAACTGGAACGTAAAGCACATACAGGGTGAAAAGGAAGAATTGGAAGGCCACCTCAAAGGGTTAACTTAGCAGAGGAGTTGACAGGAAGTGTATAGTTGCTATGGGTATCCATGGACTGGTGGGAATGTAATAGCAGCCAGGGAGCAAAGAGTAGTACCTGGCAAGGGTGACAGCTCCTCTAGTAGTGAGGAGGTCCATGCTCTGGCTCCCCCCCTAGTGGTCGGTTCCCCAAAGTATCCGGGACTAAACCTGCAGTATGGAGACATGGACCTAGCCGCATGGTACGGAAGAGCTAGAGGAGTTAAACAAAGTGCATGCATGAGGTCCACACTTAGTGTATGGCGGGACCCCATTCTGTCACTGGGAGTGAGGTGACAGAGAAATGCTGGACTGGTAAAGCGGGAAACTTTTTGTTTGCTGAAAAGAAGACAAAGTGTGCAGCGATATGGGACAGATTGCTTCACAGTAAGAATCTGCATGTGTTACACAGCTGCACAAGGTGTACAGCTCACATCTAAGCTGGGGTTTCGCCTCAATGTTGAATGCCTGGTCCTGGGCATTAGTGAGGTACCCCTACGTGCTGGGCGAGTAGACCAGAAAAAAAAAGTGCCAATGTGCTATACGGTACAATAACTAGGCCTTGTGGACAGGTGTACCCATTGCAAGATTTATGCTCACCTCTTGTTGTGGTGACAGCTGTGAAGTTTGGATTTTCCATCAATTCTGTATTAGTGACAATGGTCTTTATCATCATCATCAGGACGAATAGAGTGGGTGAATCTACATAATGGGGACAAAGACATTAAAAAAATGGTTCTAATCCTTCCCCTAAAATTTTAAGAATTGGCTATTGAGCAGTGAAAACGTACTGATCTACAATTTTGTGATGCTGAAAATTAATGTGATTAAAATTTAACACCTATAGTCACAACATTTTCATTTTATAACATCAGCATTGTAATATCTAGGGATGGTCCCGATGTTCGAGTCGAACGTAAGTTCAGCTCGAACATCGGGTGTTCGTTTGTTCGCAGAACAAACAAGCATATGGGGTGCTCGCGGGACGTTTGCGTGCTGACGAGCGCCCCATAATGCACTGCGAGATCGCAGTGCATTGATGGCCGCTGATTGGCCAAAGCATGCACCTGACCTGCATGCTTTGGCCGATCACAGCTCAATGTGCTGTGAGAGCTATGATTGGCCAAAGTCAAGGTGCCTTTGGCCAATCATGGCTCAGGGGCCAAGTCCACGCCCCCACACTATGTAAGGTTGCTTACACGGTAGACATATGTGGTGTGTTGGAGTGGAGAACTGCAGATAGATTAGGCAGGTTAATTAGTGGATAGAGCGTGTAGTCAGTGTAGTATATATAGAGCGCAGGCAGTGTAGAATATATATTACAGTCATAGGTGTGCGCACAGGGTGTGCCGTGTGTGCCTGGGCCCACCCTTATCACCCTGTGCGGTGCCGATTCACCCTGCT
The DNA here is from genome assembly GCA_037952835.1 of Lithobates septentrionalis. Taxonomy (NCBI): domain Eukaryota; kingdom Metazoa; phylum Chordata; class Amphibia; order Anura; family Ranidae; genus Lithobates; species Lithobates septentrionalis. The sequence goes on from JBBDGP010001258.1 coordinate 1,704,370, forward strand.
TCCTGTCTCCCCCCCTGCAGTGCTGCCAGTTTCCCTCCTCTCCTCTCAGGAGTGCGGAAGAGGCTGGTAAATATTTAATTAATCGGCCCCTTCCTTTTCTGAGTGTTCTGTACCGATTGCTCCTGTCTTCATTCTTAACTGACTGGCAGGCTGCAGAGAAAAGGACTAGGGAACCTCTGTTTAAACCCTTGATATTTCACGAAAGCCCCATAACAGAGCTCCAAAAAAAATGTAAATAAAAAAGTAATAAAAAATTATATTGTAAAAAATAATAAAAAAATATTGTAAAAAATAATTTAAAAAAATAAAAAAATACTGACACCAATCTTTGCTCTACTGACAATGTCCACTGCTCTGCTTATATACACGCATGTGTGTTTGTGCTCTGGGGTGCACACCCTAATGCAATAGGCTGTGCACACCAATGATTACAGTGCAGGCAGTGTAGAGTATATAATACAGTGCAGGCCGTGTAGAGTATATAATACAGTGCAGTCAGTGTACAGTAAATAATACAGTGCAGACAGTGTACAGTATATAATACAGTACAGTTAGTGTACAGTATGTAATACAGTCCAGGCAGTGTACAGTATATAATACAGTGCAGGCAGTATACACAGTATATAATACAGTGTGTACAGTATATAATACAATGCAGTCAGTGTACAGTATATAATAAAGTGCAGTCGGTGTACAGTATATAATACAGTGCAGGCAGTGTAGAATATATAATACAGTGCAGTCGGTGTACAATATATAATACACTTCAGGTGGTGTACAGTATATAATACAGTGCAGTCGGTATACAGTATATAATACAGTGCAGGCAGTGTAGAATATATATTACAGTGCGGTCGGTGTACAGTATATAATACACTTCAGGTGATGTACAGTATATAATACAGTGCAGGCAGTGTACACAGTATATAATACAGTGCAGTTGGTGTACAGTATATAATACACTTCAGGCAGTCTACAGTATATAATACAGTGCAGTCAGTGTACAGTATATAATACAGTGCAGGCGGTGTACAGTATATAATACAGTGCAGGCAGTGTGCACAGTATATAATACAGTGTGTACAATATATAACACATTGCAGTCAGTGTTAAGTATATAATACAGTGCAGTCGGTGTACAGTATATAATATAGTGCAGGCGGTGTAGAATATATAATACAGTGCAGTCGGTGTACAGTATATAATACAGTTTAGGCAGTGTACAGTATATAATACAGTGCAGTGGGTGTACAGTATATAATACACTTCAGGTGGCGTACAGTGTATAATACAGTGCAGTCGGTGTACAATATAGTATACAGTGCAGGCGGTGTGCAGTATATAATACAGTGCAGGCAGTGTACACAGTATATAATACAGTGTGTACAGTATATAATACATTGCAGTCAGTGTACAGTATATAATACAGTGCAGTCCGTGTACAGTATATAATGCACTTCAGGCGGTGTACAGTGTATAATACAATGCAGGCGATGTACAGTAAATAATACAGTGTGAAAAAAAAATCCCCATCATGTCTGGAACGCCAACAAGGAGAGGCAGATGCTCACAGGCCACTAAAAGAGGGCAAGCAGCCTCTGTGTCTACAGTGAAAAGTGGTGGTCGCAGACATGGTGCATCCTCTGCAGGCGGGGCATACATGTCCTTTTTTTCTGCTGCTGGCCGTGTTATTAAGCCACAACATGCAGAAGAGTTGATGGAGTGGATAACTAAGCTATCCTTATCCTACTCATCCTCTGTAACCCAGGCTCATACTAGTTTGCCTTCCAATGCAGCTGCCAAAGCGGCTTATTCTACTGCTCCTTGTCCACAGTTACTCCTTCCGTAGCCCCACCATCATGCACGGAGGAGTCACCAGAATTATTTGACCACAGTGTCAGGTACATGATGGTGGAGGATGCGCAGCAATTTGAATGCTCCAAGGTTGGTTCCTAGGTTGAGGAAGGGAGTAACGTGAGCCTAGAGAGAGGGGGTGCCCCAGAAGGACAAGAAACTTGCAGTCATGTTCCCCCAGCTGCAGCATACCACCAAGTTTTCTCCAGTGACGAGGAGGGAGGGGATGATGAGGTCACTGACTTTACTTGGGTGACTGAGAAAACAGAGGAGGAAAGTGAGGAGTAGGAGTAGGCACAAATCAAGCGAGGCAGGATGTCCTCCAGGTTGGCCGGCTTGAGGGCAGCCACCCTATTGCACAGCACAGAGTTCCAAAGGTGCAGGGCGCTGCTGACTCCACACTGACTTCCAAAAGTTCATTGGTGTGCACACATGCGCAGCAGACCGCAGCATTGCTGTTTTCAATCTCTGCCTTAAGCGGATCAAGCTTGGCCAGAACACCAGCTGCTTGGGCACCACATGCTTTACAAGACATATGACGACCTGCCATGCAGTCTGTTGGCAACAGCACCTGAAATAAAACACATCATAAAAAAATGCAGGCTTCTCCTTGCTCCTCATCTGGGATCTCAACCCCTACTATACCTCAAGTCCTCTCAAAAATCTGCCCTGAGAGGAATGAAGGTATAGCAATAGGTGCCACAAGTACTTGCACCCAATCTTCTAGCAGTACACCACCTGTTGATTTCCCCAGGCAAATTTCGCTACCCCAGTTGCTGAACCGTAAAAAAAAAAAAATTGTGTCCCAGCCATCCACATGCTCAGCGTCTAAATGCTAGCTTTGCCAAATTACTTGCACTACAACTGCTGCTTTTTCATCTGGTAGACTCTGCCCCCTTTCATGAATTTGTGGAATGTGCTGTACCACAGTGGCAGGTTCCAAAAAGAAATTTATTTTCACGTAAGGCCATTCCAGCTCTCTACCGTCATGTGGAAGGCAATGTTTTGGCCTCGTTGGACAGGGCGGTCAGCAGCAAGGTTCACATTACCGCTGACTCATGGTCCAGCAGGCGTGGTCAGGGACGTTACATTTCCTTCATGGCACACTGGGTAACTCTGTGGGCAGCTGGGAAGGATGCAGGACAGGGTTCAGTGTTGGAGCTTGTTCCGCCACCCTGTGTCTAAAAAGCTGGTGGCACATCCTGGCTTAAAGTCGTACCGAAGTGTCAGTTCCTAAGGTTGAGAAGGAACTGTACTTTTCAAGAGGACTATTTATGGGAGGTAGGCCTTTTAAAAAAAAGGGTTCCTTCAAAAAGGCTCGATAAGACCATTTTAGAGATAAAACAGAGGGCTAGGACATCAATGTTGTTTCCTTCCACAGAGAGACAAAAATGACCATTCGTCTAGGTTTACTCCTATGTTTTCCTTTTTTACTTCATATTCCACGCAACATTTTACTATTAGTAATATACTCAAAAAACATTGGGGTGTCCTCGGGAATGATAGAGCTTTAGGCCCAGCTCTAACTGAGGTTCCCGCTGTGATCTTCAGAGGGGTTGCCCCCCCTGAGGCTGCAGGTTGCATCCAGCATAGCTGATCCCCCTAGGAAATGTCGTTTTTTCCACCAGTTAAAAGGGAACCTTTACTTCTAGAAGATGTGTTGTGTGTCAGAAGAACTGTCTTAAGGAAAGGAAATACACTTCCTTTAGCTCCAACACCACATCTAAGTCTTATGATATCAAATCTTTTTTAACTTGTTCTTCTAAAAATGTGGTTTACATTATCACCTGCTCATGCGGGTTACATTATGTTGGGTGTACCATTTGCACGTTCCAGGTGTGTATGAAAGAACATATAGCCAATATCAAAAAAGGCTTTCCTAAGCATAGCCTTTCTAGCCGTTTTGATCTCCATTATGGCAGGAATTTAAAAGAAACTTTGTTCATGGCCATGGATCAGTACAATCCCCATTGGACAGGTAGCCAAGTTAGGAGAGAAATCTCAAAACTTGAGACTAAATGGATTTTCTGGCTTAAATTCTACAGGCCCCATGACTTAAACATTGATTGGGATATCAATGCTTTATAAATAACAGTTGATTTTTTTGGGGTATTGTAATTTTGAATTCTTCTCTTTGAATTTTGAGATCCTTTAAAGTGATTTAAATTGTGTATATAGTGTTTTTATAAATATTGTTAGTTTTTGATACGTCATTTTTTATTTTGTGTATTATTTGTGTATGGTTGTTTTCAACCAACATGCTATCAATGTTTCCGTCCACTAGATAGCAGTATGAGTTTTTTCCTAATATGGGTTCTATTGACAGTGTTACACTTGGCAAATATTTTTTATTCTCCCGGTATCAGCAAAATTTGTTTTGTGCTGTTCATTTTGCAATTGGTCCATTACAGTACGATCGTTGTGATTGTTTCCTTTTGTCCTTATGAAATCATTGTCAGGAAGTGGCTGTAACACCTAATTTCCTCCGAGTGGAACGCAGATGCATCACTTCATGTCATACTCGTGGTTCCACTTCCGGTTTTTGGAACGTTGTCAATTGATTGTTAATTTATGTCTAACATCTAGTATATATATATATATGGCGACTCTTCGTATACGTGACCACGCCCTTGATGACGTCTGCTTATAGCGAAACTCGGTGGGAGGAGTTGGGTTACGTGGCGTTGGCACGCTCATCAGTTGGCCATTATCCTTGATGGAAACATTGATCATTTTATCGTTCTATTGGACATATATGCGCTTTTTACTAAGATGTTTGTGAGTATTTTGGCTTTTATTTTGCTCAAAATAAATTTACTTGTTAGTAATACTGTGCAAATAAGTTTTTTATGCCTATTTCCATGATGTCCCAAATGCGATGAGAGTCTGTCTGGGAGGATACTATTGATGGCCATACAGCTTATCCTTTTATGTGTGGAGATATCCGAGGTTATGATTCCTAAGCGTGTTTGACTGCTTTTGATTAAATAGTCCATTCGTTGGGGTAAGAGTCAGTGTGAACCTTTCATTCTTGATGACGGATCACTACCAGCACTTTCTGTGTATGAAATACTACACCCATTGGACTGTTCATATAGATATTTTTCATCTACTTTCATTGGGACTTTTTATTAATTTTTAGCACTGCACTTGTGTTGTATGTTATTTGAATTATCTTTTTACCAGGAGATTTGTGCCAGCTACTTTGTCATTATCATTGATATTATTCAGTATTTTAGCGCAGGTTTTTGTGTTTTTTATTCAGCCACATCTGTCTGCTCCACCCCCTCCTCTTCTTCTTCCTCTATGGCCTCTTCTGCTGAATTGTCCTCCGAACCAGCAGTGCTCCCTAAGCGTTCAAGGGGCTACGCAAGCAATCAGGCTAAAAGATGCCATGCAGCACTTCAGTTGGTCTGTCTAGGGGACAGGAGCCACACTGGGGCAGAGATTCTGTCAGCTCTGCAGGGGCAGGCTCAGAGGTGGTTGACGCCACGGGAGCTTGAGCCAGGAATGGTTGTATGTGACAATGGCACAAATCTTCTCTCCGCCCTCTGACAGAGACACTTGACACATGTTCCATGCTTGGCACACGTCCTGAATTTGGTGGTGCAGCATTTCTTGACCAGGTAGCCAGGCTTACAAGATCTTCTGAAGTAGGCCAGAAAAGTTTGTGGGAATTTCCGGCGGTCATACAATGTGTGCTCGGCTGGCTGACATTCAACGGGAATTCAACCTGCCTCACCAACCGCCGCATTTGTGAGATGCCCACCAGGTGGAACTCAACATTGGCAATGCTGCAGCAGCTGCACACACACAGCAGAGGGCCAACAATGAGTACCTGTGTGAGTATGGAATTAGGACAGGCTCAGGGGAGCTTGGCTTCTTTTCGCCATGCCAGTGGCTACTGATAAAGGATGCATGCACTGTCCTGTCACCATTTGAGGAAGCCACAAGGATGGCGAGCAGCGTCCCCACAAAACCAAGGAGTTGAACATGGCTGGGAGGAGGTAGTTCCTGGCAATGTTATCCTTAGTGACCCAGAGGACTCAGAATCTCATGCCTCTTCAAACTTACGCTGCATGAGCTCCCTGATTCTGCAAAGCCTACGAAAGGACCCGAGTATTCGTCGTATCAAGGAGAGGGAACATTACTGGCTGGCAACCCTTCTTGATCCACGTTACAAGAGTAAAGTTACAGAGCTCATCCTGCTTTTGCAAGACATCCTGAAGATGAAACATCTTCAGGATGCCTTGAAGAAAAATTTGTGTAACGCCTTTCCAGACCCTGGGAGGTTACCATTTCCTGGACGTGTTTCTGTGGCTTCGTTCGGTCAGAGGAATAGCGGTGGAGAAGGTGGCTGGCTGACCGATGCCTTTAAACAATTCTTTAGTCCTCAGCGCCCAGGTCAGTTACGTTTAAGCAACCATCAGCAGCGTCTGCATTATATGGTGTAGGAATATCTAGGGGCAAGACTTGGAGACCTTTCCAACTGAGCATCCTGTCAGGGCTGGGCTCAGCCCTTCCTTCTCTGAGCTGGCCGCTCAGCTGTCAGTTAGTTGCCTGCTCCTATCTCTCCACAGTGACACACCTGTTGATGATATCCTGCTAGTCAGTCCTGCTTACTTAAGCCGTCCATCCCAGATCTTCTCTGCCTTCGCCCTGGTCAACATCACAGAGACTCTCTCCTGCGTGCCTGCTAAAGACTTGCTTGGCTGACGTCCCTTCTGGTTCCAGATTCTGCTTGCCATTCCACTACGTTGATCCCTGGCTTCCTGACTTGTCTGACTATCCTTTCCGGTTACCGAACTTTGGCTATGTTTTGACTACGTTTGTTCTGTTTACTTTTATTATTATTAAACAAGTGTGATTTAACTGTGCTTCTGTCTCGGTCTGATTCATGGTTTCTGACAGTAGGCGAAGGCCATGAATTCAGAACATGCAGATAATCCACTTGTTGCTATTATTTTTTCCAGATTGGATGACCAGGATCACTGCATGGATCAGTTTGCCAATGCGTTACAGATGCTCACCTGGTATCTCCCACTGTGGCTGCTCCGGTACAACCTGTGTTGCAGGCCGTCCCTGCTGCTGCTCCAGTCCCTGTGCAGGCACCCGCCTCAAGTATTACCTCTGTTATAGGTATGTCTGGTTTCACTCTGCTTCCCCGGCGATTTGGGGGCGATCCAGTTCAATGCAGAAGGTTTCTCAACCAGGTTGAGATATACTTTGAAATGCTGCCCCAGGCATTTCCCACGGACAGAAGCAAAGTAGGTTTTATGATATCTTTGCTTTCTGAGAGAGCCTTGGCAAACCCTCTATGGGAGACACAAAAACCTGTTGTCCTGGTTTACCCAGAGTTTGTGGCTTCCTTTAAAGGGGTATTTGACGTTCCTGCATGCTCCACTTCTGCTGTCAAAAGCCTCATGTCCATCAAACAGGGTACGAGAACTGTTGCAGATTACGCCATTGACTTCCGTACTCTGGCAGCAGAGGTTGCATGGAACAATGAGGCGCTCATGGCTGCTTTTTCTCATGGTCTCTCGGATAACAGCAAACATGAGAGAGCAGCCCGAGATATACCCACTGAGTTGGAGAGGTTGATCTAATTTGCCATTCTTATTGACTCGAGACTCAGAGAGAGACCTTCTTTTAAGGAATGCTTGTGGAAGCCTTCTGTACCTTTACCTGTACCTGTACCTTTGACTCCGAACTTTGCAGTCCCACCCTTGCCTCCCTCACCTCCCATGCCCCCTGGTACCGCGTTGGTCAGTGAAGGTGAACTCATGCACTTGAGCTTCACACGTCTCTCTGCGGATGAGAGAGCACTTAGGAGGAGGGAGAGATTGTGGCCAGGCAGGTCACTTTTTGAAGTTTTGTCCTACCCGTCAGGTCCGTTCATTGATGCTGCTTTTGTATCAAAGCACTTGATTCCACTGCAGCTGCGTGCCACTTCACTTGCCATTGAGGCTCTTGACGGGAGACCTCTACAGCCTGCCCATGTGACTCATGAGACTGCTCCATTGTCCATGGCTGTAGGGGCTCTTCACCATGAGATAATCTAATTCCAAGTTATTTCCTCACCTAAATTTCCGCTGGTTATTGGGTATCCTTGGTTACAGAGGCACAACCCCTCTTTCGACTGGCTTCATGCTGAGGTTCTCTCCTGGTCGCCACAATGCAGTAAGATATGCTTTCAGAAGGTGGTTAAGGTCCTGTGCACCTCTTCACTCTCCTCCCTGCCGGAGGAGTACCGCGATTTTAGCGATGTCTTTGACAAAGGTCAAGCTGGTAGTTAGCCTCCACACCGGTCGTATGATTGCGCAATTGACCTTCAATCTGGTGCCATACCCCATCATGGCTGAGTTTAACCTTTGTCGGTCTCGGAGGGTAAGGCCATGGAGGAGTATGTTGCAGATGCACTTTCTCAAGGTTTCATCCGCAAATCCTCATCTCCTGCTGGTGCTGGTTTCTTCTTTATGAAGAAGAAGAGTGGTGAACTGAGACCTTGTATTGATTATAGGAGTCTCAATAGTTTCACGATTAAGAATGCTTATCCGATTCTGTTGATTACGGAGTTATTTGACCTTCTCAAGGGAGCAACGGTTTTCATGAAGCTTGATTTGAGAGGGGCATACAATCTCGTGAGGATTAAGGAGGGCGACTAATGGAAGACTGCGTTTAATACCAGAACAGGCCATTATGAGTACCTCCTAATGCCATTTGGCCTTTGTAATGCTCCGGCAGTTTTCCAGGAATTTATTAACAATGTCCTCTGAGATTTGTTGCAGTTATGTGTGGTGGTTTATCTCGACGATATCCTCATATTTTCCAAGCCCCTAGATAGCCACCACACAGATGTCTGTCGTGTGCTTCAGAAACTAAGAGAGAACAATCCCTATTGTAAATTGGAGAAGTGCGAGTTCCATCGTGAACAGGTTAAATTCCTGGGTTATGTCATTTCCACTGCTGGTTTTTCGATGGACCCAGAGAAATTTTCAGCAGTCCTACAGTGGCCCCGACCCGTGGGATTACGTCCTCTGCATAGTTTTCTTGTCTTTGCCAATTATCGGAAGTTTATTCTTAACTTTTCATCTCTAGTCAAGCCCCTGACTGATATGACCAGAAAGGACGGTAACTCACAGAGTTGGTCTCCGGAGTCCATTAGGGCTTTTGAGAGTCTCAAGGCTGCCTTAGTTTCTGCTCCTGTGTTGACACATCCTGATCCTACGTTACCCTTTATCCTTGAGGTTGATGCTTCTGAGACTGGAGTTGGCGCCCTTCTGTCTCAACGTCCTACCTCTGAGAGCGCTATGCATCCTTGTGACTACTTTTCCAAGAAATTATTACCTGCAGAATGCAATTACGAGATTGGGGACAGAGAGCTGTTAGGGATCATTTTAGCCCTAAAAGAATGGAGACATCTCCTCAAAGGTACCACTCTGCCGGTTCTCATTCTTACTTACTATAAGAATCTCACATTCTTGTCTGAGGCTAAACGCCTCTCTCCTGGGAGGGCGTGATGGTCTCTTTTCTTGTCAAGTTTCAATTACATTGTCTCATTCTTACCCGATACTAAGAATGTAAGGGCTGATAGCTTTGTCACAACAATTTTCCTCCACTTCCAAGATAGAGTCCGTTCCGGTCCCTGTGATTCCACCTCATCGTATTCTGGCTATGGTTCTCACCAGTCTCATTTCTCCTTTGGGTGACAAAATTCCTGCCGTTCAGGTCCATGCTCCTCCTGAGAAGCCTTGTGACCGCTGCTTTGTCCCTGAGAGTCTCCGTACTGCTGTGCTTCAGACTTACCATTCTTCCTAGGCTGCTGGTCACCCTGGGAAGAATCAACTCTTTTGGGCCATTTCTCAACAATTCTGGTGGCCTAGTTTACGTGCTGATGTAGCCGCCTTCATAGCTGCTTGTTCCATGTGTGCTCAGACTAAGACTCCACGACACCTTCCAGTGGGTCCCCTACAACCCATACCCAATGGAGAGAGACCTTGGACCCACCTGTGTATGGATTTCATTGTGGAGTTACCCAAATCCCAGGGCAACACAGTTGCCTTGTGGTGGTTGACCGGTTCTCAAAAATGTCTCATTGTATTCCACTTAAGAAGTTGCCCACATCTAAGAAACTGGCTTACATTTTTGCTCGGGAGATCTTTCGCTTACATGGGCTACCCAAGGTGATCGTCTCGGACAGGGGTAGTCAGTTTGTGTCCCGGTTCTGGTGAGCCTTTTGTGCACAGTTGTGAATTCAGCTTGCTTTCTCCTCTGCGTATCAACCACAGTCTACTGGGGCCGCAGAACGAGCCAACCAGTCCTTGGAGCAGTTCCTACATTGCTATATTTCTGACCATCATAACAACTGGTCAGATTTCTTACCTTGGGCGTAGTTTTCTCACAATAGTGCCTTGAATTCCACTTCCCGATTGTCCCTGTTTATGGCGAACTATGGTTTCCAACCTTCCATGTTGCTTGACTCATTTGTTGCGCAGAGCATTCCTGCATTAGAGGAGCATCTCCGTGGTCTTCGTTCCACTTAGGCACAAGTCCAGGAGGCTTTGCAACACGCCAATGATAGTTACAGACTCCATGCTGGCCGCAGACACCTGCCTGCTCCTTCCTGCCAGGTTGGGGATAGGATCTGGCTGTCATCTCGCAACCTCCAACTCTATGTTCCCTCTCTGAAGTTGGCACCTCGGTTTATTGGGCCCTTCCGTATTCTCTGCAGGATTAACCCAGTGGCTTATGCTTTAGACCTTCCTTATGCGTATGTCAAATGTATTCCATGTCTCCTTATTAAAACCTTTGGTCTGCAACCGCTTTACCACCTCGGTGCCACGTCCTCACCCTGTACAGGTTGAGAACCATGAGGAGTATGAAGTACAGTCCATTGTTGACTCCCGTAGGTTCCGTGGGCGCATACAGTACCTGGTGCATTGGAAAGGGTACAGTCCAGAGGAACTCATCCTCAGACATACATGCCCCTATCCTCCTCTGTGATTTCCATAGACGTTTTCCCCTCATGCCTGGTGGTCCTCCGAAGGGGAGGGGTCATTGGGGAGGGGGTACTGTCAGGGCTGGGCTCAGCCCTTCCTTCTCTGAGCTGGCCGATCGGCTGTCGGTTAATTGCCACCTCCTATCTCTCCACAGTTACTCACCTGTTGATGATATCCTAGTCGTCAGTCCTGCTTAATTAAGCCGTCTAGCCAGATCTTCTCTGCCTTCGCCTAGTCAACATCACAGAGACTTTCTCCTGCGTGCCTGTTAAAGACTTGCTTGGCTGACGTCCCTTTTGATTCTAGATCCTGCTTGCTGTTCCACTACACTGATCCCCGGCTTCCTGACATCCTGGCTTGTCTGACTATCCCTTCCGGTTACCGAACTTTGGTTATGTTTTGACTACATTTTCTTTTACTATTATTAAACAAGTGTGATTTAACTGTACTCCTTTCTCGGTCTGATTCATGGTTTCTGACACAACCACTGGGTTACTGGGTCTTGAGGATGGACCACTGGCCAGAACTTGCTCAATATGCAGTCGAGCTACTGGCCTGTCCTACATCCAGCATGCTTTCTGAATGGACATTCAGTGCTGCTGGAGGGTTTGTGATGGATCAAAGAGTGCGCCTGTCCACAGACTCCATTGATAGGCTAACATTTATCAAAATGAATCAGTCCTGGATAAGCAGCTATCAAGCCTCTGATGCTGATGTAACTAATTGAATTTGCTAGGGATCTGGGATCCCTTTAAGACTGTCTATGCTGCCTATCCTATTCTTGAATCTTGATTATGCTAGCTTCCAACAATATTTTTGTTTTAGGGCACCACCAACACCCAAGGCCCAATATATTATGCACCTGTTTGACAGGGGCATGTAATTTAAATTTAAGATAATAAATTGGGGTGAATGGCGCTACATATTCATGATAAATATCAAGACATGAACAAAGAAAGGGGAGGGGGGGTTGAGTGCTACACCACTGATGGGTGTGCCACACCTATACCTAATGTGTATGATCCCACCTCAAGTGTAATACCAGTGAGTCAGATATAAGTGTGTCTATGATCTGTCACTGAGTGTTAGGTTAGCATCCGGTGTACTGATATGTAAACCCAAACTCAATTATACCACCATTACTTCAAAATTAAATAAATCTGTGATATTATTAACATTCCATGCCCCATGGGGGTATGTGCATATGTAGCCTTATAGAAGTGTTCAAACTCTTAGTGCAAGTAAAATAAACTGAACTGAACGTGATCCGTGACAAATGTGTCCCAAAAAATTACTATTAGGGACCATATGAAACCCACTATACAATAGCCTGTTAATAATTCCCTAATGGTTCCCTGGTATTAGTAACCAGAATATAAAACCTGATACCAAAAAATAAATAAAATCATTAAATTATAGACCACACTCATAAAAATATCACCCTGTGTGTATCCAAAATCCAAATAGCAAAAAGGATGAGACCGCACTAAGCGGACACACTATGCTTCCCTGACAAGTATAAGAAAAAGTTCATATATAGATGTGCAAATAACAGTCCATATAATGTGCATTTAGTATTCTTCAAACAATGTGACAAAGATCAGATGGTGCTCGCAGTATCCTCTGGTGACTTTGTGCTCCCTCTCAAGGGTCCCCACTCACCGAATCCACTCACCCCAAAGGGGCAATGCGCATATAGATGTGACCGCTGCAATCAATTCACCATCGTAGTTATTGCAATTCCAAGGATGGGCCTCTATCTTCAGGTAGATTGTAGTATGATCTTTAGTTAGTTATTTTGTGAAATACTGTATATCTGCAGTGTTTTGATATCCCTCTTCAAATCACTAAGTCCTGTAGCTGCCTCCTGCTCTGTTCTAATGTTATCAGCCTGATAACGCTTGACAAGTACTGGAACCTGTACCTACCTAATCTACCTGAAGATAGAGGCCCATCCTTGGAATTGCAATAACTACAGTGGTGAATTGATTGCAGCGGTCACATCTATATGCGCATTGCCCCTTTGGGGTTAGTGGATTCGGTGAGTGGGGACCCTTGAGGGGGAGCACTAAGTCACCAGAGGATACTTGCGAGCACCCAAGTCACCATCTGATCTTTGTCACATTGTTTGAAGAATACTAAATGCACATTATATGGACTGTTATTTGCACATCTATATATGAACTTTTTCTTATACTTGTCACGGAAGCATAGTGTGTCCGCTTATTGCTGTCTCATCCTTTTTGCAATTTGGATTTTGGATACACACAGGGTAATATTTTTATGAGTGTGGTCTATAATTTAATGATTTTATTTATTTTTTGGTATCAGGTTTTATATTCTGGTTACTAATACCAGGGAACCACTAGGGAATTAATAACAGGCTATTGTATAGTGGGTTTCATATGGTCCCTAATAGTAATTTTTGGGACACATTTGTCACGGATCACGTTCAGTTCAGTTTATTTTACTTGCACTAAGAGTTTGAACACTTCTGTAAGGCTACATATGCACATACCCTTATGAGGCATGGAATTTTAATAATATCACAGATTTATTTAATTTTGAAGTACTGGTGGTATAACTGAGTTTGGGTTTACATATCAGTACACCGGATGCTAACCTAACACAGTGACAGATCATAGACACACTTATATCTGACTCACTGGTATTACGCTTGAGGTGGGATCATACACATGAGGTATAAGTGTGGCACACCCATCAGTGGTGTAGCACTCAAACCCCCCCTCTCCCCTTTCTTTGTTCATGTTACATAGTTACATAGTAGGTGAGGTTGAAAAAAGACACAAGTCCATCAAGTCCAACCTATGTCTTGATATTTATCATGAATAGGTAGCGCCATTCACCCCAATTTATTATCTTGTGTTTACATGGAGACCCCCTAGGGGAGCTCTATTAGGGGAGGCTGCAGACCTATCCGGCATCCTAAGCGCAGTCATTTATATTTGTGTATGCTATGTAATTTAAATTTGTTTACTCATTTTTAACAGCAGGGCCCGTTGCTGCACCCAACAAGATTAACTGTGAGGGGTTACAGTGTTCAGGCACCACCAACACCCAAGGCCCAATTTTTCTGCACCTGTTCGACAGGGGTATGTAATTTAAATATTTTTACTAATTTTAAACAGCAGGGCCCGTTCCTGTATCCAACAAGAGAAACTGTGAGGGGTTACAGTGTTCAGGCACCACTAACACCCAAGGCCCAATTTTTCTGCACCTGTTTCACAGGGGCATGTAATTAAAATTGTTTTACTAATTTTTAACAGCAGGGCCAACAAGAGTAACTGTGAGGGGTTACAGTGTTCTTGGTGACCTTGGGTCAGGGCTCGGGTGTGGATGGGACCCTTGTACAAACCACAGGCGTGTCCTGGACAGAAGGCACAGGAAGAGCAAGAGAGGACAGCAGGAAAGTGCACTGCCAGGCAAGTCTCCAGGGAGAGGAACAACTAGTCGCAGCCAGGAGGGCTGATGAGTGTCATGCACAGACCTGAGAGAACTGAGGAGGCACGCCTGAGAGGACTGGGAGGATGCAATCTGAGATGGGTGCAGAGCCAGAGGAATGGACTGTGGTGTCATGGGCAGTGGAGAAGGGTGCCTGCAGGCAGGAGGGCTGGCAGGACCTGAAGATGGCTGACTGGGCTCACTAGCCGCATGTAGGACAGCTAGCACCAGAGAGTTTCTATCTCGCTACACTATAGGGGCCCGCGGTCCCTGCCTGTAAAGGGCAATTGCTAAGGCCTAGTGGAGCCAATGTCAGGCTTATCCACTTTGTGCTAGCTGTGCCTGAACATTAGAGAGGAGGTGATGTGCAGGAGGAGAGAGGAGTGAACATTAGAGAGGAAGCGATGTGCAGGAGGAGAGAGGAGTGAACATTAGAAAGGAAGCAATGTGCAGAAGGAGAAATGGAGTGTATATACCTGAGTGTATATAGTTGTCCAGCAAGTTCTGCGAAATCCCATTGGGCATCCCATACTTCCTATACCCCATCCAAGTTCAAATCCCCTCAATAAAACATAAAAAAAGCACATGGACTGTTTTTCTGTCTTGGAGTGTCTGAGAGGTGAACGCCGGGTCAGGCAAGGTGACAGGTGGGCCACAACACTTAACAGTCCCTACAGGGGTACCACTACATATATATATAATACAGTATATAGTGCAGTCCATGTAGTATATATAATACAGTTCAGAGTATATATAAAGCAGTCTGTGTAGTATATATAATACAGTGGAGAGTATATAGTGCAGTCCGTGTAGTATATATACAGTGTATTGAAGTGGTTACGGGGAACCCTATAACAGAATTAAGAAAAAAAAAACAGCGCGGGGTCCCTCCAAAATTCATACCAGGCCCTTTGGGTCTGGTATAGATTTTACGGGAGAACTCTACGCCAACATTTTTTTAAAATACAGCGTGGGGTCCTCCTTAGATCCATACCAGGCCCTTTGGGTCTGGCCTAGATTTTAAGGAAAACCCCACGACAATATTTTTTTTTTTAAATGGCGTTGGGTCCCCCCCCAAAATCCATTCCAGACCCTTATCCGAGCATGCAGCCTGGCAGGCCAGGAAAGGGAGGAGACCAGCGAGCACCCCCCTCCTGATCTATATCAGGCTGCTTGCCCTCAACATGGGGAGGGTGCATTGGGGTGCCCCCCAAAGCACCTTGTCCCCATTTTGATGGGGACAAGGGCCTCTTCCCGACAACCCTGGCCGGTGGTTGTCGGGGTCTGCGGGCGGAGGGCTTATCGGAATCTGGAAGCCCCCCTTTAACAAGGGGGTCCCCAGATCCCACCTCCCTATGTGAATGGGTATCGGGTACATTGTACCCCTACCCATTCACCAAAAAGTGTCAAAAGTAAAAACCACAACAGACAGTTTTTGACAATTCATTAAAAAATGGGGAAAAAAGTGTCCCGCAATGTCCATCCATCTTCAATCACGCCGTCCGACGGATCTGAAAAATAGAAAAAAATAAAAAAGCTCTGCCTCCATGGGAGGCCTCCCGGTGACTGCTGCCTCTTGGCTTTGACAGCTGTTATATAGGCAAGAGCGTGGCCACCCAGTGACGTAACCGAGTGACCCCACCCCCTTCTGATGTCATGTGATGTCAGAGGGGGCGGGGTCATTCTGGTTACATCAGCGGGTGGCCCCGCTCTTACCTATATAAGAACTGTCAAAGCGAAAAGACAGCAGTCGCCGGGAGACCTCCCATGGAGGCGAAGTATTTTTTCTTTTTTTCGGGTCCGTTGGGCGGCATGATTGACGATGGATATACAAAGCGAGACACTTTTTTTCTTGTTAATGAAGGAATTGTCAAAAACTGTCTCTTGTGGTTTTTACTTTTAGACACTTTTTTTGGTGAATGGGTAGGGGTACAATGTACCCGATACCCATTCACATGGGCGGGTGGGATCTGGGGGCCCCCCTGTTAAAGGGGCTTCCAGATTCCGATAAGCCCACGCCCGCAGACCCCAACAACCATTGGCCAGGGTTGTCAGGAAGAGGCTCTTATCTCCATCAACATGGGGACAAGGTGTTTTGGGGTGGGGGGGTGCAGAGCCCCCCGCCCCAAAGCACCCACCACCCCATGTTGAGGGCATGTGGCCTGGTATGGTTCAGGGGGGGTACTCGCTCACCCCCTTCCCTATCCTGACCTCCAGGCTGCATGTTCGGATAAGGGTCTGGTATGGATTTTGGGGGGACCCCTAAAATTGATAAGGGAAGCAAAAAATTGTTACAGCGGTAGAACAAATGGCTTCCTATGATATAAGCTGCACAAGTAGCAAATAGTAGCAATTAATTGCACACATTTGGAGCAAAGTGGGATTTTGTGCTATTAATTACTGCTACATTCTACTTGTGTAACTAATTCCATGGGAAGGCTGGACAGGAGGGCAAGGTGGCATTTTCCCCCTGGGCCAATATAAACAGGATATGTGGGGCTGATTGCTCTAAAGCAGTGATTCTCAACCTTCTTTAGTACCGTGACCCCTTGATAAAATTTCCCAAGTTGTGGGGACCCCTAACAGTAAAATTATTTTCATAGCGTGGGTTGTCAGCACCCAAGGCAATGCAAGTAATTTGCTCCCCTAACCCATGGACATTTAGCGCTCCCTGAGTCCCTTCCACTCGTACAGTATTAAAACCCCTTATGGTACATTTTAGGATGTACCACTCTCTCTCTCTTTGCTCTCCTTTCTTTCCCTTTTATCTCTGTCTATCCTATTTTCTTGTTTTTTTCCCCCATCCCTCTCTCGAGCCATCTTTTTTGTTCTTTCTCTTATTCTTTTTCTCCCTTTTTCTATGTTCCTCCCCCTCTTTTCCTGTCCCTTTCATGTATTCTCTATTTTTATTCCTTCTCTTACTCCTTGGTGGGGGGAATGGGATAAGCGGCAGTGCTGGTGAGGGATGGGGATCAATGGCAGTGCTGGGGGGAGGTCTGATCAGCCAACTTAGGTGCTCTTAATCAAGGTCATCTGCTAATCTGAGAACTGTAGTGGGGACTTTTAATGGCAACTCTAATCACAGCCTGGTAGTGTTACTCAATGTGTCTCCAGCTATGTGGTGTCTCACAGCAGTGACACCTATGCCGAAATCCGGCTCCTCCCACTTCACATTCCTCACCAGTCAGCTGACCTCTACTGAATGGGCGGCTGCGAAGAGGCTCAGTGGGCGGCCATGGGCTCCAGGAACAGCCCAGCTGGGTGGCCGCGAAAAGGCTGGGAGAGCGGTGCGGGCTTCAGGAACAGCCCAGGATTCGGTGACCCCTGGCAAATTGTCATTCGACCCCCGAGGGGGTCCCGACCCCCAGGTTGAGAACCACTGCTCTAAAGGTTGTAATGTGTTGATTGAATTTTGCAGGCTGAACAAGAGAAAATCAGTTGGTACCCCCATCCACACGAACAGCTGAAAAGCCTATCTAGTATAGTTAACATTACCTGGGAAGGAAGGAAAATTAGAGACATCACTATAAGTGGAGATACAGTGAGCTGCAAACAAAGTCAATGCCAAAAGAATGCAAAAATGTAAATATATGGTGTGCTAATTGTTAAAGAGAACCTACCCAGACTAGGGAAAGCATTTACATATTTTCAACACGCAGTAAAAACACTGTTAAACACTCCCTAGTTTGTCTATGTAGCTATGGGTATTGTGGAAAAATGTATCTTCAAACATTTATCACAGTGACTTAGTGGTTAGCCCTTCTGCCTTGTACCTTGAGGTCTTCATTTCAAATCGTAGTCAGGACATTATCTGCATAGAGTTTGCGTGCTCTTCCTGTATTTGTGTGAGTTTCCTCTGGATACGCCAGTTTCCTCCCACACTCAAAAGACATGCTTGTAGAATAACTGGTTCCTGTCTACCCTGGCCCTAGTATATGTGGGGTGTATGTGGGGTAGGGAACTTTCATTGTAAGCTCCTTGAAGGCAGTAACCCATGTGAATGTACAGTTGGTAATGCTCTGTGTAACTTGCTGATGGCAAATAAATATTAAATGTAGCACAGACCCCAGACCAGGCTGGCTGATGCATCCCAGGTTCCATAGCAGCCAGACACACAGCAGTTCACAGTCTCCCAACTCATAAACCAAGCAGTGCATGTCTTTTTGTATTGTATTTGCTGGTTTAACTTGGGTAGGGTGCGGGAAAGTCTTGGGATACTTCAAACTACCAGAAAAATAATGAACCTCTAACTGTGCTGTCTCTTCAGGGTGCAACCACCCTCTTGGTGTTTAGTGAACTACAACTCGGGGGATCCCATTACAAAGGTAAGGCCTGAGTCAGCAAACTGGAGTAAGCTCTTTCAAAAGGTGAAAAGGACAGTCTCTGGGATCTTTTTAGCTTGTACTCACTGTGCCCCATGTACTTCAATACTTTCTTGCAGTACCAGCCAGCCCCTACACTGGGTGCCTCAAGGTTAAATCCTCTGTCAACTGCTCTTCAGGAACTCGATGTAGGTTCCCTAGCTCAAGCTGGAGCTGGGACCCAGATAAGCTTTTTCTAATCTGCAGCTATAAGCCTAGAGGGCCTCAGCCCTCAGGCTGGGTCTTATCCCATAGGAACAAGGGCCCTGCTGTTCCATGCTATTTGTACACACCTTAGCCCCCTACTGGCCATTCTTCCTGCTGAGAATTGGCTGTGGCTGCATAAATATGCAGGTGAGGGTCTGCCTCCTCCACCCACTAAATTCTGGAACCTACCAGAATCCAGGGGAAAGAAGCAGAGCCTGCAACCAGCAGATCCCTGAACAGCCAAAAGCAATCAAACTATTAGCAACCTAGATAGAAGGGTGCTACATAAAAACATAGAAATACTGATATAGCACCCCCCTTGTTTACATAGTGTGAATAGATTAGGTCAATTTAGTTAGGCTTCACTGCAGCCAGTGGAGCCAGGATTAATTGGGGTCATGTACAGTTCAACTGGCAGGCCCTGAGGGCTGAGCCTCTGTCATTTCCCCCTGGCTTCTGGAAGCTTTCAGAAAGTTCCACACAAGTACCAGTGCTTAGATAAATGTTGGAAGTGCCGTGCGAGTCTGTTAAAAGTAGTTTTCCCTGGGAACACAGTCTTGAGTTTTGTGCTAGGAAGACAGCTTAGCTTAGCTTAGCTTAGTTGTCGTTGAAGCTTTTCTACACTTTTCACCCACCAAATCTTACAAGGGAGATAGCAGCCGAGTGCAATATTCAGCTAGCTTTCAGATGGACAGCATACTGTTACCCTCCAATCTTGCTTGGGGAAGTCTCAGTTGGAGCCAGGTGCACTGGCTGGAGGGAGTACAGTCTGGGATCTTTGCTAGAAGTCTGTGAAGTCTGTGATCATTCAAGTTGTCCTCAAAGTTCTACATTGACCAGGTTCTGGGCATCCTATAATCACCCTAACCCAATCCAAGTTATTAACCCCGATACATAACAAAAACATAGCCCTTGGACTAGTCTTCTGACTACATGTGCCTGTTGAAAATGCATGTTGCCTGCCTGTGCAGACAAAGGGAGACCCGAAATCTAGCGGCTCCTGAGGGGGTAGCGCTGTACTGAAATCCAAGCTCTTTTCTATGGAGAACAAAACATGTCAGCCTGCCAGCACCTTTAATGTATGCATACACACTCCAGGTGTCTCTAAGCTTGGATTTTCGAGAATGAAATTAGTCTGCCCTTTTGAAGAGTGCCAGTGTAAGATCCAGTGGCTCGAATATACCCCGAAAGCACTAGAAGATCATAGCTGTGGGGGTATTGGGGGGGCAGAGGACAGGAAATTTCAACAAAAATAGCAGCCACCGGCACAAAGGACACTTTTCATTCAGTGCAATTCCCGTCTCTGGTCCAAAATTGGAAAAAAAAACATTATTTAACTGAACCTAAGCTTTAACATATGGCAAATTTAGAAATGTAAAATCATAAGCTTCTTCTTAGAACATCTATAATACAGCCCGAGCTAGGTGCTATGTCATTTTTGAGTAATATTTTAAAACCAAGGGAATAGGAAGAGCATCAGAGGTGGATGGCTTCACCAATCATGGCCACTGACAACCCAATGCAATCATCCAGCGTCCCTGAGTACCCTACAGAACTGTAACAGTTCACACATTCTCAGGGCATTTAGCAGATTGTATAGATAGTTACCATAACTTGAGATGTGAATCCCTGCAGCTCTGAGCTGGCAATCTGAATAGAGATAAATTGGCCAACAGAGATAAGACCTGTCATGGGTCATTTTTAGAGATAGCACACGGGAAATTTCACAGTTTAAGTCACAGTAGTGAGAATCCTCCCAGTCACACACCCTGATTGTTTGATAGTGTTATGTTATCGGGCCAGGACTACATAAACAAAAATGAGAGAAAATCGTAGGACGGGAAGTAGTGATTGTTCAAGTGCCAGAAGCTCAAATTGACCATGCATTTAAAAGAACTACAATGTTATTTAGTTTGAAATCATAACTCCCAATTGTCCATGATTTGGTGGACTGGCCCTTTTTTGGAATCAAGTTCCTCTGTCCCTCTTTTTAGACGATGGTATCTTATAGCAGGAATATATGGTTAGAAAATCGACCGATTGCTCGACCGCCAACATTAACCAATCAAAAAAAATCTTTAATTTTTATTATGTAATTGTTTGCATTATTTTTTGTCTTTATTTGCGTTCTATCATCATCTGTCCTGGCTCATGATGACGGCGTTTGTCTACACTGATTGGTGTACCAGTGGGTCTTTTGCCATACGTCCTCAGTCTTGCTCTCCCCCGCATCTCCTTTTCTCCCTTCTTGCCCTGGAATGTATTCCCCCTCATTGGATGGTACTGGGCTGGTTTTGTCGGCCTTGGCCGGGTGGTATATGTGGCTGCATGGACGCCCAGGGCTTGGGTCCCTATCAGGACCTTCACCGATTCTGGCCTTTGCAGGCTGTGCCAGTGTTGTGATCTCGACCCTGGCCTATTCCATTGGGTTTGTTCTGTCCTATCCGGTTTGCTGGGCGGATCGCCCTGCAGAGGCTGGCTGCGCCTGCCTCCGTTTGCACGTTCATCTGCGCCATGTAATGCGGCGCGTCACGTGATGGCTTAGGTTCGCCGCATGGCATCTTGGAACATGTAGGCGAACGGAGGGCCCACTGGCACATGCGCATTGGCCTCTTCTCGTCCGCACTCGGTCGGTGACATCAGACACCGACCGAGTGGGGGGTATATAGGGCATCTTATCCAGCTCTCCATCAGCTGTATATCAGGGGTGGACAGTTCGTTACTCCAACTGATTTCAGGTAAACTTATATACTTACACTCTCTCTGGTCCTATCACGTGTGGGATTGTGCTGCTGTTTGATTGAACTTATCCTGTTTAATACTGTATTTGGGTGTCTACTTACTGACATACTGGGTCATTGTTCTTCTTTTTTTTTTTTGCCACATCAGCCAAGTATAATTCATAGGAGCAAGTTATTTCAACTTTCAAGTCAAACTTATCCCTTGATACTTTCACATCATTGTGGCATTTTCTCTTTTTGCATTTTCTCTTTTTTGTTCCATCCAAATGGCAAATTCATTTTTATAATTACAACTTACATTTCTAATATTCCTATACCAAAACACTATCCCCCCCCCCTATACCCCCTGCCCCTCCCTGTACCCACTTAACCTACGCAACCCCCCCCTTTCCCCCCTACTACACAACCAGTGGCGTCTCCAGCTTTCATATTTAGGGGGGGCACATGGGGGGACAGGGACAAAAAAAGGGGGGCAATATAAAATGCAAATATATATATCTATATATATGTGTATATATATATATATATATATATATATATATATATATATATATATACAGTGCCTTGCAAAAGTATTCGGCCCCCTTGAACTTTTCAACCTTTTGCCACATTTCAGGCTTCAAACATAAAGATATAAAATTTTAATTTTTTGTGAAGAATCACCAACAAGTGGGACACAATTGTGAAGTGGAACGAAATCTATTGGATATTTTAAACTTTTTTAGCAAATAAAAAACTGAAAAGTGGTGCGTGCAAAATTATTCGGCCCCTTTACTTTCAGTGCAGAAAACTCACTCCAGAAGTTCAGCGAGGATCTCTGAATGATCCAATGTTGTCCTAAATGACTGATGGTGATAAATAGAATCCCCCTGTGTGTAATCAAGTCTCTGTATAAATGCACCTGCTCTGTGATAGTCTCAGGGTTCTGTTGAAAGCGCAGAGTGCATCATGAAGACCAAGGAACACACCAGGCAGGTCCGTAATACTGTTGTGGAGAAGTTTAAAGCCGGATTTGGATACAAAAAGATTTCCCAAGCTTTAAACATCCCAAGGAGCAGTGTGCAAGCGATCATTTTGAAATGGAAGGAGTATCAGACCACTGCAAATCTACCAAGACCTGGCTGTCCCTCTAAACTTTCAGCTCAGACAAGGAGAAGACTGATCAGAGATGCAGCCAAGAGGCCCATGATCACTCTGGATGAACTGCAGAGAACTACAGCTGAGGTGGGAGAGTCTGTCCATAGGACAACAATCAGTTGTACACTGCACAAATCTGCCCTTTATGGAAGAGTGGCAAGAAGAAAGCCATTTCTCAAAGATATCCATATAAAGTCTCGTCTAAAGTTTGCCACAAGCCACCTGGGAGACACACCAAACATGTGGAAGAAGGTGCTCTGGTCCGATGAAACCAAAATAAAACTTTATGGCCACAATGCAAAACGATATGTTTGGCGTAAGAGCAACACAGCTCATCACACTCAACACACCATCCCCACCGTGAAACATGGTGGTGGCAGCATCATGGTTTGGGCCTGCTTTTCTTCAGCAGGGACAGGGAAGATGGTTAAAATTGAGGGGAAGATGGATGCAGCCAAATACAGGACCATTCTGGATGAAAACCTGTTGGAGTCTGCAAAAGACCTGAAACTGTGACGGAGATTTATCTTCCAACAAGACAATGATCCCAAACATACAGCAAAATCTACAAAGGAATGGTTCACAAATAAACGTATCCAGGTGTTAGAATGGCCAAATCAAAGTCCAGACCTGAATCCAATTGAGAATCTGTGGAAAGAGCTGAAAACTGCTGTTCATAAACGCTCTCCATCCAACCTCACTGAGCTCGAGCTGTTTTGCAAGGAAGAATGGGCAAGAATTTCAGTCTCTCGATGTGCAAAACTGATAAAGACATACCCCAAGCGACTTGCAGCTGTAATCGCAGCAAAAGGTGGCTCTACAAAGTATTAACGCAAGGGGGCCGAATAATTTTGCACGCCCCACTTTTCATTTTTTTATTAGTTAAAAAAGTTTCAACAATCCAATAGATTTCGTTCCACTTCACAATTGTGTCCCACTTGTTGGTGATTCTTCACAAAAAATAAAAATTTTATATCTTTATGTTTGAAGCCTGAAATGTGGCAAAAGGTTGAAAAGTTCAAGGGGGCCGAATACTTTCGCAAGGCACTGTATATATATATATATATATATATATATATATATATATATATATCTTTCTCTCTCTATATATATATATATAGATATATCTATATATAGATATATAGATATATCTATATATCTATATCTATATATATCTATAGATATATATATAGATATATCTATCTATCTATATATATTTTATCTATCCTGGGGCCCTTTACCCCTTTACTACGATCCCACAATGGCCCTTTCACATGTTCTGCAGTGAGCTCCCTTCCTACTGTATTGAGGCCCCCCCAGGGTGACAGAGAACAAGAGATATATGTCACCAGCATACCAAGAAAATATAAGGGTCCAAAGCAGTGGGAGAACTGTCAGGGTTGCAAAGGTTGTCTTGCCTCCGGGCCCTGGTGTTCTGCCACTGTGGGGTTTCCCAGCCTCCTCTTGCTGTCCTGCCCCTGCTATTGACAGAGCTGGTCTGGCATTTCTTGGAATTTACAGGCTCGTTCTCCTGTCCTAAGGACGGGAGAAATCAGTCTGTTTTTTCAGTAACTGAGAGTCCTGGTGGAGTCCTTCCTGCAACTCACTCTTCTCCCTGCCAATGAGGATGCAGGGGAAGGAGCAGATCGGGCGGCCGTGGTTGTGTGAGCGCTCGCATTATGCAGTGTCAGCGAGCAGAGGGAGGGGGGAGGAATCACCCGCAGGAGCTGACTGGGGACGTTCTCCCTCTCAATAGAGACTGTGTTACCCCAGCGGTGGCCCAAGTAAGATGCGGCACATCTGATATGAATACAAACAAAAAGAAATTGCCTTTTTGTAAAAAAAAAAAAAAAAATTTTTTTTGGGGGGGGCACATGGTGGGGCCCAGCATAATGTTGGGGGGGTCAGGGCCCCCTCTGGCCCCCCCCTAGGGTCGCCATTGTACATAACCCATAGGAGTCCTGACCTGGGTCTCTCACTATCCTCCTCCTGCTCTTGAAACCTGTTTGAGTGTTTAACCTCTAGCTCAATTTTGAGTTTGGATTTCTATTTGGGTGAGTTATCTAGCTCCCTATCCCAAACCTCTGCCGCCTGGGTAGAGGACTTATACTTTGCCCAGTCTCTCCACGTCTCTTCATACTCCTCCATCTCCAGCCCTTCACTATATCTCAGATATTCCAGGCAATGAATTTCCTCTATTTTGTTGAACCACTCCCGCATTGAGGGTCTCCTGCTGTCTAGCCAATATTTAGGAATGAGACTTTTGGCGGCATTGAGGAGGTGCGGTACCAGTGCTTTCAAATACCTCTTAGAAGGCATATCGCTCCCGTGATGCAGGCACACCCAGGGGTCGTCCGGGATCCTCTTATTAGTGATCGCATATATTATCCCCCTTATCTCCTCCCAGAATTTTTTCATTACCGGGCATAACCACCATATATGCGCCATTGTCCCTATTTCCTTGCACCCCCTCCAGCAAAACTGCGAGGTTTCTTCCTGTATTTTATGCTCTATATCCGGAGTAACATACATTCTTGCCAAGATTCTGAAATTCATTTCAGCAATCCTATAATTCACTGAGGTGGCATTCACTCTGCTCAAGACTCTCCCAACCTCGCTGATCTTTTTTACTAGTTCCTCCTCCCATTTCCTGAAAAATCCTGGGCGTTCCACCTCTCCTATTCTTATCAAAATTCTATAGATCCTGGACATTCCTCCCCTCCTGTTTTTCTTCGTACACACTTTTTCGAGGGGGCGAAGGTCGTCCATCGACCTTATTGGCTGCGGGAGAGATTCAACAAAATGTTTCAACTGCCTATACTTCCAGTTATCCATAACAAACCAATTGTCTTTAGCTTTTAGTTCCTGGTAGGTACACAGCTTACTCTGCCTTGTAATATCTTTAAGTTGGACCTCTTCACATAAAATCCATTTCCCCTACAAATCTTCCCTCCCAGGCGGAAAATAGTCTGTGTCTTTGAGCGGGACTAGTGGTGAATTGTATCCCCACTTATCCCTATTGTGTATTTTATCCCATAGGTTTAAAGCGTGTTTGGTGATATCCAGTGTTTTCGTGTGCACTTTTCTGTATTGTGGTGGTATCCATACATTTTTACCCAAGTCTACCCCACTCATTATATTCTCTATTTTTACCCATTGCTTATTTTTATTAATATTCACCCAGTCTAGGATGCGTGATAGAATTATAGCTGTGTAATATTTTTTAATATCTGGTGCCCCCCAACCCCCCCTCTTCTTAACATTCCCTAACTGTGCATACTTAATTTGTGTTTTTTTCCCCCTCCATATAAACTTTAAAAACAGTGTATGTAATTTGTTCAAAAAACTCTGTGATATTGCTATTGGGAGCATTTGGATTTTGTATATAATTTTGGGGAGAACTGACATTTTAAGTAAGTTTATTCTGCCTCCCCATGAAAGTCGGTTTCGCGGAAATCTGTTCAACTCAGCCCCGATCTCATTGAGAAGAGACATGTAATTAGCTTGGAACAGTGTCTCTTTTACTGGTGTTATTTTGACTCCTAAATAGTTAAGTTCTTTTATCCCCCATTTAAATAGTAGCAACTTTTGATAAGCCTTATCCCCATCTTTATCTTCTACAACTTCCAATATTTCCGACTTGGTTGAATTTAATCGAAAGTTGGATAATCTACCATAGCTCCTAACAATCTCGAGTAAATTCGGGAGGGTAATCCTCGGTCGGGTGACGTACAATAAGACGTCATCCGCAAAGGCAGCTATTTTAAGTTCTTCTTCTCCAATTTTGACAGATATCCGGGCTGAGTCTTATCCTGGCCAATAAAGGTTCCAACGTCATCACAAAAAGCAACGGGGACAGTGGGCACCCCTGTCTAGTACCATTATGCAACACAATAGGATCGGAAAAGGTACCATTTATCTTAACTCTGGCGGTTGGGGAGGTGTACAGGGCTGTTATCCTACCAATCATTTTATTACCTATGCCAAACTCTTCTAAGGTGTTCCACATGAAACCCCAGTCTACCCTGTCGAATGCTTTTTCAGCATCCATCGACAGGAGTAGTCCTGGGGTTCCCCTATCCTTCATTATCTGGGCCACCATAAGTGTTTTAATACCGTTATCTCTCCCTTCCCTTCCAGGGACAAAGCCCACTTGGTTGGAGATGATAATCTCGTTTATGATCTTTTTCAATCTGTCTGCTAAAATCTTTGCGAAGAGCTTCGTGTCGACATTCAAGGGGGAGATGGGTCTGTAACTAGAGCACAACGTGCTATCCTTTCCCTCCTTCCCTATAATAGCGATGCTTGCTTCGAGTGCTTCCTTTCTCATCTCTCAACTTTCCCCAATCCCATTCATGTAAGAGCAC
Source organism: Lithobates septentrionalis (assembly GCA_037952835.1). NCBI lineage: Eukaryota > Metazoa > Chordata > Amphibia > Anura > Ranidae > Lithobates > Lithobates septentrionalis. Next base: position 1,731,498 of record JBBDGP010001258.1, read on the forward strand.
AATATGGGGAGCAATGGTTCCTGTAATTTTTTATAATAAAGGGCAGTCAGCCCGTCAGGGCCTGGACTTTTCCCATTTGGGGTGTTCTGTATGGCCTTCCTTAGTTCCTGTACAGTCACAGGGGCATCCAACATTACTCTGTCTTCTTCCGTGATTTTTATTAAGTTTGCCTCTTTTAAAAAAGTTTTGCTAGCTTCACGCTTACGTTTATCTGACTCCTGAGAGTTATCTGCATTAATTGCATACCGCGCCCCATAGAACTCTTGAAATTCTTTCGCCATGTCGTGTGTTTTGTATTTCATTTCCCCTGACTTGGTCCTGATTTTTTCAATATAATTGCTCGTTTTCTTTTTTTTCAGGGCCCTAAAAGCTTACCTGGTTTGTTACCATAAATGTATCTTTCTTTCTTAACCAAGTTATAGGTTTTACGCGTTTCCTGTTCTAGAGAGGCCCTCAGCTCTTCTCTTCTTTTATCCACACCTCTCTCCCTCCTGATACTTTATGTTGTTTCTCCAATTCTTGGATCTCTTTAATCAGGGGTAGCCTTTCATTTTTCAATCTCTTATTTTTTTCCGCCCCTACCATCATAAATATGCCCCTAATGTATGCTTTGTGGGCTTCCCAGATTGTAGCCTCATTTACCTCCCCGGGAGTATTGATTTTAAAGAACCACTCCAACTCTTCCTTAATTCTCCTTAAGATGTCTTTGTCTAATAACAGTTCTTCGTTCAGTCTCCACCCTGAGCCCTATATATCAGTTTCACCCATTTTTATATGTAAACTCACGGGTGCATGATCCGAGAATGTCCTATTGCCAATAGATGCCCCTGTGACCTCTTCCAACAGCCTATGCTCTACTAGAAAAAAATCAAGTCTCGAGTATGTCGCATGCACGGGGGAGTAGTAAGTGTAGTGACATACTGGGTCATTGTTGAGAGTCATCCTACTCCATTGTAACCCAACTTTCACATTCACATTAGTGTCCTTATTCCCCTCTCTCCTTTTCCTTTTTATCTTCATCTTTGTCATATGCGCACAATGGGACATATGTTACTACAAACTTTTCGTCTTTATTATTTTTACCAACATTTTAATTTTTATTACCTTTTTTCTTTCTCCTCCATCCCCACTTATTGACTGATCATGTTCCTCTTATTTCATTTTTTATTTTCATTCTTATTCCCCATTTTCTCCTTTTTTTTTCTCTTCTACAGAGGGTTTTATGACGACGTCATAACCCTTATCCTTGTTAAGCTGCAGTTTGTGGCGCCCCTGTACCTACATTTTTCCATAACAGAGCTTATGTAAGTATTGAGGCTATGTTAGCCCATAACACTGGGCTATGTTATATCCATTAATATAAACTGCCTTCTCTTCCCTCTATTCCATTTGTATTTAGCCTGGTACCTGTATGCCCCCTGTAGCTACACGATTACAAACCCCATTGCTGCGGCTGCTGGACTGCTTGGGTGCACGCCCCTTGTGGGAGTCTCCTTGGTAAGTGGGGTGGGATCTGCGGGGTGGGAGAAGCTATGAGCCATATCACATGATCTGTTTACTACGTGTATTATGTTTCTTTTCTTATCTTTTATGTTTGGTACAAATTTGTTGTGTTGTATATTGAAACGCTGTCTCTGTATTGAGTTACTAGAGCCATTGATGAATACTGGTGATTACATAATGCCCTGAAGAAGCCATTGATTTCATGCACCCATGATTGTTTTGTCATACTATCCATGTAATAAAAATTTTATTTTTTAAGTAAAACTGTATCTCTAAATGTATTTGGGCACCGTTATAATCCCAAACTCAAATCCCCTTACATCTAATGTTCAAGAGATGTTTTATGGACAACCTTCACATCAACAAATAGAATTTTGTTCGTTTGCAAACGATACGACACAATTTTTCAATTTTTTTTAATCTGTCTTTTTTGTTCACAATATCGGTGTTGGGTATTACTTGCTGGGCCTTGCTGAAGTGGAAGGAAAATGATAAATGGTTTTCAACATTTTTTACAAATAACTATCTGAAAAGTGTGGTGTGCATTTATATTCAGCCCCCTTTACTCTGATACCCCTATCTAAAGTCTAGTTGAACCAATTGCCTTCAGAAGTCACCTAATTAGTAAATAGAGTCTACCTGTTTGTAATTTGATCTCAGTATAAATGCAGCTGTTCGGTGAAGCCCTCAGAGGTTTGTTAGAGAACTTTAGTGAACAAACAGCATCATGAAGGCCAAGGAACACACCAGACAGGTCGGGATAAAGTTGTGGGGAAGTTTAAAGCAGGGTTAGGTTATAGAAAAAATATCCAGAGATTTGAACATCTTGCGGAGCACTGTTAAATCCATCAACCGAAACAGAAAGATTATGGCATAACTGCCAACCTACAAAGACATTGTCGTCCTAAAAAATCTAAACTGACAGGCTGGGCAAGGAGAGTATTAATCAGAGAAGCAGCCAAGAGACCCATGGTAACTCTGGAGGAGCTGCAGAGATCCACAACTCAGGTGGGAGAATCTGTCCACAGGACAACTATTAGTCGTGTACTCCACAAATCTGGCCTTTATGGAAGAGTGGCAAGAAGAAAGCCATTGTTGAAAGAAAGCCATAAGAAGTCCCCTGTGCAGTTTGCGAGAAGCCATGTGGGGGACACAGCAAACATGTGGAAGAAGATGCTTTGGTCAGATGAGACCAAAATTTAACTTTTTGGCCTAAAAGCAAAATGCTATGTGTGGTGGAAAAATAACACTGCGCATCACCCTGAACACACCATCCCCACCGTGAAACATGGTGGTGGCAGCATCATGTTGTGGGGATGCTTTTCTTCAGCAGGGACAGGAAAGCTGGTCAGAGTTGATGGGACGATGGATGGAACCATATACAGGGCAATCTTAGAAGAAAACCCGTTAGAGTCTGCAAAAGACTTGAGACTGGGGCAGAGGTTCACCTTCCAACAGGACAACGACCCTAAACATACAGCCAGAGCTACAATGGAATGGTTTAGATCAAAGCATATTCATGTGTTAGAATGGCCCAGTCAAAGTCCAGACCTAAATACAATTGAAAATCTGTGGCAAGACTTGAAAATTGCTGTTTACAGATGTTCTCCATTCAATCTGACAGAGCTTGAGCTATTTTGCAAAGAATGGGCAAAAATTTCACTCTCTAGATGGGCAAAGCTGGTAGAGATATCCCCAAAAAGACTTGCAGCTGTAATTGCAGCAAAAGGTGGTTCTACAAAGTATTGACTCAGGGGGGGCTGAATACAAATGTACACCACACTTTTCACATATATATATTTCTAAAACATTTTAAAAAACATTTATTATTCTCCTTCCACTTCACAATTATGTGCCTCTTTGTGTTGGTCTATCACATAAAATCCAAATAAAATACATTTACATTTTTGGCTGTTACATGACAAAATGTGGAAAATGTCAAGGGGTATGAATACTTTTTCAAGCCACTGTATCTCTGAGTTGTGCTTTAAAGTTATTGTAAGGGTTTGTTTTTCACACTGATCTGTCCCCCCCCCCCTTGTGAGTCTCCCCCCCTACAGTTAGAATCACTCCCTAGGTAACACATTTAACCCCTTGATCGCCCCCTCGTGTCAACTCCTTCCCTGCCAGTGATATTTATACAGTAATCAGTGCATTTTTATAGCACTGATCGCTGTATAAATGTGAATGGTCCCGAAATTGTGTCAAAAGTGTCCGATATGTCCGGCGCAATGTCACAGTCACGATAAAAATTGCAGACCACCACCATTACTAGTTAAAAAAAAAAAAATGTATAAAAATGCCATAAATCTATCCCCTATTTTGTAGACGCTATAACTTTTGCGCAAACCAATCAATATACGCTTATTGCGATTTTTTTTACCAAAAATATGCAGAAGAATACATATCGGCCTAAACTGAGGAAAAAATTATAATTTTTTTTTTAAATTGGGATATTTATTATAGCAAAAAGTAAAAAATATTGTGTTTTTTTCAAACTTGTCACTCTACTTTTGTTTATAGAGCAAGAAATAAAAACCGCAGATGTGATCAAATACCACAAATTATAAAAATTTAATTTGGGTACAGTGTTGCATGACCGTGCAATTGTCATTCAAAATGCGACAGCGCTGAAAACTGAAAAATGGCCAGGGCAGGAAGGGGGTGAAAATGCCCCGTATTAAAGTGGTTAAATAACAAATATGGCATACTTACCTCCACTGTGCAGCTCGTTTTGCACAGAGTGGCCCCGAACCTTGTCTTCTGGGGTCCCCCGGCGGCTCTCACGGCTCCTCCCCACATCAGATAACCCCCTAGGACAAGCGCTCTCCCAGGGGGTTACCTTGCGGGCGCGCTCCCGAGTTCAGCATTTGCGTCCATAGACACAGAATGCTGAACTCGACCCCGTCCCCCGGCGCTTGCATCATTGGATTTGATTGACAGCAGCGGGAGCCAATGGCTGCGCTGCAATCTATCCAAACAAGAGCCGAGACCCCGTGGATAGAGGGAGAGCGCGTCTCCGCTGACAGAAACACGGGACTCAGGTAAGTAAAAGGGGGGGGGGGGGGGGCTGGGGGTCCGGTCACTGCCAGGTGTTATCAGTATTATCCTATGCATTAAGGTGAAAAAATTAGGACACTTAACATCAACCTGCTGAAGTTAGGCAGGTGCACACTCATTTAAAGCAATGTGGCCACTTAAAAGGCCACCTGTACAATCACCCCCCTATTTCGTTACATTGTTTTTATTGGATCTTTTTTGTTTTGTCAAAAAAAAAACCGAGTACAACAACGCCAAAACGGTTATAGCAAACTACACATACAAAGTGATGAAGAGCGATAAAGCTCAAATGAGAAAGCATTCAAAGGGCGTTATTTTCCAAAAAGAAAGTCAGTGTGGGTAAGAGAGGAGGACAATCAGCACCACATTATAAACTAAGATAGAAGTATGGGGTTTCCATCACTGACCTCATTTCAAACATGCAAAGTTGCCTGGCTGTTATTTTGTTCTGCTCACATACTTTCAGTCACCAATGAGAAGATTTTGTTGAAATAAATTTAAAAATCTGCAATTTATGCATACTGTTCTGGATTGTAAGCTCTAACGAGCAGGGCTCTCTGATTCCTCCTGTATTGAATTGTATTGTAACTGTACTGTCTGCCCTCATGTTGTAAAGCGCTGCGCAAACTGTTGGCGCTATATAAATCCTGTATAATAATAAATATTAATAATACTTTGAAGAATCTCTTCCATGAACTCCAATACTTGACAGTGGCGCCCTCTGGTGGTAAAAATGCCCGCAACGCCTGCAGTATTAGAATTTCTGATAGGTACAGGGCCTGCTTGTTAAAAATGCACAACCAAAAAAATAGTTTTTTTCAAAAATAATTTCTGCACAGAAGACGCTGCAATGGGTATGTTTTTATTGTTTAAAATAAACTTGGCAAAAAACACGGCTCAACTACACATTTTTGCTGCTTTTCCAACGGAACATCTAAACTTAGCTTTAGGGAGAACCTTGCAGGAATAAATAATTTTGCTATGGAAGGGACAGCAGCTAAAAGTGACTGCTTACTTGGAATTAAACACAAAAAAACAACTAGAGAAAAAAGAGCTCCTGATAATAACAGCATTAAAGGCAGCAAAGGGGTTAATTGTCCAAATTACAGTACAGTGTCCTAACTGACCCTAATTACCACCTAGACAGTTTGTCAGATTTCTCTATCCTTTTCCTACAGCAGTTTTCAATACACTAACATGATGGCTGCTCTATGCTACTCCCCCCCCCCCCCCCCACACACACACAATCTATAGTAAGGGGGCTGGCTTGTCCAAAAGTCCCCTTATTAACCCTTCTAAGCCTGCTGGTCGGCAGACTAACCCACTTCAACCTCTGGTAGCATTGAACCCAAACCTCATCGCTATTGCTTACACATATACAAAGTACCATCTGAAAATTTTACTGTAGAATGATTACATCACAATGGACAAAGTGCAAAGTTTCGGAGCCACGCAGGACCCCTTCCTCAGGCATGTGATCACATGCCTGACAAAGGGGCCCTGTCTATTGTGATGCGATCATCCACGTCTTTATGGACCTTGCTTTGTGCACTAATGCGACTGTGCGCATCATGTTGGAACAGGAAGGGGTCTTCACCGAACCTTTTCCACAAAGTTGGGAGCATGAAATTGTCCAAAATGTCTTGGTATACTGACACCTTAAGAGTTCCCTTCACTGGAACTAAGGGGCCAAGCCCAACCCCTGAAAAACAACCCCCACATCATAATCCCCCCTCCACCAAATGATTTGGACCAGTGCACAAAGCAAGGTCCATAAAGACATGGACGAGCAAGTTTGGGGTGGAGGAACTTGACTGGCCTGCACAGAGTCCTGACCTCAACCCGATAGAACACCTTTGGGATGAATTTGAGCGGAGACTGCGAGCCAGGCCTTCTCGCCCAACATCAGTGCCGGACCTCACAAATGCACTTCTGGAAGAATTGTCAAACATTCCCATAGACACACTCCTAAACCTTGTGGGCAGCCTTCCCAGAAGGGTTGAAGCTGTTATAGCTGCAAAGGGTGGGCCAACATGTAGGTAGCCTCCTCACATACAGCATGCCTCCCAACATTTTGAGATGGGAATGAGGGACACCTACTAGCAAACATATGTAGGCATAGGACACTCCCCCTGCCACACCCTCTTAAAGGAGAATTAACCAAAACAAAAGGTTAATTAAATCCACAAGAGATTTTTTTTACCACTACTATTCCTTTATATTGGTTTTTAAAATTTACAAATGCACCAATTTAGAATTTGGATGAAAGGTTTAACATTGGGAAACACTTTTTGAAAGATAAAAAGTGCATTTTATATACAACTATATGGATCAGACCAAAATGAGGGACAAATGAGGGACAGAGGGACATTGCTCCAAATCAGGGACAGTCCCTCGAAATCAGGGACAGTTGGGAGCTATGCATACACTTAACTGTGACAGGACAGTCTTGCTGGCTGAGAGGAGAAGTGGGACTACAATTGTATCATACTTACTTTCTTATGCAGAAATGTCATATTATATTCAGAATGTGTTTGTGTTTTCCTGCTGTTTTGTGAAATCCTGTTGAGGCTGTAACATTCCTCAAACTTGACTACAGCAGCCATCTTGGAGCCTCATGTTCTGATTTTGTCCACCGTTTTCTGTTAGCTTCCATATAAAAGGGGGCCCAGCCACCATTTTAAGAGATATGTGTGTGGAATGAGTGAGGGAAAGGTATACTGACTTTGAGGGAAAGCTACACCTTATTCAGGGAGAGTGTTCCAGCCTGCAGGGACAGATCAGGGATCCTCAGGAGACCTGCCCATCAGCACTGCTTTTCTATAATACAGCCACGCTAATTCCCCTGCTTACAAACTCAATATGGAACCCTACGGACTAATGCCCCGTACACACGGTCGGATTTTCCGACGGAAAATGTGTGATATAACCTAGTTGTCGGAAATTCCTACCGTGTGTAGGCTCCATCACACATTTTCCATCGGATTTTCCGACACACAAAGTTTGAGAGCAGGATATAAAATTTTCCGACAACAAAATCCGTTGTCGGAAATTCCGATCGTGTGTACACAAATCCGACGGACAAAGTGCCACGCATGCTCAGAATAAATAAAGAGATGAAAGCTATTGGCCACTGCCCCGTTTATAGTCCCGACGTACGTGTTTTACGTCACCGCGTTCAGAATGATCGGATTTTCCGACAACTTTGTCTGACGGTGTGTATGCAAGACAAGTTTGAGCCAACATCCGTCGGAAAAAATCCTAGGATTTTGTTGTCGGAATGTCCGAACAAAGTCTGACCGTGTGTACGGGGCATAAGACTGAGATGCCATTAAAGTTTATGGCTGTTTTAACACAGGCGTCCCAATACTTTTGACAATACCATGTATAATAATAATATCATATAAGTTAACATGGGATATACAGTATATTTCCAGTAACTATGAAAATCTGGAATATCAGTTTTGTTTGGAGTTGACCTTTAAGGTTGGCACCTCAAGAAGCTCAACCATAATATTGCTTCAGGGCTCTATCATATATCATTCCAATACCACTGTACTCAGAATTTGAGCTCTTTGCACAATGAGGCTGCTTTGCATGAAAAGAACGGTGGATCATCGGCTTGCAGGACACTTTGCATAAAACAAGACACTTCCAGTTCCAGCCTGGCCACAACACTCCTATTGTTAGTTATAGGTGTGTGTGTGGGGGGGGGGGGGGGGGGTTAACAGAAAGAAAAATGATTTAACAAAACAGCCCTCAAAATACAAAGTATCCGAAAGAGGAACTGTCTGTACTGCCCTTATGACCAATAAACATCTTTCTTTTATTTTATATTCTGACTAAGAAATAAGGAATTAGGGGTAAAGCATTTTATCTTTCAGAAACCTTCAATAAGTACTCCAGTCTGTGTGTGACAGCACTTTGTTGTACAGTAAAGGGTTAGGTGTTAAAGTGTTACTAAACCCACAACAGTCAAATCAGTCTGCATATGCAGTAAAGCATGCTTGTTATACTCACTGTGGAACCTAAGGGGTTAATCCTCTGCATTGTGTAAAAAAAGGCTGTTTGATCCTGTCTTCTCTGACCTTCCCCTTCTTCCACAGTCCCCAATCTATCTGCTAATAGAACTGAGGCTAGGGGGCAAGCTGCACATGCTCAGTTTGATGTACAGGTGATACTCGAAAAATTCGAATATCGTGCAAAAGTTAATTTATTTCACTAATGCAACTTAAAAGGTGAAACTAATCTATGAGATACATGCAAAGCAAGATAGTTCTGTGAAGGAATGTGATATAGATAATAATAATAATAGTAATCTGAAAATGTCTATTTTCTTATGTGCATACATATTTTTCTCCTTACTCATTATATAAGTATACAGGTTTGCTCTGTTCCTATATTTTCTCAAGATGGCGGGTACCCCCTACATCCCACACATCAGAAGAACGCGGAACTGGAGATAAAACCAAAGAGAGCCAAACCTCGTTATGAAGATTCTCCATCTTCTTTTCCTTCTTAACCAATGAGATGTACCTGTTAGACTAACATAGCAATGACGTATTTGTGTGTATAAAACATTAACACCGCCTTGAATAAATTAGAAGTGTAACGGTAACGATACTGAGCGTGTCTCAGAGTGTTTACTTTTATATGCATGCATATCAACACTTTTCAAATTAGAGACAGCAGCAGATAACCTTGGGCTCGATTGGAGCTCTTAATCATTTCCATAACAGTTCAAGCCGTGATTTGTCATAATTGTGATGATTATGGCTTACAGCTCATGAAAACCCCAAATCCACAATCTCAGAAAACTAGAATATTACATGCAATCAATAAAACAAGGATTGTACATAGAACAATATTGGTCCTCTGAAAAGTATAAGCATGCATATGTACTCAGTACTTGGTTTGGGCCCCTTTTGCAGCAATTACTGCCTCAATGCGGCGTGGCATGAAAGTTATCAGCCTGTGGCACTGCTGAGGTGTTATGGAAGACCAGGATGCTTCAATAGCGGCCTTCAGCTCTTCTGCATTGTTCGGTCTCATGTCTCTCATATTTCTCTTGGCAATGCCCCATAGATTATCTATGGGGTTCAGGTCAGGCGAGTTTGCTGGCCAATCAAGCACAGTAATCCCACGGTCATTGAACCAGGTTGTGGTGCTTTTGGCAGTGTGGGCAGGTGCCAAGTCCTGCTGGAAAATGAAGTCAGCATCCCCATAGAGCTCATCTGCGGAAGGAAGCATGAAGTGCTCCAAAATCTCCTGGTAGATGGCTGCGTTGACCCTGGACTTAATTAAGCTCAATGGACCAACACCAGCAGATGACACGGCTCCCCAAATCAACACAGACTGTGGAAAATTCACACTGGACTTCAAGCATCTTGCAGTATTCTTCCTCCACACTCTGGGTCCTTGGTTTCCAAATGAGATGCAAAATTTGCTCTCATCAGAAAAGAGGACTTTGGACCACTGAGCAACAGACCAGATGTGTTTTTCTTTAGCCCAGGTAAGACGCTTCTGACGTTGTTTGTTGTTCAGGAGTGGAATGACAAGAGGAATACGACATTTGAAGCCCATGTCCAGGATCCGTCTGTGTGTGGCGGCTCTTGATGCGCTGACTCCAGCCTCAGTCCACTCCTTGTGAAAGTCCCCAACACTTTTGAATGGCCTTTTCCTGACAGTCCTCTCCAGGCTGCGGTCATCCATGCTGCTTGTGCATCTTTTTCTTCCACACTTTTCCCTTCCATATAACTTTCTATTAATGTGCTTTTATACAGCACTTTGGGAACCTCCAACTTCTTTTGCAATTATCTTTTGAGGCTTTCCCTCCTTATAGAGGGTGTCAATGATAGTTTTCTGCACAACTGTCAGGTCAGCAGTCTTTCCCATGATTGTGATTCCTACTGAACCAGACTGAGAGGCCATTTAAAGGCTCAGGAACCTTTTGCAGGTGTTATGGCTTAATTAGCTGATTAGAATGGGACACTGTGAGCCTAGAATATTGCACCTTTTCACAATATTCTAATTTTCTGAGATTGTGGATTTGGGGTTTTCATGAGCTGTAAGCCATAATCATCACAATTATGACAAATCACGGCTTGAACTATCTTGCTTTGCATGTAATGAGTCTATCTCATATATTAGTTTCACCTTTTAAGTTGCATTAGTGAAATAAATTAACTTTTGCATGATATTCTAATTTTTCGAGTATCACTTGTATATTAGCTATAGAGAAAATGCTGCGCTGTCCTGTGAAACAAAACTATAAAAACTACAGCTGCTAGCACACAACAAACCAAGTTACCCAAAATAAAATTATTACAGTAATATACACCTGTGAAAAAAGTGAAATATAGTGACAAGCATAAAAATGTATATGAGCAGTAATCTACTGCAAAGGGACAAAGTAAGGTCTATATAAGATGTGACACAAAACAAAAGTCCATAATTGGTGAGATAAGTGGAAGTCTTCTCCAAAAAAGAGGGGGATACCATATATCCTGGGGAGACTATGGACACTCGGATGGGAAGGCGACCACTAATACCAAAGCACACAAATCTTCAAGAGGAAAAGATGGGTACTCTTACCAGATCCGTAGGACGCACCTGCCGTATAGCAGTGCGTCTATAAGGCATGAGAGGGTGGTTGTCCAGGATATCCAGCCGGATGACGTCCTCCGGGTCTCAATCACTGATGAGAAGTGGTTGTCTTGGACAGGTCGCTGGATCTCCGGTACACACGATCTCCGGTTCCAGAACAGATTGATCAGGAGAAAATGTTTCTCGGTAGGCCCATGGAGGAAGAAAAAGGGGAACTCCACATAGTGTAGATCAAAATGGGGTTTTTATTGTCCAAAAAAAACCATACAAAATAAAAGTGATCACAAATGGATAAAAAGTATAAAAATAGCAATGTGGGAAGCTGGAATAGCTGGCCCTACACGTTTCGACTCACAATCATCAACAGGGGCATGCCTGGGCATGACTGCGCCTACTGAGAAACATTTTCTCCTGATCAACCTGATTTTACGTTTTTAAGTTATGAATATAGCAGCAAAGGGTTAAATTATATGTGTATATATATATATATATATATATATATATATATATATATATGTTTATTTTTCTGTCTGTGTCTCTTTTCAGGAGATTCGCCCTCACTGTATGATATCCCAATGACACCAGGAGATGAAATGAGGGGAACGGTAGTCAATGGCACAAGACAGCTCACAGCAATAAAAGTCTGACTGAGGTTCAAACCTTTCCCCACTGTGCTAAAAATGTGTTTATGTTGCTATCTCTGTTCCTCTTGGAGTTATTTCTAATCATTTCCTGTCCCTCAGAATATTTCCTCAATGTGTACAGACTGGATTAAAAAAAAAATGCTTCAGGGATCCCTTTTTAAAGAAGACAGACAGAGCAATAAAAGGGATCCCCATGTCCCCGAAAAAATGTTTTTCTCTTTTACCTGGATCTCCAGTTAAACTTTTTGGACTGCACCTTGATATATGGGCGTCAGAAGGGATTGTGCAATATAGGTTGTTGAGGAATGGACACTTTTGTACTCTATCAACAAAAAAAAAAAAAGAAAACTCTTATGCCCAGTACACACGGTCGGACATTGATCGGACATTCCGACAACAAAATCCATGGATTTTTTCTGACGGATGTTGGCTCAAACTTGCCTTACATACACACAGTCACACAAAGTTGCCGGAAAATCTGATCGTTCTGAACGTGGTGACGTAAAACACGTACGTCTGGACTATAAACGGGGCAGTAGCCAATAGCTTTCGTCTCTTAATTTATTCTGAGCATGCGTGGCGCTTTGTGCGTCAGATTTGTGTACACACGATCGGAATTTCCGACATTTTGTTGTCGGAAAATTTTATAGCAAGCTCTCAAACTTTATGTGTCGGAAATTACGATGGAAAATGTGTGATGGAGCCCACACGCGGTCGGAATTTCCGACAACAAGGTCCTATCACTCATTTTCCGTCGGAAAATCCGACCGAGTGTACGGGGCATAAGATGCAACTGGGCTTTGAGTTTTCGGAAAAAGTTTTAAAGGTTCTATTTTCAGTTAGGGTAAAGGATAAGTGTTAAAAGGCTGCAGAAGTTTTAGGACTCATGCAGACGTGTGGCCAGGAGGTGGTAAAAGCAGGCAGCCGCTGTTTCACCACCCACCTAACTAAGGACAAGAGGCCACTCAGGGTTGTAGCTCATGCAAAAATTAAACAGGACCATCACCAAATGGACCCATTTAAATGTTTGGGGCTGTTCCGCAAACCTCCCTGCAACTCCGTGCAATGCATATGGTTGCAGTACTGTGGGTTGACATTTTCTTGGATTAAAACATGGGAGGCAGGACGACAGGAACAGCACACATAATTATGAGATAACTGGGTGGTTATGTAATATCTTTCATTGAATAAATATATAAATGCCAGCTTGGTGTCTAACAAGAGTGAGCAACTGTAAAAGTATGCAAACAAGCATGGGAACTGCTCATGGTGAGCGCAATATTTGGATTCAGCTCTTGACATCCATCGTGACCCTACTTATGTCTTTTCCCAATCTCACCAAGAACCTCAGCAGATTGGCCCTTAAAGAAAGCTGAGCTAACGCCATAATGGCATCAATGGTCACCTAAATGTCTCCAAAGTGATTTTAAAGTTGACCCCACAGACAAATAAACTGTTTCTGACAAAAGATACACTGAATATATTCCTAAAATAAAACGACTGGTTAGCCTGCTTTGGTCTTCATCTGCTCTTAAAAAAGGGATAGATGTTGGTTTATGTATGTGTTCTCTATCGCCAAGAGCCACCGTTGGTGTATACACTGTATATCACATGAGTTGTAGAACAGAACATTTTTTTCAGGGGTTCCCAGAGACCTAGAAATGTTTTTAAGGGTTCCTGAAGGGTTAAGAGGTTAAGGCTGTTCTCTGTAGTGGTGATCTCTGCCCCTTAAGACCTTATGCACACTGGATGTTTTAATGCTGCTGGTAGGCAGGTAGTGGTTAATGCTGCCCTGGTTGGGAAGCTTGGGGTTGTTTATTTTTCCCGGGTCTTTCTTGGCGATTTTTCTTGGGTCTGACCCCCCAATCCTGTGTACTATAAAAGGGACAGAGGCCCGAACCCTGGGGGGGTTTCCTACTAGAGGAGAGACTGGGCCTTGCTGACTTGTTGCAGACTACCGTTGCCTGAGTGTGGATTTCCAGTGCCATCCTGAGGTCAGAGTTCCTGCTATCAATGGGTATTACTGGGACTTTCAGTCCTCCCTGAGGAAACCAAGCATGGGATTCTACTAAGAATGAACTATTTTCTATGCAGGTATGCTGGGGCAGCAACAAGTCTGAGTTAGGGACTAAGGATGTCAGGGAAAAGACTGCACTTTATTTCGAACTGTTGCCTGTGTATGTCATCATGTTAATTTATTCAAGTTAAGTGTTTGATTATTATGCTATCTTATTATGATGTTTTGGTTGTACACATCATATATGGCATATATGGAATACATTTTTATTCTATTATACTCTTTATGTGCATTGTATTGAAATTTAGTAATTACAGTTATATAACGAACTGGTCAGACACAATTTGCATCATGGTCACAACCCCCCCCCAGGTGTATGCTTCATACAAAGTCCCAAACCTCTTTCTTCACTGATATGTCAAACAGGGATGGAGGCATTGTACCTACGGGTCCCATGCCTCATATAAAGTCCCAAATCTCCCCTTTTCTAGTGGCCTGTTGTTAACTCTTTGGTGCCAGCTACACGCAAATATGCAGCCCCTCGGCGCCCGAACCTTGGTGCCGAGAGGCCACATATTTGCAATAATTGCGTTCGATACAGCTGCTCCGAGAGCGCGCGCCCTGCACGCTCTCGGCACAGTTATCAGTGGCTAACCAAAAGCTCCTGGTTGCTGCTTGCGATTGGGAGTTTTCAGATCATGTGACAGCCAATCACAGTGGTCACGTGATATTAAACCCTGCCCCACCTTCCGGCATCCTAAACCTCTTAAAGGGCCGTGAGGCACCGGCGTGAAGAGGCTAAGCATGTACATGTGACAGGTGGGAAAGCCTCTTGCAGCGAGAGAGATGCTGTCGGCACTTCTTCTGCAGCAATCCATCTCCCATAGCAGCAAAAGTAGATGCACCCCTGGGGCCCTCATCCTGTACACAAGTGAAAAAGAGGAAGTTCTAAGTGAAATGCACACATGGAGTCTGTGCTAGGTGAACGGCCAGGCTCCATACCTAGGGTTGCCACCTCATCCTTTTAAAACCGAACACATATTAATTACAGGTTCTGTGGCTGATTAAGGTGGTGATTAAACTCACTTGGTGTCTTATCTGCATTAAATTAGCCTCAGAACCTGTGTAATTCATATGTGTTCAGGTTTAAAGGGGTGAGGTGGCAACCCTATCTATGCCTTATACCGTTTGCAACCTCAGAACACCCAATAAGGAGATAGTATGCGACCGGTCTAAACTACGTGGCATGTTCACCAATGCCAGGAGTCTGTCAGACAAGATGGGAGAACTAGAGCTACTGTTGCACGAGGAAGATTTCGATTTTGTAGGAATTTTAGTGACTTGGTTCAACAGCTCTCATGATTGGCTTGCGTCCATTCAAGGGTATTTCCTATATCGCAGGGATAGAGAGGGTAAAAAAGGGAAGGGGTATGCCTTGGGACCCACGTAGGCGTTCCCGCGGGTCCCGCGGGCTCATTGTCCACCGGTGGCCCGCGATCATGGCATGGAGAGGCAGAACGGGGAGATGCCTATTTAAACAAGGCATTTCCCTGTTCTGCCTAGCAACATGACAGGGATCTACTGCTCCCAGTGATCGGGAGCAGTGATCTCTGTCATGTTCTCGTGAGCCCATCTCCCCTACAGTTAGAACACGCTGAAGGAACACAGTTAACCTGTTGATCGCCCCCTAGTGTTTAACCCCTTCCCTGCCAGTGACATTTACACAGTAATCAGTGCATTTTTATAGCACTGATCGCTGTATGTTGCAGTCATGATAAAAATGGCAGATTGCCACCATTACTAATTAAAAAAAAATAAAATGATAAAAATGCCATAAATCTATCCCCTATTTTGTAGACGCGATAACTTTTGTGCAAACCAATCAATATACGCTTATTGCGATTTTATTTATTTACTTTTTTTACCAAGAATATGTAGAAGAATACATATTGGCCTAAACTGTGGAAGAAATTCGTTTTTTTTAATTGTTTGGGGGGGGGGGGGGGGGGGAATATTTATTATAGCAAAAAGTAAAAAATATATATTTTTTTCAAAATTGTCGCTCTTTTTTTGTTTATAGAGCAAAAAATAAAAACTGCAGAGGTGATCAAATACTACCAAAAGAAAGTGCCGTATCACAAAAAAGGGCTTGGTCAGGAAGGGGGTAAATCCTTCCGGGGCTGAAGTGGTTAAAAATGATGTACAAGTGAATGTGAGAGATGACATCACTAAGGAAGCAAGGGAGGAGGTGGAATCCTTATGGGTAGAGCTACAAAAGAAGGAAATCAAGGGAAAAGTAACACTGGGAGTATGCTATAGGCCCCCTAACCAGAGAGAGGAGGCAGACCTCCTATCACAATTTGGATTAGCGGCAAGGATGGGAAGTGTCATCATAATGGGGATTTTAATTATCCAGACATAGACTGGGTGGAAGGAACCGCGCATTCATCTAAGGCTTGCCAGTTCCTAAATGTCTTGCAGGGCAATTTCATGGGTCAGATGGTAAACGCACCAACTGGAAACAAAGCGTTACTAGACCTACTGATTACCAACAATACAGACCTGATTACTTATGTGGAAATACAGGGCAATTTAGGAAACAGCGATCACAGCTCAGTTTTTTTCAGTATAAATCACACAAATAGGAAACATAAGGGGAATACAAAGACACTGAATTTCAAAAGAGCCAACTTCCCTAAACTACGATCCTTGCTAAAAGATACTAATTGGGATAAAATCTTAGGAACAAAGAACACAGAGGAAAAATGGGTATGCTTTAAAAGCATATTAAATAAGGGCATTAGCCAGTGCATCCCAATGGTAAATAAATTTAAAAGAGCTAATAAAAGTCCTGGGTGGCTTAACTCCAACGTAAAAATGCATATAAAAAGCAAAGGCGAAGGCCTTCAAAAAATACAAGGCGGAGGGATCATCATCAGCATTCCAAATTTACAAAGAATGCAACAAGAAATGTAAGGATGCAATCAGGGCAGCTAAGGTAGAACACAAAAGGCACATAGCGGAGGAGAGTAAAAAAAATCCCAAGAATTTCTTTAAGTACATAAATAGTAAGAAAGGTAGGTCAGATCATATTGGTCCCATAAAGAATGATGAAGGGAATCTGGTTACTAAGGATGAAGAGATGACAAAGGTATTAAATTTATTCTTCTCCTCAGTCTTCACGAGGGAATCGGGGGGCTTCAGTAACTAAAACTGCAATGTTTATCCTCATGACACGTTACAGGAAGCACCCCCATGGCTAACAGAGAACAGAATTAGAAATAGACTTGAAAAACGTTACACTAATAAGTCACCGGGCCAGATGGCTTGCACCCGAGGGTCCTTAAGGAACTCAGTCAAGTTATTGCCAGACCATTGTTCCTAATTTTTAGGAACAGTCTACTGACTGGAAAGGAACCAGCTGATTGGAGAAAAGCCAATGTAGCACCAATATTTAAAAAAGGGCAAAGATACATCTCTGCGAATTACAGACCAGTTAGCCTAACATCAATAGTATGCAAGCTCTTGGAGGGGATGATAAGGGACTATATACAAGATTTTAGTAATGACAACGGTATCATTAGCAGTAATTAGCATGGATTCATGAAGAATCTTTCTTGCTAAACCAATCTATTAACCTTCTATGAGGAGGTGAGCTGCCATCTAGATCAAGGAAGGCCCGTAGAAGTGGTGTATCTGGATTTTTCAAAAGCATTTGATACAGTTCCCCATAAATGTTTACTGTCCAAAGTAAGGTCCGTTGGCCTGGACCATTGGGTGAGTACATGAATTGAAAACTGGCTACAGGGGCGAGTTCAGAGGATAGTGATAAATAGGGAGTACTCGGAATGGTCCAGGATGGAAAGTGGGGTCCCCCAGGGTTCTGTCCTGGGACCAATCCTATTAAATGTATTCCTAGATGACCTGGAGGATGGGATAAACAGCTCAATCTCTGTTTTTGTGGACGATAGTAAGCTAAGCAGGGCAATAACTTTTCCGCAGGGTGTGGAAACCTTGCAAGAAGATCTGAACAAATTAATGGGGTGGGCAACTACATGGCAAGTGAGGTTTAATGTGGAAAAATGTAAAAAAATACATTTGGGTGGCAAAAATATGAACGCAATCTACTCACTGGGGGGGAGGACCTCTGGGGCAATCAAGGGTGGAAAAGAACCTGGGGTACTAGTAGATGACAGGCTCAGCAATAGCATGCAATGCCAAGCTGCTGCAAGCAAAGCGAACAGAATATTGGCATGCATTAAAAAGGGTATTACTTCCAGAGATAACACGATAATTATCCCACTCTACAAGACTCTGGTCCAGCTGCACCTGGAGTATGCTGTCCAGTTCTGGGTGCCAGTCCTCAGGAAGGATGTGCTGGAACTGGAGAGAGTTCAGAGAAGGGCAACAAATCCTCTCACTGAGCTCCCAGTCTCCCAATATACTGTTCAGATCCCAGTCGCCACTGGTACCCTTGAGCTCCTTCACAACTATCCCGCTGTAGCTTCCAAGTGTCACCCACACTGTTCCACTGGGTCCCTGACTTGGCTCTTTAGCTAACTTGCTGAATCCTCTGCAAGTGTCACTCACACTGTTCCGCTGGGTCCCTAGCTTGACTCTGCTGAAGCTTTCCCAACTTCTTCACCGTCCCCGGCTAGTGAAAAAGTCTGCTCTGGTACTTCTTCAGTCTCTACAGAACCTAGCCTCTGATAACAGGAGAGATTGTCCCTTGCTGGCGACTGTGTCCCCTTTACCTCTGACTCTGGTTCTCGCTGGCCTCTGGCGACAGGAGTGGTAATCTCTGACGGCAACTGCTTTCCTTCACCTCTGGCAACTACTTGGTTCTCCAGCCTGCAGAACCCCCTTGCAACTTACATAGTTACATTGTTGGTAAGGTTGAAAAAAGACACACGTCCATCAAATCCAACCTGTGTGTATTTATGTCAATATTATATTGTATACCCCTGTATGTTGTGGTCGTTTAGGTGCCTATCTAATAGTTTTTTGAAATTATCTGTAGCAAGGTCCCAGGCCTCCTTCGGTCTAATGAGAACCTCCAGGGCCAGAGACAGCTGACTGTCAGGGCTGGGCTCAGCCCTTCCTTCTCTGAGCTGGCCGCTCAGCTGTCGGCTAATTGCCAGCCCCCATCTCTCTCCACAGTTACTCAGCTGTTGTTGATATCCTGCTCGTCTGTCCTGCCTACTTAAGCCTTCCAGTCCAGAGGAGCTCTGCCTTCGCCTTGGTCAACATCACAAGAAACATCTCTTGCGTTCCTGTTTAAAGACTGGCTTTGCTGACATCCCTTCTGGCTCTGGATCTTGCTTGCTGTTCCACTACTTTGATCCCTGACTCCTGGCTTGGCTGACTATCCATTCCGGTTACTGAACTTTGGCTATGTTTTGACTACATTTGTTCTTTTTACTTTTATTATTAAACAAGTGTGATTTAACTGTACTTCTGTCTCGGTCTGATTTCATGGTTTCTGACACTGATATCCTTCTGTATGTGGTGGGTTGTGGGGCATGGTGGGTGCCAATGACAAGGGCAAAGAAACCCCTTCCAATTGGCTGAGACAACCCAACCACTCTTAGTCTGGATTTACTAAGCCCTTGTCAATATAATGCCACAGGTAACAATGCCACAGGTAACAATGCCACCTAGTGACAGAAGAGAGAGGTGCATCAAACCCAGATTTAGGAAAAGGTCAGTGGATCTCCCTAACAATCAGCCAGGCTGGTTACACTTAAGCAAACTAAATTTGTTAGTAACCCTGTCTAACACTAGGGTGATACACATAGGACACACCCCCTGCCACACCCTCTTAAAGAAAATGTAACCACTTGCTGACCGTATACTGTACATACATGGCAAGGTGGCTCCCTTGTGCAGAATCATGTACCTGTGCGTGATCCTGCACTTCCAGGTCTGAGCTGCACACAGCCGGCGACCCTCTCCCGCTGTGCTTTGACAAAGCGGGAGCCAATCAGCGAGTCCAGAGGACTCGCTGGACCCGCTGATCGTTTCTGAGAGAGGCAGAATGGCGGTCTACCAATGAAAACAAGGCAGATCGCCGTTCTGTTAGTAGGGAAGGTAGAGATCCTTTGTTTCTGCTAAGCAGGGACACAGATCTATGCCTTCCCACAGTAAAAACACATCCCCACATTTAGCAAGCACTCCCTAGGAACACATTTAACCCTTTGATCCCCCCCTGATGTTAACCCCTTCCCTGCCAGTGTCATTAGTACAGTGACAGTGCATTTTTATAGCACTGATCACTGTATTAGTGTCACTGGTTCCCAAAAAAGTGTCAAAAGTGTCACTTAGTGTCTGATTTGCCCGTCACAATGTCGCAGTCCCGCTATTTTTTTTTCCACTACTATTTCTTTATATTGGCTTTTGAAATTTACAAATGCAGCAGTTTAGAAATTGGATGAAAGGTTTAGCAATGTAAAAAGCTATTTGAAAGATAAATAGTATACAACTATATAGTTTAGACCAAAATGAGGGACAAATGAGGAGGAAAGAGGGACAGAGGGACTCCGTTCCAAATCAGGGACAGTCCCTCGAAATCAGGGACAGTTGAGAGCTATGCCTTTAGGTCTGAAATATCACAATTTCCAGGACGGGGACAGTTTGGAGATGTGATGCTCTGACCTCCCTATAACCCTTGCTTTTTACTATAGTTCCTCCAAAATAGCTTGATATGCCATAATCAAGCAGTCATTTGCATTTCTTCATACAAAGCTTATCAGCAGTATCAGCAAGTGTTCTGTATACAAAGTCATGTGAATACACTTGTGGGTTTCTCAGTTCCTGATAATGTTTACGTTGGCAAGGGTGTCTGTAAATCTTTACCATGTCACATTTTCTCCATTTGCTTAGTTCCAGCTTATTGTGGGCAGTTTTTGCATTCTCAGGCTGTAGGCTGTATCACTCTTCAAACTTAGTGATTGAATTTCATTCCTAATTGCTATATTCATAAGTAAGATTAGCAAACAAACTCAGATTAAAGTGACAGAGTTTGTGATTTCTGCCCAGCGATTCAGATGCATGTTTTCCAAATTTTTCCCTATGTCTCTTCCTGCCAAACTTTACTACTTAGGTTTTATGTAGACTTTGATACAGTTCTGTTTAGGTTGCTTAAAGGGGACTTTTACTTTGGCTACCCAGAGCAAAGTAACTGGTTTGCTTAATGGCCTACCCTGATCATTACCTTACCCTTTCCTCCTTTCACCGGAACCAAATGAAATGCCCAGCACGCCCAAGCGTATGGAAGCATTTGACTCTTCCATTTTCTATCAAGATGCAACTGGGTGTCTGAGTAACTATTTGCTGGACCCCAACACTGTTGCATGAGGGGATGGGAAGGGTATTTAGCCCTGTGTCAGCTCTGACTGTGACAGGAACCTCCATAGGACTTTTACTCAGGACTCAGATGAGTAAATGAAGTAGCAAGGGAACACCAGAAGGCACGCATTATTGGCCAGGATGTGAGGGCAGTCTGCAAGTCAACTTTCTCTTTTCCTTGAATTGGCAGAGTGCAGGTTCACATTAAGCAGTAATTTAGGCAATTCCAGAAAAGAGTTAAATCTTCTTCAACCACCTCTGCTTGTTATAATCACCATTAATCATTCCTGGTGGAGCTACGGTGTCTTCACGAGCAGTGTATTCTCACAATCAAACAATCAGACCTATATCATATATCGGGCCAGCAGTACATGATGCAAGAAGTGGTTTATACACCAACATGGTTGATCAGCCTTTTGGCTAAGATCAAGTGTAGTATCTGTTCTTATCAGTGACCAGTAGGGATGCTGCGCTGTCATTCTGGCCTTTTGGTAGGACTGGCTGGCTATATAGTGTCTCTGCTGGTGTGATGGGGACTCTGAAGGCTCGTACTGGTTGGAACGGAAATCAGGGTGCCCACGGGATGTGGGGCATGAGAGTAATTCCCCTGGAAAGATTGTAGGGTCTCAGTACCTCTTGATTTAAATGGGACTACCTTGTCTGTCCATGGACTGGGAAGGCAGAAAATCTGCAAGCTGTGCCCACTGGGAGTTGGTCGTCACAGGGGTGCTCTTAGCATCACTTGGGCATGGGAAACCACTGTGAGAATTGAGCACATGGCCACAACACTATGCTTTTTTCTGCACTGCGCCTCTTAGGCTAAGCCTTTGGCAATTTTGTTACCAGACCTCAGGGCCTAGCCAGTGTACCTGCATGGGCACGTATTTATTTAATTATTTTCTCGCCGTTTTTCTCACTTTGCACTTTTGTTTGTGTTTCTTTCTCAATAGGATGGAGGGTGTGGGTCCTTGGGCCTATCCTGAAGTCTGGGGGGTGGATATGTGGCCTCAGGTTCCTTCCTCCCCTGAACCAGGGAGTCTCTCTTCGGGAGAGCCCCTCACCGAAACAAATCAACAAAACTAAATTAGTAACATAATAAATCTATCCAAATCTAAACAAATGTTTCCATTCTGTACATGTCTACTTAAAATTTTACTAATTTCTTGTAAATCTTAAATTTGAACTTACCCATTTCAAAAAGTTGTATACTAGGCATCTGGAATGAGGTTAGGTCAAGATAGCTCCAAGGCAGCCCGCTGACAGCTGGTGAGTCATCGGTTGTTAAGGAAACAGCGGCCAGCTTCCCAGCCCAATCCTTAACAACTAGCTATTCTTCACACAGAATTCAATCATTTTTCGACCGATCCGAATTCGTATGGTTCAGAAAATTTGGAATTCATTAGAAAATTAAAAAAAAAAAAAAGGAAATTTAACGAAACAAAACTAAACAAAACCTTGAATCTAATCAACAAAACAAAATTAGTAACATAACGAATCTATCCGAAAGGAAACAAAACACATTTTTCTGTTCTGCATATGTCAATTTACAATCCAAAGATGTGCCTACCTGTTCCACTGACACCCATTTTACTAATTTCTTGTAAATCCTAAATTTGCATTTACCCATCTCAGAAAGTTGTATACTAGGCATCTGGGATGAGGTTAGGTCAAGATAGACACAAGGCAGGTAACTGTTGAACTGTACCCTGGATGTACTATTCATTAGGGTTGTCCCGATACCGATACTAGTATCGGTATCGGCACCGATACCGAGCATTTGCCCAAGTACTTGTACTCGGGCAAATGCTCCCGATGCTTCCACCGATACCTAAACAGTCAGCGGTGATCAGCGCGTGGGGGAGTTACAAGCTTCTCCCCCCGCGGCTTTAGTGACATACAGCGGTGATCGGTGCTTGTAACTCCCCCACACGCGATCACCGCTGACTGTCACCTCATCCTCCTCCATGCCCCCTCCGTTCCTCTGTCCCCCTATGCTGTTCCCCTCTGCTGCTCTGTCCCCCTCCATTCCGGCATTCCGCTGTCCCCCTCCATTGTTCTGTCCTCCTCCGCTGTCCTCCTCCGTTGTTCTGTCTCCCTCCATTGCACTGTCCTCCTCCTCTGCCCCCCTCCGTTGTTCTGTCCCCCTCCATTGCACTGTCCTCCTCCTCTGCCCCCCTCCGTTGTTCTGTCCTCCTCCGCTGTCCCCCTCCGTTGTTCTGTCCTCCTCCTCTGCCCCCCTCCATTGTTCTGTCCTCCTCCGCTGTCCCACTCCGTTGCTCTGTCCTCCTCCGCTGTCCCCCTCCGTTCCGGCGTTCCGCTGTCCCCCTCTCCGCTGTGTGAATGGACAGAGTCAGCTGACTCTGTCTATTCACATAATTGAAACATTGTAATCTCCTGTGATTACGATGTCTCAGTTTATGAATGGAGAGGAGCCGCTGTCTTCTCTCCATTCATTCTCAGTGCAGCTGAGGCTGCAGAGAAAGGGACTGGGGAATCTCTATCCTCGGTCTCTTTCTCTGTCTCAAAGGGGAGATATCAGAGGTCTGTTAAGACCCCTAATATCTCACCAAAGCCCCCCAACAGGGCTGATAAAAAAATAAAACACACATATTGCAAAAAAAAAAATATTGTAAAAAAATAATGAATGTAAATAAAAAAAAACACACAGAAACCGTTCACCCCCTCCCCCCCCCTAAAAAAAAACAAAAAAAACAAAAAACAAAAAAAAACCCACTGTCACGTGACATTAAAAAAAAGTATCGGTAATCGGTATAGGCGAGTACTTGAAAAAAAGTATCGGTACTTGTACTCGGTCCTAAAAAAGTGGTATCGGGACAACCCTACTATTCATCATTATAGAAGATTATCATTAAAAAGCTTGCTTAGCCTATTGAGCCCATCATTTGACCAGGATGATACAGGACTTCTGGCCAACTGATCTTGCTATTGGACTTTGAAGGTAGATAGAAACCCATAGTAAAAAATGAATACGCTAAATTTAAAACTATACTGCCTATGCAACCTGTCGCACTGCACACACTGTAGGCATAAAAGACCAAGGTAGCCCTTCAAGGTTCATAGAGGTGGTAGATAGAGTAGCCAAGGATAACTTTTTCAGTGATGATGATTTTGACCTACAGTAAAGGGGATGTTAAACTATTATTATGGAGGATGAAATGTTAATAAGTGATGTAAAATGTAGACATGTGCATGATAGAAAAATTTGCTTAGTTTCAGATCTGTTTGTAAAGTTAATAATTTTGTTTTGTCACATTTGTTAATACAATATGTTAAAATGATTGTTTTCGCAATTCATTTTGTATATTTGTACTTCATTTCATATATTTGGATTCGGTTAGAATAATCATTATTTTTGAATCGATACTAATTTTGGAAGACGGTTTTATTCATTCTGCTCTATTCCATGCTTTGATGAAGGCTTCATAGCCGAAACACGTCAGCAAATATAGCCTGTACCCATATACCCATGTAACAAATAAAGTACTTTTATTCAAGAGTATCCTAGTTGCCAGCCTTCCAGATTCAAGAATTTGTTTAGAATAATCGTTATTTTTTAATCGATTCTAATTTCGGAAGACGATTATATTCATTCTGCTCTATTCTATACTATTCTATTCTAATCTATTCTTTTTTTTTCTATTCAATTATTTTCTATTCTCATCATCATCTTATTTCACTTTTATACCTTACTGTATTTATTGCAATATCTTTCCATTTTGAATTCAAGTTAATTTTCTAATTCAAATTAATTTTCACATTTTTTTAATTCAAATTTATTTTCAAATTTTTCGAATTCATTGCTTCATTTCGTTATAATTTTTTTCAGATTTGTTGAAATTCTTTATTATTGTGATTTGGAAATTAGGATACATCCGAATCTCCGAAAGCAAGATTTTCGTCTGAAAAACGAATCAAAACAGAATGCACATGTCTAGTAAAATGTGATTAGGTCCAGTTTTGCGGATAACATTACAGGAAGTTAGACAGATATGGGGGTGATGCCCATTAGGTACAGCTTGAGCAAATAGGCTAGTGAGCCTTGTGATGTGGCAGGGAGGTGGACTAGTACTGTAAGTCTTCTCTAGCCATTGTTCCCTGTGTCTTTGCTGATTGTGCTCCAAGGCCATGTTTGAACATTTTTAAGGAGGACAGCTGTAGGAAACAGTAAACCTCCCAAGTAACCAGAGATATCCTGTGCTTCGCAGAAACATGGATAAGCCCATGGTGGGCAACTACATAGCAAATGAGGTTTAATGTAGAAAAAATGTAAAATAATGCATTTGGGTGGCAAAAATATGAATGCAATCTGAATCTATACACTGGGGGGAGAACTTCTGGGAGAATCTAGGATGGAAAAGGACCTGGGGGTCCTAGTAGATGATAGGCTCAGCAATGGCATGCAATGCCAAGCTGCTGCTAACAAAGCAAAAAGAATATTGGCATGCATAAAAAAGGGGAATACTTCCAGAGATAAAACGATAATTCTCCCACTCTACAAGACTCTGGCCCAGCTGCACCTGGAGTATGCTGTTCTGGGCATCAGTCCTCAGGAAGGATGTACTGGAAATGGAGTGAGTACAAAGAAGGACAACAAAGCTAATAAAGGGTCTGGAGGATATTAGTTATGAGGAAAGGTTGTGAGCACTGAACTTATTCTCTCTGGAGAAGAGGCGCTTGAGAGGGGA
This sequence comes from Lithobates septentrionalis, assembly GCA_037952835.1. Lineage (NCBI taxonomy): Eukaryota > Metazoa > Chordata > Amphibia > Anura > Ranidae > Lithobates > Lithobates septentrionalis. The sequence continues at coordinate 1,757,381 of JBBDGP010001258.1, forward strand.
TACGATTTCAATTTACAAATACCATACTGGTGACCCCACAATAGGAATAAAACTTTTTTGCGGAAGGGAGTTTAACAAGACGCATAGCCACTCATTAAAATTAGATGAAAGAGGTTTAACCTTAAACTACGTAGAGGGTTCTTTACTGTAAGAGTGGCAAGGATGTGGAATTCCCTTCCACAGGCAGTGGTCTCAGTGGGGAGAATTGATAGTTTAAAAAAAAACTATTAGATAACCTGAATGACCACAACATACAGGGATATACAATGTAATATTGACATATAATCACACACATAGGTTGGACTTGATGGACTTGTGTCTTTATTCAACCTCACCTACTATGTAACTATATGTCACAGCAAGCCCATACTGAGTTGCAAACCAGCATTGAGGCCCTTGCCTCTTGTTCAAAATTAAAGTAGAACTTGAAAACCTTTATAAAGTTTTAGATAGAGTAGGGTTAGAAGTTCTATCAAATTTTAATGCTTTCTGTATCCCATTCACTTCCTTTTTCAGAGACGATCCAAGAAGAGACAACAGAATATCCCCAAAGTGAGGGGAAGCCTAGACTTTGACAGTTGTCACCAGACCAGTTGTCCCTATTGGAAGACATTTTTACTATTCACATTTTCGTGACTACCATAAAGTATATGTGAATTCTCACCAAGCAAAACGGCCCATTCAGTTTAAAATAGAAATGAAAGACAAAACATTTCTGTATACATATGTGTGTGTGTGTATATATGTGTATATATATATATATATATATATATATATATATGTGCGTGTACCATGTATCAAGTCATGAACTGTTCTCTGACTTTGAAGTGCCTGTGAAAATTTGGTGTGCCTGGCTTTGCAGGGTGGGGGATCCCAGTTCATCAGCGGCCCTTGACAGCCCATTCACACAGGGACGACTTGTCAGGCGACCTAGTCGCCTGACAAGTCGCCTCCCCTTCTGTACAATGGAACCGTTCTAATCGGAGCGACGCAAGTCGCTCCGACTTAGAAAAAGGTTCCTGTACGACTTTGGGGGCGACTTGGGGCGACTTGCATAGACTTCTATACAGAAGTCGTTTTGCAAGTCGCCGCGGAAGTCGTTTGCAGGTCGCCTCGCTGAGGCGACCTGCAAGTCGTGTTGCCCCTGTGTGAACCGGGTCTAAGAGGGTGCACTACAATAAATACCTTTTGTATTCTTTTTTTTCTAAGTGATGCATAAGAGGTGGGGTGGAGACTGCAGGTGGGGGGGCGTTTTAGCAGGAGGCAGAGAAATAGCAATACGCTGATCTTCCCAGTGAACAGCTGTGCAGGGGAGCGTGTCACACACACTAAAAACGCGGTACTTGCATTTTGGATGTGGGTCCATTGAATTCTGTTACATGCAAAACGCTGCATTTTGCATGAAAAAAAGTCCCCGACCCTTTCCAACGCAGAGGCACAAAAATGCATTGCTGTGAACATGTTCCATAGGAACCCATGTTAAAAAATTTCCGTGCATTTCTGCAAAATACAAAATGCATCAAAAAACGCATTAGTGCGAATCGAGCCTAAGTTGCCCTCAGGCTGTGTCAGGGTTTAGATCTAGAATCCTAGGGTTGTCTGTGAACTGTAGATATTAATAGACCTTAATCTAGTCCAGGCTTTCTCAACCTGTTAACCCTAGAGGAACCCCCAAAAATAATTTTCAGGTCTCGAGGAACCCTTACTAAAACCAATTCATTAGGGGTCAATAGGAAAAATGCTCCTTATACATAGTTGCCAACATTGCAAAAAAAATATGTGGGACACTTTTTTGGCTGTAGGTGGAGCCGTACAATAATTAGGGGGCAGGGCATTCGTTTGTAGGCGTGGCTTAGAAAAAAAGAATACAAGTGCGGTGTGCGAAGCGAAAAATGGGTGTGGCTTATGTGAAATAGTGGGCGTGGCTTAAATGGGCGTGGCTCAAGAGGGTGTGGTTAGAGTCTGAGATGAATGAGGGATGGAGAGGGAAAGGGGGAGAGAGGAATGAAGGGACAGCAGCCCCAGATCCTACACAATAAAAATATGTGTATTCTAGAAAGTTTAACAATCAGCAGATAAAGATACTCCAAACACCTGGTGTTAACGCTTCAATCATCCCGGCACCATGGTTGTTATGGTGTCAGGATGATTGAAGCGCATTATTTCTATTATTACATTGTAATATAAAATTAAATCATTCAACTCACCATAATGCCGAATCAGTGGAAGCCCCGAGCGTGTCGCCTGCCACCAGCAGAGTCTGTCCTTGCATCAGGTGCCCCCGGCAGAGTCTGTCCTCGCATCAGGTGCCCCCAGCAGAGTCAGTATAGACCCCCTCAGTGCAGACCCCCTCCATCAGTGCAGACACCCTCAGTGCAGACCCCCTCCATCAGTGCAGACCCTCTCAGTGCAGACCCCCTCCATCAGTGCAGATCCCCTCCATCAGTGCAGACCCCCTCCATCAGTGCAGACCCCCTCCATCAGTGCAGCCCCCCCTCTATTAGTGCAGACCCCCCCTCAGTGCAGCCCCCCTCTATTAGTGCAGACCCCCCCTCAGTGCAGCCCCCCTCTATTAGTGCAGACCCCCCTCAGTGCAGCCCCCCCTCTATTAGTGCAGACCCCCCCTCAGTGCAGCCCCCCCTCTATTAGTGCAGACCCCCCTCAATTAGTGCAGACCCCCCTCAATTAGTGCAGCCCCCCCTCAGTGCAGCCCCCCCTCTATTAGTGCAGACCCCCCAGTGCAGCCCCCCCTCTATTAGTGCAGCCCCCCCCCTCAGTGCAGCCCCCCCTCAGTGCAGCCCCCCCTCTATTAGTGCAGCCCCCCCTCAGTGCAGCCCCCCTCTATTAGTGCAGACCCCCCTAAATTAGTGCAGCCCCCCCCTCAGTGCAGCCCCCCCTCTATTAGTGCAGCCCCCCACAGTGCAGCCCCCCCTCTATTAGTGCAGCCCCCCCTCAGTGCAGCCCCCCCTCTATTAGTGCAGCCCCCCCTATTAGTGCAGCCCCCCTCAGTGCAGACCCTCCCCTCGTCCAGGAGCGGCCGGTGTTCTGCCGAGAAAGTTCCCCTCGGCAAGTAAGGACCCCCTGTACTGCACAGGCACAGCGCTTGTGCAGTATGAGCCGGCGGAAATAGCCGAGCTGGGGAACTTTTCGGCAAGACACGGCGGCGCCGTGTCTTCAGTGGAGAGGGGAGGGGCCGTGGAGCTAAAGAAACCGATTCATTGGCTGCACGGATCGAGCCCCCTTCCTCTCTCCACTGACTGAACACTAGGGGGAAGATCGAGCGGCGGCGCCGGCCGCCATTTTGCTGGAGCCAGCTGCTCCAAAAAAAAAAGAAAACAACATTCCCTATTTTCCTTATGGAAAATCCCGATTCGGGACAGCCTCCAATCGGGACGAGGGTCCCAAAATCGGGATTGTCCCGGGAAAATCGGGACTGTTGGCAACTATGCTTATACTGGTGGTCAATAGGAAGAATGTTCCCCTTAAAGTGGTGCTCAGAATGCCACCTTTAAAGACAGCTAGAAAGATATTTTGTGTCATGCTGCTGGCTTTGCTAAGGTATGTTGAACCTTGAACTCTGTAGGCACCATCAAAAAGGTGGTTCATCAGCCACAGCTCAAGGAACCCCTAGCAACCTCTGGAGGAACCCCAAGCTTCCACGGAACCCTGGTTGAGAATGGCTGAGCTAGTCTTTAAGAACTTGGTATCCTATGTAGGTCCTTCAACCAGTCCACTGACATGGTCACTGGGCCTCTGAGTTTCTAGGCATGGGTCATGTGTAGTCTACCCTCGGGTTATTGGGCTTGGCTGCTTTTTCTAACATGATTTTAGCACTGACATAGATTAACAGAACCCCTTGTCTTTCCTCTGAAGTTACAGCTTTGTTTACCTAACTATGGTTCCCTGGCACCGTGCCTATACTGTCACCCGCATCACACCTGTTCCCATATGTTTCATTCTCTGCTTTATTTGCTGTCATGCTCAGCTGCCTCTATAAATATACTTTCATTCCAGACTGATTTAAGGGGTGTGGATCTCTGAGTTTTCCCAGGGAACATTAGTCTATCCAACATTGTGTCACACATGACATCCTGGTTATTATTATTATAGTATCATTGATAGCTTATTAATACTTTCTTGCTAATGTTTGCAATATGGAATTGCTGAGCAGTAACTACGACTGCAATTTTTTAAGGGAGCGTTCACACCTGCGTCAGCCCATACAATCCACAGTGGATCGCTTTACAGAGGGCGGTGCACAGGTGGCTGGGAGGCAAAATGTCGCCTGTTTTAACCCTAAAAACTCTGCACCACCCCATTACACACTGTTGCAGGGCAGTTGCTGAGCAGCCCCATTTATTTGCATGAGATGCATTTGATGGCAATACTGCCTGAACGTGTCAAGGGGTATCTGATGTAATATTGTTTATCCATCGATGTTTTGTGGCGTATTACCTCTATCAGTATCATTTTTTGCAACAGCATGTGCACCACCATGGTATCTTAAGGTGGGCGGTCAGGGGGGCAGTAAAACTTCGGCTCAACCACCTATTTTTACTGCCCCCATCCCCGGCTGCAAGTGTGAATGAGGCCTAACAGGTAGAACTTTATTAAATAGTAAAGATGTGTACGACGGAAAACATTGAACGATGTTTTGGTTTTTGTTCGTTAATCACTTGCCGACCAGACCTTTTCTGGCACTTTTTGTTTAAATCAGTATGTTTTTGCTAGAAAACTACTTGTAACTAGGGATGAGCCGAACACCCCCCTGTTCGGTTCGCACCAGAACATGCAAACGGGAAAAAAGTTCGCTCGAACACGCGAACACCGTTAAAGTCTATGGGACACGAACATGAATAATCAAAAGTGCTAATTTTAAAGGCTTATATGCAAGTTATTGTCATAAAAAGTGTTTGGGGACCTGGGTCCTGCCCCAGGGGACATGGATCAATGCAAAAAAAAGTTTTAAAAACGGACGTTTTTTCAGGAGCAGTGATTTTAATAAAGCTTAAAGTCAAACAATAAAAGTGTAATATCCCTTTAAATTTCGTACCTGGGGGGTGTCTATAGTATGCCTGTAAAGGGGCGCATGTTTCCCGTGTTTAGAACAGTCTGACAGCAAAATGACATTTCGAAGGAAAAAAAGCCATTTAAAACTACCCGCGGCTATTGCATTGCCGACAATACACATAGAAGTTCATTGATAAAAACGGCATGGGAATTCCCCACAGGGAAACCCCGAACCAAAATTTAAAAAAAAAAAAATGATGTGGGAGTCCCCCTAAGTTCCATACCAGGCCCTTCAGGTCTGGTATGGATATTAAGGGGAACCCCGGCCAAAATTGAAAAAAAAAATGACGTGGGGTTCCCCCTAAATTCCATACCAGACCCTTCAGGTCTGGTATGGATTTTAAGGGGAACCCCGCGCCAAAAAAAAAAAAAAACGGCGTGGGGTCCCCCCCAAAAATCCATACCAGACCCTTATCCGAGCACGCAACCTGGCAGGCCGCAGGAAAAGAGGGGGGGACGAGAGTGCGCCCCCCCCTCCTGAACCGTACCAGGCCACATGCCCTCAACATTGGGAGGGTGCTTTGGGGTAGCCCCCCAAAACACCTTGTCCCCATGTTGATGAGGACAAGGGCCTCATCCCCACAACCCTGGCCGGTGGTTGTGGGGGTCTGCGGGCGGGGGGCTTATCGGAATCTGGAAGCCCCCTTTAACAAGGGGACCCCCAGATCCTGGCCCCCCCCCTGTGTGAAATGGTAAGGGGGTACTTACCCCTACCATTTCACTAAAAAAGTGTCAAAATAGTTAAAAATGACAAGAGACAGTTTTTGACAATTCCTTTATTTAAATGCTTCTTCTATCTTCCTTCATCTTCTTGTTCTTCTGGTTCTTCTGGCTCTTCTGGTTCTTCCTCCGGCGTTCTCGTCCAGCATCTCCTCCGCGGCGTCTTCTATCTTCTTCTCCTCGGGCCGCTCCGCACCCATGGCATTGGGGGGAGGCTCCCGCTCTTCTCTTCATCTTCTTCTTCATCCTCTTCTCTTCTTCTCTTCTTCCTTCTTCTCTTCTTCTCTTCTTAATTTTCTTCTGCGGGCCGCTCCGCATCCATGCATGGAGGGAGGCTCCCGCTGTGTGACGGCGTCTCCTCATCTGACGGTTCTTAAATAAGGTGGGGTGGGGCCACCGGTGACCCCGCCCCCTCTGACGCACGGTGACTTGACGGGACTTCCCTGTGACGTCACGGGGAATGCCACAGGGAAGTCCCGTCATGTCCCATGCGTCAGAGGGGGCGGGGTCACCGGGTGGCCCCGCCCCCCTTTATTTAAGAACCGTCAGATGAGGAGACGCCGTCACACAGCGGGAGCCTCCCTCTATGCATGGATGCGGAGCGGCCCGCAGAAGAAAATTAAGAAGAGAAGAAGAGAAGAAGGAAGAAGAGAAGAAGAGAAGAGGATGAAGAAGAAGATGAAGAGAAGAGCGGGAGCCTCCCCCCAATGCCATGGGTGCGGAGCGGCCCGAGGAGAAGAAGATAGAAGACGCCGCGGAGGAGATGCTGGACGAGAACGCCGGAGGAAGAACCAGAAGAGCCAGAAGAACCAGAAGAACAAGAAGATGAAGGAAGATAGAAGAAGCATTTAAATAAAGGAATTGTCAAAAACTGTCTCTTGTCATTTTTAACTATTTTGACACTTTTTTAGTGAAATGGTAGGGGTAAGTACCCCCTTATCATTTCACACAGGGGGGGGCCGGGATCTGGGGGTCCCCTTGTTAAAGGGGGCTTCCAGATTCCGATAAGCCCCCCGCCCGCAGACCCCCACAACCACCGGCCAGGGTTGTGGGGATGAGGCCCTTGTCCTCATCAACATGGGGACAAGGTGTTTTGGGGGGCTACCCCAAAGCACCCTCCCAATGTTGAGGGCATGTGGCCTGGTACGGTTCAGGAGGGGGGGGGCCGCACTCTCGTCCCCCCCTCTTTTCCTGCGGCCTGCCAGGTTGTGTGCTCGGATAAGGGTCTGGTATGGATTTTTGGGGGGACCCCACGCCGTTTTTTTTTTTTTTTTTTTGGCGCGGGGTTCCCCTTAAAATCCATACCAGACCTGAAGGGTCTGGTATGGAATTTAGGGGGAACCCCACGTCATTTTTTTTTTAAATTTTGGCCGGGGTTCCCCTTAATATCCATACCAGACCTGAAGGGCCTGGTATGGAATTTAGGGGGAACCCCACGTCATTTTTTTTTTAAATTTTGGCCGGGGTCCCCCTTAATATCCATACCAGACCTGAAGGGCCTGGTATGGAATTTAGGGGGACTCCCACATCATTTTTTTTTTTTTAATTTTGGTTCGGGGTTTCCCTGTGGGGAATTCCCATGCCGTTTTTATCAATGAACTTCTATGTGTATTGTCGGCAATGCAATAGCCGCGGGTAGTTTTAAATGGCTTATTTTCCTTCGAAATGTCATTTTGCTGTCAGACTGTTCTAAACACGGGAAACATGCGCCCCATTACAGGCATACTATAGACACCCCCCAGGTACGAAATTTAAAGGGATATTACACTTTTATTGTTTGACTTTAAGCATTATTAAAATCACTGCTCCTGAAAAAACGGCCGTTTTTAAAACTTTTTTTTGCATTGATCGATGTCCCCTGGGGCAGGACCCAGGTCCCCAAACACTTTTTATGACAAATACTTGCATATAAGCCTTTAAAATTAGCACTTTTGATTTCTCCCATAGACTTTTAAAGGGTGTTCCGCGGCATTCGCATTTGCCGCGAACACCCCAAATTGTTCGCTGTTCGGCGAACTTGCGAACAGCCAATGTTCGAGTCGAACATGAGTTCGACTCGAACTCGAAGCTCATCCCTACTTGTAACCCCCAAACACTATACATTTTTTTTAGCAGAGACCCTAGTGGGAATACAACGGTGATCATTGCAATTTTTTATGTCACATTGTGATTGCGCAGTGATTTAGCAAACGCAATTTTTTGGGAAAAAAATATACTTTAATGAATTAAAAAAAAAAAAAAAACTAAAATATTTACCCCATTTTTTTTGTATAATGTGAAAGATGATGTTACACCAAGTAAATAGATACCTTACATATTACTCTTTAAAACTGCGCACACTCATGGAATAGCGATAAATGATGACACCTAGAAATCTCCATAGGCAACGCTTTAAACGCCTTTACAGGTTCCTTGTTTAGAGTTACGCTCTAACGTTTGCAGCGATACCTCGCACGTGTGGTGGGAATACCATTTACATATGCGTGTGAGACTTACATTTTTTTTGCTTGTGCGCGTGAGCATGGAGGGATGGGGGCGCTTTAAAAAAAGTTTTTTCGTATTTATTTTACTTTTTATTTTTACACTGTCCCTTTTTTTGAGGGATGTAAACATCCCTTGTAATAGAAATAAGGATGACAGGTCCTCTTTATGGAGAGATCTGGGGTCAAAAAGACCCCAAATCTCTTCTCTACCTTTAAAAGCAAAAGATCAAAAAAAATTATATATTTTTTTTAGGGCTGCGGAAATTAACGATTAATTCCTCGATTAATCGTTATTTTTTTTGATCGGTAGGCTGCCTGCCCTGGGGCCAAGCTGTGGCTGCAGCGCAGCGCTCCGCTCCCTCCTCCTCCTCCACTATATGTCATACACAGTCTGCGAGCATCTCCCACTGTGTGTCTCGGAGCTGAGTGTGAAAACTTTGGCCGCGCTGTGAGAAAAGTCCCGCCCTCCTCCTAGATCAGCTTGTGTGATAGACAGAACACTGCGCCTATCACACGAGCTGATCTAGGAGGAGGGCGGGACTTTTCTCACAGCGCGGCCAAAGTTTTCACACTCAGCTCCGAGACACACAGTGGGAGATGCCCGCAGACTGTGTAATCCAGGCACAGGCACTGACTACAGTGAGGCTGCGATTATGGGCACGGTGAGACTGCATTATGGGCATGGTGAGACTGCATTATGGGCACGGTGAGACTGCATTATGGGCACAGTGAGGCTGCAATTATGGGCACGGTGAGACAGCATTATGGGCACAGTGAGGCAGCGATTATGGGCACAGTGAGGCTGCGATTATAGGCACGGCGAGGCTGCGATTATGGGCACGGTGAGACAGCATTATGGGCACGGTGAGGCTGCAATTATGGGCACATTGAGGCTGCGATTATGGGCACGGTGAGACTGCATTATGGGCACGGTGAGACTGCATTATTGGCACGGGTAAGGCTGCCATTATAGGCATGGCAAGGCTGCAATTATGGGCAGGGTGAGACAGCATTATGGGCACGGTGAGGCTGCGATTATGGGCACGGTGAGACAGCATTATGGGCACGGTGAGGCTGCGATTATAGGCACAGCGAGGCTGCGATTATGGGCACGGTAAGGCTGCGATTATGGGCACGGTGAGGCTGCGATAATAGGCACGGTAAGGCTGAGATTATGGGCACGGTGAGGCTGAGTTTATGACGTGTGACCTCCTAGCCATGGCCTGCTATGTCTGGTTTCGGCTGTTGCGATAACAACGGTGCTAAATCAGCTAAAAGTAGTTGGATCTGTATGTGCGTTATAATTGATCGAAATTAGTCGATTAATCGATTTTAAAAAAATCGATTAATCGACCATGAAAATTTTAATCAGTAACAGCATTAATTTTTTTTGATCTTTTGCTTTGAGAACAAAAAAATGATTTTCCTCCCACCTGGACCGGAAGTGACGTAATGACGTCGCTCCGGTCCTCCAAGGCCATAGAGGCAATCAAAAAGTATCTACTCTTTGATCGCCTATGAGAGCAGCCGGCCGCACCGTCGGATCGTTTCTTGGGTGAACCGGCGAAAACGGTAATCCCAAGAAACACCGGCGAGCAGCAGGAGGGGGGAGGGGGCGTCCCCTCCCGCCACTTCGGAAAACATTCCAGCGGCTCATGAGCTGCTCAAAACGGCTTCCTGAGAAAGCCAGCAGCTAGCTTCAAAAAACATTACTGGGAATATGACCGATATCTTCAGCCATAATCCTGGTAAACCACTTGCAAACTGCAAAGTATATATATATATATATATATATATATATATATATATATATATATATATATATATGTATATTTGTATTACGGTTGGCAAGTGGTTTAGTAAATCATTGATTTTCATCATATTTGTTTTCTTAGAATGATTCGTTTTCAGAACATTTTTATTATTTCCGGAGAGTAATAAATATGTGTTTATATGTAATTTATTGCTGCTTTTTTTTCTGTTTTGGGAACTTTAATATCCGCAGTTCCTCATGATTTTCCCTTTTGTAGGGTACGTGAAGGAATGTATCTATTTCCATATTTTTACAATCTGCAGAGCTCAGTGAGGAGAGATCTGAGAGCTGATTGGAGAGAAAGGACACCCCCCCTCCTCCACACAGCACACAGGAACAGAGCTGAGGCTGTCCATCAGCTGAAGCTCCCTTCCCTGTCACCTTTTTTCTCTTGGTGTCAGGAAAACTTGTCAGAAGTGATTCAAACTGATAGCAGAGGAACAAAGCAGCAGACAGAAATGACAATTAGTGCTCTTAATTGAGACAAGTACACACTATTGAGGGATATGCTTTGTTCATATTTCATGTCTGACATTTACAACCACTTTAAAGTATTTGCTTAGCCATCACAGATAATCACTGCATTGTGTATAATATGTTTACTTCCTATGAACATCAGTTCCATCTTGTGGCCTTAATGTGGTATTTTCCGGAAATACCTCAATCAGGAAGCTGCTGCATTATAGCCATTAGATGGAGCCGGTGATCATAGGAAATAACTTTTTTTAAGAAGTGTTGCTGTCATCAATTTCAAAATGACCTTATTCTTTTCTAAAATGGTACAATTTCTCAATTTAAACATTTGAAAAGTTTTCTATTTTCTATTGTAAATAAAATACGGGTTTCTGAGAACTGCAAATCATTACATTCTGTTGCATGCACATTTTACGCAGGGGTTGATTAACTAAACTAGGCGAGTGCAAAATCTGGTGCAGCTGTGCATGGTAGCCAATCAGCTTCTAACTTCAGCTTGTTCAGTTAAGCTTTGACAATAAAACATGGAAGCTGATTGATTTCTATGCAGAGCGGCTCAAGATTTTGCACTCTCTAGTTTTAGGACAGTGATGGCGAACCTTGGCACCCCAGATGTTTTGGAACTATATTATTTTATAGAAAATAAGTATACTCCTAACCTCCATCTAGTGGCCGCAATGCAGCATCTTCCCCAGTCACAATTTTTTTTTCAATAAATAATATTCGATCTGCAAAGAATATAGCCTAGGAACATTTGATTTTGCCTCTCTAGCAAAGAATAAATGTTTATGCAGTTTCAATGGATGAACAGCTATACCGTATTTTTGTATTTTTTATATAAATACACTCCTATGAGTGAAATTGTTCATCATGAGAAAGCTCCTGGGAAAGCGAAATCCTTTACCAGCAATAGGTGCCCCATGAAAACAGTTCTCACTACAATAACATTACAACAGTAGTTAGTAGTGACATCATTTCACTAGGTCCCTATCTATGCTACACTGCTTGTTTTGCTGCCTCTTCTACCGGGCCTGAGACAAAAGGTTCACCATGCTTTGTTTGGAGGCACTGATCGTTCCCTAAAATTCATTTTGCTGCTTATTTAAATCAGAATTGTCTAATGCTTATGTATCAGCTACTCAATCCTGATCATAGTTTACATGCTGGGTGCTTTTTATTGCACAGAGGCTGCAATGATTTGCAAAACAAAAGATTCAGAGATGAAATGCCATAGATTACAGCTAGGACACTGCAACTCTGCTCAACTGACTGCTCACAGTATTGTTCTTGCAGAAAAACAACGTGCAGTTTGCTAAATGTCCTCTAGAGGGCGCATGAATAAAGAATCATTAGATGGCTGTTTACAAGCAGAACAGTAAAACTATTGAATGGTGACACACAATCCTCTGGAGTTTATTGGCCACATTCTTCTTGGGTGAACAGCTAACAGTCTATGATTGAAGGTTTCTTTTCTGAAATGTATTAAGTGCAAAATAGATATGCAAGAATTCAATATGCGGAGTGCGTGTTTCACCTCCATTCAAGTCTAAATGAGCCCTAAGTGGGGAAATGATCCTTGTGTGTCCCTTTGACTTGCTAATGAAGATTTATGATCAGATCTAAATGGAACGTGTAGGTCGGGTTGCCGTCTCATCCCTTTAAACCCGAACACATATGAATTACACAGGTTCTGAGGCCAGTTAAATGCAGATAAGGCAACAAGTGAGTTTAATTACCACCTTAATCAGCCACAGAACCTGTGTAATTAATATGAGTTCGGGTTTAAAGGGATGAGGTGGCCACCCTACGTGTAGGAATCAATAACACATAATATACATCAATCAAAGTGGATCATCTATTTAGTGCGATGTACACCATGCAATCAACAAAGTCCTGTGCAATCATCAAAAAGTCCATGCATCTGAAAGTGCCTGCTGCCCTCCCAGGAACTATGGGTCAGTATGGACCTAATGAAGAGGCCAAGCCTCCAGGATGTCAGCACTACCTTCCCCAGATATAAGTATAGACCCTCTGCCTCACCCACAAATGTATACAAGGAAATGCTCCGCTATATCTCCGGGAGAAAATAAAACACTACACACCGAATCGCATTCTTCGATCAGCCAACCAAAACCTCCTTATCATTCCCAAATACCGCTACAAAGCAAAGGGAGAACGAAGATTCGCAGTCCAAGGACCCCGACTATGGAATGCTCTTCCTACCAACATCCGCATGGAAGAAAACCACCAGGCCTTCAGGAAAAAACTAAAGACCTTCCTCTTCTAACAAGCTGACAACAGAGATTGTTATCCTAGCGCCTTGAGGCGATTCAGTTCGCATTTGTTGCGCTTTACAAATCATTCATTCATTCATATCTGCATCAGTGCTCAAAACCATAAAGCACCAGAGGCAACAACCTTCATTGTGCAGCAAAAAACTCACATTTAAATGTGCCTAATTATCAGCACCAGATATGTACAGCATGTAGAATATAGTGAGTTCAGGAGCCAGCTGTTACAGGGAGAAAGATCGACACCGGAAGTGACATGTGCCCAAATGTACCTCCACTTCAACACCTTTCACCCAAAAGCTGGGTGTCCTAAGGAAGTCTATATGTGCCCTGTCAACACGTTTCACCCAATAGCTGGGTGTCCTAAGGAAGCCTATGTGTACCAAGTCAACACCTTTCACCCAAAAGCTGGGTGTCCTAAGGAAGTCTATATGTGCCCTGTCAACACGTTTCACCCAATAGCTGGGTGTCCTAAGGAAGTCTATATGTGCCCTGTCAACACGTTTCACCCAATAGCTGGGTGTCCTAAGGAAGCCTATGTGTACCAAGTCAACACCTTTCACCCAAAAGCTGGGTGTCCTAAGGAAGTCTATATGTGCCCTGTCAACACGTTTCACCCAATAGCTGGGTGTCCTAAGGAAGTCTATATGTGCCCTGTCAACACGTTTCACCCAATAGCTGGGTGTCCTAAGGAAGTCTATATGTGCCCTGTCAACACGTTTCACCCAATAGCTGGGTGTCCTAAGGAAGTCTATATGTGCCCTGTCAACACGTTTCACCCAATAGCTGGGTGTCCTAAGGAAGTCTATATGTGCCCTGTCAACACGTTTCACCCAATAGCTGGGTGTCCTCAGGAAGCCTATATGTACCAAGTCAACACTCACCCAAAAGCTGGGCGTCCTTAGGAAGCCTATATGTGCCCAGTCAACACTCACCTAATAGCTGGGCGTCCTCAGGAAGCCTACATGTGACCAGTCAACGTATTTCACCCAATAGCTGGGCGTCTCAAAAAGCCTATATGTGCCCAGTCAACACGGTTCACCCAATAGCTGCGCGTCCTCAGGAAGCCTATATGTGACCAGTCAACATGTTTCACCCAATAGCTGGGTGTCCTTAGCAAGCCTATATGTGACCAGTCAAAACGTTTCACCCAATAGCTGGGTGTCCTCAGGAAACCTATATGTGCCCAGTCAACACATTTCACCCAATAGCTGAGCATCCTCAGAAAGCCTATATGTGCCCAATCAATGTGTTTCACTCAATAGCTGAGTGTCCTCAGAAAGCCTATGTGTGCCCAGTCAACGTGTTTCACCCAATAGCTGAGTGTCCTCAGGAAGCCTATATGTGCCCAGTCCAGCGTACATGCACATGGTGAATCTACTATAAAACCATGGTGAGAAAATACTCAGCTGATTTTGTGCTGATAGATAAAGCCCTGTGATGACTGCTTATGTCCTGCAGTGCTGTGTGTGGGATGGGATGGGAACCCCCTTAAAATGAGGCTGAGCCGGTGTTCTCATGTCCTCAGGTGGAGCAGAAATGTGGCCTGGTGACTTCAGCAACAAAATACCTTGCCTGGGAATGTCTCCCTCACTCCCTGTAGTTGTTACTTTGTTTCCTGGTGGAATGTTTTTCTGAATTTGTTACTTTGTTTCCTGGGAGAACTTCACATTGTATTAGTTACTTTGTTTCCTGGGGGAATGATCTTCTGAACTTGACACTTTTTTCCTGGGAGGGGTTCTTGTACTTGTTACATTGCTTCCTGGGAGAGTGTCTCTCTAAATTGGTACTTTTTCTTCCTGTGGGAGTGTTTTCCTGTATTGTTACTTTGTTTACTGGTGGAGGGTTTCCATGTACTTGTTACTTCGTTTCCTGGGGAAGTGCCTCCCTGTATTTGGTACTTTGTTTACTGGGGGAGTATTTCTCTGTAATTGTTACTTTCTTTCCTGAGGAGTGTCTCCCTGGTATTAGATACTTTGTTTCCTGAGAGAACTTAACCCTTTATCTGTTACTTATCTGTTACTTTATTTCCTGTCGAGTGTTTTTTTTTTATATATACTTTTTGTTCCAAAGGGGAGGTGTTTCCTTGTTACTTTGTTCCCTGGAAGAGTGTCTCCCTGTATTTGCTACTTTGTTTCCAGGTGGTGTATCCCTGTACTTTGTTTCCTGGGACAATGTTTCACTGTATTGTTCCTTTGTTTCCTGGGGGAGTGTTTTTCTGAATTGTATACTTTGTTTCCTGGGGGGAATATTTTTTTGAACTTGATATTCTCCCTGCACATGTTACATTGTTGCAGCTGATGACACTGACTCCTCCCCCTCCTGGGGGCTGATGACACTGACTCCTCCCCCTCCTGGGCTCTGACACTTTCACCTCACGTGACGCCCCCTCCCCGCCCCTCTCCAAGACTTTAATAGAATCCAATGACGTCACCGCAGCCGAAAAGATCCGGCTCCCCTCAGTCACGAGTCATACGTCCTCCGCTCTGATATCCTTCCGCCGCGCTGATTGGCTTATTCTCTCAGCGGAGGTCCTGCTGCCGCCGCCACCACAGGGGACGGGGTCGGGGACGGGGAATGATCCATTGGACCTCATGGGGTATGGCTGAGGGGGGTGACAGACTAGCGCGGGGGGGAGGTAGAGGGGACTACTTTGTGTCTCCGGCGGAAGGAGAAGGACGGAAGAGGGGGAGCGCTGCGATGCAAGATGGCGGCGCCCTGAGGAGTTGTGAGGTAAATAGGCTGTGGGCTGCGGAGCGGACAGACACAGGAGTCCAGGCGGAGTGGCGGGTTCTGTGGGCTGCTGAAGGAGAGAGGTCAGCCGGGGAAGGCAGCCATGTTTTATTAGAGTTGTGCACTTGCTAGTGACAAGCAGGGGGTGGAGGGCTCAGCCTGGCTGTACAGCAGGGGCAGGTAAAACAGCTGTTGCAGAACTACAAGTCCCAGCATGCCTCTGGGAGTAATTGTAACTGCCAGGCTTGCAATGCCTCATGGGAAATGTAGTTCCACAACAGCTGGAGGGCCCCAGGTTGCCTATCCCTGCAGGGTCACCATGGCAGAGGAATTGTCCTATACATGGAATGCTGTGCACTGTCAGCCATCGCCCCCTACATGAAGGGACAGTGCAGGAGAAGTTTAGTGGTTGTTGATGATTCCTCAGTGGTGGGGGCTCCTCCAGCTAGGAGTCTATTGGTAGATGGAATGGAGGTCCCCTCGTATCTCATGGAAGGAGAGCGCCCCCTGGGGGTTATTTACCAATTGTGGAGACTTTACGTTCCTTCCCATACAATGGACACAACAGGAAGTGAGAGGAAATCTCCCCGGAGTGTGGGAAACCCTCCCATAGGAATCAGCAGAACACTTAGGATTTGTTCACATGGGTGTATGATGGTGCAGGGGCCGGGTCTGCCCGGGGGGGGGGGGGGCGCTACAGCCCTGAACCGAGACAGTGTACGGTCAGAGACATGCACACCCACAGCTGGTGGGTTAGAACCATCGTCTGTGTCCAAGTTGGTATGAATGGGACTGTCTGCCTACCTACCTCTGGAATCCCCACCCACAGGCAAACATGGCACCGGCATACACTATAATACACCCAGAAGGACAAGGCATTCTGTCTCTTGGGAGACTTGCCCTTTATTCCTGTTGGGATCACCCAAAGCTTTAAGCTGGCCATACACCATAAAATTTTCCTGTTCAATTTTCTTTAGATTTACCTTCAACTATGTAGTACAAGGGCCTGCCTGATTGCATCCAAATTGAAAGTGTTTAGGTTTGACCTCCTATTATATGGTTTTGGTAAATCTAAAGGAAAGTTGAACAGGAAAATTGAATAGTGTATGGCCAGCCTTAGTCTCTCTCCGAGACAGACGGAGGGCGGATCTCCTCCGGGAGGGCAAAAGCAGCAACAAGAGTTTGGCAGAGGGGTTGTTAACCATTCGCTCCATCCAAAAGTAAAATTAAAAGAGAAAAGTTTTGGCTTTACATACACCAAAGTGATTCTAAAATCAATTATATATATATATATATATATATATATATATATATATATATATATATATATATGGGAAAAGGGCCTGTTTTTTGATGAGTTTAGTCCCGCTTTAAGGAAAAAAAATAAAAAATAAAAATAAATAATATATATATATATATATATATATATATATATATATATATATATATATATATATATATTATTATTATTTATTTTTATTTTTTATTTTTTTTCCTTAAAGCGGGACTAAACTCATCAAAAAACAGGCCCTTTTCCCATGGGCTTTCCATATGTCTGTTTACAGATGAAAAATGGGCACCAATGTATTCCTATAAGGAAGCGGATAATCATCCGTTTGGCATCCACTTCTGTTTAAAAAAAAATAAAATTAAATAATTAATTTTATATATATATATATATATTATACATATTTTTATTTAAATTTTTTAAAGTGGAAGGAAGTCCTATATTTTTTTTTTTTTTTTTTTTTTTTGTTCCGTAGAAAGAAAACAGAACAGACAAAAAAATGGATATAAACAAACACACAGTAAATTTTTGCATTGGTAGAGGATGTAAAAACTGTTGAGAAACTGATCAGTTTTTACTTTAACCACTTGACAACTGGGCACTTAACCCCCCCCCCCCCCCCCCCCCTCCTGCCCTGACCAATTTTTAGCTTTCAGTGCTGTCACACTTTGACAATTAGTCATGTAATACTGTACCCAAATGAATTTTTTTGTCCTTTTTTTTTCATACAAATAGAGCTTTCTTTTGGTGGTATTTGATCACCTCTGGGTTTTTTATTTTTTTGCGCTGTAAATGAAAAAAGCCCGAACATTTTGAAAACGCTTTTTTCTTAGTTTATGTGATTAAAATTTTGCAAATTATTAATTTTTTCTTCAGAAATTTTGGCCACAATTTAGGCCCCTTTCACACGAGGCGGACTTCGTTTCTACGGAGCCCGCCTCGGTCCGCCGGCTCAGTGGGAGATCAGTCCATTGATCTCCGCTGAGCCGGCGGATGACAGGTCCCTCTCTGCTCACTGAGCGGGGAGGGGCTTGTCAGGCGCCGCTGCAGCCTATGGAGGGATCGGACGAAAAAGGACAGCATGTCCGTTTTCATCAGATCTCACCCGATCTGATCCTCCAGCGACGGACCTGGACGTAGAGCCATCCGTCTGCTTTTAGCGGATTGGACGGGGTCGGATGTCAGTGGACATGTCTCCGCTGACATCCGACGCTCCATAGGCTAACATGGAGCACCCGTTCAGGTCCGCCGTCAAAACTGACAGGCGGACCTGAATGGTCCGATTGTGTGAAAGGGGCCTTATACTGCTACATATCTTTGGTAAAAATAACCATAATTAGTGGATATTATTTGGTCTGTGTGAAAGTTAGTCTACAAGCTGTGGTGCAAATCCTAAAAAATGAATCACACCTGATGTACTGGTGGCCTATCTCATTTCTTGCGACCCGAACAAGCCAGGAAAGTACAAATACCCCCCAAATGACCCTTTTTTTTGAAAGTAGACATTCAGTAAGATTCATTGTGAGGTTTTTGATGATGTCATTTTTTTTTTCCCACAATTCTTTGCAAAATGAAGATTTTTTTTTTTTTCCCCTCAAAATTGTCATTGTAATAAGTTATTTCTCTCACATGTCATGTGTATACCACAAATGACGCCCCAAAATACATTCTGCTACTCCTGAGTATGGCGATACCACATGTGTGAGACTTTTACACAGCCTGGCCACATACAGAGGCCCAATATTGAAATAGCACCATCAGGCGTTCTAGGAGCATAAATTACACATCTCATTTCTCAACCACCTATTACACTTTTTAAGGCCCTGGGGCACCAGGACAATGGAAACGCCCACAAAGTGGCCCCATTTTGGAAAGCTAACACCCCAATATATAATCTATGAGGCATAATGAGTCTTTTGAACGGTTCATTTTTTTTTTCCAGAAGGTTTTTGGAAAATGTGGAAAAAAATAAACTTTTTTTTTTTTTTTTTTTTTTTTTATGCAAAGTTGTGCATTTATAAGATATTTCCAACACATAGCATGTACATAGCAAAAATGACACCCCAAAATACATTCTGCTACTCCTCCTGAGTATGGCGATACCACATGTGTGAGACTTTTACATAGCCTGGCCACATACAGAGGCCCAACATGCAAGGAACACCTTTAGGTGTTCTAGGGACACATAGCATTCACATACCAAAAATTACACCCCAAAATACATTATGCTGAGCAAAGAGTAAACAAAAGATTACCTGTGGTTGTAGTAGCGCAGTTGTACACAGGAGGATAGCACTGGTCCAGGCAGCAGGCAGGGACTTGGTCAGAAAAAGCGAACACAATTTTCCAGGCAACAGGCAGGGATACTGTCCATAGTCAGTACAGGCAGCAGGCAGGGATACTGTCCATATACAGTTCAGGGTCAGTGCAGGCAGAGATTGTCAGCAGTGCCAATATATTGGTCCTGGTAGTAGGCAGGTCCATGTGGTGTGGTCAGTTCATGCGACAGGCAGAGGCATGATGGCATAGGTCCTACAGGCAGCAGGCAGAAGTAGGGCCTCGTTCAGGATAGAATGGGGACAGGGGTAGAGGCTTCTCCCACCCAAATCTCTTTGAAGCCTCCGTCTCCAGACCCTAATCTAGGAATGAGAAAACAAATGAAATTGTTTTCTTCATCCAGAAAAACAATTCTGGAGCCCCTCACATATGTGAGACCCCTGTGTTCTGAATCCCACTAGACCACTGGCAGGGTACAAGATCAGTCCAAGAGGCAGGCAAAAGGCATGGTCAAACAGTCCAGGGTCAGTTCCAGATCAGGCAGAGGTATGTACAGAATCGGTAGGCAGAAGCGTGGTCGAATAACAGTCCAGGGTCAGTTCCAGATCAGGCAGAGATATAAAAAGAATCGGTAGGCAGAAGCATGGTCGAATAACAGTCCAGGGTCAGTTCCAGATCAGGCAGAGATATAAAAAGAATCGGTAGGCAGAAGCGTGGTCGAATAACAGTCCAGGGTCAGTTCCAGATCAGGCAGAGATATAAAAAGAATCGGTAGGCAGAAGCATGGTCGAATAACAAGCCAGGGTCAGTTACAGATCAAGCAGAGGCATAAGGGGTGTGAAGGTAAATGGCAGGAAGTGAGTGTTATGTTTACCATACTTCACTAATAATTTAGTGAAGTATGGTAACGACGGAAACAGTCAACTATGCAGAGGCCTGGTTGGGAAGGACATTGGGGACAATGATAAGTGATGTCTCTTCTCACTCCTCGTTTGGAGCACACCCGGCATTTTTTCTGACGTTTTTGGCCTGTTGGTCTGGGAGGGATTTTATCAGGAAAGTGGCGTTCAGAGAGTCTGCTAATTACATCGGATCTAATGTTTTCTGGTGGGCTGTTCGGGTATATAAGGGCAATGGTGATTTCCTCCTGGTAGCCAAGGAAGGGTTTGGGTCTGTCGGTGGAGTTGCGATAAATTACATAGGTGTTGTATATGGCCAAATTAAATAAATAAATCAAAACTTTTTTTATACCACTGGTATGTTCTAGTAGAAAGGTAGGGCTCGAGCATCTGGTCGTTGAAGTCGACACCCCCCCATATACATGTTGTATTCATGGATACATGTTGGCTTTTGGATTGGGCCATTCCTCCTGGCGATCCCAACAAATGTATTGTTGTGGATCGAAGAAGGCATGTAGACGTCCCTTCTGTCCCTCCACTTCACAGCCAGAATTTCCTCATTCCGTAAGCTCGCCGCCTCCCCTCTTTTTAAATTCTTGTTGACGAGGCTTTGAGGAAAGTCCTTCTGGTTCCTCCTTATGGTGCCGCATGCTGGAGTCTTCTTTCTGTGAAGGTTTCGGAACAGGGGCAAACTAGAATAAAAATTGTCCACATGCAGATGGTAGGCTTTCTCCAGGAGTGGGTTTATGAGTTCCCAAACGACTTTCCCACTCGATCCAATGTATTCTGGGCAATTAGGGGGATGTAGCTGGGTGTCCTTCCCTTCGTATACCATGAAGGCATAGGTATACCCTGTAGCACGATCGCACAATTTGTACATCTTCACCCCATAGCGGGCCCTTTTGGTGGGAATAAATTGTTTTAAGCCCAGCCTGCCAGAAAATTTGATAAGGGACTCATCCACACGTATGTGTTGGTCTGGGGTAAACAACTGGGGGAAGATTTCAGAAAAATAGTTTATTAGGGGCCGAATTTTAAAAAGCTTGTCAAAATTTGGGTGATTTCGGGGAGGGCACTGGGTATTGTCGTTTATAGTGTAGGAATCTCATAAAGATATATGGTCCTGGGCATTACTGAGGAAAAGATGGGGAGGGTAGACCAATACGAAAGTAATTCATTTTTTCTGTTTAGTCCCATACAGAATGTGAGGCCCAAAATTTTTTTTAAACTCCTCCACTGTTAGGGCTCTCCACTCGTAGGGACGGGCATAATAGGACGTCTGGTTACTTGCTATAAATTGTTGGGCATATAGGTTGCACTGGGCCACAATTGATGCAAGTATGTCCTCAGTAAAAATAAGGTGGAAAAAGTCTATCGGGGAAAAATTTTCTGTGTCCACCTGGACTCCTGGCTGGGCAGTGAAAGGGGGAACGTTAGCTTCTCCTGAATTAGGAGGCAGCCACAAGGGGTTTTGAAGGGAATAGGGATGGCTGGCATGGGATCTAACCCTTTGGGACTGAGGTGACACCCCACTGGTACGTGGCCTTTGCTGAGGCACTGCGGTGCTGGTGGATGGCACTGCCTCCTCACCAGTATGCCTTCGTCTGGCGAGAGGACTCTCATCCTCCTCCTCTGAGGCTGTCAGTGTACCACTGGTTAGGACAGGCTCGTGTCCATGTCAGACTCGGAATCTGAAAATGAGGAGGAATCTGAAGCAGCGAGCTCCCCGTTGCTCTTGTCTCCCGCAAGAATATTGTACGCCTCCTCAGCTGAATATAATCTTCTAGCCATTGGTGATGACAGAAGGCACTGATGACACGTGACACTTGCGTGACACTGATAACTGACGGCAGGTGGCACTGGCAGATGGCACTGATGTTAGTGTTGGCACTGTGTGTGTTTTTTCACTCACAATATAAATCGCTGAAGCACAGGTCGCTCTCCCTCCTCACACGCGGTCTCTGTGTGAGGAGGGAGAGCTGGCAATGAGAGATGATCTCATATGTTTACATTTGAGATTATCTCTCATTGGCACCGCCGATCGCGCTGACAACGGCCGCTATGATTGGCCGTTTTCAGCAATCTGTGACTGGCTGTGTCCAAGGGACACGGCCAGCACAAAACTTTACCGATGCGCGCCCGCGGGAGCGAGCATCGCGTAAGTAAACAGCAGGACGTCCAGGGACGGCCACCCGGCAGATAGCGTCCGCGCTGCAGCCGTCTTTCGGCTATAGCGCGGGGGCGAAGTGGTTAAACATGGCGGAACTGATGAAACAAACCGAATGCCGTGTGAAAGGACCCTTACATTCCGACATGTGAAGGCTATTCACATATGTGCAGCCGCGGGTTCAGGTGTGATTCAGGTCAGAATTTTTGACTTCGCACTTGAGCCAGACCCAAACACGCACAGGACCGCTTTGCACTCCGCTCCGGGGCCACCCTGCACTTGTGTAAACCGACATAAAGAGCCGGTCACATTTGCCTGTCATGCAGATTTAATGCGGAGAAAACCTGCATCCAATTCGTATTTATGTGAACACAGCCGAACTGTCACGTTTGCTTGTGCCCTCAATCAAACTGTCAAACCTTTAAATGGCTGTTGTCATAACTGATCACATGTGCATCACCGTGACAGTTGCAGATGGCAGCTTCCATTGCTGAAGTTGATAGGAAGGTTTAGTTCCATTGTAATGCATTCTCTGCAGTGCCAGTAAAGCAGAACTTTACCCATAACTTGATAACAAAAAAAATTTTTTTAGCCAGGAACGTGCATTCCACATTAATAATTATGCTGCCAAAATTAGTGTGTGCTCTAAATTGCCTCCAGTATTGTTCCCGTTTCTTCTTGCTGGAGGCGGCCATTTTGCTGAAGCCCAGAGCTCCTAAACAGAAGTAAATCATAAAGCGTAACTTAACGTTACGTTCCTGCAATGCAGGGATTGCAAACTGTCACGTTTGCTTGTGTTCTCAACCTAACCATCAAATGGCTGGTGTCATAACTGGTCGCACGTGCAGCACCATGGCAGTTGCAGATCAAACAGAAGCAGTTTCCTTAGCTCGAAGACCCCTTTCACACTGAGGCGCTTTTCTGGCACTTTCACGCAAAAAAAGAGCCTGAAAAGCTCACGAAAACCTATTTCCATTAAAATCAATGAATGCTTTCACAGTGGAGCAGTGTGCTGGCAGGGCGGTGAAAAACGCCCCTCTCCGTTGAAATGAATGGAAAGCTCTTCAAAGCGCTCAGTGTTTTTACTGGCAGTTTACAAGCGCCTCAGTGTGAAAGGGGCGTAAAGGATAGGAGGGTTTAGTTCCACTTTACTGTTTTCTCTCCATTAAAGCGGAACTTATCCCACTGATTTAATAGTTTCAAATAAGTGCCGGTTCACACAGGGGCGACTTGTCAGGCGACCTAGCCGCCTGACAAGTCGCCTCCCGTTCTAATAGGAGCGACGCAAGTCGCTCCGACTTAGAAAAAGGTTCCTGTACTTCTTTGGGGCGACTTGCATAGACTTCTATACAGAAGTCGTTTTGCAAGTCGCCGTGGAAGTCGTGTGCAGGTCGCCTCGGTGAGGCGACCTGCAAGTCGTGCCGCCCCTGTGTGAACCGGGGCTAACTGTCACATTTGCTTGTATTCTCAACCAGACTGTCAAACCTTTGAATGGCTGATGTCGTCATAAGTGATCACATGTGCAGCACCATGGCAGTTGCAGATCAGAGACCAAGATGGCAGCTTGCTTGACTGAAAAGGATGGGGTTTAGTTCCACTTTAAAGCAGTATTAAACTAAAAACGTCATCTATTGCAACTTGCCAATCATTAGATGTTATGACTGCATTTGTTTTGTTTTTAATTTTTTTTTTTAAGGTTTTTACCCGGTTTTCACCTGGTGATCTGGCCAGTAACACACCACCTCCTGTATTAGAGCGCCCCCACTCACTCTAGATGAAGGAAAACAGGGGCACCTTTTGGACAGCAGTGACAATGCTGGAGGAAGGGGAGTGTCAGATTTACTAGCATGGCTCTCTGTGCTTCTCTATGCAAGCAGATTATGGCTGGTGGGAGGATTTGGCAGGGTGCTGTACATGTCTTCCCGAAAACATCACATTGTCTTGCCTCTGTACTTCTCAAGAGCCCTCAGTAGGGTTGCACTGATACTAGTATCAGTGCAGATACCAAGCATTTGCACAAGTCTCAGTACTCGTGCAAAGGCTCTGATGCTTGATCCGATACATGTTGTATCTTGGGGGGCAGGTATATCCTCACAGATCGGTGCAGGCAGTTACAAGCCCAGATTCCCCCATGTATGGCCTTTCAATAACTGACAGACGTTTTCTCCTCTCCCTCCTGTGGCTGTCGGCTGCTTTATTGAAAGGCTATACAGGGGGATCTGTGCCTGTAACTGCCTGCACCGATCACCCCACAATGTCCCCTTTGTCCTCCCGAGTCTTCCTCTGGGTGTCCTCTTCCGGTAGAGGAAGGAGCTGGTAAATATGTAATTTACCGGCTCCTTTCTATTCTAAATGCGCAGAGTCAGTGATCACTGACTGTCCATAACAGTTTACGATTCTTCTGTTTATGAATGATCCTGTCCATTCATCTTCAGTGAAGCTGAGAGAGAGAGATCTCTGTCCTTAATCCCTTTCTGTCTCAAGGGGGGAGATGTCAGGGGTCTGTTTAGTCCCCTGATATCTCACCAAAGCCACCCCCCCCCCCAAAACAGGGTTAATAAATAAAAAAATAAAAGCGAGAATAAATAAAGGTTAAATAGTAAATAATAATAAAAAAAAAGCCACCCCTCCCTCAAAAAAAAAGAAGCATTGTAAAAAATATAACAAAATATATGAATTTGTAGAAAATTAGGGCTGAAACAACTAATCGATTAATCGACAACTAATCGATTATGAAAATAATCGATTACTATTTTCATAATCGATTAATCGGCCAGTAACATAATGGGGTTAAAAAAAAAAAATGAGCCCTTTATAGTACAAAAAAGAGGAAATAATCGCTACTGTAAATATTACTTTCACAGTTCTACAGTAAAAAAAATGAACCCCTTACAGTAGTGATTATCTGCTTTTTTTTTTTGTACTATAAAAGGGCTAATTTTATTTATTTTTTTTTTTTGAACCCCATTATTTTGCTAAACGTCTTAGACCTGGTTCACATCTGTGTGGTTTTTTTTTTGGTGCTTTTTGCAGAAACCCACTACAGTTCGTTTACATAGTTTCCTATGGGACACGTTCACATCTATGCTTTTTTCAGCCACTGCGTGTTTGGAAAGGGTCAGGGACTTTTTTTTTAATGCAAAATGGTGCTTTTTCGGTTCAATATACTTCAATGGAGAAGCTGCAGAAAAGCATGCAATGCGTTTTTGCAGCAATTTGTGTTTTTTTTAATCTGCCCAACAACAAATTGGCCAAAACAATGCAAAAACGCAAATTGCAGCAAAATCAATTTGACCTCACTAACAATTAGAAAACCGAAAACGAACAATCTTACAATTAAATTTTTTTTGAAGGAAGACATTGTTTGTTTTTTTTTAATACAAAAATTTGATCTCGGAGTCTGATATTTACCAGATTTACTCTTTAATAGTATATACAGTATATCTCTTCTGTCTGTTATTCTCAGAGTGGATTAGAGATTTTGCTCCCTAACAACATAGTTGGTTATTTATAGTTACAACTGCATAGAGATATTTAAGAATAAATTGCCTTTTTAAAAAAAAAAAACTTTACATACTAAGGCCCCTTTCACACTTATACGACTTGTCCCACGATTTTGTACTGCAAAATCGTATGACAAGTCATTCTCCATGATTTTCAGTGACTACCATTCATATTGGCACGACTTTAAGTCGTGCCGACTTGAAAGTAGTCCCTGCACTACTTTGGTCCAACTTCTATGCGAGTTGTACTCCATAGACCTCAATGTTAAACCCTGAAGTAGCATGCAAGTCGTGCCTGAAAAATATATAGACACGACTTCGGCACGACTTTGTAAGCACAAGCCTGGCTCGCTGATCGGGAAAGGAAAACTTTTTTTTTCCTTTCCCGATGAGCGACAGGCAGTGCTGACAGCTGTCTGGTATGAATCCAGAGGGGGAACTCCACGCCAAGTTTTAAATGAAAAAAACGGCGTGGGTTCCCCCCCAGGGGCATACCAGGCCCTTAGGTCTGGTATGGATCTAAGGGGAACCCCCTACGCCGAAAAATCGGCGTGGGGTCCCCCCCAAAATCCATACCAGACCCTTATCCGAGCATGCAGCCCGGCCGGTCAGGAATGGGGGTGGGGACGAGCGAGCGCCCCCCCCCCCCCTCCTGGACCGTACCAGGCCGCATGCCCTCAACATGGGGGGGTGGGTGCTTTAGGGCATGGGGGGCACCCTGCCGGCCCCCCCACCCCAAAGCACCTTGTCCCCATGTTGATGAGGACAAGGGCCTCTTCCCGACAACCCTGGCCGTTGGTTGTCGGGGTCTGCGGGCGGGGGGCTTATCGGAATCCGGGAGCCCCCTTTAATAAGGGAGCCCCCAGATCCCGGCCCCCCACCCTATGTGAATGAGTATGGGGTACATGGTACCCTTACCAGTTCACCTAGAGAAAAAAGACAATAAACACAGTACACAGGTTTTTAAAATAATTTATTAGGCAGCTCCGGGATCTTCTTCCGACTTCGGGGGTCCTCTTCCGACTTCGGGGGTCTCTCCGCCGTCTCCTCCCGGTGTCCGCATCTTCTGCCGGCTCCTCCGCTATCTTCTGCAGCTCAATTGCTAGCGGTGGTCCGGACTTCTGCCTTCTGCCTTCTTCTTTTCTTCCAGAGATGTTGACACGACGCTCTCTACAGCTGGAATGGTCTCTGAACGCTCCGCAACAGACTTTTATAGGCGGTGACTCCGCCCCCCTATGAGGTCACTGTCCCGGGGCATGCTGGGACTGTGCCGTCATAAGGGGGCGTGGTCATCACCCGGTGACCACGCCTCCTAAAACGTCACAGTCCCAGCATGCCATGGGACTGT
This sequence comes from Lithobates septentrionalis, assembly GCA_037952835.1. Taxonomy (NCBI): domain Eukaryota; kingdom Metazoa; phylum Chordata; class Amphibia; order Anura; family Ranidae; genus Lithobates; species Lithobates septentrionalis. Next base: position 1,784,447 of record JBBDGP010001258.1, read on the forward strand.
GACGGCATAAGGGGGCGGGGTCACCGCCTATATAAGTCCGTTGCGGAGCGCACAGAGACCATTCTGGCTGGAGAGAGCGTCGTGTCAACATCTCTGGAAGAGAAGAGGGAAGAAGACGATCCAGAAGTCCGGACCACCGCTGGCAAAAGAGCGCCAGAAGATAGCGGTGGAGCCGGCAGAAGATGCGGACACCGGGTGAAGACGCCGGAGAGACCCCCGAAGTCGGAAGAGGACCCCCGAAGTCGGAAGAAGATTCCGGAGCTGCCTAATAAATTATTTTAAAAACCTGTGTACTGTGTTTTTTTTATTGACGCTTTTTTCCCTAGGTGAATGGGTAGGGGTACCATGTACCCCATATTCACATAGGGTGGGGGGCCGGGATCTGGGGGCCCCCTTATTAAAGGGGGCTCCCAGATTCCGATAAGCCCCCTGCCCGCAGACCCCGACAACCAACGGCCAGGGTTGTCGGGAAGAGGCCCTTGTCCTCATCAACATGGGGACAAGGTGCTTTGGGGTGGGGGGGCCGGCAGGGTGCCCCCCATGCCCTAAAGCACCTACCCCCCCATGTTGAGGGCATGCGGCCTGGCACGGTCCAGGAGGGGGGGGGCCGCTAGCTCGTCCCCACCCCAATTCCTGGCCGGCCGGGCTGCGTGCTCGGATAAGGGTCTGGTATGGATTTTGGGGGGACCCCCACGCCGATTTTTCGGCGTAGGGGGTTCCCCTTACAATCCATACCAGACCTAAGGGCCTGGTATGACCCTGGGGGGGAACCCACGCCAGTTTTTTTTATTTAAAACTTGGCGTGGAGTTCCCCCTTATGATTCATACCAACTACTGTATGTTTTCATTTGTTAATGCCAAAAACGTGGCAAAGTAGTACTGCTCCCAAATCGCGGCAAAATCGCGGCCGCAAAATCGCGGTAAAATCGTGCGATTTTGAAGTCGTATAAGTGTGAAAGGAGCCTAACTAAATTATACACCACACTTATTTTTTGATGTTATTAATCGAAACAATAATCGGCCAACTAAGCGATTATGAAAATAATCGTTAGCTGCAGCCCTATAGAAAATAATGAAAAAAATTAAAATTGTAAAAAAAAAAAAAGTATTGGTAATCGGTATCGGCGAGTACTTAAAGTATCAGTACTTGCACTCGGTCTTAAAGTGGTAATCTGTGCAACCCTAGCTCTCAGTAGTGATGCAAGCAGTGGTCTGGCTCTTAGGTGGAGTCAGATGTTAAAATTCCTTGATAGTAGGATGTAAGCCTGGAGAGAGACAAGACCACACTAGATAATGCCCACCTATTATGCGGAGCCCCCTATGATTAATGGAATTGTGCAGTGAAATCAGATTAAATGATTTCAGTACAGGAGAGGAGCCGTACAGCTGTGCCACAGTAAGGGGAAGGCTGGAACTAGTTTGCCATTACTATATAATTTAGTATTGTTCATTCTTTGTCGCCTCCCAAGTTCACCTTTTTATTAGGACTTGTGTGGACAGGCAGGTGCAGAGCGCTCCCAGGTATATTCATCTTGGATTGAGTTGGTTCTGAGCACCTTCTCTGAGTTGCTTTTACATTGCCATTGATATGTATGGGGGCAATGCTTGCATACAGAATCATAGAGTGGGGTGTGGACTGGATGAGTGATTGACTTTTTATTTTTTTCCTCTGTCACTTTTGTTGGGTAAAAAAAAAAAAGTGACCCTATTCTTGGTTGGGAGCTGTGCAGAATGGTGCTGCACAGTTGGCAGTATACTCCTGGATTAACTCAAGAGGGACATGGTCCTATTACTTCTATTATAAGTATCCTTTATTTTCTAGTGAAGTGTTTTGTGTAATGTCAGCTATAGACACTAGATGGCGGTTTGAAACACATGAATGAATCACCCTTTGGACCTTTTTTTTTTTTTTTTTTTTTTTTTTTTTTTTTTTTTTTAAAAAAGCCAGCACTCCCCAATAATGTTTTGTTTCTTGGGGGTGATTGTCCTTGTGGGGAGTGGCAGAGAAGTCATGCTGCCATCAGTTCTGACACTTGGTTATAAGAGGGCAACAAAACACTCATGCAGGGAGGTACTTGCCAAAATCAGCTAGATCGAAGATCTTTTGTCAAGTTATTATGGGCTCCTTAAAGCTCATTGATGGCAGTTTTTTTGTTGCGTTTGTAATTTTGTTTTTTCCAAATGCAGGTTTCAGATCCCTCACATCCACCTGTGAACTGTCAGGTTTGGGTTTTCTGACCCTTTGGAATACAGTGGGTGGGATTTACATGTAAGATTATTTGAGAGGGTTGTGTGTGTGTGTAAAATATATATATTTCTGTTAAAGTACACCTATTGCAAAAAAAAAAATTATAAATATATTTATATTTTTTTTATTTTTTGCAATAGGTGTACTTAAACAGAAGTAAAGCAATGATATGTCAATCAGGCATATTGTTGGTGGTTTTTGCCTCTTGTATTTCTATTTTTGGGTTACTCTGGAAAGTAGAAAGAAGTCTTTAGCTCTATTTTAAACCTGTGATTCCTGGAAATCTAGAGCTAAATATAGATAGCTGGTGGTGGTCTTGTGCAGTAATTACTTTGACAGCCAATGGCTGTGCTGCTATCCAATCAGGACACGAGACACCAGCTAGATCTCGTGTGCTTGTTCCTGGATGGAAGATGACAGCTTTCAGGTAAGTAAAACGAGGGGGGGGGGGGGGGGGGTGGGGGGGGGGCTGCAGCACTACAGAAGGTTTTTCACCTTAATGCAAAGAATGCATTAAGGTGAAAAAACATTAGGGTTTACAACCCCTCCTAAGATTTCTCTTGTTCAGCCCACAAAGCACTTGCAGTGATTGTAAAGCTTTAGTTTATTTTTTTTTAAAATAACAAACCTGTTATATTCACCTCCTCTGTGCAAGGGTTTTGGACAGAGTGGCTCCGATCCTCCTTTTTTGGGGTCCTCCTGTGGTGCTGCTGGCTCCTCCCTCTTCTCGAGTGCACCCACTTATAGACTACAGGACTCGGCTCTGCCCCTGACTCCGTGTCACTGAATTTGATTGACAGCAGTGAGAGCCAATGGCTCCTGCTGCTATCAATGAGGAGCTGCTGTGCTCGTCCACGTCGCTGGAGTGGTCGGGTTCAGGTAATAAAAAGGGGGAGGGGGGGGGGGGATTTGGTGCTGTAGCACAAAAGGTGAAAAACGTGAGGGTTTACAACCCCTTTGATCCCCTCAACCACATTAAATAGTGTGGATGGAGGAATCTTCAGTGTTAGCTATTTACCCAAACAATAGGCTTTGTTTACTAAAGGCAAATCCACTGTACACTGAAAGTGCACTTGTAAGTGCAGTCACTGTAGATCTGAGGGGGACATGCAAGGAAAAAAAAACCAAAAAAAAAACCCAGCATTTTTGCTTGTACATGATTGGATGATAGAAATTAGCAGAGCTTCCCCTCATTTCAGACCTTCCCCTCAGATCTACAGGGACTGCACTTCCAAGTGCACTTGTGGTGCAAAGTGGTTTTGCCTTTAGTAAATAAACCCCAATGCCTGCTTCTGAATAGATGACCACTGTTTGGCTGTGAACTTGCTTCAACAAAGTTTTGTTGAACTGGGTGGTGCCGCCAGCAAACTATGGCCAGTTTTAGTGCTTTAAAGTGATTGAAAAGGCTTTTTTTTTTCTACTTCTACTTTTTTCTAATTCTACTTGCCTCCTCTTTGCAGTTGGTTTTGCACCGAGCAGTCTGGATCCTCCTCTTCTCGGGTCCCTTTTTTACTGCTCCTAGCCCCTTCCTCCTTTGAGTGCCCCTCAGCCAGCAGCTTGCTAAAGGGGACACCCAAGCCGAGTCAGAGCTCCGCGTATCCATTCACGTGGAGACCTGACCCCGCCCCCTCTATCCCCTGATTGGCTTACTGACAGGCGCGGGAGCCAAAGGCACTGCTGCTCTGTCTCAGCCAATCAGGAGGAGTGTCCTGGATGGCTGAGGGGATTGTGGACATCGCTGGAGAGAGGAGCTCAAGTTGGTAATAAGGGGGGGGGGACACACACACACACACACACACACACACACACACACACACACACACACACACACACACACACACACACACACACACACACACACACACACACACACACACACACACACACACACACACACACACTGTTTTTGATCTTAGCCTTTCACATGGGCGGACCGCATGTCTGTCTTTCATCCATCAGTTTTGCGGATGAAAAACAGACATGCATGTATCCCTATGGGATAGGGGATGGATATCCGATGACATCAGTCTCTGCTATGCTCCGTTTCTGATGAAGGAGGAAAATCCTACTTTTCCAACCGTCATCGGATGAAAATTGACTCTTCGGTCCCTCTTCATCCGATTCCCCCATAGAGGAGAGCGGCGCTCTGACAGGTCGGTCCCTGCACAGTGTGCAGAGACAGACCTGTCATCTGCCTGCTCAGCGGAGATCGACGGAGCGTTCCCCCCCCCCCCCCCCCCCGCGCTGAGCAAAGCGGAGCCTGTACACTGACACGTCCGTGTGAAAGGGCCCTTAATGCACAGAATGCATGCAGATCGAAAACCTTCCCCTTTACAACTCCTTTAAAGTTTTCCCAATGCTGCAGATGTCGGTCATCTCTGCTCCACATCTTTCTTTTTCATTTCAGCAGCCAAGGCAGCCACCTCTGCTTTCAGTCTGATTTAAAATTTCAGCTGTCGTGCAGAGGATAATTAATGTAACATTAGGAAGGATTGCAGTAATCTCACATAGGAAGAAGTTTTGTTTTATCCACAGAGTTAAAAAAGTTGCCCCCAATTTATGGACCTGAATGATCACATAGGACTTCTCTGGACGATCCCAGGAGCAAAGATATTGGGGCCAGGGAGGGTGTGTTTTTACATCTGCTGGCTCACAGCCTTAATTATCATGAACTACATTATTAAGCATGTTAATAATATGCCATGAAATGGGACATGACAAGGTCTCTGATATCTATTCACTTCAGCCCCCTTCCCCCAGATCGGCTTGTGCTCAGATCCCCTCCTGCCCCCAGAGAAGACCATGGTGTAATTGTGGTGTAGTTGATATAATTCAAAGCAAAATAACCTGATAGTTTTATGGGATGTAAGAGGAGACTGGAACAACTAGAAACAAATCTCCATGCAGGGTTTTTTTTTTTTTTTTTTTTTTTTTTTTTTTTTTTTTTACTTAGGACCTTGCACCGCAAAGACTCGAGTATTAATCAGTATGCTACCAGGTTGCTCATTGATTATAAGCCTTTTGTTTTCTGTAGTCCTTTTAAAATCTGGTCAGTAGAGTAAGTTTATTGTATAAATGTTTCAGTCTGAAGGTAGCAGAAAGTGCGAAATCTATGAAGCTAAAGTACAGCTTTTGCTGAGAGGGATTAGAGCAAGCACTGCTCATCCCTTGGCCTAGCATAAGTGCTTTCTTGTGACTGTTAACTGTTTGCCTGCTACAAAGTCTTCACTGATGTTAACAAACAGATTTAAGGAAAGCCGTCAGCATTTTTTTTTTTTCTAACTGGCCCTTTTTTAATAGTTTTTTTGGTTACAAAAGAATAGCAGAATACATTTTGACATTTTTTTTTTAAATCTGATATGTTGTATAACAGAATGTGTGTGGTTTTTTTTTTTTTTTTTTTTTTTTTCAAAATTTGCGGTCTTTTTCAGTTTATATAATAAAAAAATAAATTAAATAACCCAGTGGTGATCAAATACCACCAAAAGAGAGCTCCATGTGTGTGAAAAAACTGATGCCGTGTTGCATGACCGCAAAATTACCAGTTAAAGTAGCACTGGGCTGAATGGCAAAAAATTCCTTGGTCATGAAGGGAATATTATAAACAACGAGCTTTTATTTTTTATTTATTTTTTTAAAATAAACTGTCAATAGTGAATCTCCCCAACAGGCAAACCAGCAGCAAAAACCTGATGTGAGTTTCAACTCCTTAGTTTAGTCACCACTTTTCAGGCATAGCATAAAGGCTGTGAGGAAGTATGCTATTTCAAGCAGACTGTAAAAAATGTAACTTATAAATTCTGATGCAACTCACTGTATATACAGGTTTTTTATATTTTTTTTTATGTATGTGTGTATATATATGTGTGTATGTAATTTTTTTATATTTTTTTTTTTTTTTTTTTTTTTGGGGGGGATGTTTATTATAGCAAAACGTAAAAAATATTGTTTTTTTTTTTTTTTGTTTATAGTGCAAAAAATAAACCGCAGAGGCGATAAAATACCACCAATAGAAAGCTTTATTTGTGGGGGAAAAAAAGACGTCAATTTTGTTTGGGTACAACGTCGCACGACCGCGCAATCGTCAGTTAAAGCGACGCAGTGCCGAATCGCAAAAAGTGCTTTCGTCAGGAAGGGGGTAGATTCTTCCGGGGCTGAAGTGGTTAGATAGTGTTTTTGATTTATGGCGCTCAGATGCAGGGTTTGTGGGATCCTTTTAACTTTCAAAGATCAATACTCATCATTTCATCATTTCTTTGTGTTATGGCACGCCTTTTAGGCCCCTTTTTTTTTTTTTTTTTTTTTTTTTAAGTTAGACGTGATTGATATGCTAGAGAGGACCTGGATACCAGTTTTACTCTTGGTCATTGACTGACAAACATTTTTGTAATGATTGGTCCTGCTAATAACTACATTTTATATTAAATGAAGATGAGAGCTATATAAGAATACGGTCAGGGGAATCTGAAATCATTAAGGGAGGTGCATTGCCTTTTGAAATCTGCTTTAGCATGTGTCTGAATTAACTTTGTACTTGAGTGTCAATACTGTATAAATCTTGCAAGGTGTAGCTCATGGCTTTGAAATATCTATATCTTACTGATGAATATATTTGTGTTTTTTTTTTTTTTTTTTTCCCCACCCTTAGGTTGGAGGAGGCACAGATGAGGACCTTGCTGTGACCTTTATCCTCCCGTGTCCTGTCACCAGCACATACACCTGTCCAGCAGCATGGCCCAACAAATCAATGTGTGGGAGCACCTCTATCTGCTCGAGTCTCCGGATCTGCAACTACTGGATGAAATCCACAAGCTTATTAGTGATCACCTCAATGCTGGTATAGTGTATGCATATTGCATGTCTGGTCTTTAGTGCATTTATTCCAGTTGGTTTCTGAAACACTGGGAAGGATTACTGGAAACAAGACCCTCACTCTTCTCATTTCTTAAAAAAATAAAAATGACCATCAGACTATGAGCTTATGTCAGTGGGCAAATTAAACATACTTTTTTTTTTTTTTTAGTCTCGCTTCGTGTTCCAGCAATAATATTGTCTCCTCCTGGACCAAAGACTGCAATAAAAACCTGATGGCTTCAAACCTTTCCCTACCCTATCCAAAAGTTATAAAAAAAAAAAAATGCAACTTTCATCCCATTCTACAGTTGTGCTTCTAAGTTTACATACCCTTATATCTTGGGCATTTTTCAGAGAATATGAATAACACAAACATTTTTCACTCATGGTTAGTGTTTGGCTGAAGCCATTTACTATCAATCAACTGTGTTTCCTCTTTTTTTTTTTTTTTTTTTTTTAAATCCTAATCGGGACAGAAACTACCTAAATGACCCTGATTAAAAGTTTACACACCCCAGTTCTTAATACCCCCTTTAACATCAATGACAGCTTGAAGTCTTTTGTGGTATTTGTGGATGAGGCTCTTTATCTTCTCAGATGGTAAAGCTGCCCATTCCTCTTGGCAAAAAGCCTCCAGTTCCTGTAAATTATTGGGATGTCTTGCATGAACGGCACGTTTGAGATCTCCCCAGAGTGGCTCAATGATATTGAGGTCAGGAGACTGAGATTGGCACTTCAGAACCTTCACTTTATTCTGCTGTAGCCAATGACAGGTCGACTTTGCCTTGTGTTTTGGATCATTGTCAGGTTGGAATGTCCAAGTACGTCTCATGCGCAGCTTCCTGGCAGATGAATGCAAATGTTCCTCCATATATAGGTATTCAGTTAGCACAGGGGGTACAGATGTCCTGCTTGCAGGAAAAGACAAAGCCCAACTCCAGACTACTTTTTTTTTTTTTTTTTTTTTTTTCCATTGGATAAGCTTCTGTTGGGTCTTTATTTCTGTGACCCCATTAGGGAGATGTTATGTCTCTTGTCCCAGTGACACCCCCACAAGAATTGGGGTGTGCGTTAGTCGCCAGGATAGGAAAGCAAAGGCACCAATAAAAACTTTGTCCTAAGTTGTAACCTATCCTCTCTGTACTAAAATGTTTTCTGTCTTGACAAAAAGTAAAGGGAAAATTTCCCATATAGGAACCACATGACAATAAAAACCTGACAGTGGCTTTAACGCTTCCTTCATACAAAAAAAAAAGGTGGCTGGCTTTTAAGTATTGTTTTGTATCGCTTTACCTCTTTATCTCTTTTTATCTGTGTTCTCCTCTCCTATGGCTCCTATTGTGTTTTTTTTTTTTCTTTGGCATAGTAGTTGCAATGCATTATCACACTACCTTGTAACATAATTCACATCTTTTTCCCTTGATGGAACTGTTGTCAGTTTATATTTTTGTTATTGGCTGTCGCAATGCAGTGAAGAAGGGTGGTTGTCTGTTCAATATCACCTTTTTAAAATCCACAGTGCTTAAAAAAACAGTCATTTAGACCTTCCTCCTTAGTTCAGCCAAGGTTTATTAAAAGAAAACCATACAGAGAGACTACAATAAGCTGATATTTCTGACTTTTTCCTCCTGAAAATGCTAGTTTTCTTGCTACTGTACTGATTAAGTGGCTTCGGTATTTTCTGAGCAGGCATGGAGATCAGCAATACCAATGCCACTGGCTGTGTAATTGGTCAGTGAAGTAGAAAACTTTAAAGCAGAGTTCCACCCAAAAGTGCAGCTTGCTCATATCTGAGTCCTCCCCCTCCGGTGCCACATTTTGGCACCTTGTGGGGTGGGGGGGGGGGGAGAGAGCGGGTACCTGATTTTGACAGATATCCTGTCCCCACTTCCGTCGGACCTGACCGCTAGAGTCAGAAGTTTGGCCCCCCTTCTTCCTCCTTCCCCTGCTGCCACGCCAGCAAGAGAGCGCAGCACCCTTTCGCTCCTGAACAGGAGTAGTAGTAGTAGGTTCCCTTACTGGCAATGGCGGCAGCACCTGACAGCTGATGAAAACATTGGCTGGGGTGCTGACATCACTGGATTCCAGGACAGGTAAGTGTCCTAATATTAAAAGCCAGCAGCTACAGTATGTGTAGCTGCTGACTTTTACATTTTTGAGGGGGGCACTCCGCTTTAAGGCCTGCTGCTGAATATTAGAAACAGGTCAGCAATGGCAGACTATTACTTTACTATGCAGACTATTCCTTTGCCCATGCAAGGCAAAGTGCACTCTGCAAAGACGTCCCCCCCCCCTCCTCCGCCCCGGCCCCATACTAACCTCACTTGTGCTTATCACTCCCTCCTTCCCAGCCAGTACTGAACTGATTGGTATTATTACCCAGCGGGGGTGATAGGTCTCCTGGTCATGTGGCCGTGTTCGGGCCTAGGGATCGGCTGCTACACACGAGCATTGTCACAGGAGGGAGGAGGTCTTGTGCTCCTCCATACTGTAAATTGTAGCCTGCTGTGTAGGTGAGTATATGGGAGGGGGCCCCTTTGCTGAGACCCTGTCACTGTGTCCTGCATGGTAATCGTGTCTTAAGGTTCCAGTGAGATGACAAATTACTCTCTCAGTTACCATAACATTGAATGTGTAGATATGTGTTCTAAAGTAAATCCTGCTATGATAGAAATGTTAGCACGGTCATTGCTGGGGGTGAGCAAAGAAGGGCTTAAAGAGCAGCCAATTGGCACAAAAGGTGGGTCCACATAACAAGAGTGTTCTTTATAAATGATTTGGCAGGTATAACCAGTCCCCATGTATGTCTTTTCGCACAGGCCCTGGATAAGTGTCTGCCTGCAAAAGGAATGAGTGTTATCTGTATCTCTTCTCTCAATTCATTGTTTACTTTTCAATCCTAGACCGCTTTCCAGTCCTAGTGAACAATCTGGTGGATCATTATCTGGAAACAAATTCTGAACAAGCAATGCTTATCCTCTCTATGGTACAGGAGCCCCATGACAAGGTAAGACTTGATATTTTCTTCTCTTGCCAGTATTAAGGGTAGAAGAAGTTTTTTTTTTTTTTTTTTTTTTTTTTTTTTTTTTTTCTATGTATAAGTGGTTCCTACATCTTGGCACAAAAAAATCCTGCTGTGTCCCTGTAAAATCACCATTTGCTCTAGGCTTGTTTCGGGAGCCTGGTGGCTACACCCCATCCCCCCAACATAGTACCACAACAGTGGGCATCAGGAATACCATGCGCAAGTGAAACACTTCATCATTAACTGGTAATGTGGTGTTACCATATTGCTCCTTTTTAATTAGAAGGGCTTTGCCGTCACATGAACTGGATTTTATATGCAATTTTAAAATGGAACTGTATTTAAACTATAAACGCACATATATGATGAAGCTGTGGATTGTCGATACCTGTTGATCCTGCCAGTTAGAGGCCTGCTAATCCCTACATATTGGTGAACAGATATTACCAGATGTAGAATAAAGCCAGCATAACAGGTGGTTGCTTTTTAAAGCAATGCAAAATGTAACTACTTCAACCCTGGTAAGACCATTAACATGCCAACTTCTCACTCTGAGAGAAAAGCTAGTGGCTTTAGGTTGAACCTAAGGCTAGCCATATATTAAAAAATAATAAAAAAAAAATAATTGTATATTTGTGCAGTTTTCCTTTTTAAATTTACTAAAACCATATAATATAATATGAGGTCAACTCTAAACACCTTCAATTAGTATGCAATCAGACAGACCCTTGCACTACATACAGTGCCTTGAAAAAGTATCCATACCCCTTAAAGTTTTCTACATTTTGTCATGTTGCAACCAAAAACATAAATGTGTTTTATGTAATAGACCAACACAAAGTGGCACATAATTCTGAAGTGGAAGGAAAATGATACATGATTTTCAGTCAATACTTTGTAGAACCACCTTTCACTGCAATAACAGGTGCAAGTTATTTTTGTGGATGTCTCTACCAGCTTTGCACATCTAGAGTAAAATTTTTTTCCCGTTCTTCTTTTTAAATGAGCTCAAGCTCTGTCAGATTGGACGGAGAGCGTCTGAACAGTAATTTTCAAGTCTTGCCACAGATTCTCAGTTGGATTTAGGTCTGGACTTTGACTAGGCAATTCTAACACATGAATTTGCTTTGATCAAAACCATTTGATTGTAGCTCTAGCTGTATGTTTAGGGTCATTGTCCTGCTAGAAGGTGAACCCCCCCCCCCAGTCTCTAACATACTCACAGGTTTTCTTATAAGATTGTCCTGTATTTGGCTCCATCCATCTTCCCATCAACTCTGACTAGCTTCCCTGTCCCTGCTAAAGAAAAGCTTCCCCACAGCATGATGCTGCCACCACCATGTTTCACAGTGGGGATGGTGTGTTCAAGGTTATGTGCATTGTTAATTTTGCACCACACATAGCGTTTTGCTTTTAGACCAAAAAGTTAAATTTCTCCAGTCCTCTTCCAGGACGGCACACCTGAGATCACGGGTCTCACCTGACGGGAAACACAATCAACAGTTTAAAAGGCCCCACCCTTCCCTCTGTCCCTCAGTTATTGATTGTGTTTCCCACAGGATGGCAGCGACACAATTTTTTTTTTTTTTTTTTTTTTTCTTCCTTTCCTGACCAAGGCCTGGGGCTGAGGCGCCCTCCCTGGGTGTCAGACCCTGGGCAGCCAGTGGTGGATGTGGGGTCTGACAGGGCCTTTCCCTTCCCCAGGGGGATATGATCCCCAAAAAAGATGCTCAGGGGGAGGTGCAGGAGCTTGAAGAGTCCCCCTGAGAGCTGGAGGCTCCTGGACACAGTGGAGGTGTCCAGAACTTCAGGGACCACATACCTACTCTTTTTTTCTCCTACTTGACAGTGGTGGATGGAATGGAGAAGCTGCTCTGGATATTCCCATCTGCTGGGTGGAAGTCCCTGAAGCGCATGGCGTGGACCCCGGCGTCAGGTTAGCTGGCCGGGCTGAGGGATCTCCTGCTTGTCAGGTGTCTTTTCGTTGTCTGCCGACCGCTACTGCGCAGGTCCAGATGCCGGCACGGCGCACACGAATGACGTCACTTCCAGGTCAGAAGCTCCAGCAAGATGGTGGCGAGTATGGATAAGAGCGGCGGTCCACGGTCCTGTCTCCCCCCCCCCCCCCCCCCCCCCCCAAATCTTTCCAGAACGATTCCTTTCCTAAGGGTCGTTTTGTCCGGAACAGATGGAAGAGGAGGATGGACCGAATATGGCAGCACCTGAGGAGATCACAGGGGGCGAGTCGACCCAGCTGGTGTGAGGTTAGGGGTGGCCCTATTCCTTCACCACTGCAGGACATCTTAAAGGGACGTAGGTTAACAGGGATTAATCTGTTTTATTTTTTGCAGAAACTGAATGCCCTGCTCAGGGGACTACCAGTAAGTCGAATTTCAAAGCCACCTCTAAGGCAAAACGGTGTGGGTACTGCAACGATAAACTTCTGCAGGACCATTCCAAGCCTTTTTGCTTCAGGTGCATCTTTAAGTTAGCAGGCAAAGAGATGGCACAAGCAATGAAAGGGTACTGTGCTCTGCAGTCTGAGATGCTAGCAACTCTCCAGTCCTTCAGGTCTACGGTTAGGAAGCATTAGGTAGAAGCCCCTTCCTGTAGGGAAAGCTCCCCCTCTCAGGAGGGAACCTCGGCAAATACTACAGGGGGCTCTCAAGAACCGGCTCCCGGTTGTTCGGATGGGGAGGAGGCAGAAGCATCGGAACAAAGCCCCCGGGAGGATGGAGAAGACTCGGACCAGGATAGTCAGTTGGAGGCTAGACCTGGGGGCCATCTCTTCTCAGCCGAATATGGAGGGTCTCCTCAAGGCAATCTATGTATCTGAGGATATCCAGATGCCATTCATCCAGGTTTCGGCCCAGGATAAAGTTTATAGGGGACTGAGAAGACCACAAACTAAGTCCTTTCCAGTACACCAATCTCTCAAGGATAAAATCCTGAGAGAATGGAAGGAACCTAGGCCTAATGTATTAAAACTTAAGACCTGAAAGCGTAGATGCCCCTTTAAAAATGAGGAGGAAAAATTCCTTAAACTTAAGTACCACGCTTGGACGCCTCTCTAGCTCAGGTATCCAAACATTTGGACCTCTCCTTTGAAGATTCTGGCAACTTACGGGACCAGATGGATAGGTCAGAAACCCTGTTACACAGGACCTGGGACACTAATGCTGCAGCTATGGGCCCAGCATTGGCCTCCGCCTGTGTTCCCAGAAACGCGGATGCATGGGTCAGCAGGTTGACGGACCATGTATCACGTGGGACCAAAACCAAGGAGGTGTTGGATTCTCTGGAGGTTATTGATAAGGCGGTAGCCTATCTAGCAGAGGCTGCGGTGGAAACCGTTAGAACAACTGTCAAGTCGGCAGCCCTTTGGGTAAAAACGTGGGATGGGGATTTTAAGTCTTAAGTCACGTCTCTGGTATACCCTTTGAGGGCTCGTTGCTCCTCGGGCCTAGAACAGGTCCTATCCCGATTGACAGAGAAGGGCAAGAGATTCCTGACTAAACCCAAGAGGGATAAAGGGAAGTTTTTTTTTCGAGGGCACCCCTTCAAAAGACCAGTTTAAGGGTAAGAAGGAGCCGAGGAGAAAGTGGGGGTTTGGAAAGGGCAAGGAAAAAGGTGGAATCCTTTTTTCCGGGCCTGGACCTTCCAACAAGGAAGCCAAATGGGATATTTTTTTGTATTTTTTTTATTTTTTATTTTTTTTTTTTTTCGTATAACCTAACCCTACTTTAAACTTCTCCACAACTTTTTCCCTGACCTGTTTGTGTTCCTTGGCCTTAACCTCCCTGGCGCTATGATTATTTCAGATTTTAGGTGCTGAAAGCGGTACCATTAGTAGAGTCTAGTAGACATCCCGGGTATGAAAGTTTGAAAAACTAAATAAAAAATTATAATTTAATAAATAACTATAAATAATTATAACAAATAATAATATAATAAAAAAAATTATTCCATAATGTAATCAAATCAAAAACACTGAAATTTGCTCAGTTGCAGAATTGCCGCTTTCGTTACTTTTAGTGTTTGGTGACTGATCTCCCCACAAATCACTATCGCTCAATTCTGCGAGTGATTCTAATTTATTATCGCTGTTTTCTAGCTGGTCTAAAGCCACTTTTGATGTAAAGAGACATTTTTTTGGTTGCTATGGACAATCTCCAGTTTCCAGGCAGAAAACAGTTTTTATAATATAAAACTGCATGCAGGACACTGGACAGACCACTAGGGACAAAGGGATGTGTAATTATTTGATACAGTACTGTAATCTGTAAGATTACAGTATACTGTACCTGTACTGTGTGTTTCACTTTTGAATTTGCCGCCGAACTCCGTCCCCGTGCGTCACAACGCTTGCAGGGAACGGAGCTCGGCACTGTGAATCGAGCGAGACACGGCGGCTCGCCGATCACAGCGAAGAGACATCGCAGGATCCAGGGGACAAGGTAAGTAAACTCTTCCTGGATCCTGCGATGCGATCCCGAGTCTGGCTGGGGGATACCGCTTTTGGTATTAAAAATCCACCCCGAGCCAGACTCGGGAATACCGCCAGGGGGGTTAAGGAAGCTGTTTGTTCACTAAGGTTCTCTAACAAACCTCTGAGGGCTTCACAGAACAGCTGTATTTATACTGAGATTAAATTACACACAGGTGGACTCTATTTACTAATTAGGTGACTTGTGAAGGCAATTGGTTCCACTAGTAATGAGGGGTGCACGCCACACTTTTCACACATTTATTTGTAAAAAAAAAAAAAATTATCGTTTTACTTCAACTTCACAATTATGTGCCACTTTGTGTTTGGTTTATGACATAAAATCCCAATAAAATACATTTATATTTTTGGTTGTAACATGACAAAATGTAGAAAATTGAAAGGGGTATGAATACTTTTTCGAGGCACTGCAGTTGAAGGTAAATCTTAAGGAAATTGAACAAGAACATTGTACAATGTATAACCAGCCTAATATGTGTTTGGGTGTTTTTTTTTTTTTTTTGTTTTAAATCAGCACAAAGGAGGGTGCTTACATTGAATGAGGAGTGTCCCTTAGCTGGTGGCTGCTCTGTTTAGTGGAATGTTTTATGGCTCTGCCCCTCTACCCTCACAGCTGTGATCTTCTGCTACTGCGAGGATTAATATGAGCCTCTGGACCTGTCACATGCACTCATCAAAAGTTCCAATTTCTATGAAAGTAATTTGCATTTTTAAAGTTAAAACTTTAATTTTATTAATCGTTTTGGAGAGTGGGCTAAAATGTCTGTCGGGTATTGCGGCTTGAATCCCCCATTTTAAAGGTTTTCTCTCACTACTTGTGTTGTCATTGGGACTGGATGTGAGGGATAATCTTCCCAAAGGGAGCATAGGCAGAAGGTTACGGCCTCTGTCATTCATTACTTTTTTTTTTTTTTTTTTTT